>JAWNNX010000682.1:2585000-3297500 GCA_035044505.1 Zaprionus lineosus | reverse complement strand
GCTCGCAACTAACTACTGCTCTCGACATCACAGGGGGTGTTGGGCGGTGTTGGGCGCGTTTAATAATCGCACTCGCTGGGCTCGCTCCTATCTCTCATTCTCTCTCAATCTAAACTCTATCTTATTTTCAGCTCGCTCTCGCTCTCTCTCACTCTTACTCTTACTCTTACTCTTTCTCTCTCTCTCTCTCTCTCTCTCTCTCTATCTCTATCTTTCGCTCTCTTATCGCTGCTGCGATCTATCGTACTCTTAATTGCTTACAAACTCACATGGGGGCTCTTATATCGTTGGCATTGCAATCGTCTGGCTATGGCTGGAGCTAGAGCTTGAGCTGGAGCTGGAGCCGAAGCTGTAGCTGCGCCTGGCGCCCAGCCCATCGGCGGAGTAGAGCTTGTGCTTGGTGATGGTGTACTCCGGGCTGATGGTGATGGTGCGCGCCAGGCTCTTCATGAACTGAGGGAGGAGCGCCGTCCAGCCGCGATGATCCTGTCGCAGGGTGAGATACACTTCGAAAGTGGACACCGTTTCCGGGTCAACTTTCAGTGATGCAATGCGACGTGAGTTCTGTGGCTCGTCCTCGAACTCCACATAGATGGTGCAGCCGCGTGTACCGCATGGCTCCTTCTCCGATACGCGAATTATATCCGCCGCAATGTTCGGCGTCAGATCACAGGGTAGCGAGACTTCCGTGCAGGTCAAGTGACGCGCCTTCGCCTCGCGCAGTTTGTCCAGCAAACGCAGCGACAGCTCCTTGACAGCCTCCGCATCCACATCGCTGCACCTCGCCAGCTCCTCGTCCTCCTCGTCGCAGCTGTAGGCGCTGCTGTAGGGGCTGCTGTTTATGGGATGGCTGATGCTCGATTTGGTTTTTTTGTTGTTGTTGTTGTTGTTGAAGCCATGGCTGCCGCTGCCGCTCGTCTGCTGTTTGTGCTTAATACTGTGTGTGTTCTGGCTGCGGCCGATGCTGACGCTGCCGCTGCCGCTGCTGCTGCTGCTGCCGTTGGAGTTGCTGCCGCTGCTGCTGATGATGTTCCGGCTGCTGCGGCTGACGCTGACGCTGCTTGCACTGCTTGCAACGGATCCGTTGCTGTTCGGGGCAGCGACGGCGACCTTCTTGGCCGCTGGGGCGGACGTGAGCGGTGTCAATGTGCTGGTCCAATCTGAAAGTAGCGCAAAGCAAAACACAACTCTTGATAAGTAAAAAGAAGCAACCGAAGGCAACAACAAATTAAATATATATAAAACTAACTAAGCAATCGCCAGCGATAAAACGGCTTAAAGTCCTCCTCTTTCCCATCTCTCTCTCTTTCCCTCTCCCTCTCTCTCTCCCTCTCTCTCTTTTGCTTTTCCTATTTATTCATTGATTTTACTTTACATCAAGTGTCGAAGATAAACTTCAAAATGTAATGAAAGCTCACAGAGAAAATTTGCCTGTGTCGTATGCGGCGTCTGTCCGTGTATCTGTCTCGCCTGTGTGTGTGTGTGTGTGTGCTGTGTGGCTCGCTGTGTGTGTGAGTTTAAATTTTCTTATTTTTATTCCCCCCTTTGTCTTTCGCATTTGGGTTTCAACCCAACGGCTGTTGTTCAATGTTCACTCACACGGGCACGCAGATGGCGAGGGAAGGGAAGGGAAGGGAGGGAGAGACGAGGCGAGGCGAGGCGAGGCGAAGCGACGGCCAACGCTTGGCAACAAGCAGCGAATGAGATAAAAGCGGAACAAGGCAGAGGGCCCAATATAATAAAAGCCAACAACAAAAATCCAAAATAATTAAAAAATAAAGAAAAAAAGAAAAAACAACAAGAAAATACGAACATTTCATTGTTGTTGTTGTTGTTGTTTTTGGTTTTTTATTTTGGAAATTTTAAATGTGTACGTGACAATTTGGACTCGTTTGGTTTTTGTTTTTGTTGTTGCCACATAAAAAATGTATTTTCAAATAAGTGAATTTTAATATTTTTACAAATTGATTTCGCTGGCCATAAAATTAAAATCCAAAAAAAATTAAAACAAAAAAAAAAAAGAGGACCGCATTAAAAATTCTGTAACTTCTGAACTTCTGGCCGAATTCAAAATTCATGAATTTCAAATTATTTTTAAACAAAAAACTCTGAGCCGTTTCTTTGCCCACAAAATGCAAATTGAATTTTGAGATTTGAAATTTGAAATTTGACATCTGAAATTCTGGAAATTTCCCATATTGGAAAATTCCAGAATCGCGAGATTTGAGAGTTTTTGAGTGGCTTTGGGACTAAGGGACTGGGGGCTCGGACACTTACCTCGAACTTTGCTGGATCCCAGGACTCCACCGTAAGTTGACTGCACTGAAAGAACTTCCATTTTCATTTGAGTTTTCTTTTTCGGTGAATTCGGTGAAAATGTTCGATTTTCTTGCTTCGCTTCTTTTTGTTGTATCACTTGAAACGTTTCTTGTACAAAAAAAATTATTTATTTTTTTTGTGTTTATGTTTGTTTGTTTATTTTGTTTTTTTTTTTTAATTAATAATTTATCACAATTTGCTGGTTGTTGTTGTTGTTGTTGTTGTTTCTTGCTGCTGATTGCTTCAAATTTGTTATTGTTGAATTTTAAATTAAATTGGTTATGTTTTTGTAGTTTGAAATCACAGCACTTTTGTTGTTGTTGTTGTTGTTGGTGTTGGTGTTGTTGTTATTAATTTGTTTTATCACTTAAATGGCGTTGGTCCGTTGCATTTGTTTGATGGCAATTTTTTTATTAGAATTAATAATTTTCATAAAATTATTGAAAACTTTGTTGGTTTTTACAGTTACAATTACAAGTACTACAAGTACATTTTAGATGTGTGTGTGTGTTTGTTGCTGGTTGTTGCATGAACATAGAATTCTTCTTGAAACAATTTGTTGTGTATTTAAAAATCGTCCAACAGTAGAAAAAAAAATTTTGTATTCTATTTTGTTTTACACACGCAAATTTCTGCTGCTTTCTTTTCTTGCTGCTTTGCCGTTTCTTAATATTCTATGTGCTTATCTCAGCAGTGTTTCGAAGCTACTATACTCCGACAAGCTGAGCACTGGGTATTTATAGGCCGGCGCTGGTTCACTGGCTGACTGCTTCGCTCATTTACCCTGACGGCAATGGTGGTGTGATGGTATTAGTATTAGTGTTCGTGTTCGTGTTCGTGTTCTTGTTCGTGTGCTGTGCTGTTGCTGTTGGTGTTCGTGTAGTGGTGGTGGTTGTATGCGATGGATGACTCGCATTGAGATCCCTCTCTCTCTCTCAGTGGTAGCGGCACTGGCAATATGTTTGCTGAGCAATTAGCGGTCGTTCTCTCCGCAAAGAGACCACGACGTCCGCGTATGTACTCAATGTATATACTTGGCCTATGAGTGTGACTGCGAATGCGAGCGCGAGAGCGAGCACAAGCATGAGAGCGAGTGCGAATGCGAGTGCGAGTGCGAGTACGAGTGCGAGTGCGAGTGCGGGTACGAGTGCATGTGTGTACATATGTTCGTGTATCTATGTATGAATGTGGGTGCTGTAATTGTAGTTGTTGCTATTTCTTTACCGCTGTCGCTGCCGCTGCCACAGTCTTTGCCGTTGCCGTTGCTGTTGCTGTTGCTGTTGCTGTTGCTGTGCGAGTGCAGGTAGAAAAAGAAACATAGGCAAAAGGCAAATGGGCTGATGTAAGTTGTTGGATTTTTACAACGGTCTACACTCTCTCTCTCTTCACTCATCGCTCTTTTTGTTTCACTCAACGCTCTTTCGCTCGCTCGCTCATGCGCACCTACAGGCGGGTGCCCAGCGTTGTCGCCGTTTCTGTTTCTGTTTCTCCTGTAACTGTCTACTGTCGCACTGAGTGCGTTTCATGCACGTAACACTGTGTGCGTGCGCTCTAATGTCTGTGTGTGTTTGTGTGTGTGTGTGTGTGTGCTGGCTTCATTGCATACGTGACTTTTGTGCCGGTTGAGCATGTTTCGCTGCTGCCGGCGTTGGCAGCACAGGCGACAGGCCAAAAAGGATGATGAAAATGTTCGCTCTTTCTCACTCTCATATGCTAGGGATCCGGAGGGAGGCGGCAAGTAACGCAACGCTCAACGTACGTTCAACGTATAACGTACAACGTACAACATACAGCGCACACGTACACAGTCAACACACACACACACACACAGGCACACGTTCTTATAGCTGCCACTTCACACCCTCCCGTTGTGCAGTCGCTTCGTTCCACATTACTGCGCTGTTCGCAGTCGCAGCGGCCGCCTCAGTCGCCGCTGCTGTTCTTCTTGTTTTTGTCGTTGTTGTTGTTGTTGTTGTTGTTTTTGCCCCCAGAGAACGCACCATGTCAAAATTGAAATTTTCCACTGCAGTTTGCAACAACTTCGAAAATCGAGGCACAGTGGCCAAGTGGGTTGGCTTCGGGTTACGGACAGAACGGACGACAGACGACGGACAGAGGATGGCGAACTGGAGGACGGAGGATTCAGAGCTGAGAACTGAGGTCTTGGGTTAGCGGGTGGACGGACGGACAGACAGCGTACACACAATGTGTTACTAATGGCATATCAAGTTGCAACTCCTAAGTGGCAAGTAGCAAAGTAGCAAAGTCGAGAGCTGTTGCCATGCCGCTTAATTTCACAACAATTACCCAAGAGATCAGTCCGAGATACAAATCCGGAGCCGGCGAGAAGCACAACTTGCCAATTTTTCACGGAAAGTCAAGCGTTCATCATGCGGCAGTTTTCCATATTATCCTTTTCTTCGGCCAGGATCATTCATGAGGATCGTTCATGTATCTAGATACAAAAGTGTATCTTTTCCTGAATCCCCCACTTGCACGGACGGAAGATTCTAGACCCATCGCCGGCCCGCAAGTCCCAGCACCCAAGTGTCTTCAAATGTATCTCAAAGATACTTTTGGGATCTGCTGCTGCCTTACCCTTTGTTTTCCCGTTGATTATGCGAAATTCGAATTTTTACTTAAGACAGCCCCAAATTTTCAATTGAGTGGAAAAATCTGCGACGAGCCGAAAGAAAATATTCGGAAAACCTACGAAATGCACTTTGAGATACTTTTTTTTACTTTCGCAGTTCGAGTCGAAGATCAGACTTAAACCTTAAACTGACTTGTAGTTAATTTAGATATTGATTAAAATAATAGGAATATTAATTAATTAAGCGGTAAATGTGTCTAGAGCACCTACGTATCTCTCAGATACAATTTGTATCTCACATTGATTGCAAGTTGTATCTTTCAGATACATCTCCTCAAATTGATCCCAGCTCTCGCCTCAGTCTCCTGTATCTCGATATTTCGACTCTTTCGGTTATATAAAGCTTGCAGTTTCCCAATGCTCGCATTTCCCCACTTCCCGTTACACAGATTTCCCAGTCGGAGAATCGGAAATTAATCAACTTTTCGAATCTCTACAGCAAAACTCAAGGTAATACATTTTGAAATTCGTTATCGTCTGGGACTTGTCTCTTCCGTTAGTTTTCTAGGCTGATAAGCAACAGAGGTATACATGCATATATAGTATATACTATATTTGGTATATACTATATACCATATAATATATACTATATATAATATATAATTAATAATACATAATATTTATTTAATGTTTTCTATACATATTTATATATAGTATGTGTAGATAGTATATACTATATATATGCTTGTAGTAAGTATATACTAAATATACTAAATATAGTATATATATTATTTATATTTTATTCCCTTTCTTACTCAACATTTCTGTCTATTTTTTCTCGTGGATTTCATCAGCACTCGAAAGCCCCGACGAGTGTTTATTGTATGTGCCTTCTCCCTCTTCCTCTCGCTCTCCCTCTTCATCTTCGTCTCCTTCTTCTTCTCTCTCTGTCTCTCTTTCGTAACTGCGCTCGTTCCTGTTGTGAAATAATTTTATATTCATATCATGATTTGTGCTGTGTCCTTTCATTTCAATTGAATGCATCTTCTCTTAGATTATGATATCTGCCTTGGTCCTTAGATTGAAAACGAAAGATTGAAATGTATCTCAACCTGTTTCACTCCACACATGTGTGTCCGTGTGTGTGTGTGTGTGTGTGTGTGTGTGTGCGTGTCTTTGGCTGTCCGGCTTCGAATTTAAATGAAATTCCATGAAGTGAGTGCGTGTATCTTTTTTGTGCAGATGCAGATGTGTGTATCTTTGCCCCTCCACAAGTATCTCAGCCTGTCAGATACATTTGCAATATAAACAGAATGAAATGTCAGGCTTTTTCAACTCCTAAAGCACCCACACACACACTCACACACACATAGATCTTTGACAATTTCACAATCTCTGCAAAGATTTGAGATTCGCTCCCCAAAAATTTGCCCAGTTGAAGATTCGAAGAAAAATAATAATGAAACAGAATTAGAAACAGAAACAGAAACTAAAACAGATGCAGAAACACACACACACACACACACACACACAGAGAGACAGCCACAGAAGCAGAAGCAGTTACTTGGCAGAAGAT
Source organism: Zaprionus lineosus (assembly GCA_035044505.1). NCBI lineage: Eukaryota > Metazoa > Arthropoda > Insecta > Diptera > Drosophilidae > Zaprionus > Zaprionus lineosus. The sequence continues at coordinate 3,291,012 of JAWNNX010000682.1, read as the reverse complement.
CGGAAAATCACCTGAGTCTTCGGCCGAATCTTGTCGAGTTTTCCGCTTGTGTGAAAATATAAAAGTTCTCGGAAAACTCGCATACGCATAGATACATTTTATGTTTAATCAAAGTTCGCGGAATTCTCTAATTATGATAATAAAACACATTTATGAAATTGCCTCTTAGAAAATGAAAAAACCAAAAACCAAAAACGAAATTCCCGATTTTTAATTTTTAATTTTTTTTTTATGAATTTTGTGCTTTGGATTTTTCAGAAATCCCCCAAATATTTAAATCAAATATAAACAAAATAAAAAATAATAATATTTTTAAGTTTTAAGAATTTCGACATTTATGGCTTTTCGATCACCGAACACTGATAACGGAATACAAATGATAGTGGGAGGGGGAGGGGAGAGGGGAAGGGACGAGAATGAAGGGGCATTGCAAATGAAATTTCATTTCTAGTCGAAACAATCGTAAAACGGTACCAGTGGCTCCATCTAGCGGCCGAGTTTTGCGGCCACAGCAAAGCAACGACGGCAGCGAAGGCAGCGAAGGCAGCGACGGCCGCAACGAAGGCAGCGGCAACAACAATTCCTTTTCGCTCTCTTCCCCCCGCTCACCATCGCTCACCCCCGGCACCCATCAGCTTGTATCTGTTTTATGTTTTTGCGGAAAATTGTGTTGTTTTTGAAAGAAATGCAGGAAAATGATATAAATCAATGTGTGTGTGTGTGTGTGTGTGTGTGTGTGAGGAGGCGAGGGCGGGGCGAGGGAGGCGAGACGAGTGTTTCAAAAATGCATAATTGATTAAACGCTCAATATGCAGAGCCATTGGAAAAGTTTTCACACAATTTTGCGTAAAAGTTTTTGTGGCTCGATTTTGTTTTTGTCATCTTGACCAGCAATTCTGCCAAGTGGCTGCTGGTTGGGGGCACCGCTGGCCATTAGCGGCCGCACTCGCAGCCAGAACAGCTAAAAACTCACTCAGCTCTCAAATGAGCGAGAGTTTTATTTTTTCCTCTTTCCAAATGTTTGTTGATTTTAAGAAAAATCAACTCAATTTCTCTTATTTACGTTGAGCGCAAGAGCGCAGCTGCTCAAGAGCAAAATTTGTGTTTACTTTACTCTTTGCATCGTCTCTTGAGTGGCAATTGTACGTGCGCTCTGAGAGCAGCAGCCACTCAATTATTTTTGAGTGCTTTGCGCTGCGCCATGTCTCTGATTCGCAATCGGCTCACAGCTGACGGAGACAGTTAATATTTTGAGTCCGCTGCTGCGGCCAGCGACCAGCAGAGCGCACACAGCTGATTGGACTCAAGTTTGAGCGTTCGCTCTCTCTTTCTATCTCTTGCAATCTTTCGCTCTCTCTCGCTCTCTCTCTCTCCCTCTTACACACTCTCTTTGTGGCCGGGCAATAGCAACAACATTTGGCTTTGCAGCTGTTCCGCTCATCATCTGTTTTTCTGGCGCACAGCAGGTACACGCCTGTCCCCACTGGCACACACACACACGCATTTCTTTGAGTATCTGTGTGTGTGTGTGTGTGCATTCGCATACATATGCAATCTAGTATACAAAGTCAGCCGTTGCCGTTGAACGTTTTTATAGGCGCTGCAGCTCTGTCGACGTCTCTGCCGGTGTTGGTGTTGGTGTTGCCGTTGTTGTTGTTGTTGCCGTTGTTGTTGCTGTTGTTGTTGCTGCTGCTGCTGGTTTTGTGTCCATTGGTGCTCCAAACGCTTCTCATCAGGCAGACAGTATCTTGATTTTCCAACTCGTTTCTCGCAGTCAACGCGCCCCCAAACGCACACACACACACACAGACACACATACACTCAAATGCTTGTAACACGTACGTATATAAATCTGCATCTGTGTGTGTGCAAGTCTATATACGATTGTATGTAATTTGCCTAAGGTTTTGTTGCTTTTGCCGCTGCCGCTGCCGCTGCTGCTGTTGTTGCAGCGGCTGTTGTTGTTGCCGTTTTCTTATTGCCTGCACATTGTTGCCGTTTTTCACTTACACATACAACTTTGCGAGTCGAGCCGCCTGCAAACGAGTTGTTGTTCAGCGGCAACTTCGTTCTCATCTGTTTTTCACATGTGTGTGTGGCAGTGTGTGTGTGTGTGTGTGCATGTTTATATACATATACGAACATATGTACACGAGCTTCTATGTGTAAGTGAATTTGCGTTGTTGTTGTTGTTGCAGTTGTTTTTGTTGTTGTTGTTGTTGCTGTGTTGATGTTTGCTTGTTTTCTTTTTAGCTCGCTTATTTATTTATTTATTTTGTATGTCTTCGCCGAACGAACCACAAAGCGCAGAGCAAGAGAGTCAAAGCCGACTCCGAGTGGGGCCCGGCCGGCCGCAGTTGCTGTCGCAGCCGTTGCAAAGCTTTTGAGCTTGTTTTGTTTTTGCTCTTCCTCTTCTTCTCCTTCCCATTGTTGTTGCTTTTCTTTTCTTTTCTTTTCTTCTCTTTGCTTTTCTTTTCTTTTTATTTTTTTTCCCACTTGTCATGTTGTTGTAGTTGCTTTTCTTCGTTTTGCTTATGGGCAATCATCTGTTTTATTCTGCACTCACACACACACACACACACACAGTCAGACACACAGATACACTGCATCTACGTGTCTCTAGTAAGTGTGTGTGTGTGTGTGTGCACACACACAAAGTCACAAAGTCTGTATCTTTTGCTTGTGTTGCACTCGCCGTCAGCTTTTTTTTCCATCAATAGTTCATTTTCTGCTTGGCAACGGATTTTTTCTCTCTCTTCGTTCTTTATATTTTTTTTTTGCTTTTTTGTTTTTTTTTTTAATTTTTGTTTTAGTTTTTTTTCTTTTGGACTACGTAAAGTTTCATGAAATTGGAGAAAACGTAGCAATGATGAAATTACTGGACATACGTGAGTGCCGGACACGGGTTATCTGCGCCTCCGCCATCGCTTGCCTCCCCATATCCCCATCTCCGCACACTCTTCCCCTCCCCCTCGCTCTCGCCCTTGCCCGACTTATCCACTTCTATCCAACTTCTATTGCCATCGCATTTATGGGATACGTGCATGCGACATGCAATGCCTGCCTCTGTCCAACCTCCCGCATCTCCTGCAACTCCCGCAGGCCACCATCCCGTCCCGTCAACTCCTCCAACTCGTCAACTCTACCCCCATCCTTCCTTCTACCCCCGCCAACTCTCCTGCCCCAAAGGCAAAGAAAAGTCTGCTGTTACGACAGCTGTAAATTTACTTCCATAGAAAATTAGGCAAAAGCAGAATGCAAATGTGCAAAGAAGGCGAAAAGAGAATGCAAATGTGCGAAGACCCGCACATGTGACAAGCCGAAAGAAAAAAATATTAAACCAGAAGCAGTAGAAGAAGAAGAAGAAGAAGAAGCAGAACAAGAAAAGAAGCGAGGGATCGCTTTTTATGTCTTGTGAAATTATCGCGATGAATCAACCATTTTTTTTTTGTTTTTACTCAATGTCACAGGTGTTTACAAGCTAGATATATCTCTATATATATATATAGATATATATATGTACATATATAAGGTATATATTAGAAATCAGAAATTATTATCTATGGATTTTATAATCGTCGAAACCAAGTGACAAAAACGATAATCGGACCTCCGCATTGACTCAGACTCAAAGTCTGCGCAGTTTCTTTCTTTTGTTCCGATCAGATAAATATAATCAGACCTCTATCAATCAGTAACTGTATATTATATATTTCTATATATACATATACTATACATGGACTATGTGCGGGGGAAGGGGGAAACGGCTCCCACGCATTTTGCGCTCACTCGAATCAATTTATACTTATTAAATATCGGATAAGGGGATATGTATATATATATATATATATGTATATAATATATATATATATAGTATGTATATATATGTATGGAATCTATATATACATATGTATCATATAATCGAGTCATACGACCTGAAACTGGAAGGTTCTGTCTCTGCTCTAGTCAACTTCTTGTGACGTCTGCAGGTTCTGCTGGCTTTAACCTGGCCAGTTGAGTAGTGGGAGGGGGGAATATGAAGAGGGTGAGGGGGAAACGGAGGGATGAGTCGCGGAAGTTCAACTATATAAATTTAATATGCTCTTTTAACTTATCAAAACTTTGTATCTCATTTCAAACTTCTGATTAATTGTCTGTATCTATGGGTCTAAATATTTATTAAATATCTAATAAAAATATAACTGGTATACACTTCGTAATAAATATGATTCTATATGACAGCATATGACACCATATGATACTATATGTTTGTTCATAGCTTATATAGAAATAATATATAATATATGTATGACACTTGAATATGGAATATTATGCTGCATTTTCCGATTTTATTATTCTATGTACTAAAATAAGTCAGTATATATGACGAAATATGACATTTAATATTGTATATAGATCCATATATTTATATATGACACTGTATTAAATACCATGTGAAACAATATGAGATTATATGATTATTTATATTGTGTTATATTGTTAAGGCATATGATTATGTTTACATAATATATGATATATGAGACTGCATGATATTATATGGTACTATATGATTATATATGTTTTTAAATTGTGACCATATATGATACTACAGGATACCTTATTATGTATATATGAGGAAGTACCATACTTTGTGGTATATAAGATGTCAACATAAGACAGAATATGATTCCATATGGCACAAGTGGCCATATCATTTTAGAATGTGAAGCATATTTTTCAGACCTGCAGGGGGTTAGGGTATCCCAAGTTGGGATCATTTCGAAATTGAGATTCTGTTTGCTCAACTCGAACGATGACCAAAGTCGTTATTTAGTTTATGTTTCATTGTCGGAGTTATCCCAGAGCCAAAGTATCTAATCTTTGCGGGAATTACGAGTGCGTAAATGGAAACTGAATGAGGCCTCAGAATTGTGAGATTGGGCTTTATGGAGCAGGGAGAGGGGGGGCAACAACTTGATGCTCGTAAAAATAGTGTCGCCCCTTGTGGCAGACGTTTCACAACTTCCTTTCCAATAAAGGCAATTTATCAATTTAACACTCAACTCCCGGGCGCAACTTTCCCGGGAGCCGCCCCATGTCCTACCCAAAGCGCTAATCACCCTTAAAATTGCGTGTGCCCGCCAGCCGAGACGAAGGTCATGGAGTGAATAAAAACTGATTCCGTTCCCATTCCCCTTCACCTCCTCCTTCCTCCTTCCTCCGTCCTCCTGTCTCCCTTTCCCTTTCCCCTTCACGGACCTGACTATTGACTTATCTATGTGTCGCTGGGGTTGACGAATGTGAATGTCTGTCTGTGTGTGTGTGTGTGTGCGACTGTGTAGGTGTATGTGGGAGGATGGAGATCATGATAGCAGGAGATAAAGGGAGCGAGGGGCTGAAGTAAACTTCGATAGGGTGAGGAAAAGCGGAAAGCCCATAGAATCAGCTGTATGGGTAGGAAGCAATAAAAATAATAACTTTTAGTACCTTAAAGTAACTCGAGGCACCCTTCGTGTCCTTCGAAAAATATTAAACTAAATCAATTAAAAGACCAAAACTGTGACTATAGCATTGACCTGACCCATGGCTGCAGATCCGTTCGTCCAGCTCATCCGACGTTTAGGTACTTGAGACTCTATATAATTTATGCAAACACTCTTCGTATCCGTTCCAGTCCCTGAACCTATCCCTATTCCTGTCCGAGTCCCATCCCAATCCCAATCCCTGTACCTATGCCTATTCCCTCAGTCATGCACCGAGCAACGAACCCAATCCCAATCCCAAACCGAAGCCCGGAGACCAAACCCAAAGCCCAAGCCCGGTTGCAGTCCCCGACAAGAGACATACAAAAGGTCGCAGTTGAGTTGATTTCCCAAATTGATGACATTGCATCAGCTAAAAGTGTTTACTGTCATATCATCCCCATGTCCCTATCCCTGCCATACCCATATACATACACATACTCATACACATACGCATCTGAAGACATGTACAGACCCTTACCCATACATCCAATCCCTTACCCATTTAAGTAGATTTTGCCATCAAGTACATCTCTAAGTATCCCTCTCTCTCTCTCTCTCTCCCTTTCACACTCTCTTTCTGTCTCTCTCATTGTCCCTCCTTCTCTTTCCTTCCCTAGGACTACCTGATGCCTCGCTACCTGGCAACATGTTTCCAAATGAGCCGCAAATTTTCCACAATGAGTTGACCGATGGGTTTTTCCGAAATTTTCCATCGTCATCCCTTGGAAATGGTAAGTGTTATGACTCCGTCATAAAGTTACCAAGGTAATTTGCCTAATTCCTGCCCCTGTCTAGCAGCCTCAGGTGATCTCCGCGTAATCCCCTATTAAAGTTGACATCCAAATCTCTCCGGGAGTTTCAATTACAGTGCCGAAGGTTAAGGCTGAGATTATGTAAGCAGCGATCTTCTAGGAAGGGAACCTTTATTCCCGAAAGACGATTTGCTCTTAGTTCGATGTCTATTTAAATTTTTGGAGTCAGATCGAAGCGGGAACTCCATGGCATTCAACTATTTGGAACTAGTTGCTAAAAATGTGGAGCGGTTACAATCATGGATATCAGAGTTGGAGCTAGCTCAACGAACCAATCAGATGAACACTTTTCTTCGGAGCTTTCCATTTATTTTCCAAAATGTATGGAGCTATGAAGGAATTTCTTTGGTACGCAGTTTTTGAATCTTGGAACCAGGTTCATGAACTTGCCAATTGAATAAACTAGGGCTAGACTTAAAAAAATATAAAATGTATATATGTATATTTCCATAGATAGAAACCTCTACCAGTGTAACTCTTTTGCATTCAGAGTCTGGAACAAAAGATCAGTTCGGAACCAGTTCAACCGCCTTAGTCGGAGCTACTAGTATCTTATATTCTCTTAATATATGATATTCCAAAATTTATTTATTTATTTTAATATTTCATTTTTTATTTCTTGAATATTTTGACTTGGATCTTGCCTCCGATCACTGCACATCGGAACTTGTGAAATGAACGATATCCAAGCAAGTTCTTCCAGGCAATCCTGCAATATCCTTTCAATTTAAAGCTGTAAACTCCACAGTTGGAGCTGTGAACTGTGAACTTTGATATAAAAAGTAATTTCTGTGTTTTGCGAGTCGATTCCGGTTCTCTAATTACAAGTTGCATCGCCAGCTTGGAACCAGAGTTGGGAACCAGTTGACATGCGATGCCCGTGTCTGAGCTCCTGCATTTCCATTAAAAGCAAAGTAAATTCTTAAAAATCTTTACATTAACTCGTGTCACGAGATCTCAAATTATTATTTTACAATTGTTTACACGACAAATATTTGCAATTACGGCAATCCGAGGAGCTGGGGGTGTGTGGCGTGGTTTGGCTGGTGAAGGGGGCAGGGGATGGGGCGGGGGTGCGGGTGCGGGTTAAGTTGATGGAACCAAATGCGTTTTGGTCTTGGTTTCCCCCCTTATCTAATTGAAGCGAATCGGACGACGAATCGTCTGACTGGTTCACTATATATACATATATGTATATGTGTGTGTATGTGTGTGCGTGTGTGTATATAAAGATGTACATTCTATATATATGTAGGTAAATATTTATCAACAGTAGAGCGAAAGAATATTAAATCAATATTTAACGGTGCTAGGGCAAATATGCGTCATATACAGAGCTCCAGTACTCAGTCTCTCTCTGTGTGTGTGTGTGTGTGTGTGTGTGACTGTGGGTGTGCCTGCCTGTGTGTGAGTGTTGTTTTATTGTGGGCCGCAAAGGGTGCGGGAATCGGAGGGCGAACCTTTCGCAAGGTCGCGTGTTTATCGCGAAACGTACTATATTGCACTTAAGATACGAGGAATTGGCGTAGCTCCATTCTCATTCCCCTGCCCGCTCTCCGTTCCTCTCTATTCCCACTCCCATTCCCATTCCCATTTTCGTTCCCGTTCCCGTCCGCCGTTTCATTTTCAGTTACTAGACCCATGGGCAACATGTCGTAGAGCGCGTAGACAGAGCGTCTGCTTGGGTTTTTAACAAAGAGGCTTCGCCTTTGATTAGATCACTTAGCACACACACACACACACACACACGCAATCACACACACACATAGCGGTCCCCACACACACGGACACAAGCAGCACATAGATTGCAAATTGAACTGTTATATACGGACGAGCCTCTGCTTCAATTAGCAGTCCCAAGGTTCCTCCATGTGCATATGACGTACCCACACATTGATGCACATATATGTGTGCATGTGTGTGTGTGTGTGTGTATGCTTAAGTATATGCTCGTGTATGTTGTACTTTATTAGCCTATATCGAGCGTTAATTTCATCATTTCTATAAATTAAGTCCCCATAGTAACCGATTCCTCATCGCCCTTAAGTTCGTATTACGCGAACTTCGGATTTGACTTTAAGCGATTCCAGAATTTCGCAATTTCTGAATGTTTTTTCTGCAGATTCGAGTTATTCGACACGTCATACTCTTCCGATCTCTCTCGCTCTCTCTTTCATTCCTTCTGCATTTTCCAATCTCTCATTTTGTGTCCCACTCACTCTTTCTTCTTACATGGAGCTGTACAAGGGAGAGAGAGAGAGAGAGAGAGTGCCAACAAATATAGATCATATAACATCTGGCCATGGTCTTGGGCCAAGTACCCAACGGGAATGAGTCAGTTTTTAGAGTTTTACTAATTGCATATTTTAGGCATGAGTTCAGAAAAGAACTACTAGTACGGGTAAACACCTAGGGCAGAAACCATTAGTCATCCCGTTATCTGAACAAGATGGTATTTAGTTGTAACCAAAGCAATACTTCAGTCAAATAACCCAGACATGAGGCAATCCTCCAACTGGAACCCCTTAACAACCATTCGAGTTGCCCTTAAAGTAAGAACTAGATCATCGTAAGTCTCGGGAATTCGGTATTTCCAGAAGTTATCCATAGACATTCCTGGGTATAATGATAAGTCTATTGCCTAAGAGGGTGACGTTATGAGCTAGGATTTTAAATGGAAAATATGCCAGATATTCTTAAAGAATGTATATGTCATGCATGCCTGTATATATCTGTATATATCGGTGCCTACCTATAACTACTATGCCTCCATACTTTGCCATATGTCTAGCCATTTCTTCAAATCTTCTTTTTACTATCATATCCTCACTTATATGATATGTCCATATAATTTTTATATAATGTACATATATAATGTATGTGCATGGCTTTATACATATAAACATATTTATACATATATCTCTGTATGTCTGTATATGACTGTATATTTCTGTATATATCTGTTCATATCTGCGCTTATCTGTGCACATCTGTGCATATCATTGCATATCTGTGACTTATGTATATGGCTTCATACTTTGCCATATGTCTTGCCATATCTTAGTAAATATATAATCCTCTGTTTGTCCGTAAATTTCAATGAAATAAAGTAAAGTTCAAATCTTCTTTTTCCTTTCATATCCTCACTTATATAATATTTCCATATAATTTGGTTATATTTCTCTATGTATGTTTTTATATATCTTTGTATGTCTATATATGTGTATATGTGTAGGCATAGCTGTGAATATGTGTAACTAATATGCCTTCATACTTTGCCATATAACATACCATATCTTAGTCAAAGTATAATCCTCTGTGTTTCAGCCTGTGCTTGTTTGTGTATGTCTATGAACAGATATGAAAAGAAATACATAGACATACCCATACATATACGGACACATATGGTCATACACAGACATATATAATAAAATTATATGAAAATATCATATAAGTGAGGATACGATAGGCTCAAAAAGTTTTGAGCTAAACTAAACACCCCAATATTTAAATATATGTACTGTGCGTCATATATATATTTATATTCCCATAAAAAATCGGATGTTCCGTAAAAATATGCAATTTATTTTTAAAATGTATTTTTATAAAAGGAAGCTCGCATGATGAATTTCCGATTTCTAAATCTTGGGCAATTTGTTATATAAAACGGCACTGACTTAAACACAGACACACATATATTATATAAATGTATGTATGTGTATGTGTGATTTCCAATATATGTTGATATATCGTCCAATATAACTCTCCAATCAGAATTCCATGACGTAAGGGTGTCGATTTGTGGCTTATTGTCGATTTAAGCGATTTTCTAGTTTCGATTCGCATTAACGAATCGACAAAAAAAGGCTCCAGAGGAAAGGCTCGTTGACATGATTATTGTGCAACATATGAGGAGAGGAGTGGGACATGATGTGCGTGCAGATACCCTGTACTCGTAGCAGATATCTGAAGGTAGCATATTTGGGAGTGTTTCTCGGGCGATACCTTAAACATTTAGCAGCTTCAGTCGAACACATGAGCTGCAGAGAGATGCGTTTATAGATACCCTGTACTTATTGGGTATGAAGGTGAACCAAAAATAAAAATACATTTCTATGGGAGGTTGATATATGTCAAGGATTCTATTTGATTCACATATAGTTTCTATATGAATTATCGGTTATCTGAAAAGGAAGAAGTTTTTCCTTTGAATTATATATATGATGTGCAGTACGGTAGATTCCAAGTGTCAGGGTATCATCATATATTTGTGGATTATCCAAAGGACACTTGAGTTTCAACATGTGATGTCGGATGGCTGTATCCTTACGAATGCAAAATAAAACTGGTAAATTATATAAATAAATGACATCCAATTTCTTGTCGCCGATACACCCCTTGGCTGAGCCGTCTGATTACAGGGTGTTACAGCCGATGTGATTATATAAAAAGCGTTAACGTCAGTGCGCCAGTTGAGGAGAATAATCGAAAAAAAAAATGGAAAAATGAAAAGTTACTAAAGAACGATATATCAGCAAAAATTGTTTTATCTCGACGCTCAATTGATTTACATAATCAACGAAAACGCGTTTTATTTTTGCTTGTTTTGTGGCTGCCCCCGCTGTCCCCTCTCCAACCCAACCCCCGCCCATTTCCTCTTTGTGCCTACCATCAGCGTGTCATTTCGCCTTCCACCTTTGCCTACCACGCCCCATTTTCACTCCTCTTTTGTCTTTTGTTGTTATCGCCTCCATCAGCTCCCCGACTTGCTTTGCGCCCTTTCCCATCCCCACTCCCCATTTCCAATCCCCCATCCCCTTCCCCCTTCCCCCTTTAGCCACCATCCTCTTTATGCGGCCTTCCGCCTTCGTTCATTCGATTTGCGGGTCTCTGTGCATTTAATTGAATGCTGATTAAGTTTTATTCAATGAATCAAAATGCACACACACACATACACACACATGCGCACACATGTAGGAGCACACACGTGCGTGTGTTCCATATAGAAATGTACCATACACAGACACACATATGCTCGTCCATAGATTAGCAGATTAGTCAGCGATATTGAAATGTTCGGGCCACTCGCATTCGGATTCGGATTCGGATTGGCGCATTTCTAAACCTGAATAATTGAATATTGCCTCATTAAGATAATGAACTTGGTTCTAAAGGCCCGCTAATACAGGGATCACTCGCCTGGCCCCCACGGGCCAGTTAATTGGTCCGCCGAACAATGGGTGGGCGTGGTTCAGTGGTATGAATATAGTTACCGCTTTTTATTCCTCCCGATATCTTGGGATTTCCTTTTGTCAACTACCGAACAATTTTTTGTGCCTAATGAACGAACTAGTTCTTTTGATTCCGAAACCCCAATTAGTTCCAGCTTGCAGTTTCTTTGAGAAAACATTGGATTTTTCCACAAGATAATCTCATAATGAATATTTCTTCTAGGGAACCCAATCGAATTAATATCCGAGTTAATTTTTAAGTATTTCTTTGCTGATTTCAAATAAATAATAATTAAAAAATAAATAATTAATAATTTGGGCATTTAATTATATTAAATGAAAATATATTTAAACAAAAATTAAATTAATTCGATTTGGAGTTTTTTTTTAATAAATATTCAGCAAACATTTTTTAATTCAAGATTTTTAAGCATTGATTATCAAGTAAATAAAAAAATATTTTCTTAGGCTCAATTTATTAATTTAATAATTTCTATTTACCCAAAATCCAAGTAATATAATAAAACTATTTAAATTTTATAAGTTATCTTGGGTTTTTTAAAAAATTAATTCAGTTTCGATAATTATTTCCAAGAAACTCTGTAAAGTCAGACTTAACTTATTTTTTTCTTGAAATTGGGTTGGGTTTTAATCTATTTTTTTTTAAGTATAATATATATATAATATATAATATATATATATTAATTATATTATATTAATTACACATTATAATTTATTTCGATGTGTCAATAGCAATAATATATATTAATTTATAACAGATGTTTATATTCATAGGAATTTCTTATTAAGCACTATAAAAGATTAAAAAATTATTTTTTTTTTTTTCATTATTTATTATTATTCATTTAAGTATAAAATTAAAAATTCCTACACATTTTAATGGTATTCCTTCTTGAATAGAAATAATTATTCAGTTCAAGTCCGCAGAAGTCTTCTATGAAATCTTAAATATTTGTGTTAACACAATAATAAAATAATTTTAACAATAATAATAATTTTTAAAAATTTCAAAAATAAAAAATAAATGTTAAAATTTAAAATAATTAAACTAAATTAATTTTTCATTTGCTCAAAATGCAAATAAAATCTTAAGTTTTCTTGGTCGAAACTTATATTAAATCTAAACATTCTTTTAATTATATTTAAATTATGAACACCAATAAAAACTCATAATTTAAATATTAGAGTTTTAAATAAAGTCTAGAAATCCAGTTTATATACATTAAATAATAATTAAAGTAAAAAGCCCTTAATTTAATTAGTGCACTGACTTGATGGAGGTTGAAGAGATATGAGAGGAGTTCATCTCAGTTAGAAGATCGAGAGAAAAAGCAAATTACCTAACGTTTAATTTTAGCGATTATATTAAAATTTAAAATACAGCTGTGATGACTTTAAAACGAACGTAATTTATTTATAAATTATTATAAACAAAGGAATCATTTTAATAAGAAGAGTTTCAATGGGGAACTTCTGTGCTTCTGTGTTGACAATCGACAAGACACGTAAGTCTCCTGAAATGGAACCAAATGTATTCTTAATTAATTTATAACTTAAATATTTAAGTATACCTGTGTGTGTGTGCGTGTGTGTGTGGCGTGTGTGTATCATTGAAGAAGATAAAACAGTATTAAGCTGATCGACGAAAAAATAAACCCGTTCAGATCGAATATTTCATGACAGAATCAGTGGATGGGAGCGTGGGAAATTGAAAGTTTAGTGACTTGAACTAAGCTAGTCGCAGATTAGTTAAGATTTCCGTTATGCAAATAGCATGGTCAGGTGTACTAATTGCCACTAATTTAATATAATTACTCGATCTCGTGTGCCCGCCATTAGAAATCCCCAGGAAGCAGCTGTCAAAATTCCAAACAGATTCCTAGAGGGAACTTGCGGAAAGAACTTAAGGTGGGAAAATCGCTCTCTGAACAGTTTTCCGAACCATGGACCATTGAATTTGTAATTTCACAGTCTGGCAAATAAACGGCAACAATAAAATCTCAAAATCGCATAAAATATTGTTAGGAAACTTGAACAGAAGCATAGCTAATATCGCCATACAAGACCAGACCAGACCTGACCAGACCCGCACAGACCCAAGACCGGTCAAGCCATGGCAAAGCCGAAGAGGCCAGAGCAGAGCAGAGCAGAGCAGAGCACACCCGTGGCCATGGACCCTGGTGTGTGGGTGAGAAAAGCGTGGACAGAGCGTGGACCAGGGGACAGAACATGTGTATGAGAAACCTCAAGAAACCCATAAATAATGTTGAAAATCTCAAGGAAAAACAAAAATGGAAAATGGAAAATGGAAAATGTGTCAAAGTAAACAAAACGACGCGAGATTGGGTTTTGACAAAAGGTCGCAGCTCAACTAAAGGATCGTTTGGCGATCTTTCTATGGTGATGACTCTTTGTGTAATTGCGCTTTGTGTGCAAGTGTGTGTGCTCGTGCGTGTGTGTGTATATGTGTGTATGTGACATGCAACACGCACTCGTTAAGCCCCAGAGCACCGCAAGATGACGCTTAAATCGATGCTCGTGCTACCTGCTCTACCGGCCAAGGGTAGCTGGTGGCTGGTGGCTGGTCGGTGGTACCGGCCCACGGTACCTGCAGCTAATGGCTAATGGCCCGGCAAACAGACCAAGCGACCGACATAAATCCATAAAAACATGAAGGGAAAAAATTAAAGAAAAAGAAAGAAAGAGAAATAATTAAATTGCAATTATGTGCAAACAATTCCAAATCCGGAGATTCGGAAAAAGTTAATTACATGACAATAAAGAGCAGAAGCAGCCACGACCACAGCCACAACACTAACACCACCACCAACACCACCACCAACCGAGTACCCGCTTTCCACTCCTCTTCTCTCCTGCCATCAGGTATATAGACACAGGTCGAGAACAAGGCACAAGGTACATCCGCAACGAAGAGTCGAGTTTTTCGCATTTGCGTTGGCCTTTTGGCTTTTGGCCGGGCTTCGAGTATGGCCGTGGGTATGAGTGTGTGTCTGAGTCTGAGTCTGAGTCTGGGCCTGGGCCTGGGCCTGAGTCGCTGTAGGAGTCTCCAGACTTAAGCTGACATTAATGGGTATTTGAATGTGGCTTCTGGTCGGGTTCGGGTCTTAATCAGTTTGTTTGACTGATTCCTGGTGACACGTCGTGTACATAATCATTAGTGTCTGAGAATATTTTGATCACAGTTTACTGATTCTCCCTCTTAGTCTCTCTGAGACGTCGCAGTCTTAATCTCAGTACCTGTTCCTTATTTACTTCCATGGGCATATCGTCCCTTGCTCAATTAAGACAGACATACACATTTGCCATGGTCTGATTACAAATTAGTCTGGCAAATTTATTAAAAGCAGAAACTGAGACTCCAACTGAAACTGGGACTGGATTGCCAACTGGAACTTCAACTGAAACAGAAACTAAGGCCATGAGACTTCTGAGCTGTATGACAATTGAAAACAAGAGTCTCACTTAAAGTAAAACAGACATATCTATAAACTGTTGTTTATTAGACTCCCGTCTATGATAGGGAATGCCCAACTACTTCAATTGGCTTAGATTGTGATGACTATCTTAACTACACGTCGGCTATTATCGCCATATAAATATGAGCACGTTATCTGGCAGACGAATAAACGGACTCATTCAATATTTACTTCAATTGTCCGAGCTGGAAGTGTATTCAAATATTGACTATATTGACACCGTACTGACTATAACTTGATCTATATTTAGTGTACGTACTAGACCCCATGCCTCATTTGTTGGCTTAAGTTCCTCGGAAAACTGATGCCCCCCTCCCCACCAATATGAATCGATAAGCCAGAAAATAAACTTAATTATTTTTGTTACATAAACGCAAGTTTTAATTAGTTTATATTGGCCCAGTGTCTCCCCCTGTTCTATTGTCATACCAAATGTGTAGACATATATCTTGCCATATATGTACATCGACTCTCATACGCAAATGACAAACTTTTCTTCAATTTTCCCTTTTATTGATCTCTCAGCTCAGTAAATTCCAGTTGCTTCTTACTCATCCATTTATTAATTTAATACTGACTAATTAATTATAAAATTATTTCTCTAAACATTTCATATTTTTACTTCCTATCTTCATATATTCAGCTTCATATATTAGATTTTTCCATATATTCCATTTTATCCCTCAAATTTTGCTTTGATATCGATTTGTATTCAGTTTCAGAACTTAAACTTATTTTGTTTATGTTTTTATATAAATATGTCTATATACATATTGAAATATAGCCATATAAATGAATAATTAATTAACTGATAGAACAATTACTGTCATATGTCCTTCTATCTCCTGCATAAATCACATCTATGTCCATACAACTGCTACCCTCATAAATTCCATTATACATATTTTTTTTTCATGCTTAATTCTAATATTTATTTTTTTCAAATATTATTTATTTTTTTTAGATTATTATTATTATTTATATTTTGTTTTTAATATTTTGTAATTTCTTTATTTTATACGTTTCTTATGTTCCTATATCGACATACATCTTGATATGTCTTCT
This sequence comes from Zaprionus lineosus, assembly GCA_035044505.1. NCBI lineage: Eukaryota > Metazoa > Arthropoda > Insecta > Diptera > Drosophilidae > Zaprionus > Zaprionus lineosus. Next base: position 3,274,861 of record JAWNNX010000682.1, on the reverse strand, counting down.
ATATATACAACCTTAATTATATCAATAGACTCATATATATATATGACACATTTCTATGGATGTATGGCAATATACTTATATTTAAATCCCTCTAATCGCGTTTGTCCCCCTCAAATAACTCCCTCTTAAAGTTATCATATATGGCAATATGACGCACGTATATGTAACGTGAGGCACACCATTTATACCTATTTGCATATATCTGTCCTTCATATGTCCAGATCTCAGGAAAATAAATATTCGATTAAATCGATTATTTGTCCATTTGCGTGGCCCCAATTCCCATTTACAGAGTTTCGGTCTGTGGTCCTTGGGCATACGGAACTCCAATTTGCCTAAATGTGAGCAGACTTTAAGGCTGGGGAAACGGGTTAACCGACTCCTTGAGTGACAACTAGAGTGTCATTGGGTTCACAAAAGTTTAATTAGATCTGCATTCCGAATGTGCGGCTTGCTCCTTGCTACCGTTTAGCCCTGACACATGAGCTGGCGAGGATATTTTGTGGCAGTGCGTATTTCGTGTGTTGAGAGGATGCACTTAGCGGTCTTTTCCACATGGATTGCCCTTGCATGGGCCGTGATACTGGAGGAAAATCCGCCCCTGAACAAGTACCAGGCACAGTTGAAGGAGCTGCTCCACAGGGTGCTGTGGGGAACGCATGTGGAGCGGTGCTTTGCAATCATAACCGATGACCTGCACTATGCCATTTACGACAGGATGTACTTCGAGGCAGCCGGACAGTTTCCCAGGACATACTACTTCATCCGGGTGAACGCAAGCGAAATACTGAATATTCCATCCCCACAAATAGAGCAAATCCTTCGGTCTATTAAGGCCAGTGGCTGTGACTTTCATGTCGTAACCTTGCTAAATGGGTGGCAGGCGAAGGACATCGTGAGGTTTGTTTATGACAGTCGCACATTGAATATGCAACAAAAATTCGTTATGCTGCACGATGCTCGACTTTTGGAGGGGGATATGTTGCATATGTGGAGCGTGTACGTAAATACAATTTTTCTCAGACGTCATCAGGACAACAGGTGGGCTTTACCCCATGCCGGGAGTGACGACATAACCGAATCCCTATATTTATGTAACCATCTACAGCTACAGCATATTTACCGTTGCTTTTCCTGGCATCCTGAGTGGTGTTTTAGTCCTTAAACGTCTAAGCGGCTGGAAGCAGAATGGGCGAATCGATGGGGAACAGCTCTTTAAGGATAAGACTCGAAATTTGCTAGGTAACGGTCTAGAATTGTCCTCCTCGAAGATGGGCTTCTCCTTTTTAACCTGAAAGAACTTTCTGCTCAAAAGATATCTCTAAAACAAAAGTCCTACATAGGACGCGAACAATAGAAAATATCCTACATCACTTAAATTCCCAATCTTCTTGACAGGCGCTCGAATATCGGTGGCCATAGACGAGCATTTTCCAATGACGCATTTCAACAGGACCACAAACATGTTCGAAGGCATTGAGGTCGAAATTATGGGTATCCTGGCCAAGGCCTTAAACTTTGAGCCCACGTACTACACAGTAACTGGCAACGAGGAACTTAGACTGGAGCAGGCATTGGGGGAGAACGATACCCAAGTGTGGGCAGGACCAATTGTAGAAGTGGTAAGATTCCCTAAAGCATAACAAGCGACTCATTTCAAGGACGTTCCCTGTAGGCCAATCACAATGCTCGCTTCGGAATTGGGGACCTTCATCTATTCCAGAACTATTTGCAGGTTGTGGAGCTGAGTTTGCCGCACAGTATCGAGTGCATGACATTCCTAACACCCGAATCCTCGCAGGACAACTCCTGGAAGACGTTCATCCAGCCCTTCAGTGGGGGTATGTGGTTTGGCGTACTGCTCTCCCTGTTCGTTGTGGGCACTATTTTCTACCTGTTCAGCTTCTTCAATGCACTGCTCATGGGCAGCAACCAGATGACTTTCTTCCGCTTTTTACGCCGGCGGAAAAGAAAGGACCGTCGGGATCAGAATGCCAGGCAAAGCTTCAAATTTCGCATCGCCCTCACTCGCCATCGTTTCAATCGAACATCGAGCAGGACCTCTGATTGCGACATCTTCGATGATTACTCCAACTGCATACTCCTCACCTACAGCATGTTGTTGTACGTGGCCTTGCCCCGCATGCCCCGAAACTGGACTCTGCGCGTTCTCACTGGATGGTACTGGGTATACTGCATCCTCTTGGTGGCCACCTACAGGGCAAGCTTTACGGCCATCCTGGCTAACCCCGCAGCGCGGTAAGAGAACGCATATATTTCTGGGCGAATATAAAGTATTTTTCTTCCTTCATCTTCCGCCGATAGTATAACTATCGATACCCTTGACCAGCTGCAACAGACACGCATTCCACCCGCAACAGGATCTGCGGAGAACAAACATATTTTTCTCAACTCAGACGATGATGTGACTCAGGAAGTAGGCGACAAAATGGACGTCATAGGCTCCACCGTAGATCTGGTAAGAGTTTTACTACGGTAACTAAAAAGTAGGATTACCCACAGGACTTTCGTACCCAACCGGTAAACTATCCCATTAACAACAACCAAAAACTATATTCAGACTGTATTGTTTTTATTTTATTATTTATTATTTATTATTTTTAAAATTTTTATTTAATTACACTATAATTTAAAGTTACTATTCAAATTTAATCCTATAAAATTCGTCTGCTCCTTCCCCTTCTCCATAGACCGACAGCATTGTCAACGGTCGCTGCGTGTACTTTGATAATGAGTTCTTTTTAAGGAATCTGCGCCTGGCGGACGAGCAGCGGATGGATGCAGGATCGACGGATCTGCACATAATGAGGGATTGTGTCATACAGATGCCGGTGGTGTTGGCCCTGGAGAAAAACTCGGCACTCAAGTCTCGCGTGGACGGCATCATACAGCGTCTGTCAGAGGGCGGTACGTAAAGTAGTTGAACGCAGTTGAAACATCCTTTGAAACTCCTGCTGCCGGCAGGATTCATCTCCATGTGGTTGCGTGTAGCTATTGACCACTTGCCAGCAGAGGAACAGCAGCCGCAGGAGGCGCTCATGAATATGGAGAAGTTCTGGAGCTCCTTTGTGGCCCTATTGATTGGCTACTTGATGTCCATCTTTGTGATCCTCTTCGAGCTCTGGCACTTCAGGTCTATTGTCATGAGACACTCACTATACGATGCATACAATCCCAGCTTGTATTACAAGTTCAAAAGGATATATCCAGATGAGTAGAGGGAAAGTATTTTCAGCATCTCCTGACTATACTTTGGGTATATTCCAAGGGTCCTTCGTGTGATTGTTTGCCCGAGGAGAGTTGAAAAGATTGCTTAGTTTCCGTATTAAGTAGCTAGTTTATTGATATAAGAAAGAAGTCTTAAAATCGAAAATTTATATTTAAATGTACTTATTTCCATTAAAATGTATTGACATGTGTCTATTCCCACACCGATCTGACGCAATCGCGTAATGTATGTGCCATATATTTGGATTTGGATGTACTCGGATATATGTATAAAGATCAATTTTGAATAAAAGTGGCCCCAAGTACCGAGTGTGTGGCAATGTGGTGCATAAATCTGAATGAGATTTGAATTCTTTCCATCACATTTCGTAAATAATAATTTGCATTGTTTATGATCGACTGCACATTAAACATTATTTGTTTATGACCACCGCTTGAAAGTTGAAGAACAGAGAATCGAACACCGAAAACCAAAAACTGAAAGCTGAAAACTGAAAACCAAAATCCGCAGATCGCAACCTGAAAACTGAAAACTGAAAACTTGAAAAGCAAGAAGACCAAATGCCAAATTACCATAAATAATCTCAGTCTTTAAGTGCCAGACTAAACACACAGATCGAAGTAATAACATTTCAATGGAACCGATCACGAGATTTTGGGAATTCACATCACAAGTATCCAAAAATAAGGATGAAACTTTTTATTAACATCAAAATTATAAATAATCAATTCTTTTTGTTTCATTGAGTAGTCATAAAAAATGTATATTTCGATATTCTTGATTTTTTTTTTATTCATTAAATAAAATCTTAAATAGAAAAGAAAAATTCAAATTAATTTGAAAGCCGCTTTGATTTTATTTTTTATTGCTTGGGTGTAAGACTTTTAATTAAATAAAAAATCACTTAGTAAGCTCAAAAAATATTTATAAAAATTTGAATTTAAATTTTCAAAATGTAAATGCTTGAAATTTGTAACAAGATTTAAAAAAATTAATTAATCTAAATTAAATCAATTAATATCGTGTAGGAAACTTTTCGAGCGACCCCCGCTACACTTCCTGTCTATTAAGGTTCCTCTAAAAGATGGATGGTCGGCGTAAGCTTCGTACTCAGAATATGTGCGTAACTTTACTGGCAGCCCTCTTGCTCCTCAGTCTTCTTCTGCCACTCATTACTCGCCTCTTCATTTTCCTCATTCTCCTCATTCGTTCTCTAATTATAATAAAATTATTCATAATTTGAAATGTTTTCCTAACTTCTGTTTTAGCTGTCGCTGCATAAAAACTAATTAATTCATTTATCTGGCGAATTGCATAACAACAACAACATCAGCGGCAGCAGCAGCAGCAGCAAAAGAGAGAACAACAACAACAACTGCTACTTCCACAAATAACATCGCATTGTTGTTAATTTTTAGGAATTTTTCTCAGATTGTTTTGTTATTTCTTTGATAAATATTTATGGGTGTTTTATTTGTTTTTCTTTTCTTTTTCTTTTCTTTTTTTCTTTTTTTGTTTTTGCTTTTGTTGTGCTCTTTTTTCATTTTGCTCTACTACTCTTCTCGTTGTTCGTTTGTGTGTTTACAATTCTATTTTATTAAATTTAATTAGTGTTACTTTATTTTACTACTCCCACTTCCACAACCACCCCCACCACCACCCCCACCTCCAACACCACCACCACAACCACCCCCACCTCCACCAACCTACACCGTCCTCTTCCGTTCCCAGTACATTAAAGCGTTGCCTCCGCCCTTCCTCGTTTTTCACTGGAATTTTCGCGTTTGAAATACTCCGTGACTGAAAGGGAAAGGGTATGTTTGGTTCATAACCAACGGTAAATGTAAAATAAATAAAATATTAAATATAAAAGCACAAAAAGGACATCATCTCTCATTAAATTAACATCTTCTTAGATTCTACTTAGCCATGGCTTAAAAATCCTTTACTTTAATTTAACTACTTGTTTTTTTCCTTCCGCACCTACAATAATATTTTATTGTCCTTGGCGATCCTGAATATTGTAATTATGTAAGGATATCAAAGAATATTTTACATTTAATATTCCAATTAGGACTCTAGATTTTTCTTCCAATCATTAAAACGATTTATCCATCTTTATTTATCTTTGATCTCAACTGAGAAGAATCTTTATTTTATGACAAGGGTTCAAAATAAAAAACAAGCTCGAACATATTTTTGAGAATATCCTTGTTAATATCCTTTACTTTTTATTGTGTTACACAAGTAAAAATACAGATAAAAACAATAATAACTTTAAACTAGAGCAATAAAACAATAACAACAAGGATAGCACGTGCAGGGATCGAAAATCCTGTAAGATATTGAGATTTCAGGATATATGGAGAGTTATGTTATATACATATATCTCAGAAGTGTCCTGTTTGATCGTTGTAGCTCTTGAGACAGCGCCTTGGGTGCATCTTCAAAGCTTCCCTTTGATTGCGTTTTAATGACAACAACCACAACCGCTGCAGCAGCAACAACACCAACTACAGGATATCAACAACAAGAACAACAGCGACTAAAAACACAACACTCCCAAAAGCGACAACTTTGAAAACAACAACTGCAATCGCACGAGTAGTAACAACAACAACAATAATAATAAATATAACAACAACAATTACTATAACAAAAAATACAAAAATAACAACAGCAGTAATAACAATACCTACAACAACAACAACAACAAAAGCTAGAGTCAAAACACAGTAATAACAGGAACAAGACAACAACTACAAACACCACAGCAAATGTTGTTGTTGTAGTTATTGTTGCAGTAGACGTTGTTATTGTTGTAGTTGTTGTAGTTGTTGAAGTTGTTGTAGTTGTTGAAGTTGCTGTTACTTCTGCTTTTGTTGTTGTTGTAGTTGTTGTAGTAGTTGTTGTAGTTGTTGTTGTAGTAATTGTTGTTGTAGTTGTTGTTGTAGTAGTACTCATTGTAGTTGTAGCTGTAGTTGTTTGTTGTTGTTGTAATACTTGTTGATTTTGTTAACAACAACACTAACAACAACACTTACAATAGGACTAACAACAACACTAAAAACAACAATAACAACAACAATAACAACAACACAAACAATAAACCTAAGAACAACACTAAAAACAACACTAGCTGCAACACTAACAAAAATCACTAACAACAACATCAACACTAACAACAACAACAACACTAACAACAACAAAAACAACAACACTAACAACAACACTAACAACAACACTTACAACAACACTAACAACAACACTAACAATAAAACTAAGAACAACTCTAACAACAACCCCAAATCATATATTTTTGTTGTTTTTGTAATGGGAAAAAACAAAAACAACAAAGAAAATAATTTCCAAGGAAATCCATGGGAAAAATGGTCAAAAATCAAGAAAAGGACGATATATAAGAAACTATAAGGACGATTTTTATGTCCTTCTGCAGGATTGTAGTCCTGGTTGCTCCGGTTCTTATGACATATAACTTGTCAGGATATGTAAGGATACGGCCGAGATATATCGGATTTTTTCACAGCAGAAAATTGCTTAGATCTCGGGTCCTGTAAGGACTTTCGTCCTTTCTATAACTCAAATATATGTGGAAGGACATCATCTATATTCATGTGAAAGGACATCCTGATTGTCCTTAAAATGGCCAAGATACAGACAATTTAGCAATTTCAGGACCTTTTTTCCATAACTTACCTTCAAAAATTTTTCAGCATTGTTGTTGTTTTTCAGTGTTTATGTGTTTGTTGTTGTTGTTTCTAATTGTGTGCTACTACTATTTTTATTGTTGTTGCTTGTTATTGTTGTTGGTGTTGTTGCTCATGGTGTTCTAGTTGTTGTTGTTGTTATTGTTATGGTGTTTGTATGTTTTGTAATTGTTGTAGTTGTTGTAATTGTTCTGTTCTGCAACAACTTCAATATCAATAGCAACAACAACAACACCTACAACAACTACAACAGCAACAACAACGACAATAACATCAACTACTACTACAACAACTTAAATAACTACAGCTACAACAGCAACTACAACAACTACTACTACTACAACAACAACAACTGCAACAATGACAACAACAACAACACTAACAACAACACTAACAACAACACTAACAGCAACTCTTACAACAACAACAACACAATCAACAACACTTACAATAACAACAACACTAACATCAACACTTACAACAACAACAACACAATCAACAACACAAACAACAACACTGACAACAACATTAACAACAACACTAACAACAACACTTACAACAACACTAACAACAACACTAACAACAACACTAACAACAACACTAACAGCAACAACAACACTAACAACAACACTAACAACAACACTAACAACAATACTAACAACAACACTAACAGCAACACTTACAACAACAACAACACAATCAACAACACTAACAACAACACTAACAGCAACTCTTACAACAACAACAACACTAACAACAACACTTACAACATTACTAACAACAACAACCACACTAACCACAACACTAACAAAAACAACAACACTAACAACAACAACAACACTAACAACAACACTAACAACAACACTAACACTAACCACAACACTAACAACAACAACACTAACAAGAACACTAACAACAACAACAACACTAACAACAACACTAACAACAACACTAACAACAACACTAACAACAACACTAACAACAACACTAACAACAACACTAACAACAACACTAACAACAACACTAACAATAAAACTAAGAACAACACTAACAACAACCCCAAATCATATATTTTTGTTGTTTTTGTAATGGGAAAAAACAAAAACAACAAAGAAAATAATTTCCAAGGAAATCCATGGGAAAAATGGTCAAAAATCAAGAAAAGGACGATATATAAGAAACTATAAGGACGATTTTTATGTCCTTCTGCAGGATTGTAGTCCTGGTTGCTCCGGTTCTTATGACATATAACTTGTCAGGATATGTAAGGATACGGCCGAGATATATCGGATTTTTTCACAGCAGAAAATTGCTTAGATCTCGGGTCCTGTAAGGACTTTCGTCCTTTCTATAACTCAAATATATGTGGGAGGACATCATCTATGTTCATGTTTAAGGACATCCTGATTGTCCTTAAAATGGCCAAGATACAGACAATTTAGCAATTTCAGGACCTTTTTTCCATAACTTACCTTCAAAAATTTTTCAGCATTGTTGTTGTTTTTCAGTGTTTATGTGTTTGTTGTTGTTGTTTCTAATTGGGTGCTACTACTATTTTTATTGTTGTTGCTTGTTATTGTTGTTATTGCTCATGTTGTTGCTCATGTTCTACGTGTGCTAGTTGTTGTTGTTGTTATTGTTATGGTGTTTGTATGTTTTGTAGTTGTTGTAATTGTTCTGCTCTGCAACAACTGCAACATCAATAACAACAACAACAACACCTACAACAACTATAGCAACTACAACAACTACAACTTCAGCTAAAACAACAACGACTGCATCAACAACAACAACTACTACTATTACTACTACTACAGCTGCAACAACAACAACAACAACTGCTACTACTACTACAACAGCTACAACAACAACAACAAGCAAACAACTACTACAACAACTACTGCTACAACTACAACAAAAACAACAACTACTACTACTGGTACTTCTACTGCTACTTCTACTACTACTACTACAGCTTGATGATGGTGGCTGAACGTAAAGTATTGCATACTTTCGGGTGTCAAATTTTGCAAGATTAAATTAAAAGTATTGCATACTTTCGGGTGTCAAATTTTGCAAGATTAAATTAAAACGGCGGAGGCTTTAATAGTTTTTGTTTTGTTTATTTATTGAAATTGATATAAAAGTAATGAATCAAAAATCTGAAGAGGCTTTCGTAAGGATTCTATCGGAGCTGTGGTTGTTTCTGTTGTGTGTGTTGGTCCTGTCTAAGAGCAACGTGAGGAACAACAAGAAACAACAAGAAAAACTTAAAATGCGCGCAAATTCGGGATATAACTTTAGCTTCAAGGACTCTTCTGTTATCCGTTCTTTCAGAAGGAGTCCTTTAGCTTCCGCATCGCATCACATGCTTAAAAGGACGAAAGTGCCTTAAAAAGTCGAATTACAAGGACTTTTGCGTACTCAATAAAAAGGTTGCTTTGGCTGTCACGTAACTCTGTGGATCCCAAAAACTCTTGCATCGAGGATTAGCTCGGACCTGCAACTGACCAAAGGACATTTTAGTTTTCGCATCGGTAGGGAATTTGTTTTTTTTTTTTGTTGTTTTTTGCCTTTGAAATGCCTTCGATGACTCCCGCCCGATGGCCTCACTTGTTGTTTTGTCGTACGGGCGGCCAATTTTCGGTCTGAGCTGTTTTTCCTGCCACAATTCCTTTGCTTCGTCCTTCTCTTCCCATGCCATTACAAAATTTTCCTCGTTACCCCGCATTCCATCCGCAAACCACTCCTGGAATTCTTGCTCTTGTTTTCGTTTTCGTTTTCGTTTTTGTTTTCGCTTTGTTTAGTTTTTGTTTTTGGCATTACACAAAAATCTCTAATTGGCGTTTCCGTTGCTAAGACCTCCAGCCCCTCCAGGCCCCCACAAAGAATTTTCCCAACTACTCCAAGTGGAAATATCTAAGTGCATGTAATTCCCTGTTTTGCTCGTGTGTGCTAAAAGCATTTCAACTTAATTAATTTATTATGAATATCCCGCTTTGTTTTTACCGAATTCCATTTAAAATAACTTCGTGCTCTCCGCCGTGGGGTATATCCGGCGTGCTCTATACCCTGCATTCAGTAGTTTTCAGTCGATTGAGCACTTGCCGTGGGAAGCGGACAAGCAGGGGACTTTGAACACTGCCTTTGAGTTTCGGAAGCATAACTCCGCAGGATTTCTTTAGGTAGCGAATTTCACTCAGTCTTTACATAAAGATGTCCTTCACGTTCTAGGATAACTACATTCAAGCGCTGCCAGCATTGCGTTTTCAAGCAGTGGACTGCCGGCAATATCCTTAAGGTATTTCAGTTCTAACTGTGAACTTCAAAATTGGATCTCCACATTTCGGGTGGACCAGGATATAATATTCGGGCAGTAGATGCCCAAGGAATCCATCAATCCTTTCAGGCGCTTTTCAAGCAGTTTTATTCAGGCGGTGCTCGTGCCAAGGACTGCTTCTAGGAGTAAAGAAAAATAATATAATAAAGTACTAGCATGCAGTGGACATTTGGTTAATTATACCGAGTACCTACCTAATATAATACTAAGAAAATAATAAATAATACCTATTTAAAAAAGCAGGAAATATTGGAGTCCTTGAGGGGTAGCTAACCTTTGATTGAGATCTGAAAGTGCTGGAAGTGTTTACGGAATAAAGGATTCTAAAATATATTAAATTGATTTGAGTGATAAAAAAGAAATTAAATAATTTTAAAGGATATAGGATGGACATAACATAACACATAAGGACTGATTTCTTTCTTTTCTTAACTTCGCTCATGTCCCAATTCTTATAGTTGGACACATTTAATTGGAATATATATATATATATATATATATATATATATATATATAAATATATATATATAAATTATTGTTTCTAAATTATAAAAAAAAATATAATTTAAATAAAGAGAAATCTTAACAAAATTGATAGATGCGCGGTGGATGACAAAATCTTTGCAGTTATTAAAATTTGGAATTTTACAATTAAAATTATTTCCAGATTAACTAAACTAAAACATAATTTTGATTCTCAGATGAACCGAAAAAAAAAATATAAAACATTTATAACTTAAAGATAAATTTGGAAAAAGCTTAAAAAATATTTATAATTTGATTATTGAGTAGTAGCACGGGAAAAGGACATAAACAAATCATGATTGATTGATATGAAATATGCTGGGCGGATATGCGGATGGGAATACACATATAGAGATATATAATTTCGATTCAGGTTTGTATAATAATCGCTTACTCGCTTTTATTTGTGTCTCGCACTCTTTAAAAAATAAACCAACAGGAAACAAGTGTTACGTTACAATAATTTGTGTGTTTGAGTGTTTGTTGAGTTTTAAGAATTTACAAAGGCTTAAAATCAATTTAGACGATTTAAGTTTAAAAAAATAAATATATAAATATTTATTCTTGTTTTTGTTTTTGTTTTTTAGTTTCAGTTTCAGTTTCAGTTTTTCTTAATTATTTAATTCAAGCGTTCGCTATGTAAAAATCTCTTCAAATCATTAAAACCGAGAAGCTGCTCGAGGATATCCCGAGGATAAGCCGCTGGGTACGATCGGCAACTGTGACTTGACGCTGAGTTGATAGACTGGAGATCTGGGCCTGGGGAGCACTTCGAGCAGCCTCTAAAATGGACACCGTCACCACCTTCTACAGTACATGCTTAGTATAGTTTTGAGTACAGGTAGTCTGATTGATCGACGGATCTGTCGATCAGTCAATCAATCGATTTGTATATTGCTGAAAGCACTGAAAGCTGCACGTAATCGATAAAAATACTTAAACAATTAAGGCGATTAAAAGCAAGTACCACATAAGTATTCCTACTCGTACATTATTCTTATATAAAACTATATAATTATTTGTATTATATATATATATATATATATATATGCATATATATATATATGTACATATATGTGTGTATATGTATAGGTATATGTATATAAATTGTGTTTACTAAGCTTTCGTGTACGCGTACATACAAAATCTACTGACAATTCGTTTAACATTGGCCCGAGCGATATCCTTGGGATTGGGCACAGGAGTCCAAGAAGTCCGACATGCAATCAGTTTCAATTCCGTTCTCTTAGGATGTAGATATCGATTTGTAGTGGACTACATGAAAGTCAGTCGTGCTCCTGTGCCCCGCGATACTGCCCAGCACTGGCTCTGAGTATTGTTCGTTATCCTTGTTACATTAAAAGTACTCGTATCGTAACTAAACACCGGTAACTCGAAAACTAGGATCTGCTTATATAGGATCACTGACGCACTATTGTACAATCTGAATAATCAATCTTTAGAGTATTGGATGCATTGCTCATGCTATAAACATTTGTGCAGGACCTTCAGTGTGTCCAGGGTATTTGTGTAACAATATTTCATTTATGGCAATTTTGGACAGCATCGTAAATAATTTGCATCTTCTTAGTTTATCTAAGTATTTCAATAATTCAGCTTTCAATTTATTATAGACTTCGTTCGCTTCTCGATATTCTATATACTTCAGTTATTCATATAAGTTATTCAGTTTGCTACTCGGTAAGCTACTCCAATATCATACACATATATATACCATATATGAGTGGTTCTAGCATTTTAGTTCAGGGATAAACAAAAATAAAAAAAAATACATATGTAGAAGGTATTATTATCTAGATCGCATTGCGCTTGCTATGAAATACAATATTGTTATATGTAGATCGTTTTCCTTATATATATCACTGTTGCTGGTTAATCTTTGTCGCCGTTGATGGGGCTTAGCCAGTGGCTTCCGCTGCCTCGGCTTCGAATACATCGTCTGACTCTTGACCGCCTCCGACGTATTCCTCCTCCTCCTCCTCCTCGTCATCCTCCTGTTCGTCCTCCTCCTCCTCCTCCACATCGTCATCGTAATCATTGTCATCAGGATATTCGCCGAGCTCCGATGATTCACCAAGCGTCCAGGCATCGTTTTCCATCGAGTTTCTTGGACTGTAGCTTGTGCCGCCCGTTATGATTAAATTGTTGGCCGGCCGGTGGACACTATCCGAGCGAGAGTATTCATGGACAAGAGCGGGAGAAAGAGACGGGAGAAGGCTTTTAATTAGATTGCAAGCACAAGGATGAGATCGATCGATTGAATGTATTCAATGAGTGCGGCGAATACAAATCGAGTGCTAAGCTATCGACTAACTAAGCGTTTTATTTTTGTTACGTGTGTGTGAGTGTTAATGTTGTTTAGTCGTTACTCAGGATGTTATGTTTGGGTGTATATATATATAATATATAGCATATATATGTACATGTGATGTGTGATATGTGGAATGTGTGACATGTGTGTTAGAATACAAACAAAAACAAGGCAAACGTTTGTACAGTTAAGATAACAAATTGTTAGATCGCTGATGGAAGCTGTTAACGGTTAACGGTTATCGGATATCAGTTATCGGTTATCGGTTAGCGGATTTCGGTTATTGGTTATCGGCCATCGTGTGCTAGGATATAGGGTTAGGAATTTGCGAGTGGATAGAACTGAAGTTCGATGATAGCCTAGCCAGAGACAACTTATCTATAGACATGAAAATGAAGTTGTTGTAGACGACAACATTTTGAACACAGAGTAAACGAGATTGAACCCACTCAAAATAAAAAGAGAGAGTTTGTGAGTCTGAGTGCCTTTTGTCTTTTGCACATCTGAATGCTGAGCGACTGCTTGAATATCTTCGAAGAAAGATCCAATGCAAATAATAACTAAATTTAATACAAATTAAGCTATTTATGCTAACATTTCAGCAACAAATTGAAGCATATGGCATCGCCAAATTATACGAATATTATATTTTGCGAAGTTAGTAAATTAATTATATTTTAGTTAGTAAAATAATAAGTTCATAACATATTTGTTATAAATGTGTAACATCATAAAGTAACCCTTGATCAACAAGAATTAATTAATAAGACAGATACATCTCATTCATTCAGATGCTTCTGCCTGACTGATCACTTAAAAATCAGCAAAACGAAGCAAAAGCGATTCCTTCATATTCTTGGGCTGCCCTTTAAATAAGTGAAGTTCTAGGGAAATGATAGACAAAAGCATGCGTATGTCACAGGCAGGGCCAATTAAATTAATTTGTATGCATTGCTTCGGCCTTAGGGTATCATACGATCGCGCGGTCGTTTTTCAGGGGCCACGAAAAGTAGCAAAACTCTTTTAAATCGCTTCAAAAATCATTTTTCGGCAATGGATCACACATACCATTGCTCGCTTCTACGGTGTAAAAGTTACATTGGTATGCGTTTATCAGAGGATAGACACAAGATGCCTGGTTGCTAAACTTCATTCAGAATCAAAACAAAGCGACCAAGAATTGTACAAAGCTTACGCCAGCGAGCGATAAGGACGGCGCAATGCTTTTTCCCTTTTTGTTTCTATATTCGTATCGTTGAGCTAAGTCAGTCGGCAACACCCGACAACTCTGCATTGCGCTCAGTACTGAATGAGTTTTAGTTTCCACTCATTATTCACTCATATAAGTGCGCTCGGGTTCAATCTCGTTTACTCTGTGTTTTTTTTAACAGGGCGAACATGTCCATTTTCATGTCTATAGATAAGTTGTCTCTGGCCTAGCAAACCAAGTGTTACAAATGATACGACAATGGAACTCGAATACTGCTTGAGATTAGACTAGATTTTGTTATGGATGCGCGTTCCTGGGCGCTCATGTGTTTCTACAGCCGCACAAGACAAACGATTGAACGAAGGGCTGACACGCACAATATTTGAAAGTTTGCTTTCTAAATTTCGATTGAGATTTTGATTAGGATTTTAAGATTTTAAGATTAAGATTGAGATTGAGATTAAGTTGTTGATTTGAGCTTTGAAATATACAAATTCGAGACAATTGCACAATTGCGAGCGACAATAACAGCAACGAATAAAATGATGTAAATGCATACACAATATAGTAAAAAGTAACGAGCAACGAGCAACAAGTAACGAGTAGAGGGTAGCATGTACTCTCGTTGTAAAAACTTCTCTTTTTTACATTGGCAACTCGTCGGAATCTTACAGCTCTTCGCGGCGTCGCAGTCGCAATTCGTTGTCGTTGTTGTTGATGTTTTCTTTTAGTTGTTTGTTGTTTGTTGATTCGTTGTTGTTGTTGATTCGTTAGTGAATGCAACGAGTAAATTCCATTAACATTAGTCGTTGTTCAGTATCTTTCATTCGATTTGGGAATTGATTTGTTGAGTGTCTTGCACTGGAATTCGCTTCTAGTGTCACAATCAAGATTAATTACGTAGTTAGAAACCGGGAACTCGCTGGGATCTGCTGCTTACACCATTGTTAAATATTGTATTCAGTTTAGCGCGTTGTTATATATATGTGTGTGTGTGTCGTGTGTGTGTGTGTGTGTCGTGTGTGTGTGTGTGTGTCGTGTGAGTATTGTAAAGAAAGTGTGTATATGTATGTGTGTTTGTGTGTGTGTGTTGGAAAGACAGTTCTCCAATGTTGAGATGTGTTGCTTGTTGGGGTGTTGTGGTGTTGGGGTGTTGTGGTTTACAGATCGGTCACTAGCACACCATCCGTCGGTCATAACTGTCCACGGCGATAGTGTGATCGTGATGGTCTACAGATAGCGATGTGGATTACGGTTTACAGTTTACGGTATACGATATTTACGGTGTACGGTTTACGTGTTACGATTAACAGATTATGGCATACAGTATTCGATTTTCGATATACGATATACGATATACGATATTATATAGTATACGGTTTACGATGTGTGTGTAGGTGTACAAAAATTAAAAGAGAAGAAATCAATTAGCAAAATTATAAATTATATAGAGCATGAATTTGTTCATTATTTAAACTATTTAAGTTCCTACATTTTTAGATTATTTTACTGGGTAACGGTACTCAATGCCGGAGAACTACTCCATTTAAAAGACGTAGTAAGCGTGTAGATTATAAATGTGTTACGAGTATGTAAAAAGCTCTTGGAAAAAATATTTGTCTTTAGATGACAAACGCACCTTTACCTCTAGCCGCGAAATTACCCATAACCTTAAGCTAATAATAAAAGAATAAAAGGAAAATAAGATATTACGCAGAATATACAAAAAATTAAATACAAACATAAGTCTAACTATCGAATGTAAATTCTATAAGTTTTCTATTCTTAGCTTAAGCACTAATCAAAGTCTAGATATCAAGTTCTAAGGAAGGGGGCTCAATAAGGCCGATAGATTCAACGGTAAAGTTATAGACATAGACATAGATATAGATAGATGGCTGTTAATATTATTTATTCTATATTCGCACACAGATAAAGTTAAGAAACAAATTGATGGCAATGTGAGAGAAGAGAACACGACTATGCAGGACTTCCAGGACTTCTTAATTAAGGCTTTTAAAACATTAAATATATATATATAAATTATTAATTATTATTATTAATTTATATAAAATACATATTTAATACATGTGAACACACAATTATAACATTTTTATATTCCCAAGGAATCTTTTAAGTTTTCCCAAGAACTTTGGCAGTTGGGAGCACAAATAACGGGTTTTTAATGAAAGCACGAAAAATATTTTATATAAAATTGAATAATAATTGATTTGTGTATCTAAGAATTGATATAAATAAAAGTTACAGTTACTAATTGTCTTTCTGAAGAGTCACTGCAGCTCTCAGCACAGGGGCGAGCGAGATGCAAGATGCAGCAGCAGTTGCTTCTCAGAAGGTCGCACATGGGAAAGTCAGAGAAATATAAAAATCGATCATCAGATTCGATCTATCGAGCCTGACGGAAGCGAGAGATTCGCGTGCGTAGCTTTAGAGCAAGTAACTAATCTAATTAACTAACTAATTGCCTACGATAAGTAAACAACTAATGAAGCCTACACAAAAAAGGGACTAACCGGAGGAGTCTTCGAAAGACCTAAGTTTTCTTTTCTTTTCTAGAGTTGATGTCTTTTCTGGAAGCGCAGTCTTAGGGAAAATGGGTTTACCTTTCGAATTGCACATCATTGGCCATTTCGTTGACTTGACGCTGTGCCTGGGTCTGGGCACGACGAGCTTCCTCTTTCCGCCGGCGATCCTCGGCGGCCGCTTTCATGGGATCGTAGGTGGAGCGTCGCTTCCACATAACCATCTCGGCTTCCTTCTGTTTGTTCACTGCAGCACACAAAATACGTTAACAGATTTCCAAGTTGACAAACACAATGATTGCCACTTACCTGAGGCATCACGCCTCACCGCGGATGAGGCACGGTTACCAGCACCGCCGCCACCCAGAGATGTGGTGCTGTTGTTCATTACTGAAGTGGCTGAACGCACGCTGCGATTGCTCGCACGAGTTCCTTCGGTACGACTCAGACCCATAGACGAGGCGCTGGGGCTTCGCTTCATCGGTTCGTTGGACTTTAAAGTACTCTTGGCATCGTTTTTACGCAGGAAGTTGTTGGACTGCGCTGACTTGTACTTTGATATATCCAGATACTTGGGCTGCACGCGCTGCTGTTCCCTGGCGGTGGCATTGGCCGTTTGCAGTAACTGCTTCTTGGCGTTGGCCAGGCTGCTGGGCACTTGCTGTGCCAGACGGCTAAGGCTCGTTTCCCGGGGCATCGACTGCCGCGTCTTTGGCCCACACCCTGAGGCAGTACGTGGCGCACTCTTGATTCCACGACGTGGCAGCTCCGGTGTATTTGGACATGCCACTAGTCCAGCGGCAGCCTGAGTTGCGCTCAACTTGCCAGCCGGTGCTGAACTGGGCTTTGCCGGAGTATGTCCTGCACCGACTCCGCCAGCTACGCGCTGCTTGCTGCGTTCGATTCGCATGAGCAACGCCTTATTAAGGCGTGTGTTGCTCAGTGGCACCGTGAGATCGGCGGCAAGCTGTTGCTGCTGCGAGGATTGGTGCTCCATTTCATCCTCCTCGCCACTAGAGTAGTAGGGACCCGTGGTGCCCAGCTCGTCCTCGTCGTTGATGTAGTACTGCAGTTCGTTGTCGTAGTCGCTGTACGACTGCTCGAAGTTGTTGCTGCTGGCAGACTTCTTGAGCTGCAGCTGCTGCTGCTGCTGCTGTTGCTGTTGCTGTTGCATGTGACGTGCCGCGGGTGGCGTGTAGAGATTCTGAAAGTTCGGACGCGCCTGCCGCACGGTCTGCAGCGGACGTTGCTGCTGCTGGAAGCTGCTAGAGCGACGCAGCGGCGATATTGTGCCGGACACCGCGCACGTCGGAGATGGCAGGTCGTTCTCCACATCGTCCAAGGAGTTCTTGCGCCGGTGCAGCTGCTTCAGCAAATACTCACCACTCGTAAGGAGCTGCAGTTGTGCTTCGTTAATGCTGCTGGTCATGAGTGCGCGATGCAACGGCGAGCGACGGTAACCCGTCTCCAGGCTATGCTGCGGACTGCACTGGTTCGCCGGCGACTTGACGGAGCTGCGACGCGATGTTGTCTGCGACGGCAGCTGCTCCATGGCTGGTCTGGAACGGCTGGCACTGCGCGCACGTCCTAACGTGTGCAGCGGTGATGGTATCTTACTGGGACTCTTTGGTGGCTTGTACGGCTCACCAGACACCTGCCCCTGCCCACCATGGCTGCACAGCGCTGGATCGCTCGCGTAGTCACAGTCACCCAGCAGCCTGTAACGTTCCGCCAGGCTCCGATTGAGTTTCGCTGCTGCCACATACTGTCGCTGCTGTTGGCTATACAGGCTGAGGCTGTCGTCCGTCAGCGAATCTGCGCCCGTGTCAGAGCAATTGTAGCTGCGTGTCATAAGCTGCAAAAAGTGAAGATTATTAAGTGTCCAAGTAGAAGGTTTCAACCACAACCACTCACCTGTGCCTGAGCCTGTGCATGAGCCTGTTTCCGTCGACCCGCGGAGCTGCTGCTTACATCCTGCGCCAGACTGCGCGCCCGGGCGTTACGTGCCCACTCCTGAATCCAGTCCTGCTTGGTGGGCGCCGATTGCATCAGTGCGGCCTCCGTTGTGGGTGTCGTGGGCGTTTCGGGTAGCTGATGAAGGTGCGATGGTTGCTGCTGTTGCTGTGTCGTGCTAGTGGTGAACACATTAAGGCGATACTCAGCCTTTTGACGATCCGTGGCGGTGCCGGCCAAAGCTTGGGTATGCCGCAGCTTGGCCTCATTGCTCACGTACTCGGAGCTATCGATCTGTGAGGTTGAAAGGCTGTGCGTGTGTCGTGTCAGCTTCGGATGTGTGTCCAGGTTACGCTGCTTAGCCAGCACACCACTGGTGGTCACGCTGGTGAAGCAGCCAACGTCAACAGCTGGGGAGCGCGGTGATGGTGGCGTTGGGGGCACCTGTGGCGGTGGCTGCTGGTGCAGTACACGTGCTTTCAGCTGTTCCAGATAGGCGCCCGTTGTGTTGGCAGTGCTGCTGTTACCCTTCTGCTCCTGCTGTGGCGTTTCGTGGTAGTAATTCACCTCCAGCACATTGCTGGCTCGGCTTGGTTTGACTGCAAGTTGCTTGGGCCGCAACTTGGTTGCATTGCGATCGATGTTCATGAGGTCCTTTTGCTCCTCCGTGTAGTTATCCCCATCCAGTGTGTATGTTCCCGCCTCGCTGACAACATCCTCGTCCAGCTTCAAATCGTTCATCGGCGGATGTGGACACAGTAGTTCCACCTGTTGCAGCGCCAGTTGCATAGCTGTTGACCGCGGCGTGAACTGAGTTGTGCGGTTGGCCACCAGATTAACTGTGCCCTTCGGTGGAGCTAGCTGCGTGGGTTTCGGCTTACTAGCCACACGAGACGATGTTGGTTCCGGCGCCGCCGACAAGCCCGAGCTGCGTGGCGACCAGCTGTGCCGCTTGGATGCGTCCTTCACACGGGACGCACTGCGTTCACGCACTCGTAATTTTACTACCGGCACAGATTCATTTGAGGGTGTGGCCGCCATTGGAGCGTCATCTGCCATGCAGCTACTGGCATCAAGGCTGCTGCGCTGCGACTGGCGACCAGTGCTGCTTGTTGTTGTTATTGTGCCGCCATCGCTCTCGAGCTTAGACATTGAAGCGCCTCGCTTGTGGCGACTCTGGAAGCGCTCCATCATGTTCTTATACCGCGCCGCCTGTGCCGCCGAGTCGTTTTCCGAGGCATCGAAATGATCAATTGTGAACGCCAGCGCCTGCTTTGTCGCCGTTGAATTGGACGCCTCTGAGTGGTCGTCATCCGCGTCGGGAATCTCTTTGTTATTCGTCTTGTTGCTGCCGATGTTGTTGGTGTTGGAGTTGGAGTTGGAGTTGGTGTTGATGTTGGCGCTGGTGTTGTGATGGTGGTGATTCGTCTTGCCCATCACAGCAGCTGCAATGGAACAGAATAAACAGAAAATTAATTTAATTAACATTTATATTCAGTTTCTTTTATTACCATTAAAGTGGTGAAAACGAGACTAAACTTTGGAGAGAATTTCCTCTAAAGTGGCAAGCGAATGAACGCAAGTGCAGCCCAGGGCCGTTTCAGGCAAGTCAAAGTCAACTGGGCGCTCCAGAGACTGGGGCACCGTTATGGTCATAGAAGAGACGAGTTCCCTACACTCGAAGGCCGCTTCAATAGAAGCGTTGAATAATCTATGAAGATCTCCACTTATGGGAGGAGAAGTTCCCCATCAAGTGTCTAGTCGTTCATCGCATGGAACACTCGCGCTTCTAATGATACCATCTAACCAGGTATTTCCTCCACTGACCAATGCCAACTCGTTGCCAGCGACGCCCAACTGCATTGCAACTATTTCTTCGCCGCTTCCGCTGGCAATTTTCCTGCATTTCCGCGGCAAAGAAGAAGCCAAAGGAAAACTAAACAATTTGCTTCCAAGTTTCAAGTTTTCAAGTTTGCCACGCCACCGGCCACTGCACTGGCCATCCACAAGAGCCTCAGTCCCCACTCAAGACCCACGCTTGACTGGCATTGCAGCAAAAGTCAAGGGGCTCTTCGTATGGGGGAGGCCGCGGGTCGGGCAAATGAAGGTTAGAGTTCGTTGATTTCGGTCAATTGTTTGCGGGGGTGGAGATGATAATTTTTGTTCTTCTTTTCCCTTCTTTTTTTACCTATCAATTTTTCACGCTCTACCTAACGCTCTGGCCATGGACGCAATGGACGCAATGGACGCACGTGGCTTCCGTTCCGCTGTCCAATATCTTGAAGAAACCCCTGCCAAAGATGACCATATGAACAGCCGATTTCACTGGGCTTTCAACTTTTGGCAGCCGCATTTTATTTGTGGCTAAAAATCAATTTATTTTTTGTTTCATCATTTTTTCGCCCAGACATGATCCAAGAAATGGAACAGGAAATGTGCCCATTACCATTAACTTAAGGCAATCTTCGATTTCAAGCTCATT
Organism: Zaprionus lineosus; assembly: GCA_035044505.1. NCBI lineage: Eukaryota > Metazoa > Arthropoda > Insecta > Diptera > Drosophilidae > Zaprionus > Zaprionus lineosus. Next base: position 3,253,498 of record JAWNNX010000682.1, on the reverse strand, counting down.
TCATTGTAATACAACGCCAATAACTAAATTTTAGTTTAGCATGAGAAAAATATTAGAAAAAAATTAGATGAGAAATGTTTCCCAATAAATCAAAATAATTCAAAATTGATATAAATTAAAACCCTTAAATTTAGAACCGAATTATTTACAAGAATTGAAAATTTTCTAATTTCAATTTAATTAAAATTGAGATGAAGTTTGGAATGAGAAACACAAATCTTGCGATTCTTGAAGATTTCAAAAATAATAAATTAAATTCTAATTTAAATTTAATAAAATTGAGATAAAAAAAAATTAGTTAATTTCCAGCTTAAAGCTTAAAACAATAAAACGCTTTCATTTCCGCGGTTTTCCGTCTCAGAACTTAAAGCCGCAGTTGAATTATTATTTTTTACTTTTTATTGAAAGGAAAAAAAAATATAGAAATGTTTTATTTCCCGAAACTTTGATTATATTTATTTATTTTTGATTCACAAAGCGAGGGATTCATTGCGAGCTGCGAGTCGGTCATCAAATGAAAGATTGCAGCCAGTAGAGCCTCGTCTTGTCTTTATTGTATTAATTTTATAATTTTTTAATTCTTTAATTTTTTAATTCTATATTCTTTAGTAAAGACCATTTAATGGGAGCTCAGAGCTCAGAGCTCATATTTATTCATATGCATAAGGCGGACATAATCATCTGAATCATCGGACGTCAAATGGTCGAGGCGATGACCTCAATCATTCCACGATCGATGATCGCGCAGAGAGCGCTTTCTCCGGCTGTGACCGTTTATGGGAAAATATACTCCGATCGAGTGTATAAATACATAAATGTTACAATCATATTTTAATTAATGCAGGAGAACCGCAAAAGTTGATCGTTTATTTAGCTCATTGATTGTTTTCAAATGAGCGAAACGCAAACGCTCAGGCCTTTTTGCCACCTAACGCTTTTAAAGGCTGTCAAAATTGGCAACTAAATAAAACATAAATCCCATTTAACGACTTTCAGAGGTGCAAATGACGTAAGATCGACGCTTCGCAAACTCAATTAGAAACTAATTGGAACCTGTTGCCGTTTAATTGCAGTGGAAATAAATAAAGGAAAAAAAGACAAAAAAAATAAAAACAAAGAGACGGTAGATAAAACTGTTATCGATTTGCGCTTGTGACTCGCTCGATTAACTCTTGCTTTCCGTTTAGCCGTAAAGCTGGTTAAGTACCCTCTGAGTTTTCTGAGTTTCTACGGGTTTCCCATGTAACGAGCGACCCACAGGCGGTGGCCCTTTCCCGCTTTTGACTTTCCCAAAGCAAAAGTAACGGCGACCTAAAGGCCAAAAGCGCTGCACTTACCACATTGTTTTTATTTATGGCCCAAAGTAAAAGCGTACATAACGAAACAGAAGCAACTACAGCCGCCGGTTCAGACAATGACCGACCAGGCTATACTCTATTCCAACTCAAGACCAACCACCAACAGGTTTCTCCGCTTTTCACCACCGACAATGGACAGACAATAGACACCAGAAACTGTGCTTCCAAAATTAAATTCAATTTCAAAAGTGACATGAATTAAATCTATCAATTTTGAATTAAATAAAAAAAAGTCAAGCTAGTCTAGTCCCCATGGGTCTAGGCATAAATTGATGTCGACTCGTATCAAATATATAATCAATTTCCATTGTCTTAGGTTTCCTTGAAGAGCAATTGAAACCCAGCGACTGCTCGGACCATGACTCATCGATACCTTTTTTAAAGCTTTCAGCATTTCTGTAAACCAAAGGAAACTCTCACTGAATAGGGAAGTGACCTTGAGTAGACGTCGCCGAGTTAGTCCCGAAACTGACGAAATATACAAGTATATTTAATATATAAATATTTTCAAAATTATTCAACTTCTGTTTTCGAAATCCATGAATGAGTACGTGATCATAGATGTGAATGGGCAAACGTGCCTGCTGAAGGCCAAGATCTTGAGGCTGCTTAGCCCCGGAGGGTTGCATCTGTTTTGCCGCAGCTTCGCTTGGCCCGTAAAGTTCACAGTTCCAAAAGTCATACCCGAAATGTATGTATAAAGTGAAAAATCACCGAGTGGAGCGCAGTAACAATATTTTTATTTGTTATTGCGAAAAGTAAAAGTGTGCACAACAAATCATTTTTCAAAACACATTTAAAAAAAGAAAAAAAACAAAAAAAAAAACCCAAAATGCCACTCGGCGTAGCAACAAAAACTCAACAATTATTGTCGATGCCAACAATGGAGGTGATCGGTGTGGAAAGGGGTGGAGGGATGGGGGGAGAAGTGTATGAGTGCTGTGGGGAAAGGGACAATCATTTTGGCATGTGGAGTGGTCATTGTAATTACCGTTATTCGAAAAACATAGAATGTCGAAAGAGTGGCAAACTTCCTGCTGCCACAGGCCACTCTAACCGATCAACTGGGCTGGGCTGGGCTGGGCAGTAGGGCGGACACAGTTCCTACTACTTCCCGGCAAAATCGCGTAATGCACCACAAAATGAGGTCTCAATTATCTCAATCAAGCACTGCAATAACCCGTAACCGACGAGCGGATCGCAGAGGTTCGCACAAAACCGCAATGTCATTTCCAACATCAGACACCCAATGGCAGTGGCTGCAAACATGAGAATAGATGCCCAGAATTAAAGGGTATCCACTTTTGTACTTAAGATTCAGTGGGTCAAGTGGTGAGGCACTCGGAAAAGAAACTTAAAAACAATTTCCAAGCTGTTCAGAGTTGAGGTAAGCAATTGAAGTATTGAATTAGTCCAAATACTAAATTAGTAGGTAGAAACCGTAGACTAACAGAGCTTTAAAGTCAAATGGGAGCTCCACAAGCTCAAGCGTGTTATTATACCCAGTGGAAATTATACCCATGGGTATAGGGAAAATCTAAGGGACGTAACAAACAGAGAAATTGTCTATAAAGTATATATGATGAATGACTGAACGACTGAATGACTGAATAATAACCTGGAATGGGAGACCACTGTGGAAATGTGTCTACCCTCTTTTCTTCCCTCACTCGATGGCAGCCAAAGGCCAAACCTTAATGAAGATCATAAATAATCCCGATTTCTGCAAGAACTGAACTGAACAACTGAGAGTAAATCTGATATCGGCTATGGCATTAGCACCGAGGACTTGGGGCTTTTGTGTTTACAAAACTTGCAGGCAGAGCGAGCCAAGCATTGCGTGTGTTTGGATTACCGTTATGATTAGATCATAGCTCTTTTTTTGGTAAAGAGGCGCCCTCGACACTCTTATGGGCAGCCAAAAGGTAAACATCGCTGAATTTCACCCACACTCTGTTCACTTTACTCCCAAATGCACAGGCGCGAAAAGAAGTGGGGATGGAACGAGGGGGGGTAGGGATGTGTTGTATCAACAGTGTCATAAATTAGAATCATCAACACATCGTTAGCTCGAGGAGAACGTAACACTGTGCAGATCTTATGAGGAATCAATGGCATGTGCATGTGCATTCACCAGAACAACAAAGCCCTCGATTGGCCGCAGTGGACTCTGCGATTGCAACAGCAACAGCAGCAGCAACAGCAACAAAAGCAACAAAGGCAACAAAACGAGGAAAAAATACCAGCAAAAACTTGACTGCGAATATCGCAAGAGCCTCGAATCGATCGCCGCTGGGGCGCTGACTCATTCGGCGCGGAGCTGAACTGAACTGAGCGGAGCGGAGTGGAGCGCAGAAATCACTTCAATTGCGTGCATGGCATGAAAATACGAGATAATGACAGAAACTTTTGGATTGTATAAGATTTGTTCGCAGCAAGCAAATCCAAACAAACCAGAAACTAAATTAAAGTAAAGCAAAAATATAAAAAATAAAAAATATACATTTATATATATATATATATATAGTGAGTGACTGATAAAAGTTATGACATCGAAGACTTTTAAAGCAATAAGGGAGGCAATAACCGAACCCCCTTTACCCCTGGGACATGTGGTAAGCATATCTCCACAAAGCTCGTTAGTTCAATGAAAAGCAAAACATTGACCAAGCAGACCTCCAACCATTTCGATTATGTCATCCAAAGTTCAGGTTAGTTTAGCTGCAGCTCGGATCGCTTCAAGTTTCGCACATCCGAGCAACAATTGTAATTTTTGTTTCAACAAAATGCGAGCCTACAAACGCTGGAATCCGTTCCCCATTCCCCCCTGTCAAAGATATGTTCAAGCATATTTGAAATATTTGCTAATGAATTTGTCGTGATTTAAGGGCGAAACACTTCTTAATTATAAACGATGGGCAACATGCCAAAAGCAAATACAAAAACAAATACAAAAACAAAAACAAAAACAAAGACAAAGACAAAGACAAGGAGAGAAAATGCTGTCAGTGGCCTTGTGCCCAAATTGATAATTTCTACGCAACGCTTGATTAGACGTTCAGGTCGTTTTTTTAGGAAAACGAGGAAGAGACCATCTACTAAATGGAAAATGTATCTAACAACATAAGTCGTTTCACATATCTTGACTATGTAAGATTAAAGAGTAGGCAATGTCTAGATACAAGGTCAGACCTAGCACAACGTTTCAATATCTAGTGATTTTCCTAATGGTAACCTTGCTATGTGATCCTAAGCCTAAAACCACTAGATGTATATATTTGTTTTATTCTAAATACAAATACTATCTTAATTATATTAGTTTCAAGTACTCAATTCTGTATAAGGAAGTTCAACTCCAAAAGCACAGACATTGAACTACTGTGCAACTGTTGTCTCTCTTTTTCTATTTGTTCTTTTATGGGTGTGTGCGTGTTTGATGTCTGCGTATGTTTTACTTTATATGTAACTGTATGTGTGCGTGTGTGTTTGCCATGACTAGTGCAATAAATATTTGCGTTAAGCCGTGGCCAAAACTCACCATATTGCTTCATTAAAAATTCAAATTAAAACCAAAATAAATAAAGGAGAAAAAAACTAAAAGACAAGCAACAAGCATCAAGCAGGAACGTCAACAAAAAACTCATGAATAATGACTGTAGCAAATTGTCCCGCTGCTTGATGTTTTTTGACTGCCTTTTGTCAACAGCAACGTCGACGGTGCTGGCAACTCTTTTTTTTTTTATAAACTCACCTTTGTCGACCGGCGACAGCGGCGGCTTTCCAAGGCAGAACTTTTCGTTTGACTCATCGATGGCAGCACCAAGTCCTACAAGGTTTGACGTATGCAGCTGCAGTCGCGATAATGGTGAATTGGGCGTGGACGTTGCTGTTGCTGCTGCTGCTGCTGCCGCTGCCTGCTTGTCGCTTATGATCTCCGCTATTTTCTTAATGTTCTCGGGCGTTGTGTCGGCTTTCTCGCGCCCATCTAAGCTGCTGTCGTCCTCGTCGTAGCGAGTGTCATTGTTGTGGTTATTTGACATTTGTTGTTTATTGTTGAGCTCCACAGCAGTTGCGGCGACTGAAGACACGGATGATGTTGTTGTCGATGTAGCAGCGACAGTGCCTGCGTTTGTTGCTGTTGCGGTGCCCGTTGCTGCTGCTGTTGCCGTTGTGTCATTTGCGTATGATGTCATATTAAGCTTGGCTAAATGATGACTACGAATTTGGAACTTCTAGTATGGTTAATAGCGACTACACCTATTTATTCACACTCTCGGTTTTTCAGCTTATATTTTTTTTTTTAATTAGTTAATTAACGAGCACGTCATGTTTACGAATGGTGGTTTCTATTTCTACAGCTATTCTATTATCAAGTACGCTTTTCGTTGCTATCGCTGGTCTTGCTGCGCTTGTGCATACGCAAATTCCTGCACGCCTATTGCAAATAAAAGAAATAATAAAAATTACATAAAGAAATCGAGAATTAAGAACATACGCATAAAACAGACATCGCAACATATGTAAAAAAATATATACATGCATAAATAAACAGGCACATGCACGCACACACACATACATGCAACCAATCATACATGTACGGGGGAGCCGTGTTAATGACCATGCGACGCTATGTTCAATTGTTCTAACCGCTCTCTCGCTGCTGCCTGTGGCTTACTCAACGGACAAACACATACATGAAAAACAATTGAAGCGCTTTACACTTCACCTCAAAAATAGCCAAATCAGCGGCGGGCCTGTCTGTATTTCAAGGTTGCTTTTGTTTTTGTTTTAGAAACAAATCGAATATTTGCTATACTTTATATTTGTGCTTTATTTTTACACTGAAGAATTTTGGAAACAGCAGCAGCCGAAACATACACATGCACACACACGACACGCACACGCACACGCACTCGTTTACATTCAAGGGCACCGTCCGTTAAGACTGGTTCTCCGAACTTGCACTTGCACTTGCTTCTTTTGTTCCCTTTTTAGTCGTTACAATGATATTGAACTCTTAAAACAGTTTTATCTGAATTTCATTGTTTCTTCGTTTAATTCTTAGCACGCGTTGCTGTTACTGCTGGCCGTACGCAGTCCGAAAGCTTACTCATGCTAGCACGAACACGGTTAAGACTGAAAGACTTTATGGCGTGTATGTTTTGACCAGAAAGTGACGTATGGCAACGGGCTTTAAGAGAGTGAGAGAGAACAGCTGCTGCGCAAAGAGTGCATTGGTGCTGCCATACTGTTCACAGAAAACGCAAAGCTAGTGTTTTGTTCAAATAGTCAGTTTTCATTCGTTACATGGACGATTTAAATGGTATTAAACTCAATCCGAATATAAACAAAATTAATATCAATTTGTCAATAGTAAACTGTAGAATTAAACTTCGCATTTATGATTCGACAAACACCTGTTCTTAAATTAAACGCACAAGTGTAACACTAGGTGGCAGCGCTAATCTCAAAAGCGCTCTCATAAACTTTTGTTTGCTTTCAAGATTTCTCACACCCTATGAAAATGTATTTCCCGATCACGCTCTAATGACGCATTCATTGTTTTGGCTATAAGCTCGCTACTGATGAAGATATAATAGTCATTGATAAATATTTGCACAGTCTTACATATAACACAAATCACTTTCATATCAACAATACACCACTAGAAAAATTTACGCTTGAATAAGCGTAAGTTATTTTACAGGCAGTGCACACGACAGGTGGCCTTCATGTGCCATCGTTCTTTCTATTTATGTAACTAGCATTTTGCCCACTTTTATTATTTAACTGCATAAAAACAGAACTTCAGTTAAATAAGTGAACAACAGCTGAACAATCGGCAGAAAACAAAAACAATTGCCGCACAAATGATAAAGGCGTTTACACACAAGCCAAGGCACACGTACACGCACAAAACGTATTACTCTTTTTTGTCTATCACTCTTTGGCACGCGCACGCTCTCTCAGCATTTGTTGTATTGGTATTTACACTTGCAATACACTTGTTCAACTATTCATTTTCTTAGAACTTTAATTACTCATAATTACAAAGAAAACAATGCACTGCTATTAGAGCGTTCTCATGTTATACATTTAATATTATTATTAGTTACAAATATTTACTTGTTTCCAAATGCAAGGAAAACTTAGCGCCAGAAATTGCAACTTTTCGCGTTTGTTGTGCCAATCAGACTAGAGATGGGCAAACTGACGACAATTCGATATGTGTAAATACAACGATGAGCGGAGCAAAGAGCTGGCTGTTCTAGCAACATATCGATAAGTGTGTTATCAACTGTGTTTAGCCGCAATTTTTCAAAATTTAAAAACCAGCCACTTCTTGATATTTTAAATTCATTAAATAAATTTACAAATTTAATGAAATTTTTTAATATGTTGTAGGATAGTTGTATAGTATTTAAAGAAACTTTTTATTATTATTATTAATATTTATATTTATATATATTATTATTAATATTATTTATACGCTGAAAATTAATCGAGTTTTTGTTAAGCTTGATTTTTAAAATATTTGACATTAATAGAGTAAATTTAAGTTTTCTTTACAAGAACAAAACAAAAGAGTTTTTAAATAGGATATAGATTTAATTAAATGTACTTTACAATATTTAAACATGCCAATTAAGAAAACAAGAGATTGTGCAAATCTCCAATATAAGAAATAATTTTCGATTTGATGATATTATGTAGGCATTGTGAAGAAGATTAAATAAAAATTGAATTTTCCTGGGCTCCTAGACAAATAGTTTTATTCGTTAAAATAGATATAGATGGATAGAAAATATTTTGAATAATCTTTTAATTATAAGATCATAATTAGTTTTTTGCTATTTTCTATTCTCCCCAAAAATAATCATTCTTTTAGTTGCTTTGTTGTAAGACTTAATAAAATAAATTAAAGGATACCCCAAACTTGGTTTATTTAAATTTAAGCACAGTTTTTGATTTAAATGTCTCGGCACGAGAGTGAACGAGACAGAAGACGCAGCAGTACCACATCCAAAGTCAATGCATGCAAAAGAGGGAGACAGATGTTGAAAATTGCAATACGTTTTAATACGAACTCAACTTATATGTTTTCTTTAAAAAAGGTTATTTTATACTTATAAAGCAGTTACACACATGCACATGTATACATGTATATGTATATTATGTGAATGTGTTGCAAACTAAATATTCGCCTAGGCTAGGGTTATTTTGAAAGTCCAAGCGTAGTCCAGACCGCGTTTGTCAATGTGATGCTTGGGCGGAAATACGATGTGGATTTTATTGTGACTTGAAGTCCACTGTGGGAAAGAGAGAGAGAGAGAGAAAAGATGAGTAAAAATGGGATGGTATGAATTGCAGCTTCAATACTGAATTGGTTTACATACTGTTATTTTTGTATCCTCCATTCCCAAGAGGACAATATTGGTGGTCAGCAAATCGGTATCTACTCCTAGGTCCAGGCCAACGAGTAGCACATTACGAAATGCTTGAATATGTCTGCCTAGCGGATAGATGTCCAGCTCGTTGGTGTCGTACGGATAGTCCAGCACAAAGGCATAGAGGGTAACCGTGTTGGAGTCCTCCGCCTGCGGAGCCCGTGTATACCACACGTTCGAAGTTTGGGTATCATTTTGATAAAGCCATGGGGCACTGCCATAAATGCCCTCGCCATTGATCTTCAGCCACCTGCCCATGTCCCTTAGACGCTCCTCGAATATGGGCAGAATAGTGCCATACTTGGTGGGTCCAACGTTGATCAGGACATTGCCATTGCAACTGACTGTGGTTACAATTTCTGAGGAGCAATACAAAAATGGATAAGCAGTTGGAAGGGATAGGGTCACAGGTATAAACCTTTGATAACCTCCTTGGAGCTCATGAAATCAGACAAGGTAACATCAAAGCGCTGACCCCAGCTGGTGCGATCCAGTGTAAAGGCGTTCTCCCATTTGTGGGACTGCAGTACGCCGGGATTGAACCGATCTGCGCAATTGTAGAAGTCACCATGGATGCAGGCAGTACCAAAGCCCCAACGGTCATTAGTCACCACCGTGTCCCTAACGGGGCTGTCGTTATAGAGCCACGCGATGAACTCCTCTGATTTCCAGTACTTTGCCGGCGCCTCCCAGTCGCCATCTGACCAAATTACATCCGGCAGGTACTGTTCCACCAAGTCCATTTGCTCCGGCCTCACCTTGTGGTCCACATAGTGCTGCTGCAGCAGCAAGTGCAACTTATCATCGACCCACAGGCGATTGAACCACTCGAACAACGAGTAGTATATTCCGAACTTCAGATCCGAAACACTCCGGACCGCCGACGACAGTTCCTCTGTGGATATCATGAAGAAGGAGAAGATTAATTAACTTTACTACAGGTACTTCAATCCATTCAAATGAATGGCCATTGGAATGACTCCTCAGACTTACTGATAATGTCGCGCTTGGGTCCCACGTCCACCGAGTTCCAGCCAAAACTGTACTTCGAGGGCCACAGTGTGTATCCATCGTGATGCTTGCTGGTCAATACAACGTATCTACGGAAGAGGGAAGGGGATATTAGGGAGCAAATCTAACGGATGCTTGGGAATTGCCTGAAATCGAGGTACTCACTTGGCGCCACTGTCCCGGAAGAGTAAAGCCCATTGGGTGGCATTGAAGAGCTCCGCGGTGAAGTGACCCCCGAACTGCTGGTACGTGAAGTCGGGCTTGTAGTTGCGCTGCATGAATTCCACATAGTCTGGATTCTTAAGGTCTATATATGAAAGGGGAGGAACCGTTAGGTTATTTAGTTGGCTGAGCACCAGACGGGTAACTTACTGATCCAATTAGTCCAGAACCACTCCGAGCCAAAGCTGGGCACGGAGTAGACGCCGAAGTGAAGAAATATGCCCACCTTCGCCTCATCGTACCATCTGGGCAGAGGTCTTTGATCTAAGCTCGCCCAGTTCGGCTCGTACCTGGTGCGGCGGCCAGTCGGCGCCTGTCCATGTGTGTGTCCGATCTGAGATAGCAGCAGAGTCTCCAGCACCAAGAGCGTCCACCACCAGCTGTGTGCCATATCCCTTCTTATCAGCGGCAAAAACAATAACAATAAAAATGAAATCAAATCAAATCAAAAATTTTCCCTATCGCAGAGCCCAAAATCTGTTCACGGGGCTCCGACTTGCTTTGACTGCCGCATCCAACTAAACCCAGGCAACGGAATATGAGTTCACTCATCCATCAATCTAAGTGGGCGAAACGAAGGCATGTCGAATGGGCAAATACCCTTTCTGTATATATTTTATACTCACATTTTGGGTGCAGAAATCTGGCATTTATTTATTTAGTTCTTTCTAAGCTTGAGCTTTCCACTTTTGAACTGCCCTCAAAGTCGAAGTCCGCCCGATCATAAGAGCTCCCAATGTATCGATAACTATATACCTTATAGGGCCTTAACCGATTTTATCCTTATTTTTCTGCTCTGATTTCCCGAAAAGCGTATTTAGTCTTCGGCCTGTGAAAGTCTTTTGTTTTCAAGTTCTTGTTTGCGCTTACGACTGGAACGGCATTACGGGTATTGCAGGCACCTCACAAATACACAACACACACACACACACATACATACAAGTGCGCTCATATGTGTAAGTACATATTTACAAACGATTAGTTGACCGATTTATATTAATGTGTGTGCTTGTGTGTGTGTGTGTGCATGTGTGAATAAATATGAACTCTATGGAAGATGTGCGAATGCCTCTGTGTTTCTCCTCCAAAATGGGAATATGGAAACTGATTCGTAATTGAAATTGAGGATTATCACAATAAAACAGATTTAAATTGTTTATATGTTCATTTCTCGTGGGAAATCTTTCTTTCTTTCTTTCCTTCTTTCGGCTCTCTATTATGATATGATATATGATATTTCAAATCCATTATATCCATTAATAATTTTTGCATTTTGTAACTTTGAATTTCAGATATTTTCCAACAATCTTCATTAATAATTGAGCTATAAGTTTTAATTCCATATTTTATTATGTTTTATAATTAAATATTCTAGGCAGAGATTAAGGAATTGATTTCGACTATTATTAGATTTTTTATCAATTATTTTTGTTTAATTGCAATCATTGGTTGTCAATCATAATTGAATATATTTAAATATAATTTCAGAAAAGGTACAAAACTAACACTAAAATTATCTAAATATCGTTTTCAATGGTTTATAATAAATTTTGGGAAAAATTACTAACATATTATTTGAAAATAATATATGTATAATAAATCTAAATGATAAAAATCATTATTATAATGAGAAAATCTTAGGATTGCTATTTCAAAAAATACGCAAAATTTTATATTTATTTATGTTATTAGAATTTTGAAATATTTTATAAAATATAAAAAAAAATCTATAAAGAATATATTAAATAACTTAATAATAAATAAATAAATATATAAAATAATTAAATGAATATATAAAATATATAAAACAAATAAATAAATATATTAAGTAATAAATACATAAAATAATATATATAGTATAATATATATTTTATATACAACATTTTTATCGGCTTAATGTGCGTTCGATAAAAAAAAAATTAATTATATTTAATTAAATTAAAGTATATAATAAAATAAATAAAAACATTAAACTATAAAGATGACTTAACATTTATCCTTAATTTTACATTTATCCATAACTATCTATTTTTTTATGTTTTTAAATATGATTAATATGTATAAAAATTATATATTTAATAAAAGACAAGCTGACATATTAATTAAAAATATAAAACAAAAAAGAAAATATATATTTTCAAAGAATATATTTAAAATATATTTTTTACTTTTATTTTATTATATTAAGATTTTTGATATTAATAATTTTAATAATATATATTTATTTATATTTTCTTTTTATAATTATTTATAGTATTTTTGCATAAAATAAATAATAAAAAAATAAAAAAAGTATAAAAAATATATTTATATATTTTATATATATTTTTCAAAGATTTCAAAAATATTAAATTTGCGGGTACTCACCAGTTGTTTGGTTCCACTGTGCGTATTAAAATTTTTGGCACATCAAAGCCTTGAATTATTTTTACGGTTTTGAAAAATTTTGTTAAATGATATTTGATATTTGAAATAAGAGTCGAAAGATTTAATTTTTTTAAATTGAACATAACAGTTTATTTTTATTATCATTTAGCATTTGTTTTTGTTTTGTTGTTGTTGTTGTTTTTTATATTATTAATTTTTATCATTTTTTTTTATTTTTTAGTTATTTTTTTTCTTTTATCGTAAAATTTAACTGCTTTGCTTTTATTCCATTCGGAAAGTCGCACAAAAATTCTTCTGATTTCTGATTTCATTTCCCGTTGCATTTTTTTGTTTTTAAATTTATTTTCGATTTTTAAGATTTTGCTTTTGTTTTTGTTTCTCAAATATTCACCAGCATTTGCTAATAGTTCACATACGTTTAAAGGATCTAAAATACAATAATAATAATTATAATAATAGTAATAATAATAGAAATAATAATAATGTTAATAATAGAAATAATAATAGTAGAAATTATAATTACAATATTAATATTAATAATAATAATAATCATTTGTTTGGTTACCTAAAGCCTGGACTGTTCAGTGAGCTTCGAATGGTTGGGTTTTAGATGCAGCAAGAAACAAGCCTCCCCCCATTCAATTTAAAGCAGATAAGACACACACACACACACATTCATTCAGGCACGCAACACTCACACACACACACATACATACACACTGAACATTCATGAAGTTTTGTTCTTTAAAGTAAATAAGCTTCATTGCCTTTGGTATTTTCTGAAGTCGCTTGACTTTTCCTAACGTGATTTTCACAAAATTTTCAATTAATTGATTTTCGAGTTTAATTTTTATATTCGTTTTCCTCTTGCTGTGTGTTTTATTTTTGCTATTCGCTAGTCTAGAAACTGGTGCAACATTCGGCGTGTGGCCTACGTGACTCGTGAAACAATTTGGTGCTCAGAGTTTCTTGAGGCAAAGCTTTAAAAGTCTAAGAAATTGAGAAGAGTTTTAGGAGAGTTTTAAAAATATATGCGAGGATTTTAATATTTAACATTTTGCATTTTTCTAACATCCTTGTTATTTCTATAAAAGAACACCTAGATTATATATATATATATATATATCTATATATATCCAGATCGGTAGTTGTCTATAAATGTTGAGATGAAGTGCGCAATAGTTGAAGCTTTGAAAAGCGAACTGCTGGCAAAACGTTACCGAATGAAGAAGCAAAACGGAGACTAAAACAAAGCAACAAAATCTATAAACTAAGAAAAAAAACTCTAATTAATTAACTAATTAATATATATGTATAAATATATCTGGCAAACAATATGCATTGATCTGGTTTTGGATTCTAAAAAAAATATAATATAATATATAATATAATATATATAATATATATAAACATAATTTATACAAGCTGAAAAATTCTTTGCAGCTGAAGTCAATTATTTCATTAAGCAAAAATATGCTAACTTTCGGTAGAGAAATTAATCCTTGAGAAGTTCTACAAATAAAAAAAAAAATAAGAAAAGGAAAAAAGGAAAAAAGAAATTGAATGGGGAACACAAATTTGTACAATTCTATATAGATTGGGGGATAGTACATACATATATAGATCCAATTGTTGTCTCTTTAGGAAATGCTCTAAGAACCGATAAGCGATTAAATCGGACATATAACTTTCTATATCTCTATATCATTTGTGTTGCCTTCGTGCATCAGTTAAGAACTTTATAGCTTTTAGAACTTTTGTAATTTCTTTATTTTATTTTCATTTCTCTTTTTTTTTTTGTATTTATTTTTGTTTCTTTCGTTTGGATTTTTTTTATTTTTATTATTATTATTCTTTGAGTTTTTAGTTTAGTTTTTAGTTTGTCGCTCATTTTTTTTTTTATCGCTTTGTTTTTTTATGAACTAATGTGCTTTTAAAGTTGCCTTTAGGCTATGCCTTTTAACTGTCATTTATGATTGGCTCTTGTGGAGGGGGGGAGTTTCCTTTCTAAAGGGACTGGGGGAGGAAGGGAGAGAGACAGAGAGACAGAGACAGAGAGAGAGAGTGTGTGAGAGAGAGAATTATATTTATAAAGTTAAACAAGTGTCGTTTATAGCAAGGAGATTGATCCTTCTGCACCTCTGCTCCTACTGCTTCTTATTTATATTCTCCTTTCCATTCTTCATTCTCTTGCTCCTCCTTCTTCTTCTTCTCCTCCTCGTGTAACTTCTTTCTAATTGTCTTTTTTTTTTTTTTTTTCTAAGTCTAAGCTTCCAGCTTTTTATACATATCTCAACTTTTTAAAATGAACTTGTGTGTGTCTGCGTGTATATGTGTGTGTGTGTGTGTGTGTGTGTGTGAGAGAGAGAGTGTATTGGGGTGCTCTATGGAACTACGCGACTATCAACTGCACATCGATTGCTCGTTATCGATAATTGTGTCTTACAATTGTCTTCTGGTTGCATTTTGTGTTTTCCTTTTTTTTTTTTCAAGTTTGTGTGTGTTTTTTTTGTATTTTTTTTTTTTATTATTTTTACGATATTTTCAACTTTAGGATCATAGAAGTAATAACATTAAATAACATTGCGTAATTCTAGTATTTCTAATGTTTTTTGTTGTGTTTCATTTTGTTGTTGCTGTTGTTGCCGCTGCTGCTGCTGCTGCTGCTGCTGCTGCTGCCACCGCACTATGTGGTTGCCGCTGTGTTGTTGCTGTTGCTGTTGCTATTGCCACCCTCCGCCGTGGATGCACCCACCGCATTGCACTGTATGAGGCCGCTGTTCTGCGTGGGTGGCGCTAATGCCACACCCACTCCCATCCCCATCCCCATCCCCATTCCCATACCCATTGCCGCTCCGCCTGGGCCTGTTGTTGCATGCTGCTGATAAAGACGGGTCTGGGGATTCTTGGGCATGTAGTCCTTCTTCGACATCAGATTGTATGCTCTGGCGGGGGGGTGGGTGTGGGTTTGAGCGTGTGGATGCTGGTGGTGATGGTGGTGGTGGTGATGGTGGTGATTCAAATGATTCAAATTGTGATTGTTGCTGTTATTGTTGCTAAAATTTAAATTTAATGCGCCAGCGCCATTCGTTGCCGCAACGTCATCCGGAGCCGTCGCATGTGGAGGAACTGCTGAGGTGCAGTAGCGCGTTGTATCACCAAATTCACCGCTGGTCAGATCGCCCAGAATGCCACCCAATAGGCCGCTGCTGCCTGGCGGCTTGCCAGCCGCTCCAGCCTCTGGCTGCGTGCAAATTGGCGGCGTTGCAGAGTCGCCGTCAATTTGAGACGCCGCTGATGTTGACGTGGCGCAGGTGCTTTGTGAATTGACATGCAGCGCCTCGACGGAGGAGTTGCTGTTGCTGTTGCTGTTGCTGCTGTTGTTGTGCTGCTGCTGCTGCTGCTGTTGCTGCTGCTGTTGCTGTTGCTGCTGCTGCTGCTGCTGATGATGTTCGTGCTGCTGTTGCTGCGTCTCACAGTTGGAGGCAGAAACTGAAACGGACGCTGAAGCCGATGCTGATGCTGATGCTGATGCGGATGCGGAGGCCGACGCTGAGCCGGAATCCGTTGCCGAATCCTGGCCACCAACGCTATTATCGTCGGTCAGACGCAACGCCACCTCCAAGTCGCGCAGCACGTCCGTCTCCTTCTCATCGATCAGATTGAAGCGGCGGTGCAGCGCCGTGAGGTGCATGAACGTCAGATTTAAATGGGTGTGCAAGCCGAGCAGCGCGATTTCTCGGAAATGCGCCGCATACAGATGCGCTATCACATGAAATTGCAAGCGTAAAATCTTCCGGGCGATCGACTCGAACGAGCTGGGGAACTCGTTCGCGTATTTGGTTGGAAATATCGACTCATCGCTGACCGTCTTTTGTGTGAAGGTCATCACATAGTCAATGTACTGCGGTGCCGCGACCCGCGTCTTCTTGCCCTTCTCATCGAACCATAAGTACGTTCTGAAACATAGAATGGGACAGTCATCAATCTCCGATCGGTTAATCCTTGCTATAGCTCCTCCTTCGTACTCACCTGTTGCCTGGTCCGGTCATGTCCGCACAACCGGATTGTGTACAAAATTCACTAATAGTTCCGTAGACCAAGTTCACGTGCTCGAAGAGAGCCAAGGCTGCAAAAAAGAAGGTTGGAGATGTAGTAAACGATGTGCAGGATTAAAGGATATGGGTGAGGAAGCAAATTATAGAGGAGGTACTAAAAAGACTTTGGGTTAAGAACACCCACAACAAGGGGTGCAAATAAAATTATCCCAAGACAGGACATTTTAAGATCGCTTGGAGAAGAATGTCCTTCGAATGGTCTGCTGATCTTCACACAGTGTAGAGAAGAAGGTAGTATCACTAAGAAAAAAGAACTGATGATCAGTTTAAATATCGTTTATCTTTTTTCGATCTGCTGAAATCTTGTTCAATGTTCCTTCAATTTAAAGGATTAAGATTGATCCTTGCCAGATAAAGGATTGCATAAATATCGAAAGTTCTTCCCTTCGGCAAACAATTTAAAATATGATAGGATCTTTAGTTTTCGGGATTCTTTAGGATTTCTTCTTTCTGCTAACTTCTTTTTCCTATAGAAGATCTGCCTTGTAATCAACGCTTTTTTCTCTTTAAACTTCTCTTTCGCTTCTTTATATAATTATTATTTTTTTTTTTAATTATTTATTTGTATTGTCTGGCATTTATTTTTATTTTTCATACAAACTAGTCCATCTTTCCTATGTTCTCCTTTAGCTTTGCTTCTCCATCGCTTCACAATTTCAAGCGCTTTCCAGATTTCGCCTGAGGATCACTTCGGGTCAAGGCCGAGATCTTCTCTTACTAAATAAAAAACCCTGCCTGATATTCAAATCGAAACCTCCATAAACAAAAACGGAATCTACACTCCGTCACTTATCTCTTCGCTTCTCCCACATATCAGATCTCGGGAACCCGTGCCAGCTGTGAAATCCCATTAGGGCCACAGATAAGCAGCTCTTTTTAAGGCCAATGCTGAGCTCAATATTGGCACAAGTGTGCACAGTAAATAAACGGGAATGCGGACCGGGAAAGTGGAAGTGGAATGCAAATGGTGGGGATGGGGAAGGGGAAGGGGAAGGGTAAGGGAAGGGAGGCACAGATTGCCTTACGTCAGCCAAAATTGCATTATGCGCTGGAATGGTAATGACATCAATGGGTGATGGTTTGGGGGCAGCAAATAACTGGCTCACCCGATGAAATCATTTTTACAGACTGCGGATATAAGATGATTGGGTAGGTGGACGGATGGATGGACGGATGGATGGGTGGACGGAGGGATGGGTGCGTGGGTAGTCACGGGTGGTCAGGGGTGGTGTGGGTAGGGATGTAACTTTTTATTGAAAGACATGAAGTCAAGTTGCGTCTTTTGTTTTCCATTGAAAAGTGCAGATGACGACATGACCTCGACCCAAGCCAACACGCCCAAGGCAATCATTTTCCTCCTTCTCTTCTCCCCATCCCCCTCCCCCCTGCTGCTTTTCAACACTCAGTGATTACTATAAAAATTGAATGTAAATGAAGGGAGTGCTGTGACTTAAGGATCTAAGCAAGTGGACAGGCCAGGGGATGGATGTATGGAAATGAGAAACCGAAAGGGGATGGGAAAGGAAAAGGAAAAGAAAAAGGAGATGCAGATGCAGAGGGGGGGTAGGCGTGTAGCTTGTGGCAAATTCTGGCTGAAACATTGCCAATTATTTACAATTTAAGGTCGCAAGGCATGGCGATAATTTCTATTTGCGTATCTATCATTTTTCAACAGATTAAAGCGAGATGATGTAATACCCGATAAATTGTTAAGACAACGACACGAAAATGACAGCGACGACGACGATGATGATGATGATGATGATGATGATGATGGGGATGAGGATGATGTAAGCAGCTCCTCGGGGGGCAACTTAATATATTCAATATGATTGCCGCCGCCTGTTGGGTGACTAACCAAATGACAGTTTCAATTAGAATAGCTACTAAGCACCTAATGGTCGAAGGACCTCGGCTAATGTATCCTGTCATCTGTGTTCCGTTCTATGAATCATTCCTGTGGCTCTCCGCCGGAAGCCTTACACTGGTTACGTAAGACTCGTGCCAAGCTCAGCTCTAAAAAATCTCATTTCGAAAGTTAAAGACGCCTTTCAATCATCTCATATTTTCCCCCTCTTCAGATGGCGGAATGAGAGCCAGACGAGTCTTCGGCCTTCCGACGTATCTTTTATAATTTTCTATTCTAATTTTAGGATCCCTTCGTGATTATCTCCTTCACTCGCTGATCTTGCAAGATCCTGAAAGGGTAGCCGACCATTACGATTCCCTTCGATATACACTACTACACTACTATTATTTTTAGATGCAAATTTTTGATATATTCTTATATTTTCGTCCTTGGAGGATAACTAATCAAGCATTTAAAAAACAAAAATACTATGAATAATAAAACAAATATGTAAAATAAAATATTGAATTTAAAATTTTTGCATATATGGTTTCTGTCTATAAGTTTTCTTAAGCAATATTTTGAACTGAAAGGCACTACTATTATTTTTCTTAGTTCTTAGTTCAGACTAAGGACAGTTTCCCTATGACCTTTTCTTCGATGATCCCGACACGTCTTAAGTGCAGTCGACCTAGTTCCCTTCACGACACTCTCTTTCTGAATCGCCGTACCTTCTACCTTTCTCTATCTCTCTTTATCATTTTTCTTTCTCTTTTCTTCTGCTTCACTCTCTCCCTCTCTCTTTCTCTCGCTCTCTCTCTCTCTCTGTAGAATCACGAGCTAAATTGTCTATCGATCCGCCGAGCATTCGCACGATAACCAAAACAATAGAAAAATCAAAGAGAATAAAGAAACAAAAGGTGGAAGAGAGGAGAGCACGAATATCACGTGGGCAGACGGAACGATAAGAAGTTGGGGCTACTCGATGCCTACTCGATACTGTACTCACTGCTGTGGGTATAACGGAATTATGGTATTAAAGGGGGGGATTTGCAATTGAAGGGGTCGGGGTTATGGGTGGGGGATTGGGAATTGGGGGTTGCGGGTGTACTTACTGTGTGACGCTAGCCACTCATTGTAGTCCAAGCCAGCTGGAAGATCCACAAGGGCTTTGAGATCAGCTTCAGGTAGTTTACGTTCTAGGACGCTCTCCTCCAAATACAATTTGGTATCTGTTGAGTTTTGGTCGCCATCTCGTTCTTTGCGACGCGCTTTTCTGTAATGCGAAGAAAGAGAATGCCAGATGAAAGAGAAAGAAAGAGAAAATTAAGATTAGTATCGATTGAAAGTGTTGAATAGATGGGGAATATAGCTTAAGGTCTAGAATTGAGTTCTCACCCAGCTACGCATAGAAATGTATCGACCGAGTCCTGCGCATAGCGGTAGAGGGTGCCTATAGTATCACCGATCTTGGCGGGAATCGTTGTCACTTGCCACATAAAGCGCGCAGTTCTCAACAGACATTTAATTACAAAGGACGAGGTGGGCGATGTGGCCGACTTTTCGGTTTTTATATTGATTATGGGTTGCGATTCGTTCACAATTGACTCTACGGTCTCTACAGGATCAACGGTTTCTACGGGACTGACCGAGTCCGACGGATCTACCGTCTTTATCGGCTCTACGAGCACAAGGTTTGCTTTCGCTGCTTTGGTAACTTTTGTTATTGGCACCTTACTTATTGGCGTTTCTTTCATTTTTCGGTATAGTTTTCACATTGCTCTGAGTTTTGGACTTGGCTGCGCTTCTCTTTTCTTTAGTCTCTTCTTTCTTTACTCTTTCTCTCTCTCTCTCACGTTCTCTTAATTTCTTCCTTATTTATTTTTGGGTACTTCTTTTCTGCTGTCTACGACAAATGTTTCACAATTACTAAAAACCAAAAGCAAATCACCTCGCAGGCGCCTCTGCGCCCCAAGCCCCAAACCCCAAGCCCCAAACCTCAAACCCTAAACCCCAAAGCCAACCCAACGACAGCAACAAGTGGAACCTTTTGTTGTCTTATCGCCAAACGGTAGCCTTGAAAACGGAACCCAGCAATCCAACCAACCAACCAACCAACCAGCCAACTGCCTAACCAATCAACAGACCCCAAAGACCCAGCGACCAACCCAACGACTAACCAACCAACCGACCAACCAACCGACCGACCGACCGCCCAACCGACACTAACCGTTCACAACGATGGAATGACATTGGGTCTGGTTAGGCGGACGGGCGTCAGTGCCTGGGGTTCGGGTTGTACGAGTGGATGTAGTGTCGGCGGAGGGTCTACAAACGGCAACTGTTCTTTGATAGCGCTCTTCACTCTTCACTCTTCTTCTACTTCTTCTCTTCTTTGTTCCTCTCTTGTACGAGTCTCTTCGCCTCTCTCTTTCTCTCTCTCTCTCTCTCTCGCTTACTCGCTCGCTCAGTAGTCCAACTGTCGCTGGGTTTACGAACTTTTGGGTAAACGTGAGGCGTTCTTCTTCGTGGACGACAGATAGACAATCGCACCGCCCCACAACAATCCCACTCCCTGGGTGGGAGGGGAGTGTTTCGAGATTGGAAGCACCTCTGCAGCGGTCGCCAAGTGCAGTGCAATCTGCAGGACGGCAATCGGATTCGATAACAATTCGGAAATCTACAATTGCTTTGACTGAGGAGAAATGTTATCAGGACGTTTACGAATGGCGTGTAAAGTGCAAAATAGTCAATGGAGAGCAAAGTAGATAAGGAGAGCGAAGATGTACGTAGGATCTAGAGAAGATGAAAGGCAAAAGAAAGCGAGAGAGAAGGAGAAAGAAGTTAGGGAATAATTAAGGAAGAGAATGGGTAGAAATAGAAGGAAGGGAGGAAGGGAGAAGAAAAACAATAGAGGGAAATAGGTACAGCTAAAGATAAATGGATAAATGAATAAGTGAGGAAGGAGTGGTAAATAAAGAAAGCAAATTAAGTGACTGAGAATAAAGAGATTTGTTAAGAGAAGGGCGAGAAAAGTAACTTTAAAAAATGGCAGGAGGGGAGGTCGAAAAGAAGGAGGAAGTAAAAAAAGGAGAAGAACTGAAGGCAGCCAAAAGCCATGGCATTTATAAAAAAGCATCCAAGTGTTTCCCTCCCTAAGCCAAAATCTTAAATCTGGTAACGCTTTATGAAGCCACGAAAAACCCACAAGTCATAAGCTTGTCCAAGTTTAATTTGAATTTCGCTTATCAAAGATATAAAAAAAAAGAATAAATAAAAAAAAATAAATAAAAAAAAGGAGGGAAAAAAAATAAAAATAAAAAATAATTATTAATTTACATATGTAAAATAAACTGAGCCACGGGTTTAATTTCATGTTCAAAGCCAAAGTTGAATCTTTATTCAGATAAATAGACCCATATAATACACATAAATGTATATATATACATATATATGTATGTGTGTGAGTATGCATGTGTGTGTGTGTGTGCGTACTGCGAAGCAACGCAACGAAGCGTATTGACCGAATTTCTGAGATAAGAGCTGAGGTTTGGGTACATTTAAATAAGTGCCTATATCTGGTATATAGCGGGCACATATCTGGTATATATCTGGTATATGTGTGGTATATATACACACACACACACACCACCAATACATGTGCAGTACATGTACAAAGCGCATATATTTTAATGCTCAAAGGGTGGGCACTATTATTTGCTCGGGCGCACAGGTGAACAATCGACTCTTCAGTTCACTGGCCTCCCCCCTCCCCCTCCCTCCTCGGCCATCCCACCACCCACAGCCGTGCTCGCAACATTGCCCATTGCCACCTGCGACTACCTTCTGTGCTCCATTCGACCCGCTCATTGTGTCTGTCCAGGTGATAATGAAAATTTTTACCTTCCCTCCCCCCCACACATACCCCACCCACCCCAAAACCATTCGCATACAAACGACCTCGTTTGTCGCAAACTTGACAACAATAACATGAAAAACTAAGGGCAACCAAAGCGCAAAAATGGAATAAATAAAATAAAATAAAATAAAATAAAAATAAAAATAAAAATAAAATAACGTAAAATAAAAGCGGAGTGGGAAACAAAAGAAAAGACGACAAAAGGAGGGCGAGAAAAAAAATTCCAAGTTAATTTTCATGGACAAGGTCGAGTCTCTGATAAAATAAAATTGAAAACAGAAACGAACCCCAAAGCTTTTAAGCTGCAATTTCTTTTATTTTCCCTCCCTCCTCCACCTTTCAGTTTCAATTCAATTTCAGTTTCAATTTCAATTTCAGTTTCAATTTTCTTTTCAATTTTAATTTGCGTGTCGCAGGCGTTCGAGGACTTTTCATTGGCGGCTCTCTAGGACAAGCGGAATGAGGGACACGAGTGGAGGTAAGAGCATGATGTTTCCACGGAATTTGGGGCTTACAAATCATCGATTATTTTTGTGAATTTATCGATTTCTAAGAAACAAGCAAATATCGATTGTAATAACATTTATTTCAATTATGTCAAAGGTTAAAGGAAGTGTCTAAGTGAAGCTCCTGTGTTTCCATCTTAATATATGTAGTCAAAGTTTATCGATGTCGATAACAACATAAATATAAACGTTTCAGCTTCAAAAACAACGAATTCTTTTATGTTTAATTTTTCAGTCAATTTATCAAAATTATGAAAGCTGTTTATTGTCGATAAGTGAGTTTACAATTATCGATAACTATGTATTTGCAATATGGTCACTCTTTTCAACTAAAATCCAAATAATTTAAGCAGCTCTTGCGTTTTCGCCATTCTACCCAAACAGATAGACCTTAAATTGTATGCAAAATGGTAACCCAAATTAGAAAATTCAGCCATAAATATTGTTTATGGTAACCTTAATTTTTGAAATCATGATTCACCTTTAGAAAGTCAGCTTTCTGATCCGAGCAAGAGGGGAATGAGGAATGCATGTACCTTTGGTGCAATCATTGAACAATATATAGAAAGTAATCCATCGATAAGATAGACATATCGATAAGAGAGCAATTATCGATAACACCATTCAATACAATAAGAGTTATACACAAATTAAAAAAAACTAAAGCAAAACTGAGGCAATCGTTGGCACACGTGCTCTACATACGATTATGATCGATCCTATCGCGGCGTATTATCTCTCGGTATTATCTCTGGGTATTATCTCTGGGTATTATTTGCAGGCATTATCTCTGAGCGTTTTTAGACTTGAATATTCAATCAATAAATGACGTGTCAACGATGCGAATTTCACAAGAAAGTTCTTGTATTTTTATCTGTTATAAATTGTTAATGGTGCACACATACACATACACACACACACGCACGGATACATAGACACGCACACCAACCTCAAGTCGATGGTGCAGAAAAGTCGGCAAAATAATTGAAACGTTTGTGTTTTATGCCGCATAGTTGACGATGTCGCAACCCGCGACCGGCAAAAGACTAAAAGCGGTTAAGTCGAAGGCGCCCCCTAAAAGGGGGCATACTTATAGACCGAGCGTCGGCCGGTGCATAAAACTAGCGATAAATGAGTATAAAATTTAGAGCTTCTCACATCCGATGGATGGGCCGATGGTTTGGTTAAATTGATGGGATTGGCAGCATGACGAATCACCTTCGAGTGCGGATGACGCGTCAAAGTCGATCTATTAGTCAGGTAAACAAGTATCTAGTACTGAAACTCAAACTGGAACTGGAACTAGAAGTGGAACTGGAACTGGAACTGAAACTAAAACTAAAACTAGAACTGGGGCTGGGGACCAAAGGTAAAGGTAGGCATTTTGTGTAAATATCATGGACTGTCTGGAACCTGTCTCAATGTTAAATTTATTAGACATGTGGCAATAACAACCGAACGACCCCCAGACAACCCCCAGGCTATCCCCCAACAGCTCCACCGAAGTTCCCGACGAGCCAATTACATTTTGGTACCATATGCAGTCGCTCACATATCATTCCACGCCTCCTCCCCCAAAAGACAGACCGCATTACCTATGTACTCCAATCCCCATGCCCAACCCCCACCCCACATCCCACATCCCACATCCCACACTCCACACACTCCTCGACCTTATCCAACGGCTCCATTAGCCTCACGTGGCCCACTGATGACCATGAGCCCATATGTCGTCTACCCCCTGCCCCATAGACCACATTTGATAAGTGCGACTGTTTGCCCTTTGCCATGCCTGTGTATGCATGTGTGTATGCATGTGTGTAGGTGTGTGGTATGTGTTCTATTTAGTGAAACATTTCGATATACGTCAAAATTGATCCATCAATTTAAAAAGCTTTTTTATGTTACGATTGAGCCACAGATAAAACATAAAAATATCATATCGTAAAAACAACAAAAATACAAAAATAAATAAAAATAGTCAAAACTTTTTTGTAGTGTTGAACGGCCGCGGTTAATCGATAGTTACGACATATATCGATATAAGTAGATTCAAAGTATGCAGTTCACGTTTAGGTAAAAACTGACGAAGGCAAAGAAAGCTTGAATACAATCGATACACATTTAATATTCTCAGGACGCAATAAATTTATCGAAATGAAATATCGATAGTTAAAATGTAACTTATATCGCTAAGCAATGTTCAAATAAAATGATTTCTTGTTTACAGGAGAGTTACTGCTGCGCAAACTGTACAATTAAAGTGTGATATACAATCGATACTTTGTTATCGATAGCATTAAACTAATACATTTACACCAATACACAACAATAATGGCTCCCTATCTTCTGGCTATTTGCTCTATTTGCAACGTATTAGTTCAGAAAATCAAACATTAATTCAGCACGCAGTTTGCAAACTATCGATAGGTTTTCCTATCAGCTTTTCCACACAGATAAGACTAATCTGAAGCAGCGCTAATCACAATTGAAAAGTTAGCCATATCAATAGAGCGATAGTGCTGGATGCATAAATTGAAGACACTTCAAAACTATCGATAAGTGCCAGCAATGCGCTGTCTACTCTCGATACTCTTATCATCCACTGCTTTCTTTCCATTTTTTTTCCCCCTCTTTTTTGCCCAAAAGTACTTGAAGCTAATCATCAGTGCTTATCTATGGATCTATCGATACTATTGAGTGTTAACCGATTGCCTGCTTCAAGTCTCAAATTTGAATCGCAATTTGTTATCGGTTTCGCTCCTCGTTAAGTTATCGTATAATTACAGAAGTCTGCCAAATGAACCTGGATTTACCACTGAGTGGGCATTAAATTATAATCACAATATTTAACCACACACACACACATACACACACACACACACAGGAGTCGAACATATGGCGAGCTGAAGGAAATGATAACCGACGTGGATCCAAGCAGATGGGCAGATGGGCTGATGGGGTAGGTTGGGGCAGATTATGTGTATATATATAAACATATATATATATATTGATTATATTCGGAATGATTACACGCAGCGCTGGTGTTTATGCTATAGGACGATAATGAATCCGACTTAATGGATGGGGGGTAGGGGTTTTATGGGGTTCCAGTTGGTGTTTGGGGGAGGGGCTGCGAGTATCGGATGTTTTCATGTTTTGCTCTGCGACGATGATGATGATGAAATAAAAAATGGGGTCGAGTCTGGCAAATTTGTTGACTGACGCGACTGATTACAACGGTAAAGGGTTAAAGGCAAAGGCGAAGGCAATGGCAGGGGAAGGGGTGGAGGCGAAGGTGGAGCTGGTGGTGTAGAGGGAGGGGGAGGAGGCAATGGCGAAGGCAAATGAAAATGGAATTACAATGTACACAAGAAATATTACCAAATATCAGAGACAATTACTAAATAGTCTAGAAACAAAGGCGACAAACACAATAGACAAAGGGATTCCTTCACTTTCCCTCAGCTCAGTTTGTAAATGCTATCAACACGTGTACCTGAGTGTGTGTGAGTGTGAGTGTGTGTAGGTGTGGGTGTATTTTACGTGTTGTTGACGATGTTGAAAACAATTGCGACTATATGCTCGATCCGCGTGTGTTATAAGTGCTCCAAGGTGTTGAAATGACAGCAACAAAGGCAACTACAACAACCACAATAACAACAACAACAACAACAATAATGATAATAAAAACAACAACACAAACAAAGCAAACGGCGTAAATGATAAGTTAATGGTCATAAAAGTTTTAAGGTTGCGCTTGTACTTAGCAAAAGGAAGTAGAGTAGGGGAACGGGGAGAGGGGAAAGGGTAGGGGGAGTTGGAACAAAACCGGGAAAGAGACCAGCAAAACGGTAGTTGTTGTAAACGAATCCATTTCCCGATAAGATATAGATTAGAAGCTAATGAAATGAAGGCTACAGAAGCGGAGAGACAAAGCGCTACGCTTGTCCAAAATACCCAGAAAAAAAAAAAAAATGATGACATTGATGATGTAATGATGATATCGGGTCTATAGCCTAAGGCTTCAGTTGGCGTTATGTCCGCCGCACTTGAGGCGTGTACATGAGCAAAACAATGACGACAATTGAGTCATGACTGCCAAAAACGTGACAGAATAATGGCTCAATATAAAAGACCCATTGATATATCTTCTATCTGAAATGAGCACTCGTTTCCTCAACTTCAAATTGTAACAAGCGTGACTCACACACCCACGCACACACACAAACACACAGAGTCTTATCTTTTGGGAAAAGACACTCGGAGAGCAAGTAGAAACCCTGTAAAGATTCACTCGTGGCAAAAACAAAGAAAGAAACAAAAAAAATTAATAAATAAATAAAATAAATCTTTCTTTAAATAGGAAACAAATTGCTCTTTGCTTGTAGTTCCTGTGCCACACCCCAAATCCAAATTCAAACCCAAATCCAAACACAAATCCAAATCCAAATACAAATCCAAGCTTTGATTTACGATCGCTCCAAGTATCAAGTGATCTTTCAACTTTCATCCAACTGGTTTTGCCATATTCCCACCCCAAAGTAGCAACAATGGCTTAACGGGTAAACGGGTAAACGGGTAAGCGGCTTAGCGGGTAAGCGGGCAAAGGAATAGACGGATAGGCGGATAGACGGGTAAACGTATAGTCAGCTGATCAAAGTATGACGTCAGTTCTGACAATGACTTTCTCGTTTATCGGTTCGCCTTCACATCGGGGTTCAGTTCACTGTTCACTTCACTGGCGACCAGCGGACGATCATCGCAACTATTGACACGAATAATTTAATAAAGCCAATTTAAATTTGCATAAAACACAAACCCTGGACAAACGAGCTAAATAAGTTGAATCGTAATGTAAAGCAAAGTTTCACATCGAGTTGCGCACACACACACACTCACACACACATAGAGAGGGAGAGGAAGAAGAAGGCGCGAGTATCGCATGTGCGTATAAATTATCGTTTGGCAAATCGAACGATTGCAGTCTTAATTAATGACAATTACACCCAACGAACATTCAGCTCGTCAAGTACGAAGATCGCCCAGTGGTGTATAACAGTTTATGCCCCCTTTTGATCGATGTCAATTTGTGAGTCAACCCCATAGACCGGCAGACGTGGCGGGCGCGCATAAAGTGTATACCAATTGCAAGGCGATTGCAACTGTAGAGATTAGAAATCAGTGTAGACTTTTTAATCACTTACGTATTTCAAAATACTAAATACTTTTTTTTTTTTAGAATAAATCGCTATATGCATATTTAAGCTTTACATTGAATGGGATAATTTATTGAAAAATTCCACGAGTTATGAAACGAATTGCATTTCATTGCGGCGACGGAGATTTATCCGTTATTAAAAATAACTGTTTATATGTAAAATAACTGTTTATTTGAGGGAATATCTCCATCATTTTAAGGAGAGGAGGAGTTCGATATTGTATACATTTTATGAATCAGTTCAAAAGTCATGATTCATGCATAACTATCGAGCATGCACGACACTCACACACGCACACACACACATCGATAACAATACACTAAGCTATTAATTTGCTTTCCAATGTAACTGCGAATTTCGATCACGTGAAGCGCCTGCATGCGAGTCCCACTTGCATGTGTCATACATACAAACACATGCAAAGGCACCCATCTGTGTGTGTGTGTGCGTGCAAAAGCAACTGTTTGAAGTGGAAGAGCGAGAAAAGGGGAAGAGAAATCAAGCCAGAGACGCATTGGCGTCGCCCGACAAGTGGAGAGGGGGAGGTGGGTCAGGGCCACAAGTAAACGTAAGCGTGAACGTGAACGTCAACGTAAAGGCAAACCGTTAACATAGCGCCCATATGTCACATATGTTAAAACGACAAACTTTTTTTGAAGGTTACACGCGGGGCGGGTGGGCGTATCGGGCGACTAGGCGACTGTGCGACTGTGCGATTGGGCGACCGGTCAAGCAAGCGATAAAGCAAGCGGGCGGGTGGGTGTCGAACGCGTTTTTCAAGTCCGCGTCCACTAGGCGATGATGTTTGTCACTTGGTCAACTTGTTAGGTGTTTGGTTGGATTTGGTTTTTGTTTTTTGTTTTTGTTATTTGGTTAGATTCGGTTTATTGCGCTTGTAGGCAGTTCGAGAGTGAGTGAAAGAAAAACATTTACTGAGCGAGAGCGAGCGGGACAGAGTAGGCAAATGCATGGATTTATACGTTGTGCGTTGAACACTTAAAGA
The DNA here is from genome assembly GCA_035044505.1 of Zaprionus lineosus. NCBI lineage: Eukaryota > Metazoa > Arthropoda > Insecta > Diptera > Drosophilidae > Zaprionus > Zaprionus lineosus. Next base: position 3,224,454 of record JAWNNX010000682.1, on the reverse strand, counting down.
TCACAACAAAGTTTTCAATTGGATCTCATTTAATCACACAGTCACACACGCATGTAAGCACGCACGCACATATATATACACATATATATACATATATTTATATATATGTATATATATACACACACACCGTTAAGTGGAGTAGGAAGAGGAAGCGTTCGCTGTTGTATTCGTTACTGTCTATGTTGATTATTTTGTTTTTATATAAATTTTTTTGTTTTCTTGAATTTCGTTTTTATTCAATTTTTGATTCTTATTTATTTTTTTTTGCGTGCGCGCGCGCTTCACTGTCGGCAGCAGCAGAATCAGAAGACTGGCTGACGCGACCGCGCACCTTTGCCATGGCGCAGCTCGCTTTGTTTTATTTGTGTGTGTGTAATTTTCTATACGTACGGTTATGTATGTGTGTTAGAACAGAGAATTTGTTGTAGGAGAGACTGCGAGAGCGAGAGAGCGAAGAGAGTGTAACTTGAATCAGCTGTACACGCGCAGCGCTTATTAATGCTCAATGCACTTTGAATGAATTTGGTAACAACGGTAAAAGTGCTTTCCAATTGGATTGCGCAAAAAAACTAAAAAATCAACAACCAGAAGAACAACCAGACGAGACCAACAACAACAACAACTCATTAATTACACCACATACGTTATGCAAAACTGCCGTGTCTGCTGTCGTCTGCAGCGTCGGCAAATGACGCACACAAATGCCCCAAAATCAGCGCCGGTTACGCCAATTGTTGCTGCTGCTCCGGCTGCTGCGGCCACTGCGGCCGCTGCGACTGTGGCTGCTGTCGATGTCGATGATGACAGCGGCAGCGGAACGAGAAGAAGCACATAAGGAAGAGCAAGAACGTAAATTCTGTGCTGACAGTGCGCGACATAAAAACAGCTGCGCTGATGGTGAAGTCGGCGTGTGTGATTACAACTGAGGTTGCGCCTGCGACTGCGACTGCGACTGCGACTGCAGCTGCGACTGAGACTGAGACTGCAAATTTTGTTGTTTCTTTATTATTTATGTCTGTGCCAGTGTATCTGCGCCTGTGTGTGTACCTTTGCCTTTGCCAAGTTCAAAATTATTTAAAACAATTAATATTCATTTTGCTTGAACATTTTCAATTAGCTTCGGCTAATTCCCCTTCGCCCCCCCTACACCCGTTTTGTATATACCCTGACGATCCAAACTGCTCGCTTCTTTGAATGAAGGTGTCAAGAATTGTGCCCATAAATTAATAAAAATAAAAATGAAAAAACAAGTTTATGTACGTAAATTGAAATAGATTTTTCCCAAATCAACTATAAAAAAAAAAATTATATTCCCGTTGGACTTTGAAAAAATCCCAAAATATGCAAATAAGAATCGCAAAGCAGCAATAAAACGGAATAACAGCACATTTTGGAGTTCCCGTTAAGCACGTTTTCACTTATCTGATTCGATCTAAAATGGGGGAAATTTAAAGACTCATTCCTCTTCGCCTTTATAATGGGGTTTGTAAATTCTAATACATTCTTAATACACCCCTGAGTTCTACCGACGCCGTCTATCAGAGGTTTACACATACATACATAAAAAGCTCTTCTCTTTCCACCTCCCTCAAGGTCATTTCATGCAGACGCGAATGTCCGTCAAAGAAGAAGCAAGACTAAGAAAAGCTTCACACTGCACTAATACATGTGCATCACTTATCCTGTATGCCTTGAATTTGAGCACAACTTGAATTAAATTAAATAATTTGTTATTAGTTATCGATAATTAGTTATCGATACAAATATAGCAATTAAATAAAAATATTCTTTTGCACAGTGATTAGAAATTGAATACCTACTATATGCACATTTTTTCCTCTCTTCGCGTTCACGTCTAGACACATACATCCAGCCATATATGTGCATATATACAAATAGAACATATTTACACACATGCACATGTGTGTGCACACACACGTAATATATAAATTGCCTAAATTGGGATGTTGTTGAATTTTATTGATTTTGCATATGGATGTTAAGGTTGTTGTGGCTGTTGTTGTTGTTGTTGTTTGAGTAGTTGTTTTTTTTCGATGATGATGATGATGATTTACATGGGAGCAACAAGAGGAAAGGGGGCGCTGCGACACAATAACGTGGCCAGAGTCCAAGTTGTAGAAGAGAAAAAAAAAAATAAATACATGGCACCGCATTAATCTATCAAAGCCACGCTCCATTTACGCCCGCAAGTAGTAAGGCGGCAAAGAAGAGCAACAGGAGAGAGCTGACGCGGGGGCTACCCCCCCACAAAATAAATGTGTGTCACAATTAACAATAGAAAATTACGCGTTAATCAAGCGAAAAGAAACAAATATACATCTGTTTACATATGCGTTTCTATATATACATATATACTACACACATACATGCATACATATATAATATATACTTGTATTCTATATACAGGAACAGAAGTGAGAGAGAGACGACTCTCAACCTCCTTTAAAACAAATTTTAATTAAGTTTTGGGTGGCTTTGAACAACTGTCGATCCGCCACTTGCGAATGCGGATGGCGTTTCAATTGGAAATGGCCAAAAGCTGTGATATGAATCAGCTGCTGTTGCCAAAAGTGCGCAATTTCCAATTGGTATTTTTGTTGTTTCTGTTTCTGTTGCTGCCTCATGCCGAGAGACAAAGAGACGAAGTCGGCCATAAATTGCAAAGTACCGTTTTGACCGCACTCGGTTAGAATACCAAAAGAGAACAAAAACAAGAATCAAAACCGTTGGGAGAGCGCGCGCTAACGCATCACAGTGGGTGGCGCGGGAGAGAGAGTGAGGTAAAAAAGTAAAAAAAAAGATACCACGATGACAGCAGTTTTCATGCATACGTATCTATTTAAGTGTGTTTGTGTATCTGTGTGCGTCTCTGTGTCTATGTGTTGGTGTGGGTATACGTTTCTGCGAGTAATGAGTGGTGAGTCACGCAAAGAGCAGTGGTGGCGTTCATGTCTCGTTAATGAAGGTAAAAATCAACAAAATTACAATAAAAATAATGGAAAGTATTTAAAAAAGAGACGACGCGCATCTAGACATTTATGTAGAAGAGATGGCAACCGCTGATGATGATAATGATTATGATGATGGACGATAACATGCGGCTAAATGGATTAAAAAGAAGGTGTGAAGCACCACATATACATAGACAGACAGTCAGAAACGAGAGTCCAAGACGAAGCCGAAAACGACGACGGGAATGGAGACGGCGACGGTGACGAAGGCAGAGTCAAATAAAGGGGCAAATAAAAACAGAAGCGTAACAAAGTAAATGAGCCACAGCCGGAACTTCAATGGCTCATGCAAGCGCATTCAACTTCAAGGTGAAGTTTTATGAGCGTCGTATTTTCGCCGTTACTTTTTTCATTTTTTTTTTTTTTGTCGTATTGTTTTTCTTGTTGTCTTTTACTTTTGCATGCGGGTGAAATTGAAAATAAAATAGTAAAAATTACTGCATGTTTGCGAGCTGGTGAGTTTGTATCTATGTGTGTGTGTGTGTGTGTGTGTGCGTATACTTATTCTACGTTTCGGTACTTTTTATACGGATGCGTATGTCTGCGTGCGTGTCTATGTTTTTATGGGGAGAGGGTCAACAATTGCAAGCAGCAACAACTAAAACTCTCGTTGGCAGCAAATAAAAACTAAAACAAATGATGCTCTTGTTTTTAATGAACATTTTTTTAAAATGCTTTTCCTCGCCTTTGGCGCTCCCCTGAGGCACAGAAAAGGTTTACAGATGATAATGCTTGTACCTAACCTACCTACCTACACGCCAGTTAATGAGTTTCACCTGCAACTGAACTTTCGGGCATGTCTTCCCTTGACCTCTTCTCCCTCTAACAGAGCGCTGTTAAAATGACGATTTTACAGACGATGTTTCGCATGCATAGCACGCAGAACGCGAGAAGATGTTATCGGGATGATCAACGATAAACACAACAAAAAAGCTGTTAACAGTTTATGAAAAATACGAAGATGTAGAAGAAAAGATTAAATACTTAACCAGTAACTGTTATTAACAGAGCTGTGGTGAATAGTTATCTAAATAATAAAGGTACGCATTTTGATTGGATATTTTATAGAAGACTACCAAAGGTAAAACTTATCAGCGAAACGTTTGTTTTAAGACAACACACACACACATATATATACACATATATACACATATGTGTTTATAAATAGGTCACTAAGTAATATTTGTAAAGTGATACCCCCCTTTTTCTAATCACGTTTACCGTTCGGTTAAGCAATTGCTTTAAATGAAATCTGGACAGAGAGAATTTACGTATCGTCGAATCGGTCTCCAGTCCATTGTCAGACAACGTTTTGGCATCATTTTCTTGCTCGGTTCTTGGAAATAGAAATTTCCGTTGACCTCTGGCGCTTTGTCATTGGTAACCAACTTTTGCGCCGCGCCGCTCCCCTGCCCTCCCTCAACCTAGCAACTTCCACCTTCCACCTTCCACCTTCCAAGTTCTACCTCGTCAACGTCCCTCGACACCATCACCGTCCCCCCCACCATCCCCATCACAGTGTCGTGTTCCAAATTTGTAACAGCTGCCACAGCTAATGGACAAATAATTACAGTCAGCATCTGAGGAACTAACGCTTTTCTTGACCCGGCTCGTTGGCTACCGTTGCACAATGGAGCTCCGCTCGGTCCCACATGGCCAAGTCCGTAGGCAGTTCAGCCAGAGCGAGCGAGCAAGAAGAGGAGTGTTTGAATTACAGGGTAGAGAATAGAGGACAGAGGGTAGATGGGTAGTGGGCAGAGGGTAGAGGGCAGCGGGTGAACTCAAGAAGGAGGGTAGGTGGCAGACAGAGAATCTAGTTAGTTTTATGGCAATTTTTTATGCATAATTACGGTAATGGAAGAGACCAAATGACTTTTGACAGTGATTGGGATTGTTCAACACAATGTGTATGTGTATGTATGCATGTGTGTGTGTGTGTGTCTGCATTCTCAACACACTTAAGTTAAGAATAAAATTACTTAAGCTCTGATTTCAAAACATTTTGTATCCATCCGATGATTTATGTTCAGAGCAAAGACAACGAATCAACTTCCTCCCTCTCCCTTCCACCCACCTTCCTTGTAGTAATAATTTTCTCATAAGGAAAAAGGATAATAAATTTTTATTCCTACAAAGCAATTGCTGCAAACGATATTTCCCAGGAATCAATGAAATAAAGACCTAAAAATTATGACTCGCTACCAAGTCGCAAGTTAAAAGAAAATCGTATTGTTGATTTTGTGGCTATGGGGAAATTAGCATATGTCACGTTTACGCAATAAAGAGAAAAATTATGCAATCTTTTGTTTAATAAATCATGATGATCTCGCAGCCATTGCTTTGAGTCGCTCGACCAAGACAAGAAGAAGAGTCTTCGCTCTGGAAGAGCTTCTTCAAACTGTAGTTCCGGTTATCAACGTTCTACGTCGTTGGTCTGCTGAGACTTAAGACCGACAGTTGCAGCTTCAAAGAAGACGACGACGACGATGATGATGATGATGATGATGATGATGATGATAAAGGTGATGAAAAAAAATACCTCTGATACGCCCTTTGATTCAGCTAATTTCAGCATTACCTTCAAACTCTTTGTCTCTGCAACTGCTGCTGTCTGTCTTGGGAACTCTTTGAGAAGCCTTCGGAATGTCAATGAACGCCACAGGCCTTTGTGGCAGCCAGGGAACAGGTGTTGGGGACCGTTGGGCTCAAGTGGAAAGCAGCTGTTGGCCCGCCCGATAAATAAAATAACAACTTTGCGGGTGCGGTGCTGCAGGAAATTAAAGCCCAAGCAAACAAAATTAACCCAATCCTAAGGATGCTCGATCATTATCAGGTTATTAACTTTAATCATTTACACGAAAAAGTGCAAGTAAGCGGACGGAAAAAGGTTCATGTCTCGGGTAACAGCTGTTTGTGTTGTAACCTCTGACCAAACCTGAAAGAACCTCCAAATACCCAGCAGTTACTGAAGGTACAAATGAAATCCTGGCAACGACGCAGACTACATTAAACCAACATTTATTTAACGACTCACACATTAATACACACACGCACACATGCAAGCATAGATTGATAGATACACACACACACACACACACACACATGCTTGGCAGCCTGGCAGCTTTTGATGGTTTTGTATGCTGCACAGGTTTGAGATATAAAAGTCCTACGCTTTTATATCCATCCATCAAAAATGTGAATCTTGTATTTGAAATTTATTCATTGGTTTAGGGATTTCGAGCAGAAAAAAAGGAGGAATAAAAATACATTTAAATCTGTCACTGGATGCTCCGATGACACCCCCAAACTTTCTTCCTGACCAAAAAGTACAGTTAGTAACACAAAACACACACGCGGCTACAGGCACACAATTTGTAAGAGACACATGACTAGAAAGACATAATATTAATCATGTATGAAGATTTCTTATTCACATACGTACACACACACACACACACACACACACACACACACGCACACAACACGCACATGCAGCCATACATACATATAGTCAACTACAAAGCGTTTTATTCAAATTTCTACATCTTAAAGACGTCCAAAGCAAATGAAATAAAATGAAACGAAACAAAACGAAACGAAACGGAATAACAACAATAAGAAACGCATATAGACATTATTATGCAAATTTAATGTTCTATTTGCGTCTCTTTCACTCATTTGCTCTATACGCGCCATTGACACTTTATGCTGTTCGCTTTGACAGGTTTATCATCTGCTATTGCGCTTGCCCTTCCTCTTACAATAATAAATGACTTGTTACGTGGTCGCTGCTGCTTCATTTCGTCTTCTTGTTCTTCCACTACTAGTTTGGCCCCATCTACTACTACTACTACTACTACTACTACTACTACTACACACACATTCATGTAAAGATATGCATACACGCGCACACTTAGTCATTGTTTTTATACACACATTCAAATGCCCGCACTCATACATACGTGCACAGTCATCAATATGAGTAAGCTGCATGCATGTGAAACCTCGAAAAAAAAAAAAAAAACAAAAACAAAATCAAACAAAAACATACAACTGAGCAAAGCTTTACCCGCAGCCTAAGTATGTGCGGGCGATGCAGAAGTTGAAAACGTGTCTCATATTCTTCGCGCGCTCTCGCTCTCTCACACGCTGCTTCCCGCTAACATTGTTTGACTGTGCGTATGTTTGTATTACGTATTTATGCATTCTCACTTCTGTCAATATTTACACTGCTAACTAATTATCAGTTCAGCGCACTTTGTGTTCAACAAGAGAGCGAAGCAGCAGTGGCTGTGACGACAACGTCGTTGACATTGTCAACGTTGTGCGGTCGCCTTCATCTCACTCCATCCCCCGCTTCTATAAGCCGCGCTCTCTTCCTCTTCCTCACGATCTCGCCTCTCGCCGCTCGCCTCTCGCCTCTTGCCTCTCGCTTCTACCTTTGCCTTTGCCTAACATGCGTTTAGAGTTCATTTAACTTTGCATTCTTAAAAAAGAAAAATAATAAAATAATGATGCTAATTGTGCTTAAATTTGGACAGGCCTTTATTCCAAAGCAGGCAGGCAGTCAGGCAGTCAGGCAGTCAGGCTGGCAAACAAGGAAGCTTTTAGCCCCGCTAATGCAATAACAACACGTTCGTTAACATCACGCTGTTAACTTTTGCTTCTGTTACAAGCTTGCATTCACAGTTGAGTTACAGCGTTGCCTTAGCAACCCGCGTTGCTGACCTTCAAAAAAAAAACGCTATTTAGGCCTATTTTACACTAAGCCAAGTTTATATCTCTTAGCATTTCGAAAATGTTTTCTATTTCTGTTTCTGTTTCTGTTTCGTTTTGTTGTTTCTATATTTTTCTTTTGTTATTTTTTTTTTTGACACTTTAATTGCCCCAAGAGCCTTGAATTTGCACTACAAAACGCTTTTAGTGGTTTACCTTAAAAGCCGCCTGAGAAATGATAGTAATTAAAGTCATAAAAAAGTAACAGAAAGAGCAAAATAACCAAATAAGTAAATAAGCCACAAAAGTTATTTATCTTTCCACAAGTCGGTGGTCTTTTTTTTTTTTTACTTTTGTTTGACCTCTGACAACATCGTGCAACTGCTCCCCATGCCACGCTAAGTACTTTCAAACGACTTTCGTAGCTCCACATCTAAAGACCTTATGCCCTGGGTAAAAGATTCTATCGTGCCGCAAGAAGCGGAAGGAAAAACCACTAAATGGTGTTTCTGAGCCACCCAAAGTTATAGTTTAAAACAGTTATTCAAAATATTCATCTCAACTTTAGGTAGCAACTTTCTTTCTTTCTGACCGATTATACGATTCTTCTCAAAATCAAAAAAAAACTAGAAACGTTCGATGAGCAACGCCCCAACTCATACAGAATTTCATAAGTCTATGTAACTGAGGAACTGCCGCCCATTGCTTTACACACGTAGCAATATTTGGCGAGGGCTTAACAGAGTTTGTTAACAGAGATAAGCAATGTAATGAATAATCGTAGTTCTTCTGTTTGCACAAGAACAAAATCTTCTTTGGGGCTTAAAATGGAACTATAAATGAATACATACACATAAATGAATGGGCTGAATGCGGTTTATCGATTTATCGATTCCCACAGTTGGCAGCGTATGTGCAATTTCATAAGGGGGGGAAAATGTAATTGAAAACTTGCTCATTAGTTGGATACCATATCGAGGAGTCGACGTGCGTGTAAAGAGATATGATAATAGATACCTAATGGATTGGAATGGGTGAATGAATGAAATGGGATCAACTTACGCCACTAAACCGCCCAAGAAGGCAACTGGACCGCCGCCAATTAAACGGATCTTGCGATGACAGGAATCGAACAGCGATGTTCGTGTTGGCGCCTGTGATGTGGGTGACATGTTGTTGCTGTTGCTGTTAATGTTATTGTTGTTGCTTGTTTTGCGTCGATTGCTGCTGCTGCTGATGCCGCTGCTGCTATGTCTGTTAATGAGCAGCTGTTGTTGTACTGCTGCTGTTGTTGTTGTTGTTGTTGCTGCTGCTCCTGCTGCTGCTGCTGCTGCTACTGTTGATGAAGTTAAAGTTGTTGTTGCTGTTGTTTTCCACGCTTGTTGTTTACTTGTTTTGAAATTGTAATTACTTATGCAGTTGTTGTTGCTGCTGTTGCAGTTTTTACTGTTTTTATAATGAGTGTTGTTGTTATGGTTGTTAATGCAACTATTAGTCAAACCGCTGTTGCTTTTGCCGCTGTTGCTGTTGCTGTTGCTGTTGCTGCAGCCACTGCTGCTGCTGGTGCTGCCGCCACTGATACCGCTACTGCTGCTTATGTTGCTATTGCTGTTGTTGGTGTTGTTGTTGTTGTTAATATTGTTGTTGTTGTTGCTTTTACTATTACTATTAATGCTGAGACAACTTTGATTGCTGCTGCTGTCGTCGTCTAATGTTATTGATCTTACAACTGTTGTTGTTGCAGCTGCTGCTGTTACTGGCGTTACTGTTGTTGTTTTTGGCTTCTTATTGCGCCGCAAAGCCGCCGCAAAACTGTAACTTGTATGCTCTTTCTTTTTCTTTTTCTGCTGCTGCTGCTGCTCCTCTGCCAACTGCTGCTGCTGCCGCTGCCGCTGTTGATGCTCGGCTGCGGTAATTGCTGGTGCCAGGAACAAGAAACGTTTTTCGCTTGTGTACTTTTGCTCTTGCTCTTGTTGTTGTTGTTTCTGCTGCTGCTGCTGCTGCTTAAAATAATAATCAGCCGCCGCTGCCGCTGCTCTTTTTTGATTTGCTTCTTGCGCTTCCGTTTGCGGCGCTGGCGATCTATGTAGCTTTTGCTGCTGTTGCTTGAGCTTTTGCAGTAAGCTTTTGCGCTGCTGCTTTTGATTAGTCGCTGCCGCTGTCACGATTGTAGTGGTTGTAGCTGCTTTTGCGGCCGACGCTGCTGCCGCTGCTGCTGCTGCCGCTGTTGCTGCCGCTGCCGCTGCTGCTGCTGCTGCCGCTGCTGTTGCTGCTGCTGCCTTCGTATCGAAACCAAGTTCCACAATGTGCTGTGTGGGCGCTCTTAACATCATTCGCAGTCCCTTTTGCTTATATTTTTCACCTTCGCTTTAGATTTAGATTTCTTTTTTATTTTGTTGTTGCTTTTGTTTACTGTTGTTGTTCTCGTTTTAAATTTTGTGTTTATTTCTTGTCACTACGTTTTGCACGTTTGTTCGTTGCTTAGTTTTTGACACATGTGCTTCACTCACATTTTATTTCTCTTTCTCTTTCTCTTGCTCTTACTTTTTCACTTTTATTTTCTTCGCCTCTTCTTTGCTCTCGCACTAAACTTTCTTCTAAAAATTAAAATATATTGCAAAAACATGAAATAAAAAGTAAAACTTTAACATTTGTTTTTTTTTTTTTTTTGTCTCCATTTTTAGCTTATGAATATTTTTTGCGACTTTCAATTTTGTTGTTCTTGTTCTTCTACTTCTGTTTTAATTTCACTTCTCTCCCTCTCTCTCTCTCTCTCTTTCACCTATGCCTTCACTGACCAATACATTTGCATCCAAGAAATAATAAAAAAAAAAATAGTCAATGAAAAAATAAAACATCCTTTCAAATAGGAAAATTTTATTTCTGTTATCGATATATTTTTTTCCCCCTCAAATGCAAACCAGCGACGAGCCTAAGAAATCATTTGCACAGTGGTAAACTTTCTATTAAAGCGAAAATAATTAAAATTATGATTTAATTAATTTTCCGAAAATAAAATAATTATTTATTTAACTTTGCGTGTGTGCAGCCAATGAAATAAATTAAAATACAATTTTTTTTTTTTTATTCTTTCCGTATTTTTAGCATCACAAATTATAAAAACATAATTAATAAATTATAGTTGATTATAAAAAAAAAAAAATGATTTTAAGTTCGAAACTTTTTTAAGCTTAACGAAAGAAGCCAATAATAAAATAATTCTTTGTTTAACCACACAAATCATGTATAGCTATAAAGTATATTATTATAAATATCCGATAGCTATATATACAGTTATGTGTATATATACGTATACATATTTATTTATATGCAGTATCGATATTTCACGGCGGGATTTAGATTCGCATTAAGTTTATTCACATCGAGTTTTTACCACTATGCAAAGATATTAGTCCATGTTTTATATTTATTATATGTAGTTTATGTGCTTTTTATACACACACATACAAATGTATGTAAGTATGTGTTTTTCTGCATATATATATTTGACTGATTTGTTGTTGTTGTTGTTGTTGTTTTATTATAATTGCTGTTTGTTCGTCGAGGAAAAAAAAACGCGATCGCGTGAGTTTCACAACTGTCAAAGTTTTGGTTTGCATGCCTCACTGTGTGTGTGTGTGTGTGTGTTTGCATGTGGGTGCTGTATGTGTGTGTGTGTTTTTAGTCGTCTTCTAGTTTTTTTTTCTCTTCTTAATATTGCGACGTTGCTAAGCTAAAAATCGGCTTTACACACATGCATGTTAATTAGATTTAGTATGAAGGCGAAATATGAGGAGGCAAACGTCGCGAATTCTTTCTAATCTTGTTTATCTTTTTCTTTCTTACATTGAAAATCATGCAAATTCGCCTCAAAGAGGAATTAAAGAGGTGAAAAAGATGGTATAAGTCGGATGGATGACAAAACTCCCTCATCAGCAGCACAAACAACAAGTTTATTATTTTAATTGTAAAATAAATAAAAGCAATGATTATTCCACAACAATGAACACTGAAAGAGTGGGGTGGGGTGCGAAGGGATGGGGGGAGGGAGGGAGGGAGGGAGTGGACAAGCTTTTGTCTTTTTCCTCACATTTAATTCAAAGTCGTATAATCTTCGAATTGTTGCCGCCGCTGCCACTGATGCTTCTGCTTCTTCATCTTCTTCCTCTTCCTCTTTCTCTTCCTCTTCGGCCTCTTCTTCGATTGCTTGAACTTTTTTTTCTCAGTTTTATATTTATTTATTTATTTCTTTTTTTTTTTTTTTTGTTTTTACAGGCCCAAAAGGAAAGTAAAAGGTGGTGTCATCCGTCGTAGCTTACGCAATGGCCAAGTAAAAAGAAGAAAAAAAAATAATAACAACAACAACAAAAAAACGAAACGATGAAACAAAATTAAAACTCATCATTAAAGAAGCCACAGCCCAAGAAGCGGCAGAAGAAGAGGGCGGGGCGTAAGCAGGAGATGAAGGGCTGGAGGAACCTGAAAAGGCAGCCCGAAAGCAGCAGCAACAACAATGAAAAACTGGCCAAGCGATGGCAGCGAAAATGGATAAAGGAGTGGAGGGGTAGTGGGGAGTTAGGAATGGGGAGTGGGGAGTGGGGTGTAGTGAGAGGGGAGGGAAGGCGTCTAAATAAAATCGATCGGGAAATAAAGAACTGGATAGCCTTCACCCAAATGTTAATGTGGATATGTGTATGTAAAATGGCATACATACATATGTGTGTGCGCGTGTATGTGTGTGTGTGTGTGTGTGTGTGTGTGTGTACGTGTGCGTATGTAGTTGAACTTAGAATAAATATGCCAACTTATGGACATATATGTCTATACATGCATGCATATGCATATGTATATGTGTATATGTGTATGTATGTGAATGCGCATGTATATGTGTCAGGGAAGACCCAAGAAATTCTGAAATAAACCTTTTTCTCATTATTTTGCCGTTACTCATTGCTTGAAGGATGAATCATAAAAAACCCCAGGTCTTATTTTTATTCATCATGTAGTATTTTTTATATACTGCAGCTGATTAAGGATCGAATAAATTATTTGAAGGGGAATTAAAAAGAAAAGATTTCAATTTTAATATTTTGATTTAAAAATTAAATAACGATAAAAAATCGAAATCTAAATTTATTAAAAAAATAATAATTTAAGAAAAATAAAAATAAATAAAATTTTATTATTAAAAAAAAAAATAATAATAAATAAATAAAAATTAACAGAATGAACAAGAAATAATAAAAAACTTTAATAAAATAAATAGAAATTAAATATTAAAATTTATTTAATTTTCATTAAGAAAAAAATAAATAAAAATAAAATAAATATTTTAAAAATCAATTTAAAATCAAGAGAAATTTAAAAGAAAAATAAAAATATAAATTCCAAGTCCCAAAATAATATTCAGATTCTTCAGATGGCGGATCGTATATAGAAATCTACATTTAAAAATATCGAGAAAAGCCAAACAGATATTTTCCATATTTTTAATAATTTTGTTTTTGTTTTTGTTATTGTTTTTGCTTTTGTTTTTTTTTTTGAACGACTTCATAAATTTGATCTGACATGATCTATGGGCATTTGCCTGCTATATACGAAACGATGAGTTGGGAGGGGGAGATGGGTAGAAGTAACCAACAATTTTGCCGTTTATCTCTTATTCTCGAGACGACAACATGCCACAAAATGTGGCAAATTGACTCAATCAAGGAACAGGCGGCAAGCAAGGGGCACACTGAGTGGCAACACGCAACGCTATGAAGTGGCAAGTACGAGTTAATATCTGATAAATGGGAACTACAACCAGTGTGTGTGTGTATTGTCTGGGTGTGTGTGTGTGTGTGTTTGTCAGTGGCAGTGGCAGTGTCAGTGGCAACAGCACGCAACAACACGGAAAAGTAAAAGAAAAAGGCGTGAAAAATTGGAATGGCCAAACGATTTGACACTTTACTTTAAACTTTCACAACCTGCAGCGCAGTCAGAAATTGCTATACTTATAAACTGATGGGGATGGGGGATGGGGGAAGGGGGAAGGGAGCTGAAACTCCTGCTTATTGGCAATCGAAAGTGTTGAAGTGAAAAAGAAGGAAGATGGAAATGAGGAAGAAGAAAAAAAGGTATAGGCAAACATTTTAAAAAAGCCCCGCCAAATTCCCAAAAATGAGAGACGCCGAACGTGCGAAAGAGACAGCAAATAGAGAAACTTTCTACGATTTCAATTAGTATATGACATGCATGTAATTCTTAACTATCTGATACTTCACGTTTTTGTTTTTTTTTGTTATTCGTTTCCAGGCACGTTATAGGCCATAAAAAGCATTAGAATTAAGCCAAGTTGGCAACCATGAAAGTTTCCACCAGTGTGGAGAGCGGAGACAACGAGCAGAGTGGTCAAAACGGGGAGAGTGTGGGGAGTTACCTTCGAACGTACGTACATCGGGTTACAACAGAACTTGGGATCTATAAAAGAGACCCATGTGAGGGAATGGTTAATGATGATATTTTTTTTTTGGAGGCAAGCAGCGTCGAAGACATCAACCAAAGGAGAGAAGAGGGAAGAGAGGGAGGGAGGGAGGGTGGTTGGTCGTTGGTCTAATTTTTAATGCAGAACTCAACAAATTGACACAACGCGCAAGCTTTTGATAATAAAGCAGCTGCTGGGCGTTAGGGCAACGAATTGAGTAATGGCTCTGAGGGTATGAAGATGGCTGATGAGGTAGGGGCGGAGGAGGGGGAGGGGGAGGTGGTGGATGTACCGCTGAGGCGCACACTTCTAGAATTTTAAAATGAAAGTTCGTGCTTATTTACGGTTGAAAAAACATGCGGAAATCTGTTTGCAGCCCAGAAATAAATCGCATCTCAAAAGCAAAATGGAAAAAACTTCAGATACACACACTTACACACACACACACAAGTACACACAGATACAGATACAGATACAGATACAGACACAGATACAGGCAAACGCCGAGGCGCACGCACACAGAAGTTAAGGCTAAGCTAAATAAATAATTATTTTATTTTAATGTATTTTTCTTTAGCTTTTCTTTTATGCCCAAGCTCCCCCCCTCCCCCCTCCGCCACTCCAGCCCACCGTCTATTTTCCACGGCAGTTTCCATTGCAGTTTCAATTAAACAACGAACCTGTCCTCTGCCTTCACCAGCCTCTTCTTCTTTTTGTTGTTCTTCTTATAGCGCTTCTCTCTCTTTCTCTCTGCCTCTTCTCCAGCTTGTTCCCCAGTCCCCAGTCCCCCTCTACCTTTCACGCTAATAGACAGCCCGATGAAAGTCTGTGCTGTCAGTGACATAGAAGGGCTTATGGTCTGCCAGGTCTGTCAGGTCTGTCAGGTCTGCCGCCAAGTGTCATTGCACAGCGGAGCAAAACCATCGCAAGTGGCTAAGGTTACGCGCGGTGAATAAGTAATTAGCTGGCGGGTTCCTCCAGTGATCATCGTAATGCTGATGATCGCGTCACTGGAAGATGACGACTGTTTGGGGTCATCATCTCTCTGATTGCTATCTCTGTGTGTGTATGTGTGTGTGTGTGCACCAGATTGGAGCCGAGGCTGAAGAGGAGCATCAACGCACCGAAGGAATATCAATGACAAGAGTTTCAATCGACGATCGACGATCGTCTTGAGATTGGCATCTTTATGGGGGGCAGTTCCACGAAGTGGATTATAAACAGTTACAAATGACAGTTGTTGCCTGGAAGAGAGTCTATGGCGTCTGTAGAACAATAGTGAAAGGCAGTCGATTATCTGCTGAATGAAAGAATCCATGAGATTCTTATTGGAAAATTAATTGATGTTTTGCACCAGTTTTTTTTTTCTATTTTCCATCAATCGAATTATCATATCGCTTACTCGATCGACCGATCGATCGAACGCTGGCTTTTACTTTTCAGCTTTAAGTTCAACACATATTGTCTGATTAGCGGCAAGGATGTTATCGATAACAATTTAAGCTGCGGTTATTCACGCTCGATCAATCTAATCGAGCCTCGTTGCGATTGCTCCACTCTCAAGGCTCTTGGATCGGAGCCGCGAGCTGCGATTGCCTCAATTTTCACACTCTGAAGGCCATACAAGCTTCAGTGATCGATGTGTCACGTACACACACATATGCATGCATGCACACACACACATGCAGAGATATATGTGTAAAAACATGTCTCTCAAAGACAAAAGAAAAACGCAAAGGCAATCGTCAATCGATCTGCATACTCGCCTTTTATATCTACGTGCAACTGCCTTTGCGGCAGGCAAGCCAATCGACGGATTCGAGTGGAGCGCGGTGTAATGGAGAGGGTGACGGGGGACGGTGGACGGGGGACGGGGGGAGATGGTAGGCAGGTATACGTAACATAATGGAATGAAACTTGAGCGATTGCTGGGACCGCGAAGTTCTCACGGCGAATTACACAAAACGCCGCACATCACGTTTCCAACAATCATGAAACTCTATCTGCCCCTCTACCCTTTCCCCCTCTTCACCACTCACCACTCACCATCGCCACGTTCTACCTCACCCCTTTTCCATAGTCACCACAGTCACTTAACTGCCCAGATCTTCAGTGATCTACTGTAGCCCGACTCGCAGCTACTCTAAGGCTTTTTCCCCCCATCTTCCTTCTCCCCCTTCTCACCCGTCTTCTACTTCTTCTTTCCACTTCACACACCAATCCAATCCAATCCAAACCAATCCAATCCAATCCAATCCAAGACTTTGCTCTCGGCCTGTGGTTATAAATTTGTACAGAGCCTGAGACGTGAGAGAAATGCAAAAATGTCAAATGGAATACAAATACAAAATTACAGAAAAGAAGACCCACAAAAATCATCAAGAAAAAGGAAAACAATAAAAAAAAAAACCTAGAAAAACACAAATTAAGGCTTAACAATGAAAAATGTAACTTGTGCTAATTAAGCAAATTAGTAAAAATAAACAATACGAGAAAAATACAAAAAACAAAAAAAAAAAAACAAACATAAAATAATAAACCATAAAAATATTCATAAAAATGAAAATGAAAATATAAATAAAAAAAATAAAAATAAAAATAAAAAATATAAGAAAACAGTTGCGGTCAGCGGCGTGTCTGCTGCTGCTGCTGCTGCTTCTTCTTCTTCTTCTTAATCATTTTTTACCCACTTTTCGCTGGCGCATTGTCAACAACACAGCTGAAAATTTGACCCATAAAATTTCCCACAAAATTATAGTAATTTTCGCTAACTCAATTTGACGAATAGAAAAGATGTTGCACAGGAAAAACCAGGGGGAGGGGGAAGAAGAGCGAACACGAATACACAACGAGGGATTAGCCAGTCAGTCCCTCACATCCGTCGCGGCCACCATACCATCGCACAGTCGGCGCAGTCATCGTGTCCGCGGGTCTGTGGGAGTCGATTGCAAAACTAGCCGAAAATTAGCTAGAGAAACGGAGGTACTACACCAAAGCAGAAACAACAACAAAAAGAAAAAAAACCAAATTAAGAAGAAACAAAAAAAAAATCAGCTCAATTTTTACTATCCAGTTACCAGCCATTGCGCTCCGCCTCCCTCTCGCCACCCCTTCCGCCACCCGCGCCAGACACAAACAGAGTATCAGGCTTTACATTTTGTGGAAGATGCCGCATAATTATAGCTCTTCACTCAGTCGCAGCTGCTCGCAGCGATGCCGGTGGGCGGCCATTTCGACGAATGGCAGCATCAAGAATAGCAACAACAACAACAACTACAACAACAACAACAACAACAGCAACAACAATGGAAACTACTATTACAATAGCATAAAAATCCTCTAAAAATGGGCTAACCAAACTTAAGAGTGAAACGCTGAAAGTAGTTCCGCTTATCCAACTGGGAGAGATCTCATTGAGATTTTAAGATAGGGGCTTTCATTAAGTTTCGTAGCTTAACATAAATTTTAAATAATATTAACAGAAATAAGAAGACCAGAAAAACAAATAACAAAAAACAAAAAACTCTTAAAATTGAAACTCATCTAAAATATAATAAACTTTATGTTTTGGGAGCAAAAGATTGCAATCTAGCAAAAATCTATTTATTTGTGCACTACTGTTATTCGCACTGTTATTAACAGCGCTGTTAAATTAATATGATATTCAGCAGGCCTGAGAACTGCAGCATTTATGGGGGTATTGCATTAAAAGTAATCGCTTGATCGAAAGCAAAATCAATTAGTTATTCAATGGGTAAAAATTCAATGACTGCATTAGCATTTAACTAAGAGTAGAACCGGTTTAATTTTAAATTAATTGTTCACATCCCGTTTTGGGAATACCACACAAAATGAAAAATAAATAAAAAAAAAAAATTAAAAGAAAAAAAAATAATTAATTGTTTATAAATTATTTTTTTGAATAACCTTTTCTCAAATATTTGGCTTTTGGCATATTCAATTTAAATAAAATATATACTATACGTTAACTGAATATTATTCATACAAAGTTGATTTATAAGTATCGCAAACGGGTAATACTTTTGAAAAGCAGCAGCCATTTATTTTTGGCTAACATTAATAATTTATTGCCTTTTTGTCGACACAGAATGCCATTATTATTATTATTATTATTATTAAAATCGTGATAGCAATTTTTAACAATTCAATTACCAAGTTAACCCCCTTGTAATCTACTATTCAAAGCAATTTCCTACAGGCTCATGTCTGTCAAACTCAACCTACTTCCGCCCACTGTAATCCTATACTCAAACCACAGTTGGTTTGGGTACTCGATGTTATGGATCGCTTTACTGGGCTGGTGGTGGGTCATTGGTGGTGGATTGTGGGTGGGAATGTGAAGCGCCATCTAAAATTTGTTTTTAATAGGGACTTAAATTGGATGAAAAGACCAAATGGGTTTTTCCGTGTCCTACCATGAACGGCTGAGTGTGCACGGGGTATGGTATACTGTACAAAAAGAGAGAAAAGTGGGCAAAAGTCTACTACCGCAACATTTCAAGTGTTACAAGCAACACAAGTGGGCAGCCAGTGACATAGGAGCAAAAATAAAACAACAACAACAATGAAATGAAAAGAAAACCAACAATATGATTGCAATATGTATACATGTGTGTATGTTTGTATGTATGTATGCAGGTATGTATATTTTCCTTTCATCTACATTTTCATCTTTGCTTTTGTATTTTGCTTTTCTTAGCTTTTCTTTCGTTTTGAGCTTTTTGACATTTTTAGCAGCGAAAGAAAAAAACTAAAAAGAGAAAAAGTGACAACCTGCAATTATTTAAAAAGCCCGCAAACACACATATGACTAAACACACTAATTTATACATGTCATAATACATATACATACATACATACATACGTATGTAGGTACATGTATATGTATGCATATGCACAAATAATACAGCTATTACGTTCTATCGCTCTCGCTTTCTCTCTTTCTAGTTGCATTGCAGAGCATGAAGCAATTAATGGCACGTGTTACCGTTAGAACATGAAGAGAACACGGGATAACGGACTGACCAAATACAACATATGACGAGAGGACATAATAGTATAGGCAAAATGAGAGCAAATACTAATACAAACAAAACAACAAGTACAAAAACAACAAACATGCTCCCATGACGGCAATAGCGACAGCTGAATAATAAATTTAGCACGGCTCTTCGATTTATTCTTCATTTGCCGACGCTGCGGCCGCAGCCGAACTGCTGCCGCTACCATTGCTGCTGCTGCTGCTGCTGCTATTGTTGTTGTTGTTCATCTTCTTCTTCTTTTTCTGATAGATGTTCCTGTAGCTGGTGTTGTTGGGTAACAAAACAACAGCTGAGCCGATGACATTGACACTTTACGTAGTCGTTTGGTTTGTGCCGCACAAAAATCATTTAAGGTTATTTATATAAAACAAGTAAATATGTAAATATAATACATATACATATACATCTCTATATATATACACAAAATAAATTATGAAAAAGGTTGAAGAATTTTCATTGAGTTTGCATACAAAGTACTGAACAAATATTTCGTGATGTTGGTCAAAGAGAAATTTTCCCCAAAAGTATATTAAGCTACAGTGTTGATTTGAACAAGGGAACCGAAGGTTGTATAAGGAAACAAAATATCTATATATGTACTAACAGTTTCTTCATAAATTTTGTATAGACCACCACTTCGAGTACTAAATGTCAAATTCTGCTATAATAATTTGTTTGCTCGAATATCGGAAATCAATAAATTGCGCTTAAGCGGTTCGCTAGTGGGCGGGCGTACGGACACCCACTTCCTGAAGTCTTGCAATATTCCCATATTAGTTTGTCATTTTTTAACCACAATCGTGTGAAGACTGCATTATCGCGCTTTCGGTGTATTCATTTACATATAATTATTTTCAATATGTTTTTCTTTATTTCTTTTATTTTTTTTTTTTTTTTGGTTTTAGGTTTTTTTTTATGTGCTCGCATTCGTTCACAGCTTGTCAAACGAACCACGAACTCAATTCCATTCCAATGGCCATTCCCCTTCCCAGACTTCCAAAGCGCTCGATTTCCGTATTGCCTTCGACGCGCTTAACCTTCAACTCGCATTGAAGTCAATTTGCTGTTTTTTTTTCTTTTGGTTATTTGGTTTTTTTTTTGTTTTTTTTTTTTACTTTTGTTGTGTTAGTTTCTGTCTGCTTTTTCACACAAAACTCGCCCACCCACCGAATAACTAACCATCAGACCAAGCAATTAAATCAAAATTTATGAAGTGATTCTAGTAACGCGCCATCGACTACATTTATACGTTGAACTTCCATTGCTCGCCTTTTGAATAAGCTTTAATTGTTGACGATTTTTTGTGTAAGTGTGTGTGTGTGTGTGTAAGCCGCGGCCAGGCAAAGCACCGTTAAAGGTCAAATGAGCATTAAGCAAAAGACGACGGAGACATCAAGAGCGAGACAAAATGAAATGGCAACAGTAAATGAAAACAGAAACGAGTCACACAATCAATGGCTTCTACCGCTAACGTTTGTCTCCCCTCAAATTGCCCAACATCTGCATTACCCCTTCCAGTTCTTCCCGCTTCTCTTACTCTTCCTCCTTTTCAGACTCTTTTTTTCTTCTCCTTTGCTCTCTCTTTAAGCTTGTCTTTGAATGCTCGTAGAATTATTACTATTAAAAGAAATAAAAACTAGTTTCTCAATATCAGTCAGTTTACATGCGCTGCCTCTGCCTCTGCCTCTGCCGCTGCCGCAGCCGCAGCCACAGCTGCTGCTCTTGCTTCTACTACTGCTTCTGCTTCTGCTTCTGACTGGTGACGTGAACGAACAAGCACACAGAAGATGCACATGCAATGACACGATTAAGTTGCCGGGCCGACAGTTGATGACAACGATTTGCTGGGAAAGTCCCCAATATGTCTAATGCCCTAATCAGAGTATTCGAAATGAAACTAAAATAACAAATTAGTGAAAATAAGTACACCCTATTAACTAAATAAGCACACACAAAGCCCTAATTTCAAATATCCCAGAGAGTTTATCACAATTTGTGAGAAAGAAATAGCCATTATCATTAGCTTGAAATAAATTATTGTTTATGTACAAGTTTGCAGGTAAAATAGAAATTAGGAGGAAAATTATTGTAATTTGTACTTATATGGATGTAAATACAGGAATTTTAAACTATGCCAATAATAGGTAATTCGACAAAAAAATGATGTGTAAAAGTGTATAAATAAACGCACAATACATTTAACTACTTTGTATTGTTGATTATTAAATCAATAATTAAAAAGTAACTGTTTTTTCTTTCAATTAATCGATTGTTTCCACAAAACATACGATATATTACATATAGTATACACATATGCATATATAGGATGCAATTGAGGCAACCTCGAAATTAAGTACTCGTGTTCAAAGTACATATATTTCGATAGCTTTAGAGCCTACAAAAAGTATCGATTTTTTTCTGACCCATCGTGCAGGTTGCTGCCGCAGTAGGTGGTGACGCATTAAGAGAAAGAAGAGGAGGAAAAAAAGGGTCTAAAGGAGCTAAAGTGTTTTAGGTTTGAGTGGATGGTGTAGGGAGAGTTTTGTATTAAACAGGTTTGTAATGAGAGTTGAGGGGCGGTTGAAGGAGGCTCGCCACCTGAACCTATGCATGTGAGGGGTTGAAGCACTCAGACAGGAAGCGCGTCCGGAAAGGAAGTCGGACACACAGCCGCCGCCGCCGTTGTGGCAAAGGAAGTGGTTAAAGAAGACAAAAAAACACGACAAAACGATAACAGCAGCGCTTACAGCTGCGACTGTCGCTTCAGTTGTGGCTGCAGCTTAAACTGCTGCTACTCCTGCTGCTGCTGCTGCTGCTGCTGCTGCTGCTGTTTGGTTTACAGTTAGCCAAAGCTAATGCCGAAGCAAAAGCTTGATGCACCGTAACAGTTACAGTTGATGTTGTTTTTATTATTGTTGTGGATGGTGGTGTTGTTGTTGATGTTGTTGTTGTTTGGTGTGTGTATGTGTTTGTGTGTTTGTTGGTTTGCTTGTTTGTTTGTTTGTTTGTTTGCTTGTTTTTGTTGCTGTGCCAATTCTAAACGTTGCATTGGCAACAGTCGCGCTTCGCCGGTTTTGCAAGCTGCTGCATTGCACGTAATCAGTGAAGCAACAAACCGTGGCAGCAACAACAACAAGAACAACAATAACAACATTAAACGTTGTAATGTTGGCTACTGCTGAAGAGGTAGCAAAAAAAAAAAAAGTATTGAAAACTTGTATGCAGTTCGTCGCTGTGAATGACACAGTTTACACTTACACACAACAAGAGCACACACACACGCACGCAGAGACGCATTCACTAACACTGAAGACTCCTTTCTTACTTGTTTCTTGCTTTGCTTTTTTTCTTTATATTTTTAATTTAATAAAACTCAAATTTTAACAATACCTTTACATGTATTGTTTTAAAAGTTAAAACTACATCACTTTTGGATGCCTTATTAAAACAAAAAAAAAATATTATATAGTCAATCGCGTAAACACGGCAAAATCGACAACGACGACGGCGACGATTACAGCGGCGACGACGGCAACCGTGCAA
Organism: Zaprionus lineosus; assembly: GCA_035044505.1. Taxonomy (NCBI): domain Eukaryota; kingdom Metazoa; phylum Arthropoda; class Insecta; order Diptera; family Drosophilidae; genus Zaprionus; species Zaprionus lineosus. Next base: position 3,201,634 of record JAWNNX010000682.1, on the reverse strand, counting down.
CCAGACATGCCAAAGGAAATTTCTGTACTGAAGCGACTTTGACAGCTGCCTGACTGACTGACTGCTGCTAGCAATACACACTTACAAGCGCACCAATACACTTGCAAAACACAGAAGCTGCCGAACGAAAGCAGTGTATAGAGGCAAAGATGACGATGGTTTAGTGGCCGTTGTTGTTGCTGCAGTAAGTTTCTTTTAATGCTGATGGCTCACAGACACACGCACACTTGTATTAACGTTAACTGGTTTTCTCAGAGAGTAGCAGCGTCGGAAAAAGCAAGAGACACAAAATGAGAAAGAGAGAAAGAGCAAGTGAGCGGCCAGTGAATGTTTCTGTGTGTGCTTTGCATACAAATGCTATATTCAGGCAAAACCAGAACGTCGTATGCTCTATATACATGCATACATACATATCCACAGCACACGACCACTTGTTTGACAGCTGAGCAGACTCGCACTCTCCTGTTCTCTCTCCTATATTTTGTCCTACTCTCCGCTGCGTTGCGGCGCATCAGCTGAGTCACAAATACATCGACAATGTGTTCGTTTTTTTGTTTTTGCGATACGCTTGCCCGCTCAGCAGCTGACAACTCGTGGCGTTGCCAGACTGCTGCGAGCTAGGCCGTTTAAGCCCTATGTTAACGTTACTTTAAATGTAAGGCTTACAACTCACTTAAAATTAGTTTATATTAATATTTAGCCAATAAGTTTCATCAAATTACAGTTTTTTCAATTATTATTAGTAGAATGTCCCATACTTTTTTTAAAATGAATATTTTGGAATGAATATCAACAAATATAGTTTACCTGTAGCAAACAATGAGATTTTCCACGCTTGTATTTATAATTTGATTAATTAAAAAATTCTAGTTAGCCTTTTAAAAAGTTGTTGATATTTGTAAAGAAACTATTGTTTATTATATTAGTTTTATTATTTTATATTTTTTGGTATTTTTATTGTGATTTTGGGTTTTAGACTCTTTCGCAGCGACTACAGGGACTTATATTTTCTTGATATCTTGATTGAGTTTATGAATTCGAGGATTGTTCAAAACTATATTTAATTCCATATTCAGTATGATCAAGCTAAGTTATTCATAAGTTTACCTGCACTCGATATATACAACTTTTAGGAGTCCCCGATAAATCGTTTATTACTCACCTGAAAAGAGGGAAAAATAAAATCATTAGCGTTATGATTTACGTAGAAGAAAATAAGGATGAAAACTTTAATTATATTATTATCAGATACTATATAGGTATCTATCTGAGTATGTTGCCCGCATGATGACCTTTATTATATGTCTTGCCATTAGCACCCTCCCCCTCTCCATTGTGTATAATTATCACACACTTTGTGTGCCCATTGATAAGAAGAAACCGAAAACGGACAGCAAACAGAATAACACAGGAACTGCATTTGGTTCACGGCTTCCATGGAATCAAATTCCGAAATCAAAGAAAAGCGCACCGTCATTGAATAGAAACGGCTAGTAAGAATTTTTCATTGGAAAATGATCAATTGTAAGATATTCTGTAAAATAAACGCAAGCATATCCTTTTATGAAAATTCAATTAAAACATTGATATTTGTTCCCAGTCCAAAACCTAAGAATAATCATAAGTAAATTCAATTAAATTAAGATACTAAACTATAACTAAGAATCCCAGGATTTTACTTAAACTATGTTAACCTTCATCGTCTATTAAACCCGCCTCTGCATTGGTTACACGGTATAAGAAGAACAACATTAACAGGTCAACAGCTGTCAGTCTTTGGGCGACAAAGAGAAGGAGAGGAAGAGGGACAAGAATGAGGGCAAAAGAACATTCGATGCGTTATCGTTGCCGTCTCTGTTACTCCTTTGCCCATTCACTGGACAGCAAACACCTGTGACCGCCCGCATCGCTGCGGCAACTGCTGTGCGCTCTGCAGTCGCATCGACCCCTAAGTTCATTTGCACTTGGGAAGAGTGAGACTCAGACTAGTGTGTGAACCGCATCATACTGCACATAAATACACTAACACACATGCACAGAGACACACAACACTTAAGTAAAATTGTACATATATGCACACACACACACACACACACACACACTCATACACAGCGGGATCTGCGATGCTTGGCTGCTTTCTAGCGGTTCCACCAAAGCATACACTGACGTCTGCAGCTCTGCCGCAGCAGCAAGCAATTCGCGATTATTCGAATTGCTTTGCGTTCATTATTTATTGCAACGACTGTTGTAGACTCGTTGCAGCCGAGTGCAGACGAACGGCAATCAAACGGCTTACGAACATTCCCCCGATCTTCCTTCATAAACCTAGCAGTATTTGGCATCTGCAGCTCTTTATGCTTTGGTCTCATTGCCCAAAAGTAAAAGCCAATAATTGCGGCATTTAACAGCAGCCATTAAACTGCCCACAATCGGAACTTGTGGCTTTCGTCTTAGGGAAATTTAAGAAAACAAAGCATCTCGACTTATCTCTTGGGAAATGGGTAAGGTTTTAAAATGAATAACAGTATTTAAATATGGCAAGAACTCTTACAAATTGATTGAATAAAAAAAACATTAAAAAAATATTTTTTTGTATGTATGTGAATAAATATTACATTTAGGAAAACAGCATTAAGAAGTAATTTATAATTCATGATTTAGGTAATTTTATGAGCATCATCTAATATTTATATAGTTGCCCTCTTCCCTGTGTCTCTCTCCCCCTCTCTCTCTCTCTCTCTATCTCTCGCTCTTCGGGTTATCTTCTCTGTTTTGGTTTGGTGTGAGTCGCATTTAGTTTTTGTGGTTTCTCTCTTCTTTCACATTTATATGTTGCAATTTGCTAATCTCGCCTGTATAGTTGTTTTCTTAGGCTGCTTTGTTGCTGCCTGCGCTGCCGCAAGCGCCGCAGCAGCAGTCAGCAGCAACAGCAACAGCAGCAACAGCAGCAACAGCACCAACGGCAGCAGGAATAGCAGTAACGGGAGTTCCGTTTAGTCGGTCACGCCATCAAATAAATAAGACAAACAACAACAACAACAAAGTCGCAATAGCAGCAGCCGCTGCTTCGAATCATGCGCAGTACAAATGACGTCAGATGTTGCCATCGAATTTGAAGTGCGCAAAAGGAAAAAAACGCAAAAACGCAACCAACGAAAACAAAAAACAAACTAAAATGCTCCAAATTGAGGATAGTCGACACCCGTGACACCCTCACATGCAAAAGGAGTTATCAAACGTTTAAAATTGTATGTGTGTATTTAATTAATTCATTTAATTCAACATTAAGTAAATTAAGTAAAATGTAATTCGATAAGTGAGCAATTATTATTATTATAAAACATTAATAATTTAATTTATTTATTAGCATTAACATTTGTTAAGTAATTGGGTAAAGGGCTCGACAATCGTATGGTCTACGTGACTCCCACACACACACACACACAGTCACACAGGCGATCACAAGGCATATGAAATCTTTGGATGTTTAGTTATTTAATATATTGATAAGGTGCCGAGTTTTAAATTAGCAATCTGTTCTATAGACGGGTCATTATTTTATTTGCACACACACACACACACGCACAGATACACATACACATGCATACTATCTATATGTACAGACGATTTGTAATTTTTAAAAGCTGCAAAATTCAATCCGGCAAAAACAATTCGAAAAGTAGAAACAGATTCGGAAAACTAATTACAAACTTTTAATTTATTATTTATTGAAAAGCTGTTAAATATGATTACAAAATAAGCCAATATTGGATTTATTTATGGCGAATGTTGCAAATAAAAAATAAAAAATAAGAAATTGCTAATTTATTGAAAATGTGACTTCGACTACGAAGTGAATGCCTGATAGTTTATAAAAAAAACTTATCAAAACTCCAGTCCGGAAAGAAAGCAAAAAAAAAAACAAAAAAAAATATAAGAAAAAAATGTAAAAAATAAAATTGCTTCTTTAGGATCATGCTGACAATTGCAATTTTATCGATTGGCTTTGATTGGTTAAGCGAAATGAAACGGCTGCAACTTTTCTAAGTTTTCCATGACAGTTGTGAATTTTCCAAGTAAAAGTCTTTGCAATTTATATAACTATAAAAAAACAGATTCGAGATGTGAAAACTAATGAACTCGCTGCCATGTGTTCAGGAAGACGCACTTTCCAGACTCATTCATAGGAAATACAAATTAATCGATTATTGTTATCGAAAATAGCGACCAGCGACTGCAACTGAACAGCAACACCTTCAACTTCTAGGTACAGGGTATACGAACCGAAAAAAAACCGAATGTTATTAAATGACACACACACACGCGCACACACACACACACACACACGCACACACCAGCACCCACTTACGCATACACTTGTAATATTTGAGACAAGGCGCTGCATGATTTATGTATGTGTCGCGCCACAAAACCAAAAGGGGGCGTGACAAAACGAACGCGCTGCTCAATTGCGTCGTTGGTGTAAACTAACATTGACCCCCCACGTAACCTATACCCAAGCTCCCCCTCTGCAGCCCATCAATCGACCAGTTGGGCCATTAGCTTATGCCCCTTGCGGGGTTTCTCAGCCTGCGTGCGTCTGCAAATGGAAACCCTATAAAAAATATATGTGTGCATATATTACACATATACACGAAAGGGGTGTGAGATAACGGTAACGATCTGTGGGGAGAGGGGATGAGTCAAAGCAGTTAGTTGACCAAAGAAAATGCTACTGCGAAAAACTTTTGCCACACTTTCCCAGTCCTGCGCATTTTTGCGCATTTACCTCGTTTTGTGTGTTTCTTGGTCATCCTCGGTGAGCGCTGCTCGCCTTGTCGATAAACAATAACAAAGCCCAGCAGCCCACAATCAAAATCAGCTGTTCTCATCGGCAAGAAGAAGAAGAAGAAGACGAGAAGCATAACACGAGCAACAGCAATCGCAAAAACAACACACAACATAAAAGTTTACTCTCTCATCCCTCACTTCATCTCTCACACTCACACTGTTGCTCTCGCTCTCACTCTTATTCTACCCGCCTTTCTTGCTCGCTCACCCGCCCTGGTTGCCTGTTTACTGCACTCTCTCTTTCTATTATGTTTACACAGTTACTGTTGTTGCTTATGCTCCCCAATTGACTTTGACGAAAATGGCAATGAAAAGCATAGAAGAGATAAATATACATATGTATATGAATGCGTGCTGCTGTGTGTGTGTGTGAGTGAGCCATAAAACTACTTGTCACATCTCAGTGTGTGCGTGTGTGTGTGTGTGTGGCGTGCGTGTAAGGAATCTGTGTACTTCTTAGTTGTTTATATGCAAATCTTGAGATTGAACCCAAAGCTTTTTAGCGATAAAAAGAAAAGAAATTGGAAATGAAAATATGAAAATATGAAAAAAAAGGAGATGGATACACGAAGGGAATACAGAAGATGAAGTTATCTTATAAGTCGCCAAATTCGTTTAAAGTTAATGCCCAAAAGACTTTCCTGCCCACAACAATCGACATGATATAAATAATCGATAACATTTTGTCACGAAAAAAACTATGGAAACCTTTTGACCCGCAACGTAAAAGGAGTCCTTGAAGCAGTATAGATTTATTTTGGGAGGTCAGTTTGTATCCTTAGGCTTAACAAACGTCGAAAAGAAAATATTTAAAGTACACGAAACGTTGAATAAAAAATAAAACACAAAAATTATTTTTAAAGGAGGGGGAAAACTTTGTAAATTATCGATTACAATCGAATAATTATTTTAGAGAGAGAAGCTAAATAAATTATGGTTATCCTTTACTTAACCTTTGATCAAAAAATGACAATTGATAGTTTTGAGATGTGCAATCGCTTTTAGAGGAATGATCTATGTGCGGAGAATAATCCTTTAGGATATGAAAAGGACATTCTGTAGATGTGCTTTCGAATTATTAAATAGAAGGAACTAATCTAACCTAATCGATTTATTGATCTCAATGGAAAACAAAGGAGAGAAGCAAACGAAGGAAATTGAATCTGCGTTTGCATACAAAGGATATTCATCTAGGAAGGACACGGGCAGAGCGCTGCTTCCGTTGTTACCCGCCTACGCTTACCGACAAAAACAGGTGACCGTCTCCTCCACGTCAAGAGGCAGCGACAGCTGTGTGGATGTGTTGCTGCCTGTGCCAGTGGCACCTCCGCCCGTGCCCGCTGAGCCGCCGCCGGAGGCAACATGCGATTGGCCTTTGGTGTTGCCGCCGTTGCTGTTGTTGCTGCCATTGTTGCTGCTGTTATTGTTGCTGCTGTTGTTGCTGCTATTGTTATTGTTGTTGTTTTGCTGGCGCGGCACATGCCGCGAGGACGAGTGCAGAAATGTGGCTGCAAATGTCGAGGACAACGATGAATGTGACGTGGACGACCGAGGCGTGTTCCCCGCTGGCGTCTGCGATGCCAAAGAAGTGCCGTCATCCGCCGACGGGACCGAGGAGTAGCGGACGAGTATCGCACGGCTAACCCGATTGCCGCCCGTCAAATTTGAGATGGCCCAATTCATGGCCGATGCGGTACGTGGTGGCAATCGGTGGCAATGACCAACGAGACTCCGGACGCGTGCAACGCCTAACGGCAACTGACCAGCAGTGCACTTGGTGGCACCAGCGCAAGGGTCCGACAGCAACGCACAGACCACCATAAGAATAATGATTTTAAACAGTGATTTGTCAACCCTGTCAATCAATTCCGGACAAGAAGAGTTGCCAACTTGCGAATTATCTGCCGTTATTTCTTTTTCTCTTCCATTACCCCTCTCCCCTCACCCTCTCTCACTCTCTCTCTCTCTCTCCCCCATTCATTCTCTCCGCTGTTGTCTATTTGTGTCGCGCCTCTTGCTTTGTTCTCGTACCCGCCTGTCATCTAATTCAATTAGAGTTTTGCTAAGTGCGTCCCAAGGCCGATCCCTCCCACCCCCATCCCCATTCCCACACCCACACCCAACTGCGTTCACTGCAGGCGACAATGCGGCGAGGGCTGATCCCACACATCATATACATACATTTTTATCTACAGATATAAAAACTATGGAAAATTGTAAACTTATTTTTTTATAGCTGCCGCCACCCAAGGAAAAGCTTTCAGTTCATTTTCACACCTAATCACCTCCACTTGTCTCCCCCCTTCACCACCTCCTCATCCTCCTTCTCCATGACTGCTAATTGCTTCTCCCAACAGAAATTAAAACACAATATAACGAGCCCAAGTGGCCCCTAGACCTAAAAAAAAAATTCTAATTACATAACCTACAAACACGAGAAGGAACTTTTGCGTCCTTAAGTGAAAAACAATTAGAGAGAAGCCTTAAGCTTGCTTAAGCTGAAGGATCAATTTAAATAATTGATGACCTTCATTGCAATTATACTTAAGTTCACAAATTTAATTAAATTATTACAATTTTTAATTATAAAAACATTAATTGATTTTCTGCGAATATATATCCACAGGATCTCATCTATATATATATATATATATTTATATATATATAAATATGCAAATTAAACTAGGAAACGTTAGAAGTCGGAAATTTCTAAAGCACCCCTCGTCACAGCTGGCATCAAGAAGGTTAAGCGGAATAAAAAAAAATAGAAATAAGCCAAGATTTCAATTTAATATTTTATTTTTAGAGAAGAAAAAATCAATAGAAGAAAAAACGCAACCCTGAAGCCATATAAAAAGAGTTCTATATATAAAATACAATATTCATATTGTATTTTTAATATAAGCAAATTAAATCTGTCCATCAAAACTACAAGTTTTAAAAACTTGCGTCGATAAATAGTTAATTGGAGTCCTGGAAATTTCAAATTCATTGAATTTCCAATGGCTTGAAATCAAATTTTGATTGATTAAACTCAAGTCGATATTAGGTCCTAGTTTAATGTGTAGTATTAATATTTAATATTGATTTCTTTTCCAAAGATAATCATCTTATTTTTTGGATATTTTTTATATTAAATAAATTCGATTCGGATGCTTGGGGGCTGCCAACTCCGCAGTGGGCGCAAAATTTGAATTAAATGAGCAAGTTGGCAGCACAGCTGCCGTTTTATTTATTGTAACAGTCATTTTAATTAATTAATTTATTTTTTTTTTTGAATCCTGTTCATAAAAATACACATACGCACACGCACACATTGACGCCTATGCGTTGTTGCCTTGATCGACCCAGAGCGAAAAAATGCGGAGACATAAAACTTAATATATCATTTTTCGATAAAAGATTTAAAGGCGATAGGAAGACAATAAAATTAATGGAAGGCAAAGCACACAGAAACTCACGAACGAGTCTTTAGTTGCGCTTGTATTGGTGTGTGTGTTCATGATCTGCAGAAATGTTTATTATTGCCGTTGCCATGTGTTTATTATTGTTTTACATTTTGATTACAAAATTTGTAATGAAATTGGCAAGTTCATTAAACCGGCTTCGCTTATCGCGTTTTTGTTGTTGTTGTTGTTTTTTCGCTGATCCACTGAAAGTATGCGTAGAAACATAAACAACAAATGAAGGGGAATAATGGCAAGAGCTGAACAGAGTGGGGTTGACGTTACGGCCGGGAGGGGGGAAGTGGAGGGGAAGTGCTTGTGATGTAAGTGAATAAGCAAAAGAGTGAGCAAGGAAATGTGAAGCGAGTATGAAGACAAGTTAAAGCAATCAAAAAAATGCAGTGGCCTTGATGAATGGTCGAGGAAGCAGAGTGCACATAAACATACCAATACATATGCGCACTCGTATACTTGCATATGTTTGTGAATGCGTGTGCGTTTATGTTTGTTGGCGTATCTGCATTAGGTTGCGTGCGAGTACATAAAATCAAAACTTCTGCGACTTGCTTTATATATTCGAGAAATCGATAAATATTTGTCTTTTATTGATTTTGCATCGCAATGATAACAAATAATGGAAGAAGTAACACTGACAAGAATGAAGGAAGATGGAAGTTGAAAGATGGTGAACAATAACCAACGAGAGCAATATAAATCCTGTAGTGAAGTTTTTTGTTTAACAAAGCAGAACAGGGGACTTAGTGTGGGAGAAAAAAGAAAACAATAACGAAAACTGAAAATTTCTTTTGATGGCAGAGAGATGAGAAATGAGGCCAATTGGCAAAATGCCAAATGGCGACGAAGTAAAACGCAGAGGACATAAAAGACACCACCAAGAGGCGACGAGACGAGACGAGGCGAGGCGAGGCGAAGCGACAAGCAACCAAACGAGCGACGTAACGTCGCGACGTTGACTTCGATGTTGTCGTTTTCGTTGTCGTCTTCGTTTCGCCGTTATCGTCTTTGGGGGCAAGCTACATACTATTTATAAAATCATATCTCATTGCATTTGCATTTGCTTAACTATTTCTAGTTGCATTTTTACTTACCCCATCAACCAATCGACCGTGTCGCGCAAATACTCCGGAATACGCTCCAGTTTGACGGCTGCTGCTGCTGCTGTTGCCTTTCGCCAAAAAAAAAATTAGTTTTTGCTTTTACAGCTTCACTCAGCGCCTACACCAACAGCAACAACACCAACGTCGACAGCAACGACACTACTTTATCACTTAAATAACCAATTGACACTTTTACTTCTGTTAATCAATAATATACGAATTTTCGTTTAAAAACTTTTGCACATCAAATTTTCACGCTTCTTCTTCACTTGTTTTGTGGGAGCCTGATAAGTTTCAAGCGATATACATTTCTGTCGATAACCAACGATATATTTTCGATTTTAAGGGTTGACATTTAGCTCACTAAGCAACAATTGTTTTCCAACTATTATAAATGAAACGAATATTACAATTGTTCTATAGTTATCAATTATACCGACCATATTAATTAAATTTAAGAATCAGCACAATATGTCTTAATTCACATGAAGTTGCAATTAATAATTTTATATTGGCACAGTTCCACAACTGTTTTCAAGCCACTCGGATTTTAGTGCAGCCCTGATTCTGCGAAACAGCTGTATTTAACCTTGTAACGAACAGCTGTGTTTCTTTTTGTTATTATTTCGACTTTTGATAAAGTTACAGCATCATTAATGTATTTCTAAAAGAAAAAATGCTGTTATTGTATTGCCATTGTTTTATTATATTATTTATTTATAGTATTTATTAAATGAGCGAGTTCTATAAGCGTGCGTGTGGTTTTAAAAGAATTTTTATGACCAGCCTTGTTCACGTATAAAATAAAGTTTATATTGAATATAGTACATTAGTGATGCTTCATAAGTAAAAGTAAATAATATCGATATTTTTTAAATATATATGAGTATTGATTTGTTAATTTTATTATGATATAAAACTGTTAAAAATGAAAGTCAAAACAAAGAATTTTTATTGCGAATAATTTTTCATTAATAATTTTTAGCAATATATATACTTGATATTACATTGATAAAGAAATATTTATACAGTCTGCTGGAATGTTAACAACAGAATATGACGAGCTTACATATCGATAGGTATTTTTCTCGATTTTTTATTCGCACACTACTGTTCAGAAAACGTTTCCATTCAAGTCACAGCTGATTTCAACACTTTAACTTCGATTACATAAAATGGTAAAAAAAAAACTATATAAACATACAATATTTTGAACTTTAAATACTTAACAAAATTATTTTATTTTATTTTAAAACTTTTTGCAAATGCAACCCACTAAACTTTAAAAACTATACAAGACGAGTTCAATAATCCTAGCCGGTCTCGGCGTGGCGGCTGTCGGTTTCGCTGGCAAACACTTATTGCGCCGCATGCCACAGATGACAACAAAATTCAATGAAGCTCTTAAGAACATGCCGAAATTCGATGCTGAGAGTATGGCCAGCTCCAAGTACTATAAAGGTGGATTCGATCCCAAAATGAACAAACGTGAAGCTGCGCTTATATTAGGAATCAGCCCCAGTGCCTCCAAACTCAAGGTTTGTTTTGACATTATTAATTTCTATTTCGATTTTTAATATTTTTATGTGCAGATTAAGGACGCGCATAAGAAAATAATGCTGCTCAATCATCCTGATCGTGGTGGCTCACCGTATTTGGCCGCTAAAATAAATGAAGCTAAAGATTTCTTGGACAATGCGAAATGAGTGTGCTAAACCTTTGTAAATAAACTTACCTCCATAGATCTAAGAGCTAAAAACTGAAAATTGTTGTTCGTATAACTTTCCCTTCTGTTGAATTCGTACAAAAGAAAAGGCATTAGTGATGGGTCACGGGTTTATAGAAGAGTCCCGTTCACAATCCTCAAACACAAAATCAGGTAACATATTTTATATTTCATTATTTATGGCCAATATTATTAAGACTTTCTTCCTCTTTTTCAACAGATCGGAATTTTGTTCGTTGGCACAGCTTGTGTTACACTCAGTACAACAAGAAACACCTTTGGAATATTCACTCGTCATAACATGCAACGAAGAGCCTTGTAGGTTAGCAAGCTTCAGAATTCCATTGTGTACACATGGCATTCAATTAATGTTCATTTAACTGAGCTGCAAACCAACACTCAGGGAACACATAAACAAATGATACTGAGGCTGATCATACACTTTGGACATTTTCTTTAGTTTTCTGTTTAAATATTTCTTTCCGCTTTATTAAATGCGGCACTTGCAACATTTCTCCATGTTGTTCGTTTATTTTTTATAGCTGCCCAACGACCAAAGGATAATTAAGGCTAGCAACTCCAACTTAGACACTTCTCTTCAGCGTGCTTCTTAATTAAGGGAATTCCTTCCCTTAAAATGTGTGATCGTTCCTATGAGAAATCGTCCAGGATCTCAGCCTTCGGAAAAAAGGAAGATTCATTCCTAAAGTGGGGAATGGAATACTTTTATTTCTATTCAGGATTTATTGTTAAAATTTTAAATTTTATTTGAAGAATTTCGAAATTTCCATTTTTCTCTGTAGTTACAAAAATCAGGAAAGGTTATTTGTATTGCAAATTATTCTAGGGTCAAGACTGAAGGCAACTGCAGGCTTGTGGCGGATTTGTTGAAAAGATTTGAATTTATTTTTATAATAAACTTTTATATATTGTTGCATTACGCACAAATGTGAAAGGGACAAGAAATGCGCCAAGTGCTGTTCGTTCAATAAAAAGCGAGGCAGGAACAAAGCTGAAAGTCGAGTGGATATAGAAAATCTATAAAAGTTAAATTTATAATTAATATAAATAGAATTGAAATTAATCCATGAGCAATTAATTGCTATAATTAATTTGAAGTTTTCAAGCGCCAAAAATCCGAGGTGAAGTAACCCCCCAAGTCTGTTGAGTTGCCAAAGTTGAAATTCACCAAATTCCTGACCCAAAAGAATTGTAATTTCTTTGGAAAACTTAGCTTACCGTGGGACCACCTGCAGCACAATTAGATAATAGTTAGTTTTTACAAAGAGAGTCGGAGAGGGAGGGGAGTGTACGACTATCGTTCCACGTGCAATTAGCTAATTTGTAAGCGCATTAAGAGTTGAGGATTTGGTGCTGATAAATGAGGTCATTAACATGTGCGCAGAGGATTGGGATTCTTATTTAAGGAAAGTGAGGAAAAAGTTTATTACTTAATGTAAAATGGAGTTCAAGTGGAATCTGTTGTCAGTGCTTTTGGTCGGAGCAGTGGTTGCACTACGCAAAGGAGAAGCTACTGCGACGGAGCTTCTTCCTGAACCAATTATAACCAATGGCTATGCAGCCACCGTAGGGAAAGCTCCTTACATTGTGGGGCTACTGCTCACAGAGGGAATCTCTAACCGATGGTGCGGTGGTTCTATTATAGGTCACAACTGGGTCCTGTCTGCTGCGCATTGCACTGAACATATTAACAATGTGACCATCTTTTATGGTGCCACCAGACGCACCAAGCCAATGTTCAGTGTAGTGGTCGACGTAAAGAATATTATACAACATCCTGGCTGGCCAGGAGATCTTGGCAGCGATATTTCCCTGATACGTACACCTTATATTGGCTTCTGGAAGCTGGTTAATAAGGTGAAGCTGCCGCGTTTCAGCGATCGCCAGAATACCTACGAGAGCTCCAAGGCCGTAACCTGCGGTTGGGGCACCACTTACGATGGCAGCCCACTGCCCGAATGGCTGCAGTGCGCCGACTTGCCAATCATAAGCAACACCGAGTGCTCCAAAAGCTATGGGCCACTGCCAAGTAGCGTAATGTGCGTGGATACACCCGAGGGCAGGTCCATTTGTGACGGTGATTCTGGTGGACCACTGGTAACCTATAGAAAGCCTAGGCTGGTGGGCGTTACCTCCTTCAGTGATGCGGATAGCTGTTTGTCTAAAGCACCAGCTGGTTTTACTCGCGTCACATTCCACTTGGAATGGATACGAAATCACACCGGAATTGCATACTAGATGTCCCAATCTGAAACTAATAAATATATTAAAAAATTATTTTAATTGTTTTTCTCAGAGAGGTGCAAAAACTCCTATCTTCTTAGGATCAAAAGCAGCAAAAGGCATAAAGGAAATCCTTTTAAGCAAGGATCGTGTCAGATCACTGTTAATTACACATACATTTGATTAGAAAATATGGAATTGGTGGTGAATATAAAAGCGAATAATTTCTAAATTAAGCTAATCGTAAATTAATATTTTGAAATTTTTAAACAGTTTTTTATCAGTAATTAAGGAGATGCTTAACAGCAACGATAACTTATCGTTGGATGTCTCTGCTTATTAACAGTCCACTAACAGATGCTTAACATTCCAATTGGAGCACGAGTAATTAAAATCTGTGGCAGAAAAATGGCTTTAATAAATAATTAATCACAACAACTTTTACATTTACTACAAGCTTTAATTTATTTTTCAACAATTATGAAATTTAATACCAAATCTGCATTTATTGCCAAAATGAGCTTTTGCATAAGCTTCTGTTATCGATAGACAACACGAGTCGAAGCCACAAATTTGAATTACCGATTCGAAGTGTACTTTTAATTTAATTGTTATCAATTTAAAGATAATCAATCAAAGGAAAACTTATGCACAGACCGCCTAGCTACTTATCTTCGTATTGTCCATAATCTCACGGAACTGAGCAACGGAGAACATGTTTTCTTGGTCCTTGTGCGTCTCTGTGAGTTGTTGCCATATAGCATCAAAATTGCTCCCACTGACAATATCATAAAATATCGTCTGCAATTGCTCTTTGGGACGGAACACCTGAAAGTCGCTTGGAAGAAGACCATGTTGAGTGGATATACTTGGCGATATCAAATCCTTAACATTTGTGTAATCAAATTTCGCATGCTTTGGCATAGGTTTGGTCCTGACCGGCGCTTTGTTGGGTTCTTTCGTGAGATCAGAGCATAGCAAGCGATAAGTTGTATCCTTGTTTCGGAAATCTTCCGGCATGCTCGATAAGCTGCCAATTGGGGGCAAAGGACTTTGTATAGAAAGTAGTCTGCATAAGTCATCGTAGTTGGCACGTTCCGTCGGACAATTTTCGTCGATGATCATTTGAAAATGGGAGAGTACCGTTCGTATCTTACAGACGTCGATATGAACATGCAACTTGTACGCAACCTCGAAGATTTTATCCAGGGGCAGTACTCGGGTGTTATTAAAGTCGTTTTTCTCTAGCGCCGAGATCAGATCAATTATACGGAAATTGGCACGTTTCTGCAATTGCTGGCGGCAAGAGTACAGATGGTGCAGGGCATCCAGTAGCTTTTTATTGCTCGTGCAAGGTGAAATGTTCTCAATCAGCATTTTGCCATCACACTCCATTTCATTCGTTGGTATGCCATGGGTCATGTTCTCCGGCACAGTATACGGATAGCTTGGACAATGTTGAGGTAAGGTAAGGATTACTTATACTCAAACAGAAACTCAGACTTACATCTTGTACTTCTTCCCAACGCGTGGGTAGGTGCGATCGATAAAGTCGATTTGCTCCTTGCTAATTATAATCAATTGTCCAACACATTGTTGCATGCACCGCTTTGTGGCCTGACCGGTGGGGTCAGTTATGCGCTGGGTACCAAACGTTAAATGAGGATCAAAGCTCTTCGAATATCTGCGATTACAAAAACAAGCGGTCAAAAAATTAAAGTGGCCTCCAAGTGTTTCAACTCACCCGCGATTGATTTGCTCCGAGGGAAAGTAGTGACTGTGACTGATAATATATTTGTCATGAAAATTAATGAATTCACGATTCACCTGCTCGGCCGGCTTTGGTGGCAGGATGAGATCGTATAGACCGGCTTCATGCACACTTGCACGTCCAAATGTCCGACTCCAATTGTCAACACTGTCAGGTTTTGAGTGTGTGGGTTTCACTTCGCCCAGCTTGGCCTTCTTAAGGTACATATCTTCGGAAAACCGCTCCTTAAAAACTGTAAAACGTGACTTGGCACTCTCGATGGCCAGCAGCTCGGGCACATTGTTTTCCGGCAGAAAAGGTGCCTCCGGCCAAAGGCTTCCCGCTTTTTCTATTTTCTTCCTCTTGCAATCGGTAAGTATGAGATGCTCCGCAACCTCCTCTATGTGGGATATGCTCAGGCAGCGACCAGCCGTATTCTCAGGATCACAATGTGATGTACGGCCTGCCGCCCGAATATCCGCATTGCGATCCTTGAAATGCCCAATATTTGCCATAATTTTATCTAAATAACTTTCTCTTCCTTTCAAGTGTCTTTTGTATGTTTTCAAATGTATTCAAAATGTGACTAAGATTTAAGAGAGACTCCGATTTATAGTTCTGACACTTTGGGTTACTACAGCTCCAGACGAAACTGGATGGACTCCTGGAACGACTTTCACCCATCAGAGCAGTAGGAACTTTGGATGCACTTCGAGGCATACACGAGGCTTGCTTCGTTGAGTTTCTCCTTCAGCTTCTTACCAAAAACTGTTATATAGAACAGTTCGCATGACGTATCCTTGCCTTTTCATAATAATTCTGGGGTTTACACGATGAAGACTTTATGAGTTACACACATAAACCTTAAATATTAAATGCGTCTTCTTGAGTTCCAAAGGTGGCCTTACTTGAGACTGCAGTCCAAAGGATTCAACCTTTTGGTTCTTACATCTTAAACTCTCGCTCCCTCTCTCTCTCTCCAATTCCCTTTTCCGCTGGCTCCTTCTCTTTTTTCCTTCATAGGCAAGACTTAATCATTTATTATACTAAATAAATAAATATTTTATTTTTGTTATTGTATTTAAAAAAACAGAATATTTAACTTATGTGTAGCTTGGCTCCAGCCAAGCCTCTGGAGTACCGTCTTGGATAAGTGGATAATCGTGGTTTATTGTACATGGTACATGGAATGGTTGCCCTTAGCTGAGTGTGTGGGGTTAGTGGAGCGCGTGATTGTTCTGAAGAATGAAGTCCCAGGTGTCCTTCCAGCGCAAATCGATTATCTCCTGCGCTAACATCTTCCTTGAGCCATAGCTAAGTGGCAAGAACTTTATAAACACAGCAAAGACGGCAAGCAGCCAAAGGAGGAGCAGGAGGCGATAGATGCGCACCATATGCACAGCCCGTCCGACGCAGTGGCGTCGCAGCAGATAGTCTACGTGCTCCAGGACATAGCACAGGAGTAGCAGCTTGAAGACAAAGGCCGGCAAGTAGTTGTGCAGAAAAAGTGTGCGATCAACAAAGAAGTAGGGCAAATAGTGGATCAGGTAGCCCACGAAGAAGGTGTCGCCGGCGATGAGGAAGCGTTGCCACTCGCTCGCCGATACATCAAAGCAGAGACGTCGCCGGCGCACAGCGTAGAAGACCAGCAGTATGGCATAGATGAGCAGTCCGAAGCTGGCTGTGTACCAGATGAGGATGTTGCCTATCAGATATACTTGGGCGCTGGAGGAGGAGTCGAGCCAGTAGGCTATGCCCTTGTCCAGCAGTGGCCACTCGTGCGGCTGGGAGCTGTACATGTGACTCTGCACCTGCTTGGCGTGCCAAAACATTTTTGTCTGCAACTCCAGGAGCTTCGACCAAAAAGAGAGCTTTGTGCGATGAGTGGGTATCATCTCGGCGGAGAGGAGTTGACGCTCGCGTTCACGTTGATCCTGGGCTACAATTCAAATGAGACATCATTAGATACGAGTTCGATGCTTGCAAAGCTTCACTTACTTTTGGTATAGCGATGCTCCTCAACATTCCAAATGGCATCTTGATGCACCTGCTCCCGATCGCCAACAACTTCATGCTGATTGAAGCCCCAACTGGGCAACTGGCGTCCACTGAAACGCAATGCGGCCCCTGTCGTTTGGTGAATGAGGCGAATCTCCGACTTGATGGCATGCCAACGGTCTCCCTCGGTCTGCCGGTTGAGTATCTCCACGCGCCACAGCAGCTCCCCGGCCATTTTAATTTCGTAGTCAATGTAGCAGCTGATCTCTTGGCACTGAGGCGTCATTGGAGCGGCTACGTCGTGCGAGTTCAGCGCTCTACTAGTTATGCCGTGCACCAACTGAACAATGTCGCCATGCTTGATGACATCGGGCTCGTCACCGACCACCAGATCATCGCGTTCTGGCCGCTTGACAATCCACCAATTGTTGACATCCTTGAAGGAGTAGCATGTCACCTGCTGCTGATGCGACGATCCCCGCTGATCCTTGTACCGCACCGGATAAACCGCCGCATGGGAATGCAGCCAACAGGTGCGTCCATGCGTATGCCGCAATGTGATCTGGGAGCCATGGACCACGACCAAAGGCTGACCTTGTGTAATCGATGCCAGTCCCCCATCTAACGACGCCTGAAAAGCACTCGTCATGATGCTGTCGTGTGGCCCCGCCCGGTGCAGTGTTCGTAAATGGATATAGAAGACACTCAGGTACACAGCCAGTGGTATTCCCATAAACAGCAGCAGTCTTCCCAAAGCGTGCAGCCAAAGATGTCGAGCTGTGGGTTAGAGAAAAGACGTTACTTTTGGGCTCGTAGCTGAGTTGATTCTTTGAAGATTTTCTATTTAAATTCTAAGAAACCCGAGGAGTAGAGTAATCAAGATTATAATAAGGATTCACAATCCCCACGAGACCTGTAAATTGGAATTTCACTTCCAGGTTCTCCACCATTTTCTCTCTCCTCTTGTTTCTCTTGTTTATCAAAATCTTTACTACCCACATACTGGCAGTTTTAGGTTTCCATCCACTTACTTGTCAGTGTCGCGTCATAGAGCAAGTTCCAGAGATGTCGGCAGAGCAAATAACCGGCCAGTACCAGTGCCAGGAAGCCCACGTATTTAACACAGCCTGCGCAGGCGAGAAGCAGCGCTGCCGCCGTTCCGGTGCCCAGCCATTTGGGGCTGCCGAGGGAGCACCGTTGGAAGCGTAGCAGGCATGCGATGCCCAAGGTGCTGGCCAAGAGCAACATTGATTCCATGAGAACGAAACGTGACTGTGTTAACAGTGCGTTGTCCAGGACAATGAGCAGTCCACCAAGCGCTGCTGTCCACCGTCGCAGCCGAGCTTCGAGGAGAAGCCTATAGACCGCCGGTGCCAATAGACTTCCGCAAATGGCGGGCACGAATCTCAGCCAAAAAATGGGAACATTTGGTGCATAGTTCGCCCCAATGCGGGAGAAGGTGTAGTTTCCATCGTAGCCCGCGAAACTCACCAGACCTGCAATCAGCTGCTTACCCAGTGGCGGATGTTGGTCGAAGAAAAAGATGTTCCGCATGTAATGCGAGATGTATTTGCCGTAATGCAGTTCATCGAAGCTGAAATCGAGGTGAAAGAGAGAATACAGTAATGGGAGGTTGGAATTGGTGAATATTTAAATTAAACCCATTCATAAAATGACGATCAGCCAGCAGAATGACAATGTGGTGAAAATACTGATAAGAAAGCTGGGAATATATTATCAAATATACGAATTGGAAATGAGAATCGAGGAAAGTGAAAGTTTGTTAAAAAAAACTAAAATTAACTAGTTTTGAAAATGTATTGCATTTCCTGCATGGAAATTTAATAATAAATAATTCAATATTAAGTGCATCTTATCTGAAGCTGAACTTGAAGATTTATATGTATAATTAACAAAAAATTAGGGATTTTAATGAGAGATGAGAAAGTAGGTAAAGTAAGGAATCACTTAAGCTTCCGAGGTAGTTAACCAAAATATGTACATACACATGTTGTGTTATTTGCGAACATCATCAATTGTTTACTTACACAACATGCGGCGGCGTTGCTAGTTTGTAGAAGCGTGTGAGGAACGCTAGCAGAAAGAGACCCCAGCTGAAGAGATCAATATGCAGGCTAACGGTAAATTTCTCTGTCGCAGCTCTGTCGGCTGCGTTAGTGTTGTGTTTTATACGATCTATGGCATCAACAGAGTCGCCGTCGTCGTCACCGTCACACGAACATGAACGGGAACGCGACATTTTTTGTGTACACGATGCAGAGGTAGGCGAAGATGATGACACTGTTGGCGTCGGCGTCGGCGTCGATGTTGGAGTTGGCGTTAAAGCTGGCGTCTCGCTTAAAGATTGCCGGCTCTCTGAGCGCCGACTACGCTCAACGCTGCCGCGCAGTGGCTGAGCTAACGGCGAATTTAGGTGGCAGTTAATATCGCGGCAACAATTGAGCAGAGCAGCAGTGGTGGACACCATTCCGTTACAGCACAGTGGTGAAGGTGAATTGCAGTTGCCTGTTGTTACCGCGGTCGCTGAACGGCTGCGAAAGTGAAGTCTTTCGTTTTGTTCGTTGCTAGCATTTTGATTTTCGATAAGACTTTCCGCAACATTTCTCTGCTGTTGTTGTTGTTGTTGTTGTTTTGACTTTGAGCGAGTTGTTTTGCGTCGCTGTATGCCGCCGTTACTAGTGCTGCCGTGGGTGGACATGACGTAAACAGCAATTGTTTGTTATTGCAACTGTTGCAGCGTGAGAATTTGCGTGGCTAATTTTGCCAGTGTTTGGTCTCTTTTTATAACTTTTTTATTTCTTGTTTCTGTTGCCTTTATTTACTTGCCAGGCATGAGCTGGCTGCTGGCACTTTCACTTGCATTCTGTTGTTCGCGCACACCCTTCACTCCTCTTATTTATATTCACATACATATACATACATGCACATGTATTTGCCACGTCTGCCAAGAAACTTGTTGGTCAATGCTTTTGCACTTTTCTACAAACTCGCGGCCACTTATTATCGCTATTGTATGTGTGCGCTTTCTGTCAAATATAAAAACAGATTTACATGTTCACCTATACAAGCGTAAAAATGTAGGCACGTTTTACTTGCGCCCAGCAGCTGAAGAAAGTTCACACACGGACACGAACCGAAGAGCACTAAAAATATATTTTCATTGTGTATGTGAATTTAAACGCATACGAATATTTTACGTCTTCTTTATTCTACTTTGCTTTAATTTTGTATCCGCTACTTTCGCCAATTCGCCGACTCGTCCGCTTAAGATCTCGACGCGCACTGAAACAACAACCACGGCGTCTGCGCAGCTGCTGCTGTTTCTGTTGTGTTGTGTTGTGTTTTGTGCTGCCTGCGTTGACTGCGCTGCCACCGCGTGGAATGTGGTCTGTTTGCTGTTTGTCTTGGCTGCGTCTATTGCCTACTTTGATTCTTAACCCATTTCTGGTATACAGTCCCGCTCGCACTCTCCATTCCTAACCCTCTTTCTCTTTCTATATATTGCTTTGCCTCTCTCCCTTTCTCTTCATTTACTGGCGGTTCCCTGTTGTACCTGTCTTCTGGCCAACTACTATGAGTCGCGACGTTAAACGGTCATTGCAATGGACAATAAACTGACAAACTCTGTAAACAACTTGTTGCCACCTGTTGACACCTCTTGGGTTAGTGGTCTTCCAGGTAGCACGTGACAAACGTGCCGTAGACCCCAAGTTAAATATTTCCCACAGCAAGTTTTATGTACATAAAAGCTGTCTAAGTTCCGCCAGAGCCGTAACTTCAATAGTTTAGGAGTCGACCTCTTTGAGAAGAAGAAGAAGAAGAAGAAGGAGAAGATGTAGTTTTCAGTGTTTATCCCAACAATAAAGAGATACAGTTATATTCCCAGCTTTATGATGGCTCTGCATAACCTAAGATTTCGAAATTCTAAGAGAGGGGAGAATCTATGGAAAACAATTTAGCTAAATAATTAATGATTTTTGTTCTGTTAATGATTCTAAAATATTGAGAAACGACAGCTGCAAAGTTAATTTTTTTTAATTTTTTAATTTTGCTCTTTAAATCAAAGCTTCTTTGATTTTTGAAATGTCTTCAGGCTCTGCAATATATTAAAATTGAATATTGAATTAAAAATAGAGCAATAAGCAAATAATTTTCGTTAAGTAATTTATATTGGATATTTTAAAAGCAAAATATTTTTAAAAAATGCAAATAAAATTGTATTGGTTTTAAAATAAATTTTTGGTATTTTATTTCCATTGGCTTATAAATTATTTTCTTTTATTTTTTTTTTATTTTTTGATATTCTTTTAACAATTTCATAAATGAATTCGATTTATAAAATATACCTATAAAATTAACATTAAGAGAAAATACACATTAAATGAACGAATTTAATTAATTACTAATAAAATAATAAAACTATAATTTTTTTTATAATCCCAATATTGTTAGTAATATAATAATATATTTAGTAATCGAGTTATATTACGATTTAATAAATTAAAGAAGTTTAATAAAAATAAATAAATAATATTTATATAAATAAAAATATATATACATATATTAATAAAATTAATAATATTTGTCTAAATATAATTAATTTGTATATTTTTTTTAACTTAATATTTTATTTATTTATGTATGAGTAAAGAATTTGAATCTTCTTTCAGGACATGCATCAAAGGAGCATTTGGAAATGAAGTCGTTATCGAAGCAAAAGTCTTTGCAATTAAATAAATATTCTAATATTATTTAATCTAATTTCTAAAACTAGTGTTAATTTGTTTATTTATTTAATATTTAGTTCTTTATTTAATAATATTTTTTTTTATTTTTTTTTGTAAGTATTTTTTTTAAGTTTAAGCTTCCAAAACGTTCCTGGGGTATAAAATGATTTCTAAAACAGGTGTCCTTTTGGTTTCTCTTGTTGTGTGTGAAATAATAGGTATCTCATTGATCAGATCGATATTTTGTATTGAGAAGTATTTCAAAATTAATGAGGAAAGAGGATACACATATCAGAATCCTCGATCCTTTCTGAGGCGTCCATCCTGGGACTAAACTATAATTATTTGGGTGCTTTGCCTGTGCTTGTCACTAGCTTTGATTAAATTCGAGGTGTAAAGAAGGACTCTGATGATTTCAATTTTTTTTTTTAATTTTGGAATTAATATCCTTTGAATTATAATAGGCTTGGTTGTGGGGCTTTTGAATAGGGCGGTTGGTTTCAGAAGTTTTATGAGTTTAATAATTCAAACTTCGAGTTTCCGATATTTATTTTAACTATTGGAGGGATTTCTGAACCCATCTTCTTCTTTATATAATCCTTCGGGTTGAGATACTTGTCTAAATTTAACAAGTGTTGCTTTTCCGATCCTGGCCAGAGTCATGAACAACCGATTTGGCATCATATGTATATTATATATAGTATATTATGAACTAATTAAAGTTCCGGATAGTTTCCATCTAATTTTTATGTACTAATATATTTAATTAAAAGTTAGTATGTGGTAAATAGTTAATTACAAATTTAAAAACTAAAAACTATAATTAAAAATGACAAAACTTTAAATGCCTAACTATTTGAACTTTTCGGAGTTGCGTACTTTTTGAGGGAATACCCCCATTTTGACCCTTATCAATGCGCTGTGATTCCAAATGACTGGACACTAAGCACACACACACACACGCACACACGCACACACGCACGCACACACGCACGCACACACGCACGCACGCATACACGCACACTCATTCAGTCATATACTCACAAAATCATACACTCACAAACTTTACACACACACACACGCACACACACACACACACAGCCTAAAGCACCAACGCATAGAACACCCACAAAATAAACGCTTAAATGGAGAGAGCGAAAGAGAGAGAGAGCAATAAAGAGGGAAAGAGATAAATTGCATTTTATGTAGAGATACGATACGAAAACGAAGCGAACCCTTGAGCCCAAACCCTTTGTCTGGCTTTATGGAGACTTTGCCTGCTGTTGACGATGATGGGTGGCCATCCGGAGTGTGGGCGGTGCGACGTGTCTCTCATTGCCAGCGCAATGTAGGGGGTGGGGGGCAGCGAGAGAGCAAGAGAGATGGAGAGATAGAGTGTGGCATAAAAAAGGGACAGAAGGTAAGAGATGAAGCTGGGATGAAAGTCATATTGTTTGCCCATGTATCCTGGGAGGCATTTAGGCGTCGACTGCGGTTCCATTTTCAGATCTGTGACGATGGCGACGTTGATGCTGGCGCATGGTTGGGGGCGCCTCCGTCTGCATGCCACGGTTGCAGTGCTTTGAGTGCAGCGCGACTGCCAATCTGTTGTTGTGTGTATGTGAGTTGGAGGACGGTAAGCCAGGGTCCTTGCACCCGGCCAGCAAAACAACAACACGGCCCAAAAGGAGGCAACGAGTTGAGGTTGTTGCTGCTGCTGCTGCTGCTGCTGCTGTTGGCGGATTGGCTGGCAGAATTTGTGTGTGCTTGTGCTGGCCCCAGCCTCGCGGCAGGCGCAGGACCCGCACAAGTGCAAGGATATTGTCGCCACCAGTCACCAGAACCAGCAACCCGCCGCCTGGCGTGCAACGCCGATGTTGCAACATCGTTGCCATGGCCGAGGCTGGGGCAGGAGTTTAACTCTCTCTCTCCAAACTGGGCTTGGGTGTGGGTCTGGCTCTGGCTCTGGCTCTGGTTCTGGTTCTGGTTCTGGCTTGGTGCTGGGTCTGTGCCTGGCCCTGGCCCTGGCTCTGGCTCTGGCTCTGGCTGTGGTACTGGAACTCTGGGAGTGGTGTTGGAATTGGAATTGGGTGGGTGTCCTGCCGTGTGCCACTTTGGGCAATGTTCGTGGCCGTGGCCGTGGCCTCGACTCGTGCGCTCGTTTCACTCCAGCCAAGGCCAAGCCTGCTAAAGGACGACGTCGCCTTCAACGTCGCCAACGACGATGGCAACGGCGATAATGTGGCACAATGACATTGACATTGAACTAGGTCGAGGACGTTCCTTCTCTTTGGCCACCGTTTTGGTTAATGTTTGCCCTCGGTGTCCGTATCCATTCTCATGCACACACACACACACACACACACACTCACGCACGCACACACACACCCCTTCGACCTCTCCCTCTGTCCACCAGATGCCTGCTTAACTGTCTTGTCGGCCTGTTCGTGGTGTGACGTCTCTCCACTTCGGTATATACATAAGTGCCACATGCTGCAAGCACTTGCAACCGTTTGTTGCACCCACGCGCCACTGATAATGAAACTTGAAGCTTCCTTCTGTGCACATTGATTATTATTCGGGTGACTCGCGTACCTTACGGTCGAAATTTGATATCCTTGCTTCCAGGACTACTACAAAAATTTTATTTTTTCCTAATCTGAAAAATCACATCCTACGTCATTAAAAAATTATTGCTTTTTATACATAGGGGAAGTTCTTTGATTAATTAATTATATAAATAATATATAGATATAAATAAAATAATATAAATATTTAAAGCGTGCTTTCTCTTTCACCGTAGGCACAACTATACCTTTAAATTAAACTAATTAATTAATTCAAACAAATCAAAATAAATTAAATAAAATTAAATTAATTTAAATAATTTAATAAAAACAATTAAAATAATTTATGAAAGGCAATCAAATTCAAAATGCATATAAAATAAATATTTATAAATTATGATACTTTTATATATTTTATAATTTAGGTAAAATATATTAATAAATTATTATTATATTAAATGTAATATCTAAATAATATATATAAAATTTATATTTATATATATTGATAATGTATTAATTAATAATTAATTTTTATAATTAAAAATAAATCTTCATTTTTATTGATTGTGTATAAATTAATTATAAATATATTAATAAATTTAACTATACTATAAGTTTATTTAGTTTTATTTTATGTTTTTTAAATATACAAAATATAATCTATAAAATATAAATAGTATATAAAATATAAATATTTTATATATAATACATAACAATAGAATAAATTTTAGTTAATGAATTTATTTCTTTTAAATCTTGTTTTTCATTTTGGTTTTTAAATTAAATAAAATACAAGTAAGTGAAATATTAGTTATTGCGTTTTGTTTTTAATTGGGAAATTAAGCAAGTTAATTAATTAATTGTGATGCGTTTATCTTTCTTTTAATTAAGTAAATAAAGAAAGCAATATTAAAAGTATTTGTTTGTGTATTTCCATTTAATTAATTAATTCATTAAATAATTAAGTTGGCAATGCATTTAACTGTCTATTACATAAACAATAGATACAAAATTATCTATTATATATATCACTTGTTCAAAATTTATATTATAAATATTTATATTATTTATTATGTTCATATTATTCATATAGTTCACATTATTCTCTATATTTATATTATTCATATTCATGTTATACATGTTATTCATATTATTCATATTATTCATATTCATATCATACATATTATTCATATTCATATTATACATATTATTCATAATCATATTATACATATTATATATATGAATAATATGTGTAATATGAACATGAGTAATAATATTTATGTTATACATATTATTCATATTATCCATTTTCATATCATACATATTATTCATAATCATATTATACATATTATTCATAATCATATTATACATATTATATATATGAATAGTATGTATAATATGAATATGAATAATAATATTCACGTTATACATAATGTTCATATTATTTATAGCATAATTATGTTTGCTCAGTTGAATAAAAAAATGTATTATTAAATGTAAAGTTTTCTTAATTGTTTAATAAATATGCTAACTAAAAAATAATTAATAGAAGGCGTGGCAAGTAAATGAAAAGCTTTACTTGCCGCATGTTTAAGTATTTATAATTAAATCAGTCAAGAGTTGAATTTACTTTCTCTTAGTTGAAGACTCCCGATGATTCAATTAAGAGTTTATTCATCAGGTGAATAGCAGTTTATTTGAATAAGGGAATAAAAGTGTTTAGATTAATTATAAAAATCGAATTGATGGGAATAAAATGAGTGGTATTAATAGAAGGATAAATAGGCTTATGCAAGCTTAAATATCCTTAAATTCGCAGATAACGGTACTTAAATATTTGCCACTTCATATTTAATGCTTTTAACTCAATAAACTTATCAAAAAGTTGATTTTATCTTAAATCAATAATTATCTTTGAAGTGGTTTAGGGGAAATTAAAAATAATTGTATTAATTTTCCTTTATGTCGTTTAAAGTTTCTTTTCCTGATTGGATTGCTTAATTCCAGGAACAACTTTAATGCCACTCGAAGCACCTGGAATTGCATCTTGAGTGGAAAATGGGATAAATAAATTACCAGAAATTTTGGCTTTGGGGCCGGCAACAAAGAAGTTTAGCAATCAATTAAAATGCATCCGAATGAATTGCATTTTCCGAGTTACTAAAATGGAAACTCAAGTGGGCAAGTGGCAAGACGGAAATGTGGGCCTCGTCCTCTTTGTCTTTGTCATCCTTATTCATATACTTCTTCCTGTCCCTCCTCTCCTTATTTCCTACTATCCTGAACCTATCATTTATCCACCATCGACAGTTTTGAATGCGTCTGCATTTTGTCTAAGTTTTTGTTTTTGCACTTGTTCATTAAAGGGGCGGAGTGATGCATGGGCGGGGTCGGAGTCGGAGTCGGAGTCGTGGTCGTGGTCGGGGGTGGCCCTTTCTGACTGTTAAAATGTGAGGATTTTATTTATTTTAATTGAAATGAAATTTATTTTATGCACATTTTATTCAGCTGCAACTAAGGGATGCAATTTCTATATACTTACTACATGGATTATTCATACATATAAAATACGAGCACAAACACAACACAACACACAATACACACAAAAAAGCACATACACACACACACACAGCAGTTGAGAGTTTGTTATATAGAATATGCAACTAAAATGTATCCATGTTTTTACCGTTTTATAGTCATCCAACTGTCTGGTCCGTTCGCTCCCCACCCCTTAACTTTAGTGCAGTAGTCGACCCCCTTTCCCATGAAGTGTTCAGCCTCTTTGCTTTGCTGTTGCAAGCTGCAGCAGCAGCAGCAACAACAATAACGTCGGCGACAACGATAACGTCAACATTTCGTTTTTAGTTGCAGCCAGTGATGGCACTTCCGACTGAAACTCGCTAGATGTAGCTTTTTATTATAGGAAAATAATTTCGATAGGCTGGAATGTATTAAGGCTGTAAGATAAAACTATTATCTTACCAAGATTACTTGAACAAACAGCATACAAAATTTCAAAGTTAAAGGATAGTTATTTAATAGGGATAAATCTCTAATAAAAAGCATAGATAGGGCTTACAATATGTGTAGTAATTTTATCTATGTAGAAACATATATAATTATATATTATAAATATATAAATATACTTAATTTAAGATATTTAGATAAGCAATATTAACAACGTTTTTTTACAATCAACTAGCCAGAATTTGTCCATTTAGCGTGTTTTGGCTATTTCCTACTCTGGAGCTGCCAGCACTGACTGCATTTCTGTCTGGCAAAATTTTTGCCATTTGATTGCATTTTGTTTTGGGCGGCCGTCTTTTTGTGTAGAGTTTGTTGCAATTTGCTGGTGTAGTTAGGTGTTTCATACACACACACACACACACACATTCAATCACAGACACAGCCACACACACACACACATGCATAGAGGACGTATGCAGAAAATGCATGCAGAAAAACGCATAGCTGCATTTTGCGCACTCTCATACAAAAGGAGAGTTTTGTTTGGATGTCCGCACACATGCACACACATACACACGCATATAAATTCAATATCACGCACTACATACACACCCAGACACACATATTCATACTGCAATATATAGACGATACCTTCCTAGGCCTTAGGGCGCCATACATAGGCAACTACATAGGAATGTGTGTGTAGAGAATATAGAGAATATAGAAAAATTTTTTATATATCTATGTATATATATTTAATATATATAAAATCACATACGCGCACGCACACACACACACACACACATAAAATTATTATATACACATGTCGCCCATAAATAGAAGAGGAGTGAAAGAGAAACATTTGCAGGTTTGATTATTTTTGCACAAAATTCATTTTTTGTTTTTGTTTTTTCCTTTTTAGTTTGACTTGCCAGCTAAAAATAATCATAAAGTTTTATTGTACAGTTGGGCACAAAACATCGATTTGCCGGGCATGCTTTAAGGTGCCGTTAGTTGATGCAGTGTTGCATAACGCGTAACAAGTAGCACAGTTTTTGAGCCGACTAGTTTTATATTTGCACGTAATACCCCAAATGTGGGTAATTTTTTACGCGTAGTCACAATCACACTCAACCATAAATACTCACTCAACCAACACACAGACACACCGACAGGCTCAGGCTCAGGCACAGGCACAGGCACTGGCACTGGCAGAGGCACACTAACAGTATTATGCCAACAGACTCACACATGCATACATGCAGACACACACACACACAGACAGACATTTTCCCGCAAATATATAAATTTTAGTGGGCACACGTTGCATATCTATTGGCGCTGTGCCTTGTCGGAGTCCCCATCAAGTGGGCGGTTTGTTTAGAATTTTAGATGTTAGCGCGTTTTAGAATTTTATGAATGAATTTTCGTCGGCGTCGACTGGCTACCCCCTTGCATCCCCGCAACGATGCACCCATCGCCATCTCTGTTCCCCGTTTCCATTCCCATTCCCATTCCGTTCCCCACCTCCCATACCCGCTTGCTCTTCTAGTCGAGAGTCACTTTTAGTTTTTCGGTTAGTTTTCGGTGCCCATTTTTGTGTGTTTGTATGAGTGTGTGTGTGTGTGTGTGTGTGCGTGTGTGTGTAGGAGGGCTGCAGCTTGTGGTCGTTTTTTTTGACTCGTTCGCTTCGACCTTGGCCACTGCGTTGGGGGTTCTCCAGCTTGGGCTTGTTTAGATTTTGTGCCAATGTCGGCTGCAGTTTTGTTGCCCCGTTTGTTGGTCCACTTATTGCATTGACTGTTGCACTTGGCACAAATATTCTAAAGGGGTTTTGCTCAGTGCCACAAATTCTTTTGCCACTGGTCTCCTGCATCCCTTTAAGGAGAATATGCGGTAAAAATTGTTTGCATGTCCGGAATAACTTTTTATTGTATTTCAATTTTAAATCTCACGCCTTTAAAACAAATCCCTTCAAATATTTTGAAACTCACAGGAATTTAATAATATTAAAGTGTTATTTATTTAATTATTTCTATATTTTTAAATTATTTACTATCCCAACTAATTTGGGTAAGACATGCAATGAATCTGATCTGTCGACAGGCCTTATAAAGTGAGTCCTTAAAACAAATAAGTTCTTTCAATAAGTCCCTTAAATTAAGCGGCAGCACAATTAAAAATTAATAAAAAAAATATATATATTAATAACAACAACAACATAATAAAAAAAATACTTATAATTAAGTTTAAATTATGTTCAAAACTAACTCAAACCAAAGCTTTGAATTATTTGAATTTCTCGTAAATTAAAAAATTAATTGAAGTATGAAAATCATGAAATAAAAAATAATTCCTTTCATGATTTTAAATCTTTTATTAAGTCTAATTGATGTCTATTAGAAATGGCAACTTGATAATTGTTAAGTTTGAAGTGCAACTCCAAAGGACATTGAACCCTGGGAAACATCTATTAAATTTGAATATAAAAGCTTGAAACTTGAACTGTTTCAATGCAGCGCAGAGGCTGAGCCTTTAACTAAAATAAATCAATTTTTGTATTATTTTACATTCGCATGGATGTGAGTGTGAGTGTGAGTGTGTGGGTGTGGGTGTGGGTGTGTCTGGGCGTATGTACTTATATAAACAAACAAGCAAACACAAACGCCAAAATACATGTATTTATATATACATATACATATATATATATACATATACATATATATATGTATACATATATACATACATGTATATTGACATATTGCGTATGTATGTATAGTACATACAATTTCTGGGAAGGACCCCCGCCTAAGTCGCATAACAACTATTGGATGCATTTACTAATCGTTGGCGCCATCTTTTATTATAGTCCATTCCGTTTAACATCCACCATGTACATAGTGTATACAATCGCACACATGCACACGCACACGCACACGCACACATATGCAAGTGTGTGCATATAATAAGTTTCCTAGATTTGGATACATGCATCAAATAGCTAATAAAAATGTATTATGAAAAAACTGTTGCATTTCCGAGGCGCGCTGTAAATTGACAAAGAGCCAGGCACAAAGCTGACTTAACGAATTGAGAGCATGTATTGTATGGGACAGAGAAAGAGGGAGAAAGAGCAAGAACGAGAGCGAGAGAGGGAGCGAGATAGAGAGATTGCCGAATGACGGCAGAGGCAAGGCGAGAGAGCGAAAGAGTGAGCGCGGCAAAGAGAGCTATCAAAATTAAAGGAAACAAAACGAACCGAACACTAAACAAACGAGACAACAAACACACAAAAGCGAAAGCGGGGACTCGCATAGTGCGTGACTGTCTGTATTTGAGTGTATGTGTGCGTGAGTGTCTCTATATCTCTATTCGGGTGCGTATGTGACTATGAATGCCTGTGTAATTGCGTTCGTCTATGCCTCTGGATGTGCGCGTGTGTGTGTGTGTGCGTGTTTGTGCGTGTTTGTGTGTGTTTGTGTGTGTTTGTATGTGTTTGTGTGTGTTTGCGTGCTTGTGTATGTCAGCATCGGCATTTTAAAGAGTTCGCTTGGCCTCTACCAAACACATATTTGGGCAAGTGTATGGCAAGTGTATGGCATCAGCCTTCATTTCTGCCCCCACCACCAGCACCACCCACAGCACCACCCTCATCCCGTCCGTTCCCGATCTGGTCATCGTCACCAAACTCTACACAATTTTAGGCGCCCGGTCATCGGTATAATATGCCGGCTGGCTGGCTGGCTGGCTGGCTGGCTGGTTGGCCGTCTGGCTGGCTCCCTGGATGGCCGGCCGGCTTGCCGGCTCGGAACGCATTGTTGGCCATCATCGGACACAGTTTCAATCAGTTTATGTTAAAACGTCAACATTGACGCTACGTTACTCTGTCATTTGAGCTCTGACTCCGCGACGTTTGTATAGTTATTTTCTCGTTAGCTCGCTCACTCACTCACTCACTCACTCGTAGCGCCTCTGGTTGTCTATATCTCTGTCTCTCTCTCTGTCCTTTACGCACCGGACACGTTTTTACTTTCACGCGGTCAAATTACGTGTCATTTCGGCGGGCAAAGTGCAAACTATCAACAAATTGCAAATTTATCACATTAATTGCAATTTTGATGCCATTCAAAACGTGTAGTATCCTTTGCAAAAGGACATACTAAGCACTCGTAAGTTCACGAAAACTTTTATCAAAGCCAAAAATACTTCTAATTTAAGTGAAGTGCAGTTTCAAAACTTCAACATTTTTTTTATGTGCCAGAACCCAATAAATATGCAATAAAAAATGACTTCCATAAGGATGTCCTGAAAATAAATTAAATAAATTAATAAATAATATAATTAAATAATTAAGCAAATGCATAAGTTTAAAAAAATTATCCTTTAATTTTAATAAAGTTTCAATTTAATTCTTAAACTTTATTCCCAATCATTATATTAACATTAATTATTTATAAACAATTTATTATTATTATTTTAATTATTTATTTACATTTTTGTTATAATTTCAAATTTACACTAAAAAGGAGCTTCGGGCTTATTAATGTATTATTAAAATAATTATAAATTAAAAGTTTGTTATTTACCTAAAGAAAGAAGCAGAAAAAGAAGAAGAAAGAAGCCTTTAAATTATTTAAATTCTGTAAAAAATAAAAAACAATTAAAAATCAAACATATCTTAACAAAGAGATAATTAAAAAAATGGAAAATGTTGCAAATTTTATTTATTTTTTTTTTTTTATTAACAATGAAAAATAAAGTAAGTCCATAAATTTATAATTAATTGTCATATTTTTACTATCGACTTGGATAATTTTAAAATATTTAAAAAATAACTAATTAAAGTTAACAATAAATTTATAAAAAAGTTTATTCTTTTTAAATAAAAAAGTACAAAGTAAAATTGAATAAAAATATAATTCAGGTTTTTTAAAAAAATTAAAGCATGGCTACAGTTTTTTTTTACAGCTTTGAAAGTTTATAAAAATTTGTCAATTTTGTTGTTATATAAAAAAAAAAAAAATTTTAAAGAACTTTTAGATTTAGTTAACAAAAAAAGTTTATCCTGACAAACAAAAAAGGAAGTACATTATTTATTTTAGAAAAATTTAAATATAAAATAAAAATATTAAAATTAATTTATTAAAAATATTTTTATTTCCAAAAACTGGACAGTTATTAATTTATTAATTAGTCCGAATATTTCAATGCATATTTTTTAAATTTATCACTAAAAGATGAAATTACAATTAAAAAAGAATTTTCGGATTTAGCAAACAAATTAAAATTATTATTGCAAACAAAAATGAGAGAACATTATTAATTTAAATATTAAAAGTATATAAGAAAATTAAAATTTAAATTTATTTTTTATATATTTTTTTTGAAAAATTGTGTATTTTTTTTTTAAGTGTTCACTAAGTATAAATATGAATATTTCACTGCAATTGTTATTAATTCAAAAACTGCGATGGAAAATCAAATATAATTTTTAAAATTTTTCTTTAAGAATTTTCAAATCCCTTGATAAAAAACTTGTATGAGTTGTAAAGATTTAATGTGCATAGATATTTGCACATTACGCATTGTCTCATTCTATTTTATGCAAGTGTGTGTTGTGTGTTTGTGTGTGTGACCGCGTTTCCGGCTGCTACCAATGTTGCGTCAGTGTGCGTATCTATTTGTGTGTGAGCATGTGCCTGAGTGCATTCCACAGACGGGTCATGGCCACGGCCACGGCCACGGCCACGGCTACGGCAGAGGCAACAGCAATCGCAACGGCAACGGCAACGGCAACGACCATTGGCTTTTCGGTTTCTGCCTGCGAAGTGCCGTGCCGTGCCGTGTGGCGAAGTTTCACTTTCATGCCAGCACAGAGCACATCGAGAACACCGAGAACATTGAGCCCGGATAAACAACGCAACGGGCGCGAGACTTGCACTCAGCCTCTTTTCGTCTTGCCAAACGGTATGCTGGCTCTGGCAATAACTGCACCCCCATGTGACACCTACTCTAACGGGGGGCACAGTGGAGCAGTTCAGACTCTAGCGGTGATAATTCAGCAAAGCGTCAATTATTCTTTGACTTGGTAAAAATGATACTCTCTTTTCAGAGCTGCAATTCAACAAAGTGTAGCATACATTTCAGGGCTCTTACAATATGGTTGGATTTTTCAACTTGAGGTTGGCAATACAATGACTAAGCTTTGGGGATTTTCCAATAAGAAAATTTTTGACATGTAATGTGAGAGTTGTTTCTAGTGTTGCACTAACTGCAAGCGTCATCCACTTGTAACACATTCATATCGAGCTCTGTGGCTCGTGGGCCGCGACGCAGCGCGGTCGCGACTTGTTTGCTGCTCACGACGATGACGACGACGATGACGATGATGACGCAATGCACCCCAACAGAACAGAGTTACTAACACACTCATACAATCAAACACGAGCATACACACACACACACACACACACACACACACACTGAGGTACATACACATAAACATGCAGATTGCAAATTGAGTATACGGGAGAGTTGCACTTCCATTTTCTCAACCCAATGGATACGCTGGTTGCCATTGCAGGTTGGTTGCTCTCCATGTAGTCAACGTCGTGGCGTTCGGTTCTTACTCAATGCCGATTGCACTGCCAAGCCGCAACATTGCTGTTCTTGCCCCAGTCCTGAGTGCATTTACCTCTGTCTGATGTGTGGGCGGGTGATGGTGTTGGGTGCAGCTTCTGGCATTGCTTTGGAATACTCGTGTGCGTGGCCTGATTTCGTCTATTGGCCTTGCATGAGGATATTTCAGTGTCAGCAGCAACAGCAGTAGCAGCAGCAGCAGCAGCAGCAGCAGCAGCGGAAGCAGCAGCATCTTTCGTGCTGTCGCTGATACTCCACCACCTTCACAGCGTTCACCGACTCCATAGCCACCACAGGCCGCACAGCCTCCTGTGCTTTCTCCATCTCTACTTCTCCTCTTATTTTGTCTACATTCCCGTATGCAAATCCAGCAGTATTTGTTTATGGCCAGTGAACCTGTTTGTATACGAAAGGACCGAGTGATGGCATACGGACTTGTGCGTAAATTGAAGGCTCATTAGAGGCCAATTTGGTGGCTGTTGGTCATTGACTGGCGGCTGATGACCCAAATCTTGAAAGGTCACCTCTCGTTAAATTTACACTTTTGACACTTGGCTCACTTAATAATAATTCCTTACTTAAAATTTAACTTATTTTATTTTAAAATAAGTGGAAAAAAAATACTCTTTTAAACTTATGATTAATTCAATAAATTAATTATTCTTTTAAAACTATTTTAAAGCCGAGCATTAGACAAATTTATTTGTTAATTGAACATCTGTTTCTTCATGTTTTTAAAATTAAAAATTAAATAGAATTTAATATTTCATAACATTAGTTCTGTCTTACTCACCTGCGTAATCGCTAGGCAATGACCGGGTTTTACACTGCTCAACAAAATCTGTAAAAATTATAAGTTAGATAATTATTAAAACAAATTAAATATAAATAAATTTGAAATTAACATTTTGCATTGTTTAGTGTTTAGCTACATAAATAATTATAAAAATTAAGAAAAGACAAAAAATGTTATGGATTTTGAGCCGAAGAGAAATATATTGCAGTATTAAGTTGGCAGGTGTACCGAAAATATTTCAATGAATTTGAATTTACGCGTAGATATTATTTATTATTAGTTATACTTAATGTATTTTAAATTATTAAAGTATGGTACAGAAGTATAAGTATTGAAATAAATAAAAATTAAATACATATATAAAATTTTCTGCCGGCATCTACGAATAAAGTCAAAAACAAAACGTTTATGTGATTACCGATTAGAGAGCAGCAAATACTTTTACACTCTCTGTCTCTCTCTGTGTCTTTGTCTGCTTTGTTCTCTCTTGCCTGTAGCGCTTACACACAAATATTCACAAAAACACATAGAATCATACACGCGCATACAAATGCACACATATAAAAACGCCGGCACGAAGCTTCTGTCTCGTGTCACACGCAGTTCGCAGAAGAAGTTGGAGTGAACAAACGTGATGGCGGCGGGTCAGTAGCAAACTTACGCCACACGCCGTTAGGTGGCCCTGTCGTGAATGCGGCAGCTGATAATTATATAGACGTGTCTTTGGTGTGGGGATGCCTGTGGAGGAGGCGCACTGGAACTGCAGCAGTCGCAGCAACGTCAGCGCAGACATTGCAACGGTAGTTGGCCACCTTTTACTCCTACTTCCTGCTTTAACCCGGCCTAGCCAGGGAAACAATACAAACATTTTTGTCTTTTTATAAATGCCGCCGTACGGGCATCTCCTTCTGGCTAACGGTAAATGTTAAGTTGTGTGCATGTGTGTGTGTGTGTGTGTGCGTGTGTGTGTGTGCGTGTTTTGAGCGTACGAACTGCGGGCACGTAGTAACAGTATAAAAGAAGGAAAAAAAGAAAAGTATCCGAAACGCTGCAAATCGGTTGCACTTTCACATTGCTGCCCGCAGCCGATCGGCTGCACCATCAACGTCAGCATCTACATCGGGATTTCTTTGTGAAGGACTGGCGCCTTTCGGCAACTATGACATTGCTATTTGTTTTTGGCGTCGCGCGTTAATAAAAACAAAAAATTAAAACAACAATTTTCCGCAGCTTCCAAGTGAAAGTCCATTTTTCAGCAGTTAATAAAGATGTCCCCGATTCTTATTGTTTCGCGACAGCTGCCCAATAGTGAGGTGCGATGGAAAAAAACATGTGTCTGCGAGTATATTTCTTAACTTTGTTGTGTGTGTGTGTGTGTGCCTGTGTGTATGTGAATACATGTGCCTGGCGATTGTATGTGTATATTTCTCTCTCAATTAAACGTAAAACTAATTTGCGTACTTAGCGAAAATCGATAATTTTTGCAATCCGCTACAATTTTTCACATTTCGGTAATTTTACCTTACAGGACTGAAGCAATAATTGATTTATCACATATGTTATATATTTAAATAATTTATTGAAATTATTTCTTCAAAATTACGCGCTCACACATGTTTACATACATACATTCATACAAAAACGTCCGCTTACAGTACAACCCTAATCTAAACTCAACTGTGACGACATACTACAAGCAAAAAGAAACACAGTGGAGCAATGTTTTAAATTTTAGTATAAAAATCAATATATTTAAATTATTACTATTTAATTATTTATAATAATTATTATTATTATTAACTTACCCAAATTGTTGAGAAAGGACGATGTAGGCTTTTCCTTTGGTTACCAATTGTTCATAAAACGATTCAATATCCACAATTAATTTATTAAAATTTATTTTCTATTTAACTATTATCATAATTTATCTACAATCATTTTTAATGGAAGTTAATTCCGTAAAGATTTTAAATATTTGGCAGGAATATAGATCAATGAAGATTTTAAATATTAAGAAACTTCGCCGTTTTTGCAAGCTTTTTAATGATACCGTCCCAATGTACTTTGGTGGGGCTAACAGTAGTTTTGTACGTGCTTTTCTCATAGTGCGCGCAGGTTTGCCGCTCTTTTTGTTGCTTGCTCACGAAACCGGGCAGAGCTTGTGTGAGTGAACGAGCGTGTACTTATGTATATGTGTATGCATATGTGTACGTATTTATATGTACTTTTATATGCACCGGGTGCATAAGTGTGCGGGTGCGATTGTGGGTGCGCTTTGAGTAGTCAAAATAATAACAGCGGCTGCGTTTTCACTTTTCATTCAGAAAGCAAATTCTCCTAACCTTAATATCTATGTTCTATTCACGATTATTTTTCTCCTTCAATGTTTTAGACATTATAGTGCATATTTTTTTTTTCTCTTTTGGTTATTGCATAACTATAATTTATTTAATCACTAGTGTTAACAATTTTATAAGAAACATATGTTTTATAAGCACATATACTCTGTAGTATTCTTACCCTCTTCTTCGGTTCCCTGTAGGCCTCCCTTAGAAATATGTGCGATACTGGACGATCGTTAAAATGAAAGATCGGTTGTAATTTAAAAATTATTTTAATTAATATAAAAATAGAATATAAATTATTTTTTTATTTTATTTATTTAATTACAGCTGCTTCGAATCCAACGCACAACTAAAATTCTGGTTTTTCGGAACTTATTGGCGGGAGCCGCAACGAACGCACAATGAACTTCACACCCTTTGGAAACACCTTTCCTGGTCTGCCGCAGTTCACTACGACGACGGCTCCACTGGTATCCACAGTCACTGCGGCGGTTACAGTTGCCGACTCGGATGTTGCAGCTGCCACAAACCAACAGCAGCAGCAGCAACAACAGCAGCAGCAGCAACAACAGCAACAGCAACAACAACAAGAGGATGGTGGCAATAGCAATCGCTACCAACAACATCAGCAGCAGCAGGTAACGGCAGGCGTAACCATGACACACTTCAACCAGCCCAACATGGCCAGTGCACAGAGCAGCAACAGTGGAGCTGGCAATAAGTTCCGAAGCGGGCAGGAGGATGCACTGCAAGGCGACAAATACAATGGTCATTTGGTGGCAACGGCGACGCAGCAGCAACCACAGTATGCGACTGTCTATGCACCTACCGCGACGGCAAACACTGCGGACGCATTGCAGGCAAGCAGCTCGGGTCAACAGCAACAGCAGCAACAACAGCATCAACAGCAACAACAGCAACTCCAGCAGCAACAAGTAGTGGCTCCCCAGGAACTCACTCAGGATCTGTGTAATGCCATATTGCAACAACAAGGTAAAAAATGATTCCAGCACATTTGCTTCCAAGATGTATCCAAGAGACTGACCACATGTACTTCCAGTGCTACAGAATACCTCTTGGCAAACGATCACGCCGGGCACCACCGTCGCCGACTACCTCTCACATCTTCCAGCCAACACGTTGCCCCTGTCACTGCATCATTTCTTGAAGTATTCCGCCGAGACCATTAAGAAGGAGAGCCAGCAGAACGTGGTAAGAAGTGAAACCTTCGCAGATCCTATGTCCAGATGTTGACTTTCCCCAACTTTCTCCCAAGAAGCATTCATATATTAATTCCTCTTTGAATAGGTTCTGCAGGTGCAGACGGGACCAGGTGCAGCCATTGGCATAAATACCATTGGTACAACCACAACTATTAGCATACCTCAGCAGGAGCAGCAGCCGATGCAACAGCAACAGCAGCAGCAGCAACAACAGCAACCGCAGCAACAGCAAACGACACTGCAGGTGCAGGCACAAGGCACAATTGCGAGCAGCTCGGGAACAGTCAGTGGAACGAAGAAGAAGAAGCGCAAAAAGCGATCCAAGGAACGAAAGCCTAAGCTGCGTCCGGGTGAGATAAGAATGGGCACTGCCCTGGATGGGAGTCCGCTGTATATGTGCCCCGAGTGTCATGTAGCATATCCCGAGCCCGAGCTTCTTGAAGTACATCTGGTGGGGCACAATCTGGAGCGGCGCTACGTATGTGACATATGCCAAGCATCCCTGAAGCGGAAGGATCACCTGACGCGCCACAAACAGTCGCACAATCCTGATCGCCCCTACATCTGCACCGTCTGCCTGAAAGCCTTCAAGCGCAAGGAGCAGCTGAGCCTGCACTTTGTCATCCATTCCGGCGAGAAGCGTCACCAATGCCAGGAGTGTGGCAAGGGCTTCTACCGCAAGGATCACCTACGCAAGCACACCCGATCTCACATAGCCAGACGTGTGAAAGCCGAGCTGAATAGTCACGTGCGACGCGAGAACGGCACCAGCATGTTGCAGCCAGTGGTCACTGCTGCAACAACAGCTGCCGTAGAGCACGCCAATCAGCAGCAGCAACAGCTGCAGCTACAGCAACAGCAGCAGCAACAACAGCAGCAGCAGCAACAACACCAACAGCAGCAGCAGCAACAGCAACAGCAACAACAACAGCAGCAACAACACCATATTGTCGTCAGCCAACAGCAGCAGCAGCAGCAGCAGGCAACTGGCCAACAGCAGCAACAGCAAATGATAAATTAGCCAAATGATTTTTGTAAAGTCAGTTAAAAGGAAAATTTCAAATCGCCACTCCCGGCAACAACCCAAGTTGCCACGAGGCCAAAAAAAAAAAACAAAACCCATTTACTTTCGGCCCAAATCCAAAACACTTTCGGTCCACGCAATTTAATTGACTCACACAAATCGGATACATAGCAATATCATCAAGGATATTCAGCAATACAATAGCAAATACTCGGGGGACTCCATAACGGAGCCCCCGGACACTATACAATTATTCCTAGGAATGCAACGTGACACAAAGGTAGACACAAAAGTGCTATATATATAAATATATGAACATGTATATATATATATATATGTATATATGTATAAATCGTATATATATATATATTTATATATGTATATAGATGTAGCTGGGACCAGAAGACTTGATAGCCCATATTTCTTTCGAATGCTCAGATATGATTACAAAATCGGTGGGGGTTGAATATTTGAACATTTTTAGAATCAAAAAAGGTTGTTTTCCCTGCTTTCATTACTCCACTTAAGGCTAATTAACTGTACATGTACATTTCAAAGGTGATAGTCTGATAAATAAGATTTAAATTTAGTAAACAGTTCTGTGCGTTATATACGATCCTAGGATATGATATAGCTAACGTCATAGCTAACATTAAGTTCCTTAAATCGATCTCCTATTATTTTTTTTGAATTACTTTCCGAGATTTTGAGTATCGTGTACATTTAACTTAACCTCAAGTGTCGGTCCCAGGCCGCCGATCTGATGACACAATCGGCCCCAATTTCCACAAAGTACTTTAAGGAATATGTGCAAAGAATTATAATATAATTTTATATGCGAATCGCGCGTATTTTAGTAAAATGTATTTTTGTATAAAACGAATCTTGTATGTGTATATAGGAAGTACGAACAATGGTGTAAAAATGCAGTGCAGCAAACTATTTGTATACTCGTAATACCTAAACAAACGCAATTTAGTCCTAAGTACGAATTAGATACTATGAATGTACTTAACTTTTTATAACACCGATTAAATCATTTGTAAATACATCCGAAGCTGGTTTTATTCATGAATATGAAAAATATATATTTTATATGCATTTTTCAGATTTTTTCCTCAAGTATTCTATTCGCAGATGAGTATCTAAAATAATTTAATAATTATTAATTTAAAAATTTAAATTAATTTAATCAACTTGTATTATTATATTTTAATTTTATATTATTATATATATATTATATATTATAAATAATTATAATTTAGGAAACTTGAGGAGCATAAATACATATCCTTTGATTAATAAGAGTAAAGCTCTGTTCGAGAAGCAAGCAGCTACCATTAATAAATAAATAAATAAAGTATTTAAAACTTAGGCCTCTCCACCCAAATTAATTAATAAGGAAAATAATAATAAGGCAGATGTGTGATTTTAGGTTTAAGTAATATATAGCTTTAATGGCAATTCCTTAATCACTAATTTATTATGAACACAGACATTTGCAGGTTTTTTAAGCATCATTTTTTTCGCTAGGAAAATTTGTAGTTAAATATTTAAGCAGCACACATATTTATTTGTTTATATTTGTTGCATAATTGTTTATTAGAACGCAACTTCAATACTGTATTGAACAGATCACTTGGTACTATAACCTATGAAAGGGATATAAAATTACTTTAATTAGCCTTCGATTGCTTATAAATATACAAAAAAAAAAATATGTGGAGTTTAAGAATGGAAACTAAATTATTATAATTATTAATATTATTATAAAAATAAATATATCAGTAAGCGGTTATTTTTATTTAAAGAAATCATTAG
The DNA here is from genome assembly GCA_035044505.1 of Zaprionus lineosus. Taxonomy (NCBI): domain Eukaryota; kingdom Metazoa; phylum Arthropoda; class Insecta; order Diptera; family Drosophilidae; genus Zaprionus; species Zaprionus lineosus. The sequence continues at coordinate 3,160,371 of JAWNNX010000682.1, read as the reverse complement.
GGATTTTATATATTATGCACCATTTATTTAATTCAATCAAGTAATCGATATCAATATGTAATTACAGTTATTATATATGCAAACGTATTCATTTTGTGTTTATATAATCATTTAATGTTAATTGTATTACCACTTTTATACTTAAGATAAAAATTCAGCTTAAACTAAGATATTACAAAATACACATACGATTAATTCGATTAAGCAAAAAGGAATGAGTTCGGGCATGAGGATAAAGCGGAGCAAAAAGGAGGGAGTGCAGGATCTATGAAGTGGATTTGAGGTTAATTACTTTCCTGGGGGGGATGGGATCATTGAATCTGTTTAGAACTCCTATCGAAATTTGTGCTTAGCAATATGAAATCTTCTGTTGATAAATTCCTATGATTTTAAACGCTTTTTACTGTGTATGTGTTTGTATGTTTGAGTGTATTGCATGTGTCGTCCGTGTGTTGTGTGTTGTGTATATGTGTGGCCCTATAGTGTTTAGAGTGCATCAATGACAACACTGAGAACACGAGACATCGACATTTAAACTTTTAACGGTCACATTATATACCAATTATTGCTGTGTATGTTATGTGTGTGCGTTGTATGTGTGTATTGCGTGCTGTGGGTATTCGTTGTAGGTGTGTGTTTATTTGGTTAAATAAGTGTTTTTCGTTTTAATAGCGAAAAGCCAACTTCAATCACTGTACAATTAAGTGGAGCTTATCCCACTGCCTATGGTCCAAGAAGAAATTTTCGCTTCTGATCGTCTATGTAATCCCTCGTGGACATTTGTATAGCTTGCTGAAGCATTTGGTTTTCATTGAAATCTGCAAGGAGTAGAATTTAATTATTTTCTAACATATAAATATATTTACATAGAAATTTAAAAAATATAAGTGTATAAAAATTAAAAATTAAATTTTGGACATAGTTTAGCAAATGGACATAAATAAGAAATTTATAAATACTTCGTATTGGAGTGAACGAAATGACTAGTATCATTTATTCTTCAGCGTGGTCATGCATTGGGGCGAGACAACAACAGATGCACAAGGCAAAACAAATTTGGATTTGTTTAGTGAGAATTTAGAATTACCATCATTGGCATAGGATGCAACAAGGAGCTCCTGATAGAAGGATGAGTAGTTTGGCTTAGACGGTGACTGACCATCACTGCGCTTTGGTGGTGATTGGGATGACTGCTTCGAAGTGCATGGTCTCTGTTCCGCCTCCGGTGTATTAGCCCGTGCAGTGTCTGGCGCGAGGTCTCGTTTGGGACTCTTACGCAATGGTGTTTCCGTTGTTTCCAGACTAAAAATATAGTATTACACACACTTTAGATACACAGGCCTCCCAATTCTGATTCCATTCATACCTGTTGGCTGCTTCACGTGGTTCATGGCGGCGTTTTTTGCTGCCGCGTAATGAGCTGCAGCGACGTTGAGATTTTGGCAACTTCTTGCGCTGTGTCGCTGATGCGTTTGGTGAAACATTGCCACCGCACTGACTCACGGAGCTAGTACTGCTCATGTCCGTCGCATCACTGTCATAGCCGCCTAGGTCATTAACTTCAGAAGATAACTTTTGCGTGAATTGGTTAAGTGATTTTGGGGTTAACACAAAACCTGCAGTTGTACTATCCCCAATACTAGAGTTGCCTAGAGTGGCAGTTGCGCTTGTGCTATTATTAGTGCTACCGACGCCATCAATTAGATACTTTGAAGGTGAAGCATCTGAATCCGTTAGTGCCTCAGCAGATGTAACTGTTGAAGATGTAGTCGAACATGCGGCCGTAGTACTCTTGCGAGAACGCTGCATATTTTCTCGGCACCACTGCAAATAGGACTCCCTTGCGATTTGCTCCTCAATTGCTTCATTAGTGGCTTCCCAATCTGTTGTTTTCAGTTTATCCTCAAACATAGTCTATTCCAGAAAAATATATGTAATTTAAATGCCACTGGTTTTTCTTCTGACTTTTATTTACCTGTTCAATTTCCAACTGTTCGCTGAGACGTGCCGCCTCCTTAGTTTGAAATTCCGGCTTGTAACCAGCCAAGCCTAATCCCACACCAACAGTGGCGTTGTACGGATCTAATATTGCATTATAGTGTGAGCCCCTTTGGTAGGACAGACGTAAGGGAGGATATCCAGCCTGAGATTGCTCCGAGTTGAAGATGTTAATGGGAGCTGTGACAATATAAAATAAATATGAAAACAGAATCTTCTATCTTGCAGGATTAAGATCCTTAGCATTAAATCGTAACTTACTTGACTTGTAGCAGTATACTTCAACGGTGCGGTTGTAGATCTCGGATATTGCCTGAATCTCGATGTGATTGCCATGTGCATCACGAGCGCGTTTGCGTTTGATGTAGCTATTGATGTCTTCGGTGACAAATTGTCCAAAGTATTCGCGGTTTTGGTACTAGCATGTAAAGAGGAAAGTTAATGGATAAATCACAAATATATGAATACCAAATAGTGTAAGGATATTTACAATATAGTCCATGGTGTGCTGCCGAATAATATCGTGCATGTCCTCGTCGCCGTAGATTTGTAGGGATATAGAGCGGAAAAGACAGGCACCATCCTCTTCGACGGGCTTAAGCTCATAGCCGCGTTTTTGCATGCATTTCGCAAATTCCTCATCTCGTCGTTTCCATTCCTCGTTGGAAATTGTACGCTCCTTATGCTGCAGATGTTCATCGCCGCTATTATAGCCAGAAAATGTCTCCTCAACTGCTTTCAGCAAGTTCGCCGCAGCTGCAGCTGGTGTTATCTGCGGCTGCGTCTTAGGTACACTGGTACATCCCAGAGCCAAATGTTCTGGCGATTTGCGACCCAAAGCCGTGGGGCTGCTGTTGCCAGTTGTAGTGGTAACAGCAGGTCCACCCACTGCGTGTGGGCTGCTGCACTTACTGGTTGCACCAGCGACGACACCACTTACCACAGTTGGATGGTTGAGATTAAGTTTTTCTCGTTCTAAACGGTCGCGTTTATGGTGATGTCCATGGCTCTCGTGGTGGTCACGACGCTTAGACCTAGAGCTATAATTTAAAAAATATGTGTGAGTCATTGTGAAGGATGAAAATTTAAATACTTCTAAAAAGCATATAGAACTCTTTTATTTACTAATGTAAAGCTTGCAATGATGTGTTTAATATATATATTATAAAGTGATGCCTTCTTTGTTTTGGAAAGGTGATTTTTCTTCGTGTTTGATTACCTTTTGTGGGGACTGCAGCGATGTGTGCGTGTAAGTTCGTCATACACCTCACTAAGTCGTTGTGGACTCTGTAATAGAGGTAAAAAGAAAAAAAAACACAATTACAAAATTTTTTTTATTTTTTAATATCGCCGTATCAAAGGGCACACCCACCTGACCATGCCCATCTATAACATTGCGATGGGCTTGATTGACAACCGATTGCTCGACAACCACCTGACCAGCAACATGCGTCTCATTTGCGTCCGCATCAACGGCACGTTTGTTACTAGGTGCGCTTACTGGCTTAATAGTCATCTTGAGCTCTTTACACGTTTACGATAACCAAATATTCACAATGTTTTAACTACGTTGTATATATTGGTTCAATCGTAAGCGTTGCTTCTATAAGTTGATGACATATGTGAGATCAAGAATTTCTTAGTTGTTGACCAGTTCCGAATTAGATTTTCCGCTGCGTTGGTGTGTAAATATTTGTGTATATGCGTTTTATATTCACTGTGTGTGCATCAAATTCTTTGTCCGTGTGGCAAAAGCAGCTACTGGACTTATTATATTTATTGCACTTCCTTTTTGTTGATTTGAATGCAATGCAAAATTCGTAGCTTTTTGTTCGCTGAACTATGAGATCATATACATCGCTAATAAAACTGGTGAAAATTTAAAGATTTTCATTTGACAATTCGCGTTTAAGTGTGTGTGTTTGTCTGTTGGAACTATGCATATGCAAGTGTATGTGTTTGCGTTTGCGTTCGCTTTTGTATGCGTGCGCTGTTTGCTCGAATACGTCTTTGTCTGCAATTCTGTGGAAACAACTAATTAAACGTGGTTTCCAGTTGCTAGCCAATTAAACGTTATAATATTTACAGAAAATATGTATTTGAATATACTCCAATATTTAAATTCTTATTTCTGTCCGAATAGTTTTACGGCAAAAAATATAATACAATTTTCTATTTACACCATCTACAAATTTCACAGATGCGCACGTTGTGCTTCTTCTTGCTCATATTTTGGCATTTTTTAGTGTTTTTTGGCTCATGTGAGCAACTTTTCATCACAAACGGAAAACATCTGATAGTAAAAGCAATATCGTCAGTGTTGGGAAGTGCACTATTGTGTGGTTAAATTTATCTAAAATGTTATCGAAATTGAATTTAATCTTTCCTCCTCGTCAACTTTTGGTTATAAAAGTTTATAGCAGATAGAAAGTCAATACTTGATTTACATTTTTAAATTTGTTGCTTAAAATGTATATTCTTTTATATTAGACTGAACAAATATTGAAGCAAATGCTCTTATATTTACCTATTTAAAGAAATATTTGTATTCAAATATTTTTAGGAATCTTGGGAAACCAGTTGAGCTAACATTTTTGTTTTCAATATTAAAAAAAATTGAATTTAGTTTATTATTTTGTTTTTTTGTAGCAAGTATATTAAGAGACATATGACTATGTATACTTGTCCTTATATAAATATTTAAAAAAAACTTATATATATTTGGGGACTTTGTGTGTGGACAAGTGAATATTAGTCAAACCACTTTAAATGAAAACATAAAAATTGATTTGCATATAGAATTGTATTTTACAATCGTTGGAACACAGATCTGCCATATTACATACGCACTCATAGTATTCTTTATACGTTTTGACAGATTTGGATTATGTAAGTTTTAGTTTATATATTGATTGTTCCAGGTGTTGGCGCCCCAACCAGTCGCATACGGCTTCCATCCATACGTCCAAGCTGGCGGAGCTCCAATCCATCCACCGCCGTACCAATATGGGTAAGCTCCAGTTCCGTATCGAACCGATCCAGGCTTTCCTCCAGTAGATATATACCTCTTACCATTTTTGTAGGTTCCGCCATTTCCTTGAACTATCTCAGAATTGTCTGAGGATTCTAGGGTACCATCTTTTGATGATGATTGATGAGACCACGAACTAGTTTCTGAACGAGGATTATTTATATTTGATCCGTGAGGAATGGTATTCTGACCCCTTCTTATGACCGTACCAATAACTCCTGGAACACCTGGGTATTGGTTTTCGTTTGTCGTACTCGAATGCTTTGTAATAGTGTAAGAGGGACCATATTTGATACCCACATGACCGTTCAGATTTTCAGTATTCCTGTTTCCAATTATTTTTATAGTGGGATTGCTTGATGATGTCGACCATGAGCTGGAATAAACAGTTTTGGATGTACCACCTCCTTGGGCAGGACTTTTGCTTCCACTTGTCGTTGAGGTTGTGGTTCCATGCTTAGTAGTGGTTGTGCTAGATTGTTGAGAGCTATTTCCCGCAACAGGTTTCTGAGGTTTATTACTATTACTTTCTGCTCCAGACTTTGTCGATGAGCTGGAATGGGACGTCTGGGTCTTAGTAGTCACGGAGCCAGTATAGCTTGCGGGACTTTTAACTGCACCGGAATGTGAAGATCCCTTAGTTATTGTTGTCGTTGTTGTGGTGGTTGAGCTTGATTTTTGGGGACTTCTTCCCGGCAGCACTTCAGATTGATTCAAATTTTCCGAATTAGTCGTTGTTGTTGATGAAGATCCCGATTTGTTATTTTCAGATCCAACAATGGTTTCAGACTGGCTTGCGGATTCATTTATGGAAGGATGTCCTGCTGAGTTGGAGTGCTCAGATGTCGTTGTTGTTGAGCTAGAATGATGAGAGCTTCCGCCTCCAATCACTCCATCGGATTGTCCAATGGTGCCTTCTGATCCTGTTGATGAGGATGAACCTGATTGGCTGGTCTCTTCTGAAGTGGTCGTTGTTGTTGATGAAGATCCCGAGTGGTTGGTATTTCCAGTTTCAACAACGGTTTCAGATTGGCTGGCGGATTCATCTACTGAAGGATGTGCACCTGAGCTCGTATGCTCGGATGTCGTTGTTGTTGAGCTTGAATGATGAGAGTTTCCGCCTCCAATCACTTCATCGGATTGTCCAATGGTGCCTTCTGATCCTGTTGATGAGGATGAACCTGAGTGGCTGGTCTCTTCTGAAGTGGTCGTTGTTGTTGATGAAGATCCCGAGTGGTTGTTATTTCCAGTTTCAACAACGGTTTCAGATTGGCTAGCGGATTCATCTACTGAAGGATGTGCACCTGAGCTCGTATGCTCGGATGTCGTTGTTGTTGAGCTTGAATGATGAGAGTTTCCGCCTCCAATCACTTCATCAGATTGTCCAATGGTGCCTTCTGATCCTGTTGATGAGGATGAACCTGAGTGGCTGGTCTCTTCTGAAGTGGTCGTTGTAGTTGATGAAGATCCCGAGTGGTTGGTATTTCCAGTTTCAACAACGGTTTCAGATTGGCTGGCGGATTCATCTACTGAAGGATGTGCACCTGAGCTCGTGTGCTCAGATGTCGTTGTTGTTGAACTTGAATGATGAGAGCTTCCGCCTCCAATCACTCCATCGGATTGTCCAATGGTGCCTTCTAATCCTGACGACGGGGATGAACCTGATTGGCTGGTCTCTTCTGAAGTGGTCGTTGTTGTTGATGAAGATCCCGAGTGGTTGGTATTTCCAGTTTCAACAACGGTTTCAGATTGGCTAGCGGATTCATCTACTGAAGGATGTGCACCTGAGCTTGAGTGCTGAGATTCCTCAGATGTCGTTGTTGTTGAACTTGAATGATGCGAGCTTTCGCCTCCAATCACTTCATCGGATTGTCCAATTGTGCCTTCCGGTCCTGACGATGAGGATGAACCTGATTGGCTGGTCTCTTCTGAAGTGGTCGTTGTAGTTGATGAAGATCCCGAGTGGTTGTTATTTCCAGTTTCAACAACGGTTTCAGATTGGCTGGCGGATTCATCTACTGAAGGATGTGCACCTGAACTCGTGTGCTCGGATGTCGTTGTTGTTGAGCTGGAATGATGATTGTTTCCGCCTCCAATCACTTCATCGGATTGTCCAATGGTGCCTTCTGATCCTGTCGATGAGGATGAACCTGATTGGCTGGTCTCTTCTGAAGTGGTCGTTGTAGTTGATGAAGATCCCGAGTGGTTGGTATTTCCAGTTTCAACAACGGTTTCAGATTGGCTGGCGGATTCATCTACTGAAGGATGTGCACCTGAGCTCGTGTGCTCGATGTCGTTGTTGTTGAGCTGGAATGATGATTGCTTCCGCCTCCAATCACTTCATCGGATTGTCCAATGGTGCCTTCTGATCCTGTCGATGAGGATGAACCTGATTGGCTGGTCTCTTCTGAAGTGGTCGTTGTTGTTGATGAAGATCCCGAGTGGTTGGTATTTCCAGTTTCAACAACGGTTTCAGATTGGCTGGCGGATTCATCTACTGAAGGATGTGCACCTGAGCTCGTGTGCTCAGATGTCGTTGTTGTTGAACTTGAATGATGAGAGCTTCCGCCTCCAATCACTCCATCGGATTGTCCAATGGTGCCTTCTGATCCTGTCGATGAGGATGAACCTGAGTGGCTGGTCTCTTCTGAAGTGGTCGTTGTAGTTGATGAAGATCCCGAGTGGTTGGTATTTCCAGTTTCAATAACGGTTTCAGATTGGCTGGCGGATTCATCTACTGAAGGATGTGCACCTGAGCTCGTGTGCTCAGATGTCGTTGTTGTTGAACTTGAATGATGAGAGCTTCCGCCTCCAATCACTTCATCGGATTGTCCATTGGTGCCTTCTGATCCTGTCGATGAGGATGAACCTGATTGGCTGGTCTCTTCTGAAGTGGTCGTTGTAGTTGATGAAGATCCCGAGTGGTTGGTATTTCCAGTTTCAACAACGGTTTCAGATTGGCTGGCGGATTCATCTACTGAAGGATGTGCACCTGAGCTCGTGTGCTCAGATGTCGTTGTTGTTGAACTTGAATGATGAGAGCTTCCGCCTCCAATCATTTCATCGGATTGTCCATTGGTGCTCTCTGATCCTGTCGATGAGGATGAACCTGATTGGCTGGTCTCTTCTGAAGTGGTCGTTGTTGTTGATGAAGATCCCGAGTGGTTGTTATTTCCAGTTTCAACAACGGTTTCAGATTGGCTAGCGGATTCATCTACTGAAGGATGTGCACCTGAGCTCGTGTGCTCAGATGTCGTTGTTGTTGAACTTGAATGATGAGAGCTTCCGCCTCCAATCACTTCATCGGATTGTCCAATGGTGCCTTCTGATCCTGTCGATGAGGATGAACCTGATTGGCTGGTCTCTTCTGAAGTGGTCGTTGTAGTTGATGAATATCCCGAGTGGTTGTTATTTCCAGTTTCAACAACGGTTTCAGATTGGCTGGCGGATTCATCTACTGAAGGATGTGCACCTGAGCTCGTGTGCTCAGATGTCGTTGTTGTTGAACTTGAATGATGAGAGCTTCCGCCTCCAATCACTTCATCGGATTGTCCATTGGTGCTCTCTGATCCTGTCGATGAGGATGAACCTGATTGGCTGGTCTCTTCTGAAGTGGTCGTTGTTGTTGATGAAGATTCCGAGTGGTTGTTATTTCCAGTTTCAACAACGGTTTCAGATTGGCTGGCGGATTCATCTACTGAAGGATGTGCACCTGAATTCGAGTGCTGAGATTCCTCGGATGTCGTTGTCGTTGAGCTTGAATGATGAGAGCTACTACCTTCAACATCTTCATCGGATTGTCCAATGGTGCTTTCTGATCCTGCCGATGAGGATGAACCTGATTGGCTGGTCTCTTCTGAAGTGGTCGTTGTTGTTGATGAAGATCCCGAGTGGTTGTTATTTCCAGTTTCAACAACGGTTTCAGATTGGCTGGCGGATTCATCTACTGAAGGATGTGCACCTGAGCTCGAGTGCTGGGATTCCTCGGATGTCGTTGTCGTTGAGCTGGAGTGATGTGAGCTTTCGCCTCCAATCACTTCATCGGATTGTCCAATGGTGCCTTCTGGTCCTGTCGATGAGGATGAACCTGATTGGCTGGTCTCTTCTGAAGTGGTCGTTGTAGTTGATGAAGATCCCGAATGGTTGTTATTTCCAGTTTCAACAACGGTTTCAGATTGGCTGGCGGATTCATCTACTGAAGGATGTGCACCTGAATTCGAGTGCTGAGATTCCTCGGATGTCGTTGTCGTTGAGCTTGAATGATGAGAGCTACTACCTTCAACATCTTCATCGGATTGTCCAATGGTGCTTTCTGATCCTGCCGATGAGGATGAACCTGATTGGCTGGTCTCTTCTGAAGTGGTCGTTGTTGTTGATGAAGATCCCGAGTGGTTGTTATTTCCAGTTTCAACAACGGTTTCAGATTGGCTGGCGGATTCATCTACTGAAGGATGTGCACCTGAGCTCGAGTGCTGGGATTCCTCGGATGTCGTTGTCGTTGAGCTGGAGTGATGTGAGCTTTCGCCTCCAATCACTTCATCGGATTGTCCAATGGTGCCTTCTGGTCCTGTCGATGAGGATGAACCTGATTGGCTGGTCTCTTCTGAAGTGGTCGTTGTAGTTGATGAAGATCCCGAATGGTTGTTATTTCCAGTTTCAACAACGGTTTCAGATTGGCTGGCGGATTCATCTACTGAAGGATGTGCACCTGAGCTCGAGTGCTGAGATTCCTCGGATGTCGTTGTCGTTGAGCTGGAATGATGAGAGCTACTACCTTCAAGATCTTCATCGGATTGTCCATTGGTGCCTTCTGATCCTGTCGATGAGGATGAACCTAATTGGCTGGTCTCTTCTGAAGTGGTCGTTGTTGTTGATGAAGATCCCGAGTGGTTGGTATTTCCAGTTTCAACAACGGTTTCAGATTGGCTGGCGGATTCATCTACTGAAGGATGTGCACCTGAGCTCGAGTGCTGGGATTCCTCGGATGTCGTTGTCGTTGAGCTGGAGTGATGTGAACTTCCGTCTTCAATTTCTTCTTCGGATTGTCCAATGGTTCCTTCTGATCCTGTTGATGAGGATGAACCTGATTGGCTGGTCTCTTCTGAAGTGGTCGTTGTAGTTGATGAAGATCCCGAATGGTTGTTATTTCCAGTTTCAACAACGGTTTCAGATTGGCTGGCGGATTCATCTACTGAAGGATGTGCACCTGAATTCGAGTGCTGAGATTCCTCGGATGTCGTTGTCGTTGAGCTTGAATGATGAGAGCTACTACCTTCAAGATCTTCATCGGATTGTCCAATGGTGCCTTCTGAACCTGCCGATGAGGATGAACCTGATTGGCTGGTCTCTTCTGAAGTGGTCGTTGTTGTTGATGAAGATCCCGAGTGGTTGTTATTTCCAGTTTCAACAACGATTTCAGATTGGCTGGCGGATTCATCTACTGAAGGATGTGCACCTGAGCTCGAGTGCTGGGATTCCTCGGATGTCGTTGTCGTTGAGCTGGAGTGATGCGAGCTTCCGCCTCCAATCACTTCATCGGATTGTCCAATGGTGCCTTCTGATTCTGCCGATGAGGATGAACCTGATTGGCTGGTCTCTTCTGAAGTGGTCGTTGTAGTTGATGAAGATCCCGAGTGGTTGGTATTTCCAGTTTCAACAACGGTTTCAGATTGGCTGGCGGATTCATCTACTGAAGGATGTGCACCTGAGCTCGAGTGCTGAGATTCCTCGGATGTCGTTGTCGTTGAGCTGGAATGATGAGAGCTACTACCTTCAAGATCTTCATCGGATTGTCCATTGGTGCCTTCTGATCCTGTCGATGAGGATGAACCTGATTGGCTGGTCTCTTCTGAAGTGGTCGTTGTTGTTGATGAAGATCCCGAGTGGTTGTTATTTCCAGTTTCAACAACGATTTCAGATTGGCTGGCGGATTCATCTACTGAAGGATGTGCACCTGAGCTCGAGTGCTGGGATTCCTCGGATGTCGTTGTCGTTGAGCTGGAATGATGAGAGCTACTACCTTCAAGATCTTCATCGGATTGTCCAATGGTGCCTTCTGATTCTGCCGATGAGGATGAACCTGATTGGCTGGTCTCTTCTGAAGTGGTCGTTGTTGTTGACGAAGATCCCGAGTGGTTGTTATTTCCAGTTTCAACAACGGTTTCAGATTGGCTGGCGGATTCATCTACTGAAGGATGTGCACCTGAGCTCGAGTGCTGGGATTCCTCGGATGTCGTTGTCGTTGAGCTGGAGTGATGCGAGCTTCCGCCTCCAATCACTTCATCGGATTGTCCAATGGTGCTCTCTGATCCTGTCGATGAGGATGAACCTGATTGGCTGGTCTCTTCTGAAGTGGTCGTTGTTGTTGATGAAGATCCCGAATGGTTGTTATTCCCAGTTTCAACAACGGTTTCAGATTGGCTGGCGGATTCATCTACTGAAGGATGTGCACCTGAGCTCGAGTGCTGAGATTCCTCGGATGTCGTTGTTGTTGAGTTGGAGTGATGTGAGCTTTCGCCTCCAATCACTTCATCGGATTGTCCAATGGTGCCTTCTGATCCTGTCGATGAGGATGAACCTGATTGGCTGGTCTCTTCTGAAGTGGTCGTTGTTGTTGATGAAGATCCCGAATGGTTGTTATTTCCAGTTTCAACAACGGTTTCAGATTGGCTGGCGGATTCATCTACTGAAGGATGTGCACCTGAGCTCGAGTGCTGGGATTCCTCGGATGTCGTTGTCGTTGAGCTGGAATGATGAGAGCTACTACCTTTAAGATCTTCATCGGATTGTCCATTGGTGCCTTCTGATCCTGTCGATGAGGATGAACCTGATTGGATGGTCTCTTCTGAAGTGGTCGTTGTTGTTGATGAAGATCCCGAGTGGTTGTTATTTCCAGTTTCAACAACGGTTTCAGATTGGCTGGCGGATTCATCTACTGAAGGATGTGCACCTGAGCTCGAGTGCTGAGATTCCTCGGATGTCGTTGTTGTTGAGTTGGAGTGATGAGAGTTTCCACCTTCGGCGGTGTGACTTAGGTGCTCCTCAGAGGCAGTTGATGCTGTTTAAGTGAACTTATTAGTCAGCTATAAGATGTCGTGAATACCGTTAAACTACCTTCATTGGAGTTTTCCTGTTCAATTTGAGTAGTTGAATGACCAGAGCTTACATTTGTTGAAGAATTGGATGTGGTGCTGGGATGGCTGTGAACCGTTCCGTTTGTAGTTGTAGTTGTAGTTGTAGTAGTTGTCGTAGTAGAGTGAGTCTTAGATCCAGTGTTGTGGCGATCTGACGTTCTGTGATTGTGCGGAATTGTTTTTCTAATATCTTTTATGATAGTTTCAAACTGTATATGATTGTGCTCAACTCCAGAGGTGCCTGCTGAGGAGCTGTGTCGATGTTTGTTACAGTTCACATTCTTTGAGTCAACCAAAAGTCCATTATCATTAGCGATAATCAGTTTTCCAAAGAGTCTATCCAATAGCCACAGGCGTATGTCTTTACGAATATCCAATAGAGTTTGCCTGACGCTTTCACAACAAGGTCCAGTGGCCGCTGCCTGTGGCTTCACCTCTTGGGTGCTCAGTGCCGTATCCGTATGAATATGAGCGGTGGCAGCAAGAGCCACGATAGCCCCCAAAAGGGCTACAGAATATAAACGCATTGTCTACCAATTACCAAAGCTCAACTTTATCTGTCGACCTTACCAAAAATTTGCACCTTTTATACTTTGCCATAAGATTTGAGTTTGTCTCTTTAATACAATTTGGCTATTTACGTAGATGCTTGTGTGCAGTTAAGTAAATTTTGAATTGTTTACAAACATTTGGTACACTCTATTGTTCTATCCCCGAAAAGACAAGCCACTCGATACCGAATTTAACGGTTCTAAAAGGGTACAAAAATTGCAAAACAGCTGTGCAAAATATTTGCTCCAAGCTTAGATTAAACAAATAGAAGACTTTACGTAAGTAAAAACTGTTCTTGGACGTCAGATATTTTCGCTATGGCATAGAATATTGGGAGTGTGTTTTAGAGACAAAGCCCTGTTTATTTGATTTCCCAGCGTTAACCAAAATTCAATTAGACTTATTAATTATGCCAACATATTTATTCGCTTATCATTTAGAAAATATATTTATATTTTTTATATATTTATGTTTGTGTGTAAATTGTGTGTGACTTCTATTTGGTTCATCGTTTTTGGGTTCACTTAGTATTCATCCTTCTCGAATGGATGGTGTGGGTGTCCGTGGTGGCTGTAAAGCGTTAACAAGAAAATAAATTAATTAATTACATTATTTTAAATCAATTCAAATTAATTACAATTCATGAAACTTATTCATTAATTTTATACGCAATCAATTGTTTAACTCTGTTGTTCATCAACGTAAGGGCACTCAAATTAAAATTAATTTGCGCCCACAAAAAAAGTAATTTACATTTAAAAAGGGAAGACGGGGGAATTGCAGAGCAAATAAAAAAAAATAATAAATAGAGCGTACTAAAAAAAACAAAGGTGAGAGCAAACATCCGATTGTACTTTAAATGTTGTGCCTGTTGTTAGTTTCGCCAGAACTATTTGCTCAGTTATAGTTCTTATACCATGTGTCAACATGTGGAGGCTGTCGCCTCATATGGAAGGAGAGATTCCGGCAATCAAATTTGATACTCGTCATGAGTGGCAGCTAGCAGACTTTAGGAGTTCAACTAACTAATTTATAATTGTTAAAAAACAGCTACTGCCCGTTAGTAATAACAGAAAATGATACTTAAATATAAAAATCCAAATATATAGTAAATAATCTAACCAGAATGTGTTACTTACTTAACCAAAGCCACCAGACGTCCATTGCACTCGAAGCTCTCAATGGTTTTAATTTCCTCGGGCGTTAGCTCAAAGTCAAACACCTTGAAGTTCGACTCAATTCGGTCCTTGGTCACAGACTTAGGAATGACAATGTTGTTACGCTGAATCTGATAGCGGATTAAGATCTGACCAGGAGTCTTCTTCTTGGCATCAGCAATTTGCTTAATCTGTCAATTTTTACAATTTATATCTCTTTAGAATGTTCCAGATGAACTAACTATTGAGCTTACCTTCTCCTCCTCGAGAATAATTGGATCACCCTCCTTTGCCCAAGGACGGTTGGGGCTACCCAGTGGACTGTAGGCCGTTACAGTAATATTCTTTGACTTGCAGAATTCCATTAGTTTCTTCTGTGTCAAATATGGATGGCACTCAATCTGATTTGTAGCTGGGGGAATTTTGGCAACCGCCAACACGCGTTCGATTTGAGTTTTATTGAAGTTGGAAACTCCAATTGATTTAACCAGACCATCCTCTACTAGCTTCTCCATTGCTTTCCAAGTGTCAACATAGTCATCATTCGAGTACAAAGTTTTACCATCTTTGTCTGCTGGGAACAGCTCGGAGCCTTCCTTAAAGCCCATTGGCCAGTGAATCAGATAAAGATCAAGGTAATCGAGCTTAAGGAGTTTCAGTGTGTTCTCGCAAGCAGATTTCACCATCTCCGGACGATGGCAGGTGTTCCACAGCTTGCTCACAATAAAAAGATCAGATCTGCAAGAATAGGGAATAAAATATTTAATAGAAAATAAAATAAAATAAATGAAAGATTGATCATTAGAAGTACCCACCGCTTAACAACTCCCTCCTTGATCTTGGTGGCAATGCCATCACCAACCTCGTTCTCATTTTGGTAAACGAAGGCACAATCAATGTGCCGGTATCCAACGTCGATGGCAGTTTTAACAGCTTCAGCTACTTGGCCAGGTGGGCTCTATATAAAAAATAGGTAAATGCATGTGATAAGTAAGTCTTGTCTGTGTACAATCTTTCTACTTGTTTTGCTGGTTGAAAGGCATAAGCCATAAATGTAATTTCAACTGTGATGAAATAGGTATTCCGACTATGCTACTACATCCCACACGAATTCTAGAAAACGTACCCCCCTTAAAGCCAGCTGTAATTACATATTGTATTTAATTAAAAAATTATGAAATTCACACTGTCACCCGAATGAATCTGGAGAGCTTAGTTAATTGGAATCACGTTTACAGACAGCTTTTCTATTATTCAGAACTATCGAGAATTATTTAAAGGGTAGTCTAACAATAGCTCAACTCGAGCCATGAAATATTGTTTACGCGAAAAAAAAGATAGCGAGGCGTCTGACAGTTTTTATGATTTACTATGTAAGGGTACTGTGGGATCTAGGGCTTATGTCAAACTGGTCATGATCATATTAAAAAGAAGTTAATTAATGCTATATAAATCAACATTATCAACAATTAAGCTAAATCAAAATTCGAGAATTTATTATAATTATTAAATAAGCTTAATAATAGTTGCTAATCTAAAACAAAAACTAATCTTGAAATGCGTTTATTATCACCTTTGCATGCGAAGTTCTATTTGTTATGTTCCAGAAGCGTTATTTATATTTTGAATATTTGTGAAATAGGGGAACAGGCATTGCAGACAAATAAGAGCATCGATAATATTGAAGCACACTGATAAGGCAATTTATCAACAATACTGACATTGTTTGCATGTTTGTATCAGTCTCCCACCTATTCTGTTATTGTACCTGTTCTCACATAAAGTATGAAGAGGTGACAAGGCAACTTTTTTAAATGTACACTATCAGCGGGCACGGGGTCACTTTGATTCTGAAGAGTTTATCAACAAAACACTGTACATGCATGTTCTTATGGAAAATTACTAGCAAATCCATTTTTGTATGTTACATTACAGCCATTCGTCGACAGTCCCCATACACCCACTCTCTCGAGCACACGCATACAATCCAACACACACATGTGTGTATGAGCTGTAAATGCCGGCATTAGGCGGACGCCGCTATCGACAATTTATCAGCTGAACGACGCGCAACGATTCTTAACTAATGCGGAAAACAAAGTATGGAGAGGGGACTGCACAATTTATAGTCGTTTCATGCATGTGTTTTTGTATATTATATTGAGCTACGATTTATGTTTGTATCTGTTGTACTTGCATAACTAGTGCAGTTAGGCGCAATTTTACGAAAATCTACTGTAAACTTTCATCTTTCCAGCTTGTTTTGCAAATTTTACTACTTACGTTCCAAGTTCCCAGGCCGATGATGGGAAAATCGTAGCCACTGTTCAGTTTAACGGTTGGTACATTGCTAGCCATTTTTAAATAAACTCTTGTAATTTGCTTTAAATAAAGGATGTAATAAATTACTCGGCCAACCGGTGTAACAAACAACACTTGTACAAATACTAAGTACCGAGTCACAGCTGATTCTTGCTTTTATAAGGTACGTGGAAAGCAAAAGCTGAATAAAGCTCTACAAAGCTTAAGAGCTGAATTAAATTGTTCTTTGATAACAGCTGTACGATCGATAGCATTAAATATCGATAGATACGCACGACTTCTGGCTGCAATTTTATAGCAACGGCCGTTATATTTAAATTTCTTGTTTGTAGGCATCCGATACAATTAGATAAAGTATGTTTATTTTCTTTTTTATTTACTTTTCAGATTTTGAAATGTTTATGTGACATTATTTTCAAAAGTTCGCTTGATTTGTTGTATCAAAATTTATAATGTATTAGGTAAATCACCTTAAGGTACTCCAAATATATTTTTCAAAATTCTTAGTTTCTGTATATTAAATTGATTTACTTTAAAATTGCTTAAAGTCAACAATTTAAAATGATGATCTAAGAATATTTTGAATTTACTAAGGCTATTAATAAAATAGTTTTAAATGAATAAATTGAAAACAATAAAGACAATTTAAAGTCGCATATGTATTTTTGTATTATGTCATAACGGAAAACAATAGGACTATATATACATACATACATACGTACATACATACATACATACATACATACGTACTAAAAAGTTTTGTAATAATTTTTTATAAATACACTGAAAATTTGATCTAGCCGCCATCATTAATTTAATCTTTACATTGGCTGTAAGGCTTTGTTTTCAAAAGGATGGTACGGATGTCCATAGGCGGCCTTCATAGTCATAAATCGGCCATTGCAGTTCATACTTTCGATATCCTGTAAATCAGTATTGTCAAGGCCAAAGTCCCAAATCTTTTTAAAGTTGTCGTACATATGATGTTTGCTAATTGAACGAGGAATAACAATGATCCCTGACTGCGTCTGGAAGCGCAACAATATCTGTGCCGGAGCGCGATCGTACTTGGCGGCGATTTTAAGTATGATCGGATGCTTAAGCAACGGATAGGCACCTGGCTTCTCGTAAGGTGTGTGTGCAGAGCCCAGCGAGCTGTACGCAGTGACAGCAATAGCGTTATCATAGCAGAGTGTGATCAAGGACTTTTGATATAAATATGGATGGCATTCAATTTGAAGTACAACTGGTTTTAACTTGGCCACGCTAAGGAGTCGATTGATTTGCTGTTCATTGAAGTTGGACACACCGATAGCGTTACAGAGGCCACTATCAACTAATTCTTCCATGGCCTTCCAGGTGTCCACATAATCGATGTCCTCGAATACTGCTTTTCCAGTATCGGGGCATGTGGGATAGAGATTGTCTCCAGATTTATATGCCATGGGCCAATGCATAAGGTACAAGTCCAGGTAATCGACACCCAAATTCCGAAGGCTTACCTCACAAGCAGGACGTACCAATTCTGGTTTATGGTGAGTATTCCAAAGTTTGCTTGTTATAAATAGCTCATCACTATATTCAGTAATAAATGAACATTTATGTTTTTTATTTTTTGTTTTTTGCTTATATATCAAATCGATAAAAATTAATTTTTTACCGTGTAACAATTCCCTTCTTTATTTTTTCAGCAATGGCGACGCCGACATGAGTCTCATTTCCGTAAATATAAGCGCAGTCAAAGTGACGATATCCTATATCTATTGCGTCCTTCACCGCTTGTGTAACAGCTTCCGGTGGACTCTAAAATAGCAAAAATAAGTAATTGATACTTTTTAAATGGATTTTCAAATAAACCGCTAAAAAAGCACAAACAATTATGTTGAAGGCTGAATGCAAAGCTCTGGTTGCATTGATGAAAATTGCATTTATGTTAGTGAATAGTTTAAAAGCTACCTCCTATCTATATATATCCTCGAATTGTTGTGATTATTCAATAAATAGATATAAGTTTGATCTGTTGCAAATTAATTTACTTACGCGCCATGTTCCCAATCCGACCATAGGCATAGTTTTGCCATTGCTCAAGAGGAAAAATGGAGTCATTTCAGTTTCCATATTGGAAGCTATCTAAAAAATTTGTGTTATTTTATTTTTAAAGTTTATGTATCGGAACTTCCAAAGATCCGTGTATGTTATTACGATAGAATTTGTTTGACAGGTTTTACAAAAGTATTTATACTTATTTACAGAGTTTGATAAATTTTACAGAAATAAACATACCAATTTGCAGAGTTTAATTTTAGAAACTTTTGGCGACGACGAAAAGTCTTTCTACCCTTGACCTACAAGTAGTTAATGATATACATTTATGCTTAAGCTAATATCTTATATCTTTTTATTTTAAAATATGTAAATATGCTTTAATAATTAATTATGACAAAATTAATAAAACAAAAATAAAATATGATAAAAGGAAAAATGTAGCTCGTTAAATTTTTGCTCAAGTTAAGAGTATAAAACTTAACATAGTGGTTAGAAATACAAAATTCTTTAATCAACAATGATTTAAATGACTCAAAAAAAAAAATAAATTATAAATAAACTCTAATAAGTTTGGAAATTTGTTGTTAATTTTACA
Source organism: Zaprionus lineosus (assembly GCA_035044505.1). Taxonomy (NCBI): domain Eukaryota; kingdom Metazoa; phylum Arthropoda; class Insecta; order Diptera; family Drosophilidae; genus Zaprionus; species Zaprionus lineosus. The sequence goes on along the minus strand of JAWNNX010000682.1, from coordinate 3,141,537 downwards.
TTTTATCATATTCATGATTATAAGCTGCGGTAGTTGCTGAGAAATCTGTGGAACAAGTATAATATATATTTAAACTTTAGAGCCAGTACCAAATGAAAAAAATTATTTGAAAAACAATGATATTTGAAAGATTTATTTGAGCCCTATGTTTCCAAAAGTTATATTTTTTTAAAATCATCTTTGAAAGCTACAATATAAATTTAACATAATATCGAATTTACAATGTTAAGCACAAAAGCAATCGATTGACGTCTATAACATTTTCTCGATATAAACCTATCGATTAATAGTTTTTTTTTTCTTGTTTTCATATTATTTTTGCGAAAATAAGTTCAGTTTTTGTTTACTAAAATATTTACCAAAAGTTGGGTTGGTCAAGACTGCGAGTTTGCTTTATTGAAGTTTAACTGGTAAAGTTTTTCCATTGTTATATTACCAACTTTTATTCATCACGTCTTTTGTGTAGACCGGCAAAACAAAACAATAATTTCGGAGCAATTTGTATTCGTATAAAAAAATACGAAAAGCGAAAATTTGTAAGAGAAATCAACGCTTAAAGATATATTTTATACGTATTAAACATGTTTGGCACCGTAAACAACTATCTGTCCGGCGTTATGCGTGCTGTTGATGATTATGATGGAGACACATTGAGCACATTTTTGTCCCTACGAGACATTCACGTGCAAAATCACAATTTGTACATAGCACAGCCAGAAAAATTGGTGGAGCGTATGCTGAAGCCCCCTCTGGATGAAGTTGTTATTTCACATTTAAAAGTTCTATACAACTTAGCACAAGAGCCTCCAAACTACATGGATGCCTATAATCAACAGTCAAGCAGCTGTTCGGCAGTAGTGAAGCTACTCCAACAGTTAAAAGACGAAAACTGGTGTTTGCCAGTTATGTACCGTGTGTGCTTAGACTTACGATATTTGGCGCACGCATGCGAAAAACACTGTCGTGGATTTACTCCTGGACACATACTGGAAAAGGCTGCCGACTGCATGATGGCTTGCTTTCGCGTTTGCGCCGCTGATGGCCGTGCCTCAGACGAAGACACAAAACGGCTCGGCATGATGAATCTAGTGAATCAGCTTTTTAAGGTTTACTTTCGGATAAACAAACTACATCTTTGTAAGCCACTTATCCGTGCCATCGACAACAGTTCATACAAGGATAGTTTTCCGCTGCCAGAACAGATTACGTACAAATATTTTGTGGGAAGACGTGCTATGTTTGACTCAAACTATCAAATGGCCGTGGAAGATCTATCTTATGCATTTACTTACTGTCCTGAGCGATTTAAAAGCAACAAACGGCTCATTTTAATATACTTAGTGCCGGTAAAAATGTTGTTAGGTTATCTGCCACGAAAATCAATGCTTGAAAGATATGATTTGTTACTATTTTATGATCTTTCGCTCGCCTTAAAGGCTGGAAATGTAAAAAAGTTTGATGAAATTGTGCGTAACCAGGAAGTGGTGCTAATACGTAGTGGTATTTATCTGCTTGTGGAGAAATTGAAGTTCATTGTATATCGGAATTTGTTTAAAAAAGTTTTTGCGATTCGGCAAACTCATCAACTGGACATGGCCGATTTCATGGCAGCCCTGCAATTTGTAGGTGTTACGGACATGTCGTTGGAAGAGACGCACTGCATAATTGCGAATCTTATTTTCGAAGGCAAAATAAAGGGCTACATTTCGTATGCACACAATAAGTTGGTTGTGTCCAAACAAAATCCGTTCCCTCCATTAATATCAGCGTAGTGTATTGTAATAAGACTGTTCAGTAAAAGAAAACATCTGCACATGGTAATATATTCAAATTGTGTTTATTTAAATTTTTGTTTATGACATCCATCTGTTTTGTTTTGTTTGTAGGAATGTAAACAACAGTGAGAGTTCGATATGTGTCTCAATGCACGTATTAATAAGCTGGCTGTATAGCTCTATCGATGTTTTATGAGTATCGATAAAATCAAAGCAAAATGTATAACAGTTATTATCGCAATAAGTGAAAATAAAATAAAATGTATCCTTTTTAAAATGACACGAAGTGACGTTCAATAAAAATATAGACAAATTCTGAAAGTAAAAAGCATTTTATATACTTTTATTTTAAATCAAATTTGAATAAAATAAATTGTTATGCTTTTGTCGGTTTTTTATATTTTTGATCAGAGTTGGCAGCACTGCACAGGGCTACAGCACAATAAGGAAACAATCGATATTCAGAAACGCCAATAGTCAGCCGCGTGAACACACACTTATAAGCCCGTGCATTTCCAATAGCTCAGCTGAAATTGTTTAGTGCGGTTTGACAAAAACACGAATTAACTGGCAATCAAAAATAAATTTTTTTAGTCGTATTGTAGTAGGTAAGTACGTATAATAATTATTATAATTTTGTAATGTTAAATCAATTTAAAATCTGAATAATAAGCCAGCGGTATCATATCCGTGCGGTTATCGCAAAATCAATATTACTAATTTTGCTTTGCACTTTCTAGTGACATAACTAATTTGAGATTACAATAGTTTAGATTAAAATTTTATACACTACAAAGCATAACAAATTTAAAATTTTTCTAAAATTTTTCAGCGAGCTGCGCAAAGTATACTCTGCGTACCTGCCACATATAAACTTTAATTGTTTTTGTGCTCATATCGCAAAGAGGCTCTAACGGTCAACATGTCAGCACCGGTAATTGTTGAGGCAACAGTCAAGCAAACGGCGACGGTGAGTCCAATGTAATTTTAACTTATACTTTTTTCTAATATTGTGTTCCGTGTTGCAGCTCATTTTCATGCATGGCCTAGGTGACACTGGGTAAGTATCAATGCAGCTATAGTGAGCGGCAGTTGATTGTATGACGCTAATTTTCTATCGGGTTAAAAGATACATTCCTGATTGCATAGTTTATTAATGCTATTTAGCTATTTACGTAAGGTTCACATTTAAGTATGCACTTTATGCATTGATTTAAAAGAACTAAAGGGTGTCTGACCATACGCATATTTTATTTGTGACGTCTTGTATGCAGACTCAGCCGGATTGATTCGACTTTTGAATAGACTTGTTTTTTAACTGTTGAAATAAGGAATAAGAAAAGTATTTAGTTTTTGCAATGTTGTTTAAATTTTGCTTATTTCTAAAGTGTCTAATGAAAATTTTTTTGCACTTTGCAGACATGGTTGGAGTAGTGCACTGGCTGCAATTCGTCCACCATTCATGAAGGTGATCTGTCCAACAGCGCCCACACAGCCAGTTTCATTAAATTCAGGATTTCGTATGCCTTCTTGGTTTGATTTAAAAACACTGGATATTGGAGGACCCGAAGATGAACCGGGTATACGTTCAGCTCGAGACGATGTGCATGTGATTATAAAAAAGGAAATTAGTGCTGGCATTCCGTCTAATCGGATTGTGCTTGGAGGCTTTTCACAAGGAGGTGCATTGGCTTTGTATTCGGCACTTACCTTTGATCAATCCCTCGCTGGCGTGGTAGCTTTATCATGCTGGCTACCACTGCACAAGCAATTCCCAGAATCTAAAGCTAATAGCGAGGATCTCCCCATATTCCAAGCGCACGGCGATTACGATCCTGTGGTGCCTTATAAATTTGGCCAGCTAAGTGCCAGTCTGCTCAAGTCGTTTATGAAGAATGTAACCTTTAAGACCTACAATGGACTGACGCACTCGTCTTCCGACGAAGAAATGAATGACGTCAAGGTGAGTACAAATACTTTTTACTATTATTATAGTTTAAGAAATTCATCATTTCTTTTTTTGTTCTTTTTCTTTTAGGACATAATCAGTAAATGGGTAAACTAATTTACAATTAGCACTTTAGCACTTTTAGCGCTCCCGTCTCGTGTGCATTCCACTTGTGCCGCAGCAAAAATACAAAACAGAATATACTATATTAACAAAAAAACAATAATGCAAAAACACACTATCAATTGAGTAAACATAATTATAACAATAGAAAACTTAACACCCAAAGGCAAGGCTCCTACGATAATTAAAAGACCCACCCATCTTAGAGGCAATTTGAAAGAAATCAAGTGTTAAGTAGTTGAATCATGCTGGCAGTATCATTGAAACTCATTAGCAAAGCAATCAAGAAAAAACAAAAAAAAATCTAAAAAATTTAAAAAGTAAAACATAATAATTCGAAGTAATTTCCTACAATAGCGTTATGCCAATGCAGGTTGTGTTGAGCCAGGAACTTAAGATACTCCCCTTTGTATAAGGAAACACTTGAAGGCTACTTTCAATACGTTAATTATGTTTGGTACTTTTCTGTTTATTGCAAACACCATGCATATTTGATTAAAAATTTAAAATTACTAATAAAGTTATTTGATTCACAAATGAAAAAAGAAAAAAAAAAGAAATCGAAAATCAAACAAAAATCTTAATATTTCAAATACAAAGCCGTATTATTATCGATCATATCAGACATTAACCAATTAAACGCTTATTAATGATCAATAGATTAATAAGAGCCACGTTTATTTTCCAGAAATATTTCATTTGTTTCATTTGATTATTTCTGAAACATAACGATGGGTTTTTACTAAAAAATTTTTAAATTTTAGACTTTATAATTCAATCGTTCATTTACTACTCTTTTCTTTCTCTCTCACTCTATTTTATACAGCAAGAATCACAATCGCATCATCTGTAGTTTTGCAGTCGAATTTAGTTATAATTTTTCTTTTGTAGCGTTAAATTTGATTATCGATGCTTTATACAAATATTTGTTTCATGGCAAATAAAACCTTCAATAATTTTGTTTGATTTTTTATCTTTTTTATCTGAAGTTCCAACCAACTTTTTAGTTAGATTCTGTATAGTTACACATATTTTATATTCCTAATTAACTTTTAAGAGCTCTCGCATGACTCATTCACCTCTCATCTATATATTTGCAGACGCATTGGGAGGGCCAAAACATGCCTAGAAGGGCGCAATGCTGCCAGATATCATAGTAGCTATAGGCTATGAAATGTAGTTGCAGTTCCTTCCACACAAATCAAAGCTCCTCTACGACCCTAGTCAAGAATCACGACCGTGCAGACGTCTGAAATTATAAAGAATTGTATTTTAGATATTATTTTGTACATACCTATTATATAGATTTTAGGCATATGATTAGCTATTGAAAGTCTCCACTCACTGGTGAGACGTTAAGAAGTTTCGTTAAATCGAAAAACAAATAAAGTTATACATATATGACGAAAAGCCTGTTAAGAACAAAATACTGGTAAGGGAAAGGTTTAATAATACAATTATTATTATAAACACCATATGATTGGTTATGGCGTGTCATTATCTTATCTTCACGGCAATTTCCACTTTGTTCAATGCCTGAGCTTGCTAACTGTCACAGTTGACTAATCAAATTCGATAACCGATAACAATTATTCCATTTCATTTGATTTTTCTGTTACGATTATTGCAGGCTTTAGCAGTTCATTTGCCAAGCCTCAAAAATGATATCGCAATTCAAGCGCCATTTTTGTGTTGATTTTGAATTGCATCGATGTAAACAACCAGGGAGAGAGCTTAAATTTATTCATTTTTTATTTCAGTGCTGTGATAGAAATCTTTGCCGTCTATTTACAATGATTTGAATTAAAGTTTCGTTCGTTCTTTAGCACAAAGACGATAGAACGTAGGCAGACTTGACCTGAGGTAACTGTTAATAAGAATTTATTTAATGCATGTCAACTAAAGCCGGCAAATTTCAATAAAACTTTGGCATATTTTGAGTAAAGTAAACAAGCTCCATTCAATCTCTCTCAATTCGCACACACTGTCACATAACATACACAAAGGCATGCTCACACGCATACGTACGCAACGCACACAAAAAAAAATTTAACTTTAACGAGCATAAACATGCACGACTTTGCTGCGGTTCGTTCAGTTGTTTCCGTATCGCCGGAAAGTTTGGACGCGCTTGCTCCAGTCGTATTGTTTGTTAAGTCCGCGGCGTTGGTTCGCTTGCTGATACTACGAAAGTGCAGCGAAAATAAAAGAGCGGATAAACAAAATTAATGCCAATTGTGAGTGAAGTGCAGACGGCAAATCAATTTGACCAAATCCCAAATGGGCAAGCAATCTGTAACTCTGCAAAATATATGCATACAAGGCTTGTAAGCGGTTTCTGGAAAGCGAAAGTTTAAATTGAACAGAGCTTTGTAAACTTTTCTCTTCCTTGAGGTTTTTCCTCGGCGTACTTGCGGGGCCTTTTATGCCTAGCTCGCGGTTTTTGTTGCTGATGTTGTTATTATTTTGATTTTCTTCATGCGGCTACTTTTTATTGTTGTTGTTGTTGTTTTTTTTATATTTTTGTTTTTGTTGCCGTGTTGTTGTTTTGGTAAAGCCACAAAGGAGTCGACGTAACGTGTTAAATGCATTTGTACTGCTCGTGTCATTGCAACGCATTCCATCTGCAATGTGCAACAAAGATACAAACGTATATGTATTTTTTATTTATTTATTTATTTATTATTTTTTTTTTTTTGCATTTGTGTGTCTATGAGCATAAATGAAAAGATACAAAATTACTCAAGAAGTGCGTGCGAGTTTTGTTGCAATCTTCTTTTACGCATTGCCTTTACTGTTTACACTCAACAAACTCAAGTACACACACACACTCACACACACACACGCATACATAGTCAAATGGCACGCACCCGTATATCTTGGAGTGTCTTTCATTATGGGCGAAGTGTGTTGGGGACATTCCTGTCGAACACCCTGTTGCGCCATTTCTCATGATGCCCATGTGCCTTTTCGCACGACCCTCTCCTGGGAGAAGGGTCAACAGTTGTCGCATATAACACATTTCAGAGTTGTTCTGCACAGCTGCTTATAAAAATGAGATAATTAAAAACAAAACTGAATAAATCTTTAAATATTCTATTTCAATTATTGCCCCTAAACAGTGATGATTAAAAGTGAGAAAAAGGCATTAGGTAAATTGTTATTTACGCTACCTGAAATTCAGTTTATGAGTAATCCTTATATGGGTTAATAAAAATTAAAATTGAAGTGGAACAAAAAAAAAAAAAAGTATAAAATAAAGCATATCTGAAGTTATCACATTAATTAATTCGCATCATTAAAAGTTCATTTGCTTTGCAGTTAATTGACACGCAATTGAAGTCTAAAAACGTATGACAATAAACACTGATTTTCAGGCTAAACAATGCAAAATTTTCAGCCCCACCGAAAGCCCCCACAAACCAGATGTAAGACTACATTTGTGTTTTGAAATAAATTAAACAGGGCCTTATTCAAATTAATATCTGGAAATTTCATATGCATATGAGTTTATTCACATGAATATTATTCAGTTCAAACAAATGAAAAAAAAAAAGATTAAAATGCAATTATAAGGAACTGAAATTCATCGCTGAGTCGCGCGTTCAAATGTGGATCTGTTCCTGGTCTCATGTAACCCGCCATTGGCAATTACGTAAAGTCAGCAATAGCATCGCCATTGAATAGATGAGTCGAGGCCCAAGTCATATTGGTCTGCGACCGACCGACCGATCGGAACCTGATTAAAATACTACATATGTTCATGGATCATTAGGAGCAAATCGATATATATGAATTCAAGTTATCTTTGCAATTCAAAAACTCAATTCAATTTTGTTTAACTCGTTTGACTACAGATTTGAAGCTCATTCTAAATTTCAAATTCTTTTTTTTTTTTTTAATTTTTCGTCTTTGATTTTCCTATTCATATAGCTTATTTATAGCTTAGCATACAATGTTTCAAAACAATGGGAATTCTTCATTTATTTATTTATTATAAGTGCAATTAATATTATAAAAAAAAAAAAAAAAAATTAATAAATTTACCTAATGTATGTGCATTTCAATTCAGATTCCTCGTCGCGTACTCAAATATATTTCAATTTATAATTCCTTAATAATTTTGTTTGCCATAAGAGATTATAAAATTCTATAATTGATAAACTTGTATAAATATTCATAAGTAAAAACTTTCTGACAAGATATATTGCTTCTGGATTTCTTGACTTATGCAATTCATCTTTAAAGTTTGCAATCAATCAAGTTTTCAATCATATCAATCATCTTTTGATGCATGAATATTCAGAATATTCACAATATTCAGTTTTATTTATTTTTTATTTTCAACTTGAAACAGAGATTCCTTTTTTTAAGCTCTAGGTAAATACTTTAATATTACTTATTTAACATTGAGTCAAAGTTCCTATCCCTGAGTAACGTCACAATGGTGTGCGGTGTGTGGTGTGTGGTGTGTGGTGTGTGGTGTGTTGTGTGTAGTTTTTGGATTCGGCTTGGGGAACATCAGAAATCAGACATCAGACATGGGCAATTAACATAGAGCACCGAACACTGAGCACTGAGCACTGAGCACTGAGCAGCAAGTACCTAGTACCTAGCACCGAGTACTGAGTACCAAGTGCCGTGGTGAGTCCGGAGCACTGAGCTCCGAATTGCGTAGACCAAGCACAGAGAATTGTGGGTTGGATTTGTAAATATGCAAATTTTCAATTATCCCATAGATTCAAATTGGAGTGTTTATTTCCTAGTTTAAAAATCTGACAGTTTTCTGCGTCAGGGTTGCCGAGCAGCTCGTTTTTGGTAAATTATGGCAATCATAATACCTTTAGGCACTCTTTATGGATGGTTTTGTTTTTTATTTTTTATTTTTTATTTTTCATTTTTTTTATTTTTTGTTTTTGTTTTTGTTTCACGTCGAAATCTTCATAAAAGTGCACAAATCCCAAACGGGTTTCATCTCACAAGGCACGACATGCTCTTCATTAATCCAAGGAATCAGACGACGCCAAGCCCATTAAGCGGGCAAATAAATGGACTCAAATCAGAACTGAAATCAAAGTGTTCTTTATTTGGCTTCTTCACCCCATACAGGGTGTTCGGGTATCCCCGCGCTGTAGGACTTGCGAGTCCACTTGACTAAGGGCCCCAAATACGTCCATAACTGTACGATTATTTCTACTGATATTGATTCGATATATTGATATATTGATATATTGATATATTGACATATTGATGTATTGATATATTGATATATTGATATATTGATATATTGATATATTGATATATTGATATATTGATATATTGATATATATATATATATAAATATCTATATATATGTATAGTTTTTTTTTCATTCAGTTCATTAAATGAATTTCTTCCTCTTTCTTAAAACACATATGTAGGGAGCTGAACTATGGGCTCTCAGGTATATTGGGAGTCCGGGTGAATGAACCTAGGAACTAAAGTGGGCACAGGTACGTGACAGAACCTTATAGCTAGGCTCTTAAAATGTTATGCAATTTATTTATTAAAACGTTGCATTAGATGCAGGAAGGGAAATTGCATTGTTTTCCTCATGCATACGGCATTTGTGGGTGTATTGAGACTTGGCTAATGTCGGAAATAAGACATCTCAAACAATTTGTTTGTAACGTTTTATACGTAGACGTTAATAGCCATTGAATATGATCGCTATCCGGAGTCGCGACTCCGATCTGATGCGGACTTGACAGATGCATCTGCACTCAGCTTAACGTGCTAAAAGCGGAACAAAGGCGATCCATCCATCTGTCTGCTCTATCGCCGGCAGGTTCACCTAGTCAGCTGTCATCGAATAATCTGATGGAGCTGTCGCTCTTCCAGTCGTGACTCGTCCTCCCCCAGCTACTCCGAGCGTCTCCGCCGTGCACTTAGCCCGCACGCTATGATGACATGGCAGCTATTGAGGCGTGGCAGCTATAAGACCGAGCGAGTCGTAAGGATTCAGATGGGCTTTGGCTTAGTTGGCCTAATGCAATTGGCATAACGCTGTTGTGGCCTGTCATATGGCTTGCATTGTGGCTTGGACGTAATTTGATTATATCTGGATTATTATTTGAAACGGGTTTACCAGGAAGCAGGATTTGCCGTCCGAAAGGGAACGTTCCAACCGGTTCTTCATTCTAGATACGATGGCTCTTCACTTTTTCCACTAATTAGCATGCAGAAAGTGATACTTAAAGTCCAATTCCGGTTTTCACTTTCCAGAAGTCTTCGTGTCGTTCCTAGATTCTCACAGTAGATACGAAGAGCATATCAATTCCTCAGAAGAATAGGATTTTATTTGCGTAGAATGGGAAGACCAAAAGAAGGCGAAAAATGCAGTGGAAGATAAAAAATGACCAAGAATTATTAAATGAATAGTATTCAAATTATTCACATTTATTCACAATTTCTTACTTCAATCAAATACCAATGCACCTGAAGGGTGGACACTGAAGTAACTCCGATCTTTAAAGAAAAACAAGACTTAAAAATTTAGAAATATTAATTATAAAATCAAAAATAAATTTTAATCAGATTTCAAATAATTACCGAATTATATTCCCTTTATAAAATGAATATTATTCAAATTATTCACATTTATTCACAATTCCTTAAAACTTTTACTTCAATCGAATATCAATTTACTTCAAGGGTGGACACTGAAGTAACTCCGATCTTTAAGGAAAAACAAGACTTAAAAATTTAGAAATATTAAATATAAAATTAAATATAAATTTTATTCAGATTTCAAATATTCACCGAATTATATTCCCTTTATAAAATGAATATTTTTTAAATTATTCGAATTTATTCACAATTCCTTAAACCTTTACTTCAAATCAAATATCAATGCACTTGAAGGATAGACACTGAAGTAACTCCGATCTTTAATTTTTGTAATTAAAAATTTATAAATATCAAATATAAAATCAAATATAAATTTTAATCAGATTTCAAATAATTACCGAATTATATTCCCATCGGACTGATGACCAAATTTAGACAGTCATTCACTTGTGCTCTTATTCTTATGGGCTATTTTTGGCACTAAATGTACTTGATTTAAAAAAAAAATAAAAAAAAAAAATAACAAATAAATAACAAATAAATAATATTTGAGATATATTTTAAAGATTTCTAAAGTATCTCAGATCAGATGCGATTGTGGTTCAATGACCAATACAATTTATATTTTATAGCTTGATTATTGTTTTTGAGTTTGATTCGTGCTTTTATTTTTATTGTTGCTTCGGTCTGTCTCTATATTAACTGGCTCTTTTATAGGAAGACCCACACATTAAGATACATATGCATGTATACATGTACATACATGTGCATATACATATGTATGTATGCGTGTGTATGCTTGTGTACTATGGGCGTGTTTGGGTTGTAATGGAACATCGGCTAAGTAGATAATAAAAATGCAAAGATGAAGCTCTGGATGCCATAATTCTATCGAGCGCTCATAGTATAATGAGACGCGTGGTTCTAGGAATGTCAACTGCGAATTTATGCAATCGGGCAACAACAGCAACAACAACAACAACAGCACAGAAAGAGTAGTAACAAAAAAACTTTTAAAAAACGCTTGTCAAGGCCGCGACGTCGAAAAGCCAAATCGCTTGCAGATAACAATTTACGGGGTATTTTCTGTTGATCAAGCGAAAGGCTGCGAAAATAATGATTAATATTTTATTTTCAGCGCGTAATCGGCGTCAATGCAACAAACCAAAACACACGGCGACATACACAGTTCATAAAGCACAACAATAAGAAACTTGACATTCATTACAACAACAACAACAAGAATAATAGTAATAGTTATAATAATAATAATAACAGGAGCAACTGAATTGATGCGTATCGAACAGCGAAATTAACAACAAATAAAATCAAGCACTTAACAGTCAAACACGCACACACTCACACACTCACACACTCACAGACTCACATGCGCCAGAGAGTAGCAACATTGAGCGATAGTAGGCAAAGGGCACAACGATAACAAAACTAAAGCCAAAGCAATAACAAAACTCAAACTACAATTAAAATTTAAATCAAAATCAAAATCAAAAATACAAATAAAAGTATAAACAAAAACAATAACAAAACTCGAACTAATCACTTGCTCAATCTCAGTTTGGTTTCCCAGCTAATCAAACAATCTGAAAGCGCGACACGTACTTAGCTTAGATACAACAACAACAGCAACAAATATAATAACAGCAACAGCAGCAAGAAGATAAACAAACAAAACATTCAGCAACATAAACAACAACAATAACAACAATTCAAATAAATCTCTCAAACGATTATCAAAAATATTTAGATAAATCAACAATACGAATAGTGACAATAATTGCTGTACTGAGAGATCCACCCACCCCTCCCACTCTCCCACTTGTGCCCAGAAAGTAACTGCCGCTCGTCATGGAACAAACGCGCAGCCTCCTGACCAAAACGTCCAAAGATGTGGAGTTTCAGGATGTCTTCTATACAGTTGATCAGCGTAACACCTTCTGTAAGTAAAAACAGTTATTTTTTTTTAAAGCTTTAAGGGTCTAACGGGATAAACAAACAGAACCGATGGCATAAACAGTAGAAAAGGTTCTACGGCAGAAACATGTGTACTTTTAATCAGCTGGCGAAGGTAGCCAAGTCAACAGATTTACTAAGCACACACACACACACAGAAATAAATACTTCTTAAATATTATTTAAATAAATAAAATGTTTTAAATGTTTGCAATGCAGACAAAAAGAAACTTCAGTTTTGGTAGAAAGCTTTGTTAATGGAGCGCTGAATCTTAAGCAAGGAATCGAACGATAAAGAAAGACACACACACATACACGCAGAGTGATAAAGAAACTCACACACATACACACATAGTTACACACTTAGACTGACATCCACAGTTGCTGGGCAAAGGCATTTGTGCATTTTTCTTTGCATGCACCTCCACCAACAAAATGACTTGCTGTTAAGTCGTATGTTAACCCCGCCGACTCGCTATGTTATGTTAAGTCAAGTTCTGTGAATTTCTTATGTTAAGCTGCAATCTGTTTGAGGTAATAATGTGTTTATTTAAGTGATGCCGTAATTTGGAGCTCATGTGGACAAGGTGCAATGGGAAGCTGTGTGTGTGTATGTGCTTGTGAATCTGTGTATTCGATTATTGACGCATCACGACTTCAGTTGCAGTCCCAGTCCCAGTCCCAGTCCCAGTCCCATTCCCAGTATAATCATTAATAGACTATAATCAATTTTTAGACTGTGGAGCGGCGTAGACACATACAGAAAATCTAACTACCAGGTTAAAAGAGAATCTTACGAGTAGTCTCCCTTGCTTCAAGGACCCCTCTGCTGGTAAGCCATATATCCACAAGGCCAGAAACTAGATATCTGGCGTAAAGAGTACACTTATCTGTTATGAAACTCTTTCTAATTGTTGGCTGCAGCTGCGGAGGGTGTTGCCCCACAATTGTCAGTAATTCCCAGTGATTATTCCTAGAGCTGCATTCATCGTACTCTGCATTGGCGTTTGACTTCAGATGTAACCGCGATGACCCAAATCGGGATATCGTACAGCTGTAAGCCGCCTCAGTGGCAGCCTGTGTTATGGATTGACCTTTTTCACCTGTGGAATAGAGTGTTTTATTCGATTAGTTGTAGCTCATAGATCGCTGATCTATGGTATTAAAATAATTACTCCAATCAATTTTCCACATACAACTGCCCGTTCTTAATAACTGGGCCTGCCCACCCAGGCATTTTTATAAAATACATTTAAATTGTTCTCGTTATTTAAATCTCCATACGCTGAAAGTTTTTCCACCTCTTGGCATTACGAAAGTGAGCCTTGAATTATGTAATTGGATTGGCGACTTATTTAAATGCGAAATTCATTTAGATTATGCAAATAGTGATTTCTATTGCAAACCCTTTTTATTTTCTTAATTTTTTATTTTTATTTTTTTTTTTTAATTTTTTATGACACTTGCAACTTTGGTACGATAATTTTTTGCCTGGCTACCGGAGGCATTATGAGAGTTGAACAATTATTGTGAAGTCTTTAAAGAGCATTTACATTATATAGGAGGGAAATATAATGACTAGGCGGTGGCTTAATAACTTTATACTATTATTATAGACGGTTAACTATATGGTGCAGTTAATTAAAAGCTTCTTCTAATGGGCACTATGGACAACTATGGACGTAAATGTAAATGTAAATGGCCCGACGAAGGAGAATTTCTATTTCTTTATTTCTTTATTTAATTTTTTTTTTAATTTTTTTATTTGAAGCATTTGTTTAGCGTTTGTGCAATTTTTTAATGTGCATTGTACAGGTTTTGGAAATCGCCTTAAGCCCGAGACGTCTGTACCTTAAGTGTTTAGCGGTCTTCCGTAACGTCTTGTGGCTGCCAGGCCAAGCGCTAAGTGTTCCATAATTGTACCAACAAAAACCAAAATAAATGAAACCATGTTGCTACAGTAAACACTACATTACAACACTCACTTGTTTTTTCGCTACTCTGAATCTCTGGTTTACTACCCACCAACTGCCGCCCCTGTGCAGGTAAAGCTGCGTCTACGAAGACCTCAAACTTAAATCTAAATATCTTTCTAATAAAGACAGAAATATTAAGAAATATAAATATAATAACAATCAATGCAACTGTGTATGTGTGTGTGTGTGTGTGTGTGTGTACATCCTGAAGTTCATTCAGTTGAGCTTATAGTCAATTCCTTTCAACTCCTTACGTCTTGTCAGATGAAATTTGCTGTGACTTTTGCAGCCTTCAGTTGGAGCTGTGGTTGTTGTTGTTGTTGTAGCTCCTGTCTGTGGTCATTGGTAGTGGTACTCAGTGTCTTCCTCGCCTTGGCATTGCGCCCAGCATTCGTCGGTCAAGCAAGATTGGAGTCCGCCGCTGTTCCAAGGGAACATCTTGACTCGTTTACCCATAAGGTATAAGGTTCTGAGTAGCCGCACTTGAGTGCCTCGCCATTGACACACAAATTGATTTGAACTGTTACTCAGATATAATCAAACATCCAAGTAGTTCATGCAACCCATTTGGCAGCTCCTCAAGTTCAGAGTACGACACGCGTTTCACTTAATATATCATTTAAAGAGCAATTCGCACACCTGATTGGCATTTCTAATTTGTGGATTGAACAGTTTTTGGTAGTGATATTGGTATCCACCCAAACCTATACCCATACCCATACCCAAAGCCAATCCAGCACATACATAATATACTACACATATATATATATATATAGACATATATATATAGAGCGCTTATATAGGATCGTATTTCCACAATGTGAGCAATTCATTTGCATTGGACAAAGTGCGAGTTTAGCATGTCATTCGATCATCGATCAGTGACTCAACGATCATTGATTCAAATCACTTAACATGCACTTCAAAGACCCGATTCGAACCCATCCAAATTGATCTTGTTCACATGTTAAGCTCTGTTAACTAGACTTACAGACTCTTTGGGCTGGATTAAGCCAATAATCCTGCAGGCCATTTAAAGTGTCACCCGGAAAGGTCTTTAGGCCAATTCAGTCAGACAGTTTGCTATTATTTAATGATATGGAAGGGTGTTTGATATTTAATTAGTATATATACACTAAATACATATGGTACTTATGATACATATATATATATGTATGTATATATATATGTATGTATTTACATATATATCACGGAAGGGAGCCCGCATATCGACTTAAGACCGGGGCGACTTATTCTTTCCAGAATGTGCGATGTATGTATATAAATATTAGTTGTTGTTGTTGTTGTTGCTTTACACTCTTTGAGACTTTAAGACTTCTTTAATCCATTAATCAACTTGATTGTTGGCGAATGTAAACAGCTTTAAGAAATTATAGTTATCTTCTATCTCAGCCAACCAATCGATTGGGCATTCCGGGAATATATACTAACAGCGGTTTATCATATGTTTCGACTTGTTCATATCGATTTTATTCATACATATATATATATATATATACAGTATATATATATTTGTATAATTAGAGATTTCAGTTAATCTTTCTTCAAATCTACAAAGAGTTAAGATTGTTATTTTTGTTAATCACTGAAATGAGTAATTTATTTCTCGATTCCTTGTCTCGCACTCAAAATAAGTGTTAAAAAGTGTTGGATAAATTTCTAGTTCAACATTGCTTAAAATTAATTTAAAATATTTAAGGGATTTTATATTATCGGATTTTTACTGTCCACTCTTATAAAAGGTCTTTGTTAGGGTAGTACCAAGACTTTCGACTCTGATAGCAATGGGCATAGGTCAAGAATTGTTACTAGCCGAATTCCAAGCTTGCAGAAATTAAACAAAAATAATAATAAAAATATGTATATATTATAAAATATAATATATGATTATTTAATTGAAATAAAAAATAATTAAATAATTATCAAAAATAAAATGACTGAGAAAAGGTCAAGTTGATTATGAGGGAAAAGGAACAAAAGCCAGAGAAATGTTGTATACTATAAAAGATAGATTAGAGTAGAATATAGAATTTATTTTTTTTTTATTATTTATTTATTAAGTTGAATATAGAATAGATATAGAATCATGTCATGTCCGACTTTGATTTGACATCGAGTTCGAGTGCAATTTTTTTTTTTTGTTTTTTTTTTTTTTTGGGTACTTATTTCTCGGGGTTTGGCCTTTGTTCTGTTAGTTACTGTTACTGCTGATAGTGCTTATTCATGAATAATTCAAATTTCTGTTTCTCAAACTTGGGAAATAATCAAAATTAATCAGCGTCACTCATACGCCATGTGCAACGTGCAATGCGAGGCGCGCGATGTCGCGTAGTTGCATATTGGAGGCATGTGCATATAATAACAATAGGCGATAAGCAGCATTAAAAAAAATTAGTATGTTTCTATGTATGCATGTGTATGTGTGTGTGTGTGTGTGTGTGTGTGTGTGTGTGTGTGTGTGTGTGTATATAGAAATGCATCTATCTACAAATTGTGCACAGTTACCAGCTACTTCCTCAAGCTGACGAGGCAGCAACCAATGAAAATTATTGTAGCTGCATAACTAACGACGAGCAGCGAACATCATTATCATCATTGTCAACGTCATAATGCTCATGGGCATGAGCAGCAGTGGCAGTGGCAACAACAACCAGATTATGCTCTGTGTAGCAACAGCAACGGCAACAGCAACCGAAACAGCAACCGCAACATAAACAACAACCCCAACTACGTCAGCCACAACAACAGCAACAACAACAACCGCAATGACAACAACAACAAGGATGGCAACGACAACAACAACCACAACAGCCACAACAAAAAATTTACCAACTTTGATTGAATAATTTTTACACTCCTCTGAAAGTGGCGCTTGAATTGAAACCCGCTATGAAATTTCAAATTTTACTCGAAAACTTTTCAACATTTTCCCGCTGTATGTGGCTAAGCATTAGAGGCGAAACGTAACGTCGATTCCACAGATACATATACACACACACACACACACACACACACACACACACACACACACATAAGCTGGTATGTGTCATTCTCTCAGGTGCGTCACTTGCTTGCAATTTGAATGACGAAACAATTTGGAAATTTAATTATTTTTTAATTTATTCATCAAAATCTGAACAACAATTATTAACTACCTTTTTTTTTCTTAAATTTAATAAGAATTAAAAAAAAAAGGAATAAAGTAAAAATAATTAAATATATTGTTGAGATCCAGTTGAGGTTCTAGTTCTTCCACTCTGCAAAGGCCATTTGATGGATCGAATGGGAATGGGAATGGGAATCCCCCCCGTAAAAATGTTGTGTACATTTTAAATAAATGTGTGCAATTAATTAATTAAGCATCTCCGTTTATTTTTTATGCCTTCTCTCTCAGAACTTTTACACTTGATAGTTCGAATTAAATATTATGCACCTGAATGCATTTTTATATTAATTAACATTTTTATATTAGTAACAGTCGTGATATTCACTTCTAAATATAATTTCTTTTTATAGAAAAAAAAATAATTAAAAATAAATAAAATATTTATATATTATAATTAAATGTTTGAGCTGCGATAAAAAAAATAAACTATTTTTATCGGCTTCCGATCTTCACTTTTTTAATTATCCAAAGGATTGGTACAAATCGTCTGCCCGCGTTCAGATCAGAATTACGACTCGTGCCTTGAGGCCAGCTTAGTGTTAGTTAGTTAGTTAGTTAACTAGTACTAGTTACATATATCCTAACCTAACAAAGGCTGCAGCAGCGACAGAGAGTACCAAATACAAGAGTGGGTGGTGGCTCTCGAGCTTTCAGTTAAAAAATAATAAGCCTTGAGATTGGCTGGGTAATAAAATATATGCATAATTAAACGGTAAAAAACAAAGGCCAAAGGCACAGATCACATAGATACTTTGCTAGGAGGCTAATGTTTTGTTGTTATGTATTATTATTTGAATTAATTGCATAATTTACATATGATTTTTGCTTTAATATAACCGAGCCTATCTCGAGGCTGTATTTGTAACATTAACATTAACATTGCGCTGTTAAGCTATCACCCCACCCCATTTTGTATTTGGTACTTTCTGGGCTGCATGATTGCGGCGTTTGTTTACGGTTATATGCAAACTGCTTATATGCAAATACTGCTTAAATGCAAAATAATTTTATTTTTAAACAAAAACAGCTTAAAAGGAAATATCGCGTATATGCAAAATTTTGTCTGCATTTCTGGCTTTGCATATAAGCGGTATGTACAGTATTTATTTTTCTTTGTTTTAAAGTTAATTTTGGGTATTCAATGACTTCTCTTTATTTCTTGCTGGGGACAATTAATGAAAAATGCTGAATGATCGCTGGGATTTGTTTATAGGATCTTTATTGTTTGAGAACCCTGGGATTGTTTATGGGATCCTTGTGGGATTTTGGTGTAGGGGACAATTATTGAAAAGTTCTAAGTAATAAGTAAGTATATGGGCTGCTGGAATGGTGGAGTGGATATATTACTATATATATAGAGAGAGAGATATAAATAAAATAAATTAAAGGGCAGACCCAAGTGTCTTAGGTTCGGGTTTTTTTTTTTCAGTTTCCCCAGAGGCACGTGGGAGCTATTTAAGTTGAGGCTAATTTGCGAGTAACTGTAAATACATTGATTTAAATCAATAATTCATTTTAAAAAGAGAAATTACAAATTCTAAATAAATGGAAATTTCAAACGAGCGCCCTTCATGGAGAACTTGCCTTGGGAAATTCTCGGCATTTCATTTCTCCGCTTTCTTTTCCAATCTGATTGGAATTTTATAAGCGCTTAACTAATGCAAATTTCTAATATGAATAAAATTGAAGTAATCAATAAATCAATAAATCAA
The DNA here is from genome assembly GCA_035044505.1 of Zaprionus lineosus. Classification (NCBI taxonomy): domain Eukaryota; kingdom Metazoa; phylum Arthropoda; class Insecta; order Diptera; family Drosophilidae; genus Zaprionus; species Zaprionus lineosus. The sequence goes on along the minus strand of JAWNNX010000682.1, from coordinate 3,122,236 downwards.
TAAATATTTAATTACATCTAATCTGTTGCAATTAATGTAAATGTAATGTAAGCAAAGGATTTCCCAATCAACCAAATTTCATTCAATTCAATTCAGACTCAGACGAGTTTCGATTTAAAAACCGCCTCTAAAATTTGAAAAACGTTTTTTCTATTTGTGTTGAATTTAATTAATTTTAATATAAATAATATTTATTTTTATTTCTGTATATTTGCATTTTATTCGTTGATTGCGCACTTAACATCAAATTAGTCATATTTCTTGGTAATTGAATGAATAACTTAGCGCTTTTAACAGACTCCTCCAAATTGGAGATTCGCATTCCTCCAAAGCGGCGTCAAAGGGTGAGAACTCATTTACATATAACCTGTGGTATGTGTGTGTGTGTGTGTGTGAATGTGTATGTGTATGTGAATGTGTGTGTGTATTTGTAAATGTATCTGTATCTGTAAATGTTTCTGCTTCTGTACCTGTAAATGTATCTGTATCTGTAAATGTATCTGTATCTGTATTTGTATCTGTATCTGTAAATATATCTGTATTTGTATCTGTATCTGTATCTGTATCTGTATCTGTAAATGTATCTGTAAATATATCTGTATCTGTATTTGTATCTGTATCTGTAAATGTATCTGTATCTGTAAATGTATCTGTATCTGTATCTGTATTTGTATCTGTATCTGTAAATGTATCTGTATCTGTAAATGTATCTGTATCTGAAAATGTATCTGTAAATGTATCTGTAAATGTATCTGTATTTGTATCTGTAAGTGTATCTGTATCTGTAAATGTATCTGTATCTGAAAATGTATCTGTAAATGTATCTGTATCTGAAAATGTATCTGCATCTGTAAATGTATCTGTATCTGTATTTGTATCTGTATCTGTAAATATATCTGTATTTGTATCTGTATCTGTAAGTGTATCTGTATCTGTACCTGTAAATGTATCTGTATCTGTGTCTGTATCTGCATCTGCACCTGTAAATGTACCCGTAAATGTATCTGTATCTATAAGTGTATCTGTATCTGTTAATGTATCTGTAAATGTATCTGCATCTGTACATGTAAATGTATCTGTATCTGTAAATGTACCCGTAAATGTATCTGTATCTGTATCTGCACCTGTATCCGTATGTGTTGTGTGCCAAAGTAAAGTGTGTTAATTAAAAGTTGGAAAAGCTCAGACACATGCATGGATCTTAAAGCTTGGTGTATTACCTGGTACAGTCTCATTATGTGGTGCATGATCATTTCGAGTGCGCGAAACGCGACCAAATCAGCTCCAAGATATCGTGTCGTCACGTTTCATGTTCGTATAACAGCTCTGAGATCGTCCGGCCACACAAATTGTGAATTGAATGTACAAATTTGTCACGTCGTTACTCATCTCTGTGTTAGTATATATGTGTGTATACATGTGTGTGTGTGTGTGTGACTCATTTAATAGGGTTTAAGTAGTATGATATATTTTTTTGTTTTTTGGAATCACTTTACATGCTCAACTCCATTTGCCAGTGGCGCCTAAGCCCCCATTTTGGGTGGGCGTGCCGCTGTTAAGATCACAAAACGCCGATAAGACTGAGCCAACCGATCCAACTTGGTCAAAAGCAAATGTTGGTGTTTCAGAACATCGCGGCATTTTTATTGTTGAACAAACACAAACAGAAACTCAGACTCAGACTCAGACTCAGACTTAAACCCAAACAAGACTCAAAATTGCGCTTTTGGGTATGAATTTTTTTATCTACCTTCGTATTTACCCAGCAGTCAACGGAAGGCTAATTGATATGTACACCTGGCAACTGGCGTACGAGTCTAAACGGTAAACACAGCTACCAAGACACACTCTATGGGCGATACGTTGTTACTGACCTTCTTGGATTTATGAGCTTTTGGCCATTTTCGATACTGCACTACGAATTTCAATTGAGTTCCGTGCTCCCAGCTCGATGGGTGGTCCAATCATCAAGAATTCTCGTTGTTGTTTCGGGGGGTACCCCGTGAGAAATTGTCCATTTCAAGTATTTCCTATATATATATAATATTATTATTACAGATTTAAATTTATCTGGAATCAGTTTTAAGGTACTTATCCTTTCAAATGAAATCAAAGCTTCATCTTTATTCCTTTGCTTGAAAGTCTCACTATAGGATCCTAAGCTTAGACAGGAAACCTATCAGTAACTGTCTAGTTTCTCATCTCAGCTGAGAATTAAGTAAAGAGAGAAGTTTTGGACATTGAATCCACTCATCAGGCCTCCCCAGTCCGAAATGATGTCCTTTATACCAAACGCAGCTTGCGAGCTACGAACTGGATGAATCCTTATTTGAGTTCCTGACGGAATACTCAAATTTTGAGAAGCCGAAAGTTGGGTTTAAATAATCCTTTGAAAATCGTATCTGGACTTTGATTGCGGCCAACGTGAGGCTGGGGTCAAGCAACTGACTCAGACGCTCTGAAGGGTCGCACACGTTGGCAGTGGGAATCATTCATAGATTCCAATTGAACTTTGGAACCTTCCAAGTCTGAAAAGCGATGGCCAATCAGAATGTATTAATCTTGAAGATCGGAAGCTATACAGGGTTCAATTTTTGTGATTAGATTAAAGCAAAGTTGTCTAGACAAATGCCATTTGAAGAGCTGAAGCTGCGATCTCAAATTGGATCGATTTCTACGGAATTTCTAATCTGAAAAGTCACGGACAGACCTTCACCTTCAGGTCCCCAAACAGAAGGTGTCACTCACTCAATAAAACAATAGATATATAAATCGATTATTTATTAATATATCTGTTAATCAAAAACTCCGATAAGTTCATTTCCCGATTACCTGATCTCCGGTTGCAATCATCGCCCGCATCAGCCAAGAAACTGTGTAATCCGAACCCCCGGCCAGATAAGAGAATTGTGGAATTGATGAGCAGCTGTAAACAATTGTCACTGGAACGACTGTAACCTACTAGCATAATTCTATATACATAATATTCTCGGATCCCGAACTGTTCAGGGCCATTGATAAGCCCCTGGAAACATTGACACACTTAAAGGCAATTCGTAGGTTATGTTTGAAGGAATATTTCCATACATTTCGCCGTAGCTGCTGGAGATCAAGTGTTCCTTCGACTCACAGACTAAACTGAAGAGTATCTAAAGTTTTGGAATGGCAATTGACTTAAGAGGATTTATCCTCTCGTCTTGCCAAGAAGAACTTAATCGACTTATCAATACATCGATCGATATGAGTGCAATTATTTATTCAATTAAACGGGCCGCTGATTGATACCCGAAATGAGCCTGAATCGGAGTTTCATCAAACTCGTTTTGCCACTCAAATCGATACTTGACCACAAATCAAATCCGATTTAATCATATCCACTTGCCGCTTAGGTGACTTGCCAAAAACCATCATCATCATCATCATCATAATGCTCAGCATCTTCTTGGGTCGCGCCGTTGGACCCATTTTCGCCCAGTCATGGTATAATTACGATATCTGATCTCAGGCCAGAACTTTGCAGCTCTTCTCTTCTCCGTCACGCGTCTGGCAATGAACTTGTGCCATGTGCGCTGGCAAGATCAGCAGCTCCGGTAGTCGCTTCACGTCCGCTAGTCGCTTCACGTCTGTTAGTCGCTTCACGTCTGTTAGTCGCTTGTATTAGAGCAATTAAGTAACACCGTATAACGGCATTCTCACGCTCACAAACTCTTCTGGCTCTTCGACCGTTGGAACCTCCTGCCCCTCAACCGCTTCACCCATGCCATGTGCCCAGCTGGCGCTCACACGTTGTGGGCCTATTAGTAGTTTTTATGGCCGCGTCATAATAAAGTTGTACATGAATCAAAGAAATCCCCCATATGAGGGGATCGTAAAGCGGCGAGACTTGAACAGTTCATGCATTTTTATAGCTTTACAAGCAAATAAATGTTCAAATATATGAATTACGATCAACAATCACGATATTGCCTAATCCCACACTAAATACCAGTAGCATCAACGGCAGTTAAAACTCAATTCATTTCTAGTATTCTTCTTCTTCTTCCTACTTGTTGCCAGTTAATTATAATATTTAGTATCTTCGCTGTGCGGACTTCAGTTGGCTGTAGGCAGACTTCGAAATGCTCTACATTTTCGAGCCTATACCAATTATAGCTTTACTGAGAGCTGGGAGCTGAGAGGGGGGAGCTGAGAGTTGAGAGCTGAGAGGTGGGAGCTGAGAGGTGGGAGCTGAGAGATGATTTTTATTCAGGCGACACGATCGATGAGACACGTGAGCTTCATTTAATTGTGAGTTTAATTAAATGTGGATTCAGTCATGCAATAAAAATAAAACTATGGGCGAAGTGAGAGCTTGGATTGATGGCTCTCAGTGTTGCATAGGAAAAAGCTGCAAAATTCAGCCAAAATTCATGCTTTAATTTTAATTATAATATAATATATAATTTTATAGATGTGAAGAAGTGGCATTTCATATGCCTATAAATTATTAAAAATAAATGCAGTTTTTCGAAAATATTAAAATATAAATTTAAATAAAATATTCATTTGACTTGGAGTATCTTTTTAGCTGGAAATAATAATAATTATATTAAGGGATTTAAAATTTATCCACTGCAAACAAAAAATCTATAATAGTTTATATTAATATTAATTTTAATTTTAAGTTGTTGATTCAAATGCTACAGGGTATGAAAGATTCGCCTTTTAAATATCTTGTTAGCCGTTTTATAAATCACCGCTCACTCTTTTAAAGCCAGACAAGCCGGGAAACAGTCAAAACAAAGCTAAAAAATAAGAAAAAAAAAAAAACGCTTTGTCATCGGTGACTTTTGAATTCTTTAAGGCGATCGCCGAGTATTTTGGTGTTTACAGTTGAGTTTTAAAACCCAAAATGTAAACAATCGTATTAAAAATTAATTAAATGTATACATTTAATGTGCGGCTTAAAATGTTGCTAATTAATTGCATCGACTTCGGAGCAGGAGCACTTCTAATCTGCCTTCTTTGTAAATATTTTTTTAAGTTCTTCAATTATTGCTTTGTATTTTTCCGGAATATTTTTTCTCATATATGTGTATATATTTTTTTATTTTATTTTTGCAATTTTTTTTTATTTTTTGATTTTTTTGTTTTTTTTTTTAGTTCGCGTTACAGGCCAGCGGAGTATTTTAAAAGGCGTGAGCGGCAGCTTCCGTAATGGTCAACTATCGGCGATAATGGGCCCCTCGGGGGCCGGAAAAAGCAGTTTACTGAATGCGATTTCGGGTTTCAGGTGAGTCGAAGTCACGAAATTGGATGCCGTTTAACTTCTGGAGTTGTCTTAGAACAGAAAATAACAAATGTTAACCGGTTATAAATTTAATTTAAATACTTGATATACGACGTAATTCCTAAATTGACATTAATGCAACAAAATTTAAAAAAAAAAAAAACAAAAAACAGAAAACAAAAAACCGCCGAATTTTCCAAGCTCCAAAGCTCAAAATATATGAGTTTTTAAAATTTTAGAATTTTTAGTTTTTAATTTTAATTTTAGTTTTTATTTTTGGTTTTTTTTTAAATTTCGAATATGTTTTGAAAAGTGCCTTGTCACGGCTCCATCATTTGTTTGAGCTTCCAGCAGAGGTTCAAGAAATGTCGCTGAAAATCAATAAATCCATAAATTATTTGAAGGCCGAATTGGCAATTTAGTTTCGAAAATTTATTTTGAAATTATTGTATTTATGGCTGGAATTCAAGAGATGTTCCAACCGAATAGACCGGGTTGGGTTCCAGTTTAACATTTAAGATGTTCACTCAAGTTTTGTATTCTAATTGTCAGTTTGCGTCTTGTCTTCAATGTTTCCTATAGAACCACCGGCGTGAAAGGCAATATTAAAATAAGACGTGACAATGCGTGTTATATAACTCAGGATGATCACCACCAGACGCTGCTCACTGTGGAGGAGCTGATGAATCTCTCTTGTGACCTGAAGCTAAAGCAGCGCCATAAAAAGGAGGAACTCATCACGGAAATACTTAAAAATCTTCACCTCAACCATCGCCGCAATGTCACAGCCGAAAAGCTGAGCGGCGGTGAACGCAAGCGTCTCTCCATTGCCCTCGAGCTGGTGGACAATCCAAACATATTCTTCCTCGACGAGCCGACCAGCGGCCTCGACGAGGTGACTGCCGCCCAGTGCGTTCGCCTCCTTAGAGATTTGGCCCGCGAGGGACGCACAGTTGTCTGCACCATACACCAGCCCTCGGCCACCATCTACAATTACTTCGACAACATCTTTGTGCTGGCTAAGGGTCAGTGCGTCTATCAGGGTACACCGACAGCCACCATACCCTTCCTCAGGTTGGCCCAGCTCGATTGTCCAAGGCACTACAGTCCATCGGACTACAGTAAGTACACGATTTATTGAGCTTCGGCTAGAAGATAAATTAGGCCCACTTTTTGTTTATTTATCTATATATATTATTTATATATAAATAATTAAATAATATAAATATTATAATTATATAAATATGTACTTCATTTTGAAGTCTTTAAATTATAATTTGACTCACCTGGCAAAACTTTAGAAAGCAAAAAAAATGTTGGAAATAAGTTTGTTTGTGTTTTTAGAGGTCGGGGCCTTAGCTGAGCAGTTCCGGGCGGTTATTCCTTAAATAACGGTTATAATTTTATGCATCACACATACACATTCAAACTTATTCAGACACTTACACAACTATGGGCTTGGATATATATATATATAATATATAATAAATATACGAATATGTATAAATCGCCGTGATTGATGATCTCCGTCGTTCTCGGCTTTGATGCAATAAAAGCTCAGTTCCAAGGTCGCCGTGAACGTTATTTAAAGATTTAATTTAAACAAATAATATTAACAATTATGTTGGAATCTTCTGAGCAAACGTTTATAACGCCTCCCACTCTTCCCACTCTTTGCATTCATTTTCATCTCATTGCAGTCATTGAGGTCATTGATGCGGAGGAGGGGCATCTGGTGCCGCTTCTGAGCGAGCTTACGGATAACGGGAAGCTAACGTACCGGACCAAGCAGCCAGACTTTGTGGACTTCGTGGAGCCGCACCAGGCAATCACCACTCTGTTCGTGGAGCAACCAAAGCGACAGTTTCTGCCCACACTCTTTGCCGGCAGCGCTGCGTCCACAGATGGGACATTCAAGGGGGCGGCGGGTGCGCTGCTGGAACAGATGAAGGTCTTCACGCAGCGCTTGCATAGGGATCGCAGGGATATATCGGGACTGCAGCAGTTCCTGGTCCTGATGCGAGTGATGCTGCTGCGCACGATGCGCGCACGCTTGGCCCTGGCCATTCAGCTGCTCCATCACACGCTGTGTGGCTTATTCTTCGGCTTGATCTTCTTCCAGCTGGGCAATCAGGGTGCTCGGATGTTTGACCATCTCAAGTTTTGTATTGGCGCCGTTCTTATGATTGTCTACACCCAAGTGATGGTGCCCATTCTCAGCTGTAAGTACAAAGCGGAACGATTATCCTGGATCAGTTGTTTATTTGCTTAATGGTGGTACCTCCCCTATGGTAGATCCCGCCGATGTCAAGGTTGTGAAGAAGGAGACCTTTAACCGGTGGTATACGTTAATGCCCTACTACATGGCATTGACGATATCGCGTCTCCCTCTCCAGGTGCTGCTCAATCTCACCTTTATGGCCATGACCTACTGGATGTCTGGTTTGCCGGAGCAGCTATGGCGATTCTGCATTTTCGTAGCCGTTGGTCTCATGATTTCCCTGGTGGCCGAGGGCATGGGTTTGGCCATTGGCGCAACGTTCAGCATCACGGTACGTCCTCGACGAGAAGCTATATCCTTCTTTGGCTATAGATTAAATGACGATGAAATTCTCTTTCACAGAATGGAAGTGTTGTGGGTCCAATGATCATAGCACCTCTGATGGGCCTTGCCGTCTATGGATTCGATTTTGCCCCGCAAATCACTGGAGCAATGAATCTATTGATGAAGTTCAGCTATGTGCGAGTCGGTGTGGTGGCCCTCGTCCTAGCCGTGTTTGGCTTCCAACGCGAAGAACTCGATTGCGATGAGATCTATTGTCATTTTAGTGATCCTCGGGTGCTGCTGAAGTTCCTCGACGTTGACAAAGTGTCCATTCTGCACCAGTTCGCCCTGCTGGCTATGCTGATGATTTTCTTCCGGCTCATCATGTACATTAGCCTCCGCAAGCGCTGCTACACCTGATCAGCTCGGGTGACATCCAATCTGGTATAGTTTTAGCTGAAGTCTATGCTGTGATTTGATTTTATACGCTCAAGTACAATATGTGCATACGTGTGTGTGAGTGTGTGCGAGTGTGTGTGCGAGTGTGTGTGCGAGTGTGTGTGAATGTGTGTGTGAGTGTGTGTGCGAGTGTGTGCGAGTGTGTTCGAGTGTTGTGTGTGTGCGAGTGTGTGCGAGTGTGTGCAGGTGTCTGGGTATATATGGAGATGCGTGTGACAAATAGAATTAATTCGATGCTGTAAATATAACTAATTACCGTTATTATTCGTATTACATGCACAGCCGATTGCCTCATGTATACACTCAATTATAAGCTGGTGCTTAGATGATACCTTCTAGTTATTCCCTAGGTTGTAAATACACCATTATTAATATACAGACATGTATGTACTTTTATAGAATATCACCCCCAATCCCATAGGGACACTATTCACCCTATCCGCACGTCTTATATGTAAAGATCCTTGTGGCAAGAATCCTGGTTAAAGTGACAATTACAATAAATTTATAAACGAAAATATATTTTTACATAACGAAAAAATGCACTGATGTGTTTCAATTGGGAGGGAGGAAGGGAGATACCTCCAGGAGATATTCTCCAGGTCAGGTTAACTGCTTCATCCTTACAGAAGGATCGCAGTTAATCTTGTGGGCTTGAGAGCTCCTATTTCAAGGACAAGCAAATTATAGAAATTAAAAAGCTATCTAATACATTTTTATTACTAATGGAATTATTTGGATATAAGAATATCGTAGGACGCCAGTTATAGGTAAGACTTCTTCTTCTTCTTCTTCCTCTTCTTCTTCTTCTCGATCAATGAAAACAATGTACAAACTTTTATCACCTCAGACCTCAACAAATGATCCCGTACATCTTCTGGTAGTTGTCGTGTTCCTCGAGACCCAATACCAGAATAATCTCTCGCAGCTCGTACAGTATTTCAATTACCTCCGCAAAGTCGCTGCTCAGCTGGGGTTGCATATCCTGCAGCATGCTATTGAATATCCCATCCATCAGCGTGACCACGTCGATGGGGTTGCTCTCATTCAGTTCCGTGCATATGTAGAGAAGTGTGTGCAGGCGCACGATGAGCTCGCGGATGCCGTCGTTCTTTAGGCTGTCGTTGCTGTTCGAGGATACGACGTCGATCTCCGCCAGATTGCGGCATTTCTCGTACATATGATAGTTGGACAGTTCACAGTTGACTTTAATCTCTTCTTCCAATTCACCCAGAAAGTTCTGTGCCACGTGCAGGGGCTCCAAAATATCGGCGTTGGCTTGATGCAGGGCAGTCATATTTTTAATGACACGATTCTGTCGCAGCTCACGCTCCTGTTTGACGCGCTGCGTCTTCTCGCGCCTTGACTCCTTTAGCGAGGTATCCGGCACAGGGGCAGCTAGCTCATCGTTGAAAGCCTTTATGTCATTGACTATATTGCGTTTAAGTTTAATCAGCTTCTCCAGCTTAACCAATCCATCGATTAACTCATTCGGCTCGTCGACATCGATGAACACATCCGAGAAGTGCAGCATGCTCTCGTCCGACTCCTGCACAATTGTCTCCAGCGGCATGCTCTCGCACTTCTCCAACGAATGCAAATTGCAGTCCGGGATGCTGAGTTCAGCCTGAATGCCGGCAATGTTGAACTGAACCCGGTAGCTGCTGTCTCTTGGCTCATACGAAACGACGCGTCCAGTACTGAGCATCCAGAGGGGCTCCCCAAGGAGGCTGATCACCTTGGTGTTTGCGGGCAGCAGCATCGGTATAAACTTCGGCATCAGCTCAAAGCAGGGAGAGTCTGGTTTCACCTGAAGCTTGCGTTGCTGCAGCAAACGTATGATCCGGCGACAGCTATCCAATTCGACACGCTCCGTAGCTATGAAGGCCAGCGAGAAGCGTCGCGCCTTGCCCATCTTCCGGCGGACGATCTGCCACACCCGCCGCGGCAGTTGTCGCGTCAGGAGCGACGGGAAGCGGCTGCTCATGAAACTGTTCATGTCGTACACACTCCCCAGTATCGCCTCGTCAATTGAAGAGTCGAAAAACTCACACCAGCTCCAGCGATGGCATTTGACTTGTTGTAGGTACGTGAATAAAATTTTTTGCACCGGATTGAGCTTTTTGAGAATATCTTTGAAAGCATTGTCCTTGCATTCTGTTTTCTTTTTGGAGCGAAGATTCTTGTTAAACTTCGGCAATTTAACAAACAACTCATTGTCCCTAGCTCTTTTGGAGGGAGGCACATAGTCCAAATCTCTCTTTCGGGGCATTCTCGTTGCTCGACGTAAACCAACTGCTGACAGGGCGAGTGGTGTTCCCTCTAGATCCAAATTGGAAATTTTTCGCTTCGTATCTGTGGAAGTCAATGACATTTTTTGCTAAATAAAAGCCAGCATTTTATGCCCATATACTGTAGAGTTACCTTTAAATGATACATCAAACATAAATTACCTGATTTAGCTGCAAGTTACGTTACTTTTCCTAAAATTTATATTATATATATATACATATATATAAATATATATATGTATATATATATATATATATATTATATTTTATATTTTGTATTTTATATGAGATATTTAAACGCCTTAACGTTGGTGCAAAAATTGACTGTATTAATAGACTAGAAATGACAACTATGGGTATTAGACATTTCATGACATTTCATGGTCGTTAGACACTTTGGATTTTCCGATTGTTCGGCTATCGTGTAATCGTGCCACACACAGGCCGAATATCGTAATCAATTAGCCAAGACATTGACCTATTTAAGCCTCGATAACAAGAAAGAACAATTTATCGAGAAGTGCCAACGACTTTACAACTGTGCGTTCCTACATTGTTTTCCGAAATTTTAAATTAATCTATTTTAATTAAATTGTACTTAAATTGTATTTAATTTAATTACATTGTCAAGTTGGTTAATTAAAATTGTTTAAATTTAAGATACTTGGGCGGTCCTACGTTAGGGCAACAAATGACTACTCAAATAGACTGGATATGACAGCTATGTATATTGCATTGACATTTTTATGGTCGTTATACACTTTGAATTTTCCGATTGCTCAGCTATCGTGTAATCGCTACGCTCGTGCCGGCGAAATATCGTATTTGAAATTGAACTATTGTAACGGGTAATTTATTTTGGACACCCTCCCACTGAGTCATGTTTGACTGCATTTTACTCTTCGTAAGCTTAAGTTAAAAGCTTTCTTGCTTAATGCGCGCTGAAAAAGTGTCAAGGCTAAAGCACAAAAAGCTTAATTTCTTTTGTAACAGTCAAGAAGTTTAAATAATTATATTATGGGAGTAAAAATTCAATACTGTGAATAAGGCAATAAAAATCTTAAGTAAAAAATGTGAAAATATTATTTTTCGATAAATATGAATATATATTATTTACATATTTAATTTATATACTTATATTTTTTATATTAATATATTTAAATATTTATTGATATATTTAATTATATATTTATTTTATTTATTTATTTAATTATATATTTATACATTTATATATTTAAAGATTTATTTATTCATATCATTCATATCGATAGTAGCCTAAGATAAGTTTAGATAAGTAGGCAACGCACTAAATCTCAAATGACGGCGCCTGTAATTATTTATTATTGTCAATTTATTACATATCTCAACGATGAATTTCCAAAATCCAAATTATAGAAATTTACGTGACATTTTAAGGGCAGCCGGCGTCTTCAAGGAGGGCATGGCATTTAAGGAAATGCTGGAATTATTTCAGGCCGTGGATAAATCCGAAGAAATAAAATGTGAGAATGAGTATGAATTACAAGATTCCGAGCGACAACTTTCGGTGTGTAGAGCGCCTAAACATTTTACACATTAATAAATTAATTAATATAATTTTTTAAATACAGGAAAGTGGAGGGATTGGTGAACCATCAGTCCAAACCATAAAAATTGTTCCAGTCGTGAAACAATCACATGCCGTAAATTATCCCAGTAGTAGTGACGATTCTTGCGGGGAATATGATGATAGTCCACGTTGTGCCCCCATTCGATTGCAGGTACAAGCTGTGGTACACCACGAACTTAACTGGACTCCATAGTCCTCACATTTTATGATTTAATACCAACCGGTCGAATAGAAGGATATGCGGATCGCCATAATCGCCACAATTGGCCATGTTATCGACATTTGAGAAGTCAACAAATCACAACTATCCCATTTCCTTCTATAGATCTTCCAATACAGTAAAAAAATTATTATGTCCATAGAATTAACATCATAAGCTTAGAATAAAAATATTTGTTGCGTTCATTAAGAAAAAAAAGTGACTTCTTATTTTATATGTGAATTAAAAATTCAATTAAGATTTTATCGAAAGACTTAATATGAAATTTATTTAATTGGTATTCAATCCTTTCTAAAGATTGTAGCTCCAGGTAACGATTACTACATAACAAAAATTTCGTATTAATTCCATGAGTTCCAAGATCTTGGGTCCGCAGCAGTGCCAACTGGGTGAGCACAGCAAGGAAGGTGCCAAACATTGGAGGAAGCATCATTCATATCACCATCAAATGTGAAATTCTTGTTCCGAAAGCATCGCTGCTTAGGGTATTACTTGGTATGGGATTAGAGATTAGATTAGATTGGAGTTTAATAGAATTATAAATACTGCGGCAGGCCTGGAAATATTTGCATTGGCATTAGTAGCTGAGGCGCTGAGGCATTGACCTTCGATGGACAGAGCCTTTCCTCAGGCATTGCTTCGGTTCCCATAACAATTGCATCGAATTGAAGTGTTGGTTGTGCCCACGTCTGATGTGTGCGTTGTACTTCCTGAAGAGCCTGGTGCTCTGCCAGATGCAAAGGTGCGTATTCAATGATCTCAAACTCATAGCAAGGAGTCTGCTGCCCTGCTGCTGCTCTGTCCAGACCTCCTCTATCCCTCACAACATTTATGTATGTCGTCGATTGCATCGCTCCAATTTCTAGGAGGGGCTCAATTAGGCGGGCGCAGTTCCGATATAATGACATCTCTGGATGCTGCTGCAAATCCGACGAGGATGTGTAAAAAAAAGACGGTGCCTCGGCCGATAGCTGTACTCCCGCATTCTGGTTCACATCCGATTGCTTGCTTGAGTCATCATATTGAAGGCTTAGCTGATTGTGGCATGAACGATCGGGTGGACACAGATATACACTTCTTGCAGATGGCATAGTTTCTGGCCAAGGGGCTGTGCGTGGTGCGTACCGCCTTTGTTGGATTGCCGCTTGGGCCAGAAGGCTGTCATCCAGCAAATTCCAGTCAAAACTATAAAAAAAAGTAGAAATTGGTTATAGAACATGATGAGTAGCAGCCATGGTAGTCAACTAACCCAATTCTCTCCGGATTCTCGGCCACACAATTCGTATTCACTTGCAGTGACTCTGCCCCAGAGCACTGAATCATCCCAGGACGGGACATCGTTGAATAATTAATATTAAACGTCTCTCTCTGTCGGTGTTGATGTTGGTGTTGGTGTTGGTGTTGCACGTGTTGTGCCTCCTGCCGCTGCAGCTGCAACGGCAATGGACTCTGGTAGACTTGCGACAACGCGTTCCTCAGCATCAAGTGTTCATCGTTGAAAGGCGCCTCCAGGCAACGTCTGCCGTTCTCAGTGCTATACATGTTCATTCCCCAATGCACTGATCTTCTGCCCCACTAACGATTTCAGTCGCAAGGAAGTAGAAAGGATTGTAGAATTATACCAACAAAATGTGTTTACTAACTAAATCATTTTAGGCTCTAATTTAATTTAGTTAAGCAACTGAAGTAGACCCAAGGCAAGGCCTACTGTTCGGCCAGGGGAAAATGTTGAAAGGATAAAAAGGGATGGCAAATTAAGTGAGGGATTTTTATTACTGCTTTTCAATAGTAAATAAATATATAGAAAAATAAATAAATTAATACATAAATAAATGAATGAACTTAGCAAATAAAAAATATATTATTTTCCATATTTGTATGGAAAATAAATTGTATTTTATTTTTATTGCTCCGAGTGTTACTTTTTTCGATCATCGAGGCTTATGTAAATATAAATTGTATATTTGATGTAGGCAGTCGGCTGACTGCTGGAAGTTTAGACACACAAAATTTTTCATATGCTGTAAACCAAATCACTAGTATTTTTTTTTTTTTTCCGGATCACAACTCAAAAACAAGCATCTAAATGTCCGCCGAGGAAAAATTAACGATGTCTGACAAGTGTGATAAACCAATCCGTAAGCCAAACATGCAGAAAAACGTACGCAGCTTCATCATTAGCGTGGACGAGGACGGGAAGGTCGAGGTCAGTCCACATGAAAACTGCGAATCGTTGTATATGTCAAAGTTTAAAGTGGGATCTGAGAAGGGTTTGCGGGTTGAGAAGCGGCGCCTGCGCCGGGCCCTAGTTGAGGAGGACTCTGATAGCTCGGTTGATGAACTGAAACTCTCTAGGAAGAACAATAACGGTTCGATAAGCACCTCCGAGCGATCCGTTCATGCGATTAGCGACCGCTTCATAAGAATCTACAATAAAAGCCTCAATGACAAGCCCAGCTTTGTTGTCCTCGAGAACGCACTGGCCCGCAAACGTATCGAACAGGCGCTTCAGGATCACCCCGCATGCAGCCATGGATCATACCATTGTAATGCACAGCAGCAGACATCGTCATGCGACATAGGCGCTAACACTGGCTCCCAGACCGATGAGTTTCTCCTACGGAATGCCCTGAGCTCAAAGCCATCAAGAGGAAAGAGCCGAAGCTGTCAAGTGACTGATGGCGTCCCATTGCCGCTGCCACGTTGCAAGCACACCCGAAGCGTCTGTAGCAAAAAGAGCATTTTTTTGACCCCACGTCAATCTGTTCAGCTCCAGGATGTGCGCAGTCTAAGTCCAACGGTTGGGTATTCTTCAGCGGGCTCAACCTCCCTAACAGCCACATCCGACTCGGCATCACATCTGACGATCAGCTTCGTACCGCCAGCTCCACCGATACCAGCAATATTTGCCAGTAGTGCGCAGGTGCCGCAGCAGCAGCAAAATTTCCAGAGCAGCTACCCAACCGTTTGCCCAAACATGCATCCCCCCGGCAACTGCACCAACTGTAGCAACTGTAGCAATTGCAGCAACTGCAGCAACTGCTGCCTCTACCAGCCCCCTACGGCTTTTGGCAACTACTCCGTGTACCAAAGCGACAACAAGTACAACTACTTCTCCCGCCCCTTCATATGCCAACCGCACTCGGCGCAGCTGGAGAATCTGGCTCATTTTCAGCACCAGAAGGAGCAGCAGCAACAGCAGCAACAGCAGCAGCAGCAGCAGCAGCAGAAACAACATCAACAGCAACAACATCAACATCCACATCAACAGAAGCAAGTGCAACGACCAGGCTATGGCAACTGTTGTCCTAGCTGTCCCTTCCTGAGGCCAGCGATAAACCAGCCCACCGTTAGCTGCGGCCATGCCATGGGAATGCAAGCTCGGTTTGGGAACTCAGTTGTGCTTATGCCGGAATCGACACCAGAGAATGCAGCTGCCAAGTGGCCAGTGATGAATGGATGCCCGTACAATCCATTCAATGTGAATGCCTATGGAATGCACCATTGCATGGGCTGTCCAATGCAATCGCAGCCGCATCTACAAGGAGGTTGCTGTCAGGAGCAGCAGCAATTCGGCTGCAATGTGATGGGCAGATCGAAATGCATGGCCGACGCGTGGACCAATAAATCCAATTGCAAGAATCATTGCACCAAGAGAGTGGAACAAATCAAAATGTGCTCCCAATGCAAGCAGGTAAACAGCTCCAAGTCACAAGCCATCATCCCAGGGGGCGGGCAGACACCGTGCGACCAAAACAAAAATGGGACAGTGGAGAATCCCGCATCGATTGCGTCGAGTGAAGCAGAGAATGAAGCAAATGGCCAAAGCGAGGAGGCCACAAATCTCACTGATGGCGATTCAAGCGAGAAGAATGAAGTCTATAATCCTGCCCACGGTTTTCGACGGAAGCCGTTCCCTGCGAAACTTTATATGGCACGTTTCGGACGCACCTGCTTACTGCTAAAGCCCACCACAACTCCGATGGCGCCGCGTCCTCATGCCAGGCAGATCTGCCGTTACGCCGCCATCAAGTCGGGATCCCACAAGAGATTGAAACTCTAGGTACAACGAAAACAAGTGAAACCCCTCATAAGACATTTAGTATGCGAAAATAAACACCATCACATAGATCCGAATATATAAATGCTCTATTGCTCGGGCAAGGGAAAGGACTTTTGGTAATTTGGTCAATTTTAAGTGATTCCCAACTGGCGAGGTTTACCTGTAGGAGCTCGAAGAGGTCGATGCGCACATGGTTTCCATGAGAATCTGCTCGATTGGCTGCAGGTCGTACATGACTTGGTTTACCTTGGAAGAGCTTTGCATATCGTCTTCCTGGGAGCAAAGTTCCCTGCGGGAAGAGGTCTCCTCTTCGGGCTGGGTTTTATTTAAGGAAATGCCACGCTCCAATGTGGCCCTCGGTATGGAGGGTGCACACACGGTATTTGTGGTCAATGTGGAGGCGGTTAGCGATTTGTATTTGGTACGTTGCAGGACCAGACTATTGAAATGCTGTTCATCCGATTCAATAGACTCCAAGGAGTTTGAGGTTTGTGTCAAATAATGCTCATGCTCCAGCACGCTGCTTGATTCTAGATTTGACGTAGGGGTTGAGCATCCTTGCAGAACGACTTTCTCACGATGCCCGTGTGCATGACGTAGTTTCTTCCTCTTCACTGCTGAACTAGTCATCCTTTCCGTCCTGCACGAGAATGATGAGCACGAGGTATTGTGTCGCAGAGCCTTGCGGCTCATTGATAGCCGCTTGATTTGCTCCTGCAGCTCCAGCTGCCGTTGCTTCAGCAATTGTATTTCCTTCTTGAGGGACCTCTGCGATATTCGATCTGCTTCAGAGTCTCTAGCCTCGGACTGGAATTTGTTCTTCGAGCGAGTTTCATCTGAGGAATCATTTATTTTATAGATTCTACTGCACTCCCTACTGCAGCTGCGCATTTGGCGCGGATGCAGCAACACCTCCAGCTGCTTGGCAGGTGGATCGACGCTTTGGGTTCCCTTATTCGATAGCTCCTGCTTGGTTTTTGCCAAGCTGGCACAGTCAAGGAGCACAATGCATGGCGAGTTTCTATTATGCACAGGTGCCCTCGAGTCAGAGCTACTCTTTTCAGGATCCAGAAGAAGGAAAGTCTCACTTTTCTCAGATGATCGATTCTGTTCGTTGCTCTGCTCATGATGGGATGATGAGGATTGATGCGGCATGAAATTTGGTTCCTCATTGGGTTCAAAGGGTGATTTTGGTTCTTCTGGTTCTTCGTCTTCCTTATTTGATTCGGGGTCTGGCTTTTCTAAGGATTTAACTGAAGGATCCTTCGAGTTACTGGTTACATTCTTTGCCAACTTGTTTTTCATCAATCGAATGGCGCAACACTTCCTTTTTTGCGGCACTGTTAAGACTGAGAAGAGTTTGGGTCCTTTTAGGAATTTATTCACATTTAGCCAAGGACGTAGCCTTAATGGATTGCGTTGGAACGATTGGAAGGTCCTTAAATAGCTGCCCCATATGCGATCTGCCGAAAATATTGCCTTGTTTCTACGACCTTCGTTACTCGATTGGTTCGGGCTGTCACTTCCACATTCGGCAAGCTCATCAGTGTCCTTAGGTCGGGACATACACGACGCTTCCCTTGAGCGCAAGCGAGAGTATCTCAGCTTACAAAGACAGTTCTTCTTCAACGACAAGTCCTTGCTCCTGGGCAGGGATACTATTTCATACCTTTTTGGAGAGAAGAAGAAGCAGAAGTGTCTAAATTAATACAAAAATTACTTATTAAATTATCCTTTACCATTCATCTGGCTCACATATTGTGATCTGCCTTCCGCTATTATTTTTCTCCACTCGGAACGGCAGTGCGACCTGCAATTTATCCTTGTAGCTGAAAGCAGGAAGATAAAGTTATAAAAAATTTGTATTTATTTATGAATAAAAGAAAGAGAAAAAAAGGAAGAAAAATACTCAACTGATTTTGCTTTTCAATGCAGTACGTTTGCAGGTCCTTCAGAACGCCATTAACATTTTTCTTATCGATTTCACAGAAGTCCTTCAAAATCGATGCACCTTTGAATTTCTTCTTGGAGCTCGGGGAGGATGCCTTGGATTCGTCTTCTTCCGAGATGTGCTTGTTGTTGTTGCGTGTAAATGCAGTTACACTGTATGTGTTCATGTCAAGGGAGGAGTCCTTTTTGGGCTTCATGATGCGTATCCTCAGATTGCTGGCGAGATCCTTATCATCAACCTGGCATGACCTCGACGCCATTTTGCATGACTTCTTCTTCTCTGGTCTGTCGCATAAATCTTCAATTGATGGCAGCTCCTCGGGCGTCTGCAGCGACTTGTCTACGGACTCATTGAAGGTAGCATCACTCCTTAGCAACTTGCTGGAGGCTACTGGATTCTCCTCAACTATGCATTTCTTGGATTCGCATTTTGAACTTGTATTATGAATTATTGATGTGTTGCAGCCGCTAGTAAACCTCTTACTGGACACGGATCCATCCATGGATTTTTTCGAATTCTTTTTGTTCAGGCGCTGATTGGACTGAACGGACGCATTTTGCAAATGATCCTTCAGAGAGGCCGTCAAGGCAGAGAACTTTGAGGACTTTCTAGAGGCCACACTATTGGAGGAGCGCCTAGTGCATTTGCATGACTCGGACTTTGATTTACTTGGGCGAGTCTCTGCTCTCAAGTCGCTCCAGTCAGGAATGCCCCTGGGCTGTGCCTGCACCGTTTCCAGCCTATTGCAATCATAGTTGTTGTTAAATTGTGTGTTGGCTAGTAAAGAAATTTCTTGTTTCTTCTGTTGCAGGGGCGCAGAACTCTGTACGTAGGGTTTGTCTGCAAACTCTTGGGGAGGCTCTGGAATTTGACAAAGGAGAGACGTGTTTCGTATGAGCGAGCGTTTTGAAGTTGTTGACTTATGTCGCGAATTTTTTGAGGAGGGCTTTCGATCCAAGCCGACGAGGGAGGAGAGCTTTCGGTTAGTCTGTAGCGGTGCCTTTGAAGCTAAATACTTATTATTGGCGGCTGCCTTCAGTGATGAAAATGAGGATTTCATCATCTTATGCTTACATCTACATAGTTTTAAGAAATGCTTCACATCAACAATGAGCGTACACTTGGTTGTCTTTACCGCGGCCAATTCGCAAGGATTGAGGACTGTTGCTTTGGGCGGCGGAGCATTTGCGAACTTAATACGCTCTTCATGATGCGATCTCTTCCTTTGGAATGACTCCCTATTATTTGAAAAGTTCAAATTGCTTAACCTCTTTGAGTTCACATGATTGCGAGAGATCGGCTCAGTGTATTTTGGCCTCTCCTCAGGAACTCGATATACCTTTGTTTTCTTCGCCTGTTCACGTGTCTTTGTGCGCATTTCCTTCATCTTTGTGAATTGGGCCAGGCCATTCCGCAGATCATCGACGAACTTGCGACACATATCGGAACTCATTGTTCCGGTATTTCCGATCTTTCTATCACTATCCTCTTTTGAGCTGGTCTGTTTGCTTTGTGTTAAGTATGTAGGTCTGGGGATGTTCTCCAGAAGCGGAAAGCTGACTACATTTTTCCTTTTAATCTTATACATACCTTTACAGTTACAATCGCTTTCCGGTACGTTGTAATTATTATACAGAATTGGAGCTCTAACATTTCGTTTCTTGATGCTCGGCGCCAATCTGGATGTTGCCTCTCTAGATACACCATTTTGCCAGCCATACTGATCCACGGGCGGCATCGCATTACATTGTAGGCATTTGGGTTGCCACGATGGATGCATTTTATTACCAAACGATCTCTTACAGATCCTTATCGATTTAACATCAAGTGGTATTCGACGATGACTCCTGCCACTACAGTATTGCGTACGATCTAAATTTATTTCAGGAGGTAAAACAACGCGTAAAGGAAGATTGCCATTTCTCCTAAAGGAACAAAATCAGATAATCGGCATTTTCATGGCACTTGCTTACCATAAATCATTATTTCTCTTGGATACCCTGAAAGGCATTTCTCTTTGCTTACTCATCGATATCCTTTTTGATAAATTTCTCAGCTTCCGCGGTATCCAATCGCCATTGTAGTTTCTGCTCGACAAGCCATTGGAGGCTTCCATTTTATCCAGATTGTGTATAGCTCGATCGCTCCTTAGTTCGCCATGCATATGTTGAGGTGGCATCATCAATTTAACATTTCCGAAGTTGTTCTGCAAGAAAGGAGCTGATTTATGGAGATCACCAAGTCTGTAATGTACTGAACTGATACCTGATAACACTTTTCGGATCTCTTCCACGAATTTTGGTTTGAAAAATTCAAGCTACTGGGTGAACGTAGGGGACTTCGACATCTTGAACTACAATAAGGATAATGAAAGAAATGACAATTAAAATGGGGGGAGGGGGGTGGACAAATGGAGTACCATGTTTCATAACCGCCAGCACATCTGAGATTCGTTTTTGAGGATTTTAAATCTCTCGGGACTTGACACACCTCAGGCAAGCTTTCGTCGGTAATTAATGGTTCCGGTGATGTCCCTTTGGTTGAAGTGTTTGTTTTTGTGAACTCCTCGTTGTTGTCGCAATCACTGTCACTGTCTACTTCCGCGTTTTTAATAAAAGTCTTCGTGGAGCTTGATGGAGTTAAGCCAGAACAGGACACTAGTTCACATACTGTCTGAGGATCTTCCTTACAGTTCAGCCCTAAAAGAACATATTCCCTTGCCCGTTTCGATTTTTTGGATTTTTTGATTTTTCCTAAAGTGAAACTCTGTGGATGTCTATGGCACGCATTCTTTTTGTTCGAACCGATTTGGTTTGCGTCCTGCTGCTCGTTAGGGACACGGTTGTACCGGGGACAGCAACTGAATTTCCATTGCCCATTCGAACATATCGCATTCAAATTACACATTCTTTATTAAAACCAATACTGATATCTACATCAGTGATGGTTTTTATTAAAAATCTGTAGTTTTAACAAAATATGTCAACGTTATCCTTCAGAGAAAAAAATTTCACAGATTTTTTGATGGGAACTTTAATTTTGAGAATGCTTTGCAATTTTTCAATGATATTTATGGAATTTTTTAAAAACGATTGACAATCATTTCAAGACTTACTTATTACAAAATATTGCAGCAGGAACGTTCGATGTTCGATGTTCGATGTTCGATGTTACATGTTAAATGTTCGATGTTCGATGCTGGATGATAGATGATAGATGATAGATGTTAAATGTTAGAATTTAGTTATTTAGTTGTGGGATACAAAAAAAAGAGACCATGCACATTCTAGACTTTAAATTTGATTTCTTTAATTAATTTTAAATAATTTACTTTTTTTGTTTTTTAAATATAATCGGAAGAATTGTGCAAATTGAAGCTGAAGCTGAAGATGAACACTTATCGAAGCTCCTATACATATATATATAGAGTTCGTATTATACCGTGCATTGCACATTGGGTGGTCATTGCATCCAACCTCTTCTGTACATGGCACGTTATAGTACGGACCCTATTTCCATGTTGTGGGCTTCGCTGTGGGTTCCCACGAAGATGTCCTATTAAATCTACCAATAACGTGGCATCATGTAGTGCATTGGACCACACCGTTGCCGGCAGCAGCAGTGGCACAGCCGATTGTTTGCAGGCATCGATTGATTCTGAGGTAGCTGCTGGTACGACACGTGTTGCGATTGGCTGTATGGCAACGCCAGGCATTGTTGCTGTTGCTGTTGCGATTGTTGTTGCTGTTGAGGCTGCGGGCAGAGCTGTTGCTGTGAATGCGGGCATGATGGCGGGTTTGATTGCTGGCATGGTTGCTGTTGCGACTGTGAGCATGTCTGTTGTGGCTGTTGGCATGGCTGCGGGCATAAAGGTTGTTGTGACGTCGGGCATAACTGAGTGCAATCTGACTGTGGGCATTGTGCTTGTTGCGCCTGCTGACATGGCTGCGGCGGACATTGCGGCTGTTGGCATGGTTGCGAGCACGGTTGCGGGCATGGTTGCGAGCACGGTTGCGGGCATGGTTGCGGGCATGGTTGCGAGCAAGGTTGCGCGCATGGTTGTGGGCATGGTTGCGTACAAGGCTGCGCGCACGGACAACATTGTTTTTGTTGACACCGTGACATACACTCTCTCTGTGAAACACATTTTTTGGGCACAGCCCGCGGTGCACATGGACCGGGACCATGGAAGTGTCCGCACGGATTGCATCGTGGTTGAGGCGTTGGCTGGCATTTTTTTAAAGATGACGGATTATTGTTGCCACTCTGTTCAATTTTCAGTATCTTACTGTTAGATTGAAAGGGTGTTGCCTGTACGGTAGTGCAGACCGAAGTGGACACCTTGTTTTCAGCTTGCTGGATCTGTACAGAAGTGGATGACTTGTAGGTCTGAATGTGTTCCCCTACAGAAAATGTGCTGCTCATTTGTTGCTGTACTTGTGCAATTTGGTTTGTGCTATGGTGACTCTGATTCATCTGCTTCTGCACCTGAGTCTGCACCTGAGTCTGCATCTGCACTGGACCAGCTGAGGTCACCTGTTGCTGCTGCATTTGACCGGTTGAGTTTACCCGCGTCTGCAGCACTTGACCGCTTGAGTTCACCTGCTGCTGCTGCTGCTGCATTTGACCGACTGAATTAACCTGTTGCTGCACCACTTGACCGGTTGAGTTTACCCGCGTCTGCAGCACTTGACCGCTTGAGTTCACCTGCTGCTGCTGCATTTGACCGACTGAATTAACCTGTTGCTGCACCACGTGACCGGTTGAGTTCACCCGCTGCTGCAGCACTTGACCGCTTGTGTTCACCCGCGTCTGCAGCACTTGACCGCTTGAGTTCACCTGCTGCTGCTGCATATGACCGACTGAATTAACCTGCTTGTGCACCACGTGACCGCTTGTGTTCACCCGCTGCTGCATCACTTGACCGGAGACGCTCACCTGTTGCTGCGTCAGTTGGCCGGATGGCTGCTGTTTCTGCAACATGCTCAAGCAGGACTGCGTCTGGCATTCTATTTGCTTCCGCTGCACTCTATGCTGGCTTCCGTGATCCTTACCGTAGTGGTGTCCGAGAGATTGCTGCGAGATCAATGCCGACCGCGAATGTGGGCAGGTGGTCATTGTGCTATTGCACGCGGTTTGTGTGGATGAGGCTATGTTGCTAGTGCACGCTGTCTGTGTGCGCGAGGCTATATTACTGCTGCACCCGGTCCGGGGGCGTTGCACTTGGGGGCGTGACGAAATATTTGCAATACACCTTGGGTAAGAGCACGTCATTAGGTTGCCAGCACAGTTTATTTGAGGTGCATTGCACGGATCCGGCTGCTTGCACACGTAAAGTGGTACATAGGCCGGCTGCGCATCACTCCAGCAACAAGGCGCACAGGGCTGACATGGTTGACATGGTTGACAAGGCGTGCAAGGCGTACAAGTCGTACAAGGCGTACAAGGCGCTGCATCCTGATGTGCTCCATCGCAATCATAGCTAAGAAAAAAAGTATTATTATTATTGTTATTAATTAATTATTATTATAATTAATTAATTATTATTTTAATTAATTAATTATTATTATTATTAGAGACTGTTCCTCCTACCTTAGGTAATGGGCCTGGGTGACCTCGCAGGCGGCCACGCAATTGGTATTGTTTATGGGGACAAAGCGATGGCATCTTAGCTGCTCCCCACAGAAGCAAGGGAACAATTTGATGGACCTGTTCATGCAGTTGGCATCACTCTTTACAGCAGCGTTTTCATCGGTTGAGCAAGGATCCGTTTCGCAGGGTAATCTACAAACTGGCTCCTGAAAACAAAGTGGATCGACAAAAGCATACGACTCCAGTTGCTCATGTACTACCATTTGAGGCAGGAACTTATCTTCGTTGTCGCCATCATCGCTATTTTGATTATTGAATTCATCCTCTTGCTCAAGCGGCTCCTCCTCCTCCTCTCTCTCCTTATACTTCACTTCATCCTTTTGCTCCTCTTGCTCCGGTTGCGCCTCCTCCTCTTGCTCGTTCTCCTTCTGGCGCTCATGATATTCCTTTTGTTTCTGTTTCTCATCTTGACGTTGTTTACTCTTTATATTCTGTTGATCCAGTTGCTTCTTGGAAGACTTCGGTTTCTCTAGCCCCTGCTGCACCTTCTCGTCCTGCTGCAGTGGTTGAGTCTGTTGTACGGTTTGCTGCTGCTGCTGCTGCTGCTGTTGCTGCTGCTGTTGTTGTTGTTGCTGTTGTTGTTGTTGTTGTTGTTGTTGTGTTTGCTTTTGCTTCCTTTGATCCTTCTCCTGTTCCCGATCCTCATGCATTTCCCGTTCCTCCCGCTCCCTTAATATCTTTTCCTGTTCCTCCAGTTGTTCCATCGATACATATAGCCCCTGCCCATCCGAGCTCTCCTCATCTTCGTCATCTTCTAGATCCTGCCGCTGCATCAAATTTGGCGGCTTTCGAGTTAAATTGTGATGTGTTTCCCTAATATCCGTTTTGGAGCTGTATTTGTACTTTTTGCCCCGCGTGTCCGCTTTGAAGGGTGTGATACCATCCCTCCTATAGCCACTCTTGCCTGCCCCTGAATAATTGGGCTCCACCAATATATATGGACATTTTTTAGTGCCATGCTGCTTTTGGGATAAGTTTAATTTAAGTGCGTTCAAGTTCTCAAAGGTTCGCTTTCTGCACAACTTGGCCTTCTTTTTGAGTCCAACGCATGTGGCCTTCTCCTCATGATTAACATAAGTGTCCGGGCCAGTGAGATTGGTTGCCGCTTTATATTTACAGGAAGGGACAGTCGACTTCATGCTTCCCATATGGCTCGGTCCACAGCAGTTCTCTTCCAGCAAATGAAACCTATCATTAATATTGGCGGACTGCGAAGTATTGGCCGGATATTTGCTCTTAGACTGATTGCGAGGACGCACATTAGATAGTTTTGGAATATTGTTTGGAAATGCGCCAACGGCATGGCCTCTAAGAGAATTCACCAAATAACGCCCGGTCTGTTCCCCAGTCAATCTGTCTCCCAATGTTCGATTGTTGCTCGTGCCCGGACCATTGGCACTGACCACTTTAGATCTTCGACTCGCACTTGCATCCTTGCTCATTGTGCTACGTGCAACCTCAATTCTACAATACTTCCGTTAAAAATTTATTTATCAACATGTTCCGAAATACAAATGTCAAAATATCTCACCTCCTTTGATCGTACACGCCTTCTATCAATAACTTTTTGACGCCCACTTGAAAATACCGCAATTCATTTGGTACCTCCGGTCGCTCGGTTTGGCCCCGGATGCGGCTGTAACAGAGACTGGGATTAATCTGCAGCCAACTATAAGCCAATCATACAAACTATAAAGGAACGAGGTCCTACCTTCTGTTCTCACCCTTTAGCAATCCGGTGAAAGGCTTCAATTTGTTTTATTCGAGTCGAGTATAAATTTGATGTTAATTTTCGGAAAATGTGCTTTTAATTAAACAAACAACAAACTGAGAAAAGGTTTTAAAATGTGTAACTGTTTCAAAGCGTGACCCGTGTCCTGCCGTCCATCCCAATCTTCCATTTTATATATTTGATATCACAGTTGGTCACTTGTTCCCTGCAACGTCAAAAAAACACAGTGAGTGTTGGGCTGTCATTATTGGCCATAGGGAATTGCCTTACCTTAGTCCTGTACAGGACACGTCTACGTTCAAGCATCCAAGTAGTAGTTCATAGAGTCCAGTCCTCCAACATGACATCACCCAGAGATCCAAGCTCAAAGCCAAAGTCTGGCAGTGAATTCAATGAGATATCCACCCAGACGGAGCCCGAGGTCCCAAAGTCCAAGCTTGCAGGCACCAATCCTGAAAAAAATAGTTACTCTCGCTACTTTCGGGATATGCCAGCTGCTGGACTGCCCAGCAAGCATTCGCCGCCATTCGATCCCTGCACAGGCCAGGAATGCGATCCGATCATGAAGAAATCAATAGCTCCTCCCAGCCAATTAATGCCACATAGACGAGCAGAAAAAAAGTCTGCCGAAGGAGAAAGTGCAGCAAAAAGTGCCTCGAGTCCCAGGACGTGTATAGCTCCAAAGCCAGTCAACTTAAAGCCAACTGATCGGTAAGATTCAGACAAGATTCAAGGCCTGTTTTAAACTTTCTGCCTTCCAGTGCTAAGTCGTCATCCGTTCCCCTGTCCTGTGGCAGACTTTTGCCCAGGGATAGGGTCAAGGCAAGGGATAAGGAAAGACACCGAGACAAACAGTCCTGCCGAGGGACAAGCCGGAATCGGAGCAAGGATTGGCATACGGATGTCAGGGGCAGGGGCAGTGAGAGAAACAGAGATGGATACAGATGCAGGGCCAAAAGCATAGACAAAGACAAAGAGAAAGAGAAAGCCAAGGAGAGAGACAAGGACAGGGAAAAATGTCGAAAAGACAGAGACAGGGAAAGAGATAGAAATAAGGAGAGGGACAGAAGTAGAGGCAGAGAAAGAAAGAGAGAGAAAATTAGGGAAAAAGATAAACACAAGGACAACAGACACAGAAGCAGGAGTAAGAGCAGTGACGAGTGTAGAAGCAGCGACGGAGACAGGACTACCATCAAGACGACATCAAAGGTCATCAGAGCACCAGAGCTTGTAGAGCGGTAAGTTCACATGTAGGAGCAGTTCTTCCTGAATCCTTGCTGACAATTATCTTTGGGGCAGGCTCTTCGAATCGCTACAGGTTGCACCAACGCCGGAGAGCTGTTTCCTCGTGCTGCCAATATCAATGCCACACAAGGCACAGTCGGCCGATCGCAGTGACTGCAATGATGAAGGTGATCCAAAGAGGCCCTGGAGCACACAAGTTTCCCAGAGGAAGCAGTGCATTGAGTGTCCAAAGGACAATGATGATTGCGAAACCTCAAGCAACTCGCAGCCGGAAGAGCTTGGCCAATGCTGTGAAAGGTAAGTCCTTATGGAGGATAACATATTGTATTGAAGCCATAATAGCTACAAGCATAAAATGGATCCTTAGGACGGACAAATTATGTGCGATCGGAGGATCGCCCCTAAAGCAGTGCCTTCCATATCCTTACTATTGTTACTGGCCAAGTTATCCGTACTGTTATAGCCCCATCGGAGGTAACTTCTTTCCAAACAATTGTTGCTGCGGTACCTGCCAGGACTTCTACAAGAACTGCTGCTCGCGCAGTCCCAGTCCACCTCGAGGGACGAGCTTAGAGCAGCAACCGCATCGAAGCAGAGAGCGTTCAACAGGTGACGCCCCCAGAAGCGGTAAATCAACGAAACGTGCCACAAGTGGTTCACGGACTTAAGGCAAGGAACCTTGTGTCCTGCACCACAATGCCAATCAATACACGCCACCAACCAGGATCGTCGAAGAGGAGACCAAAAAGAGCGTTAAGGAGCACCCTATGGGAGGAACCAGCTACCAGCTGCATTTTCTAAGGACGGCGGTGACCACCTCACTGACTCCAAGCTCTGCAAGCCTTAAACATTTTATTGGACGCCGCTGAAGGAGCCTTTTACTTGTCGGAAACTAAAATCCGAATTGGATTACATTTGATTCGAGGCTACAAAAAATCAAAGCTCAGCTGAGCTGAGTTGAGCTTAAAAAAATTTTAGTTGTTTTTTTGAATATTGAAATTGATGTTTTTTTTAGATGAAGCAAAAAAAATAAAAAATAAATAATAATTAAAAAATAGAAAATTTTAGAAAATTCGTTGATATTTGAAATGCCATTAAATTTGGATGACTTATTGTACATATAATATTTAATGGTAATTTTATTAGTTTTAAATTTTCATCTGTTTCTGTTTTTGTTTTTGTTTTTGTTTCTGTTTCTGTTTTTTTTTTGTTTTTTATTTATACACTTTTTTATGTGTTCGTCTGTATACGATACATATACATAATATAAGTAAAGATCTTCTTAAATTTGTGGGCTTGTAGAAAACTTAAGTTTTTAAAATATACATCATTTAAATATATATATATATGTCTGTGTATGTGTGTGTGTGTGTGTGTGTATAATGTATATTGGACATTAAATTAAATATTTGATTGATTAAAAGAAAACCTAACTAAAAACTATGAACATAGCACATTTTTATTTTGTTTGTGTAGTGCAGCCAGCCATGAATACGCGTATCCTGTAAAAGGAATATCAAAATGAAGTTCTTCAACATAAGAATAAGAAAAGTAAAACCTATGACATCTCTCACTAATTGACTGCACCCCTGCCTGCCATCGATCTCTAAACATAACTGAAACTGAGTTTGGCTTGCAATTTGCCCATAAGCATTGATTATCCTTAGTGTTTCATGTATATATAATAAGTCGAAACATACATCGATCTTTGTATAGATATCTAATACATATATCCATATCCATATACATATATATCCATATCTATATATGTGTATTATATATGTGTATATAATTATGTGTGTACGCAAGGAGTATGCATAGACATAAAGACTGAATGGGCGTCGAGCGGGTGTTTTAAATATTAATTAAAAAAAAATATAACTATTATTATTTAAAAAACAAAAACTACTACGTACATACCTCAAACTATTTACATTGGACAATGTTTGTCGGTTTGGTATATGTTTAAAACTCTCTCACGTATTAACTATTATCTTTCTTTCACTTTAAATATACCGTGAGCTCTTTTATAACTGTTTTTTGTTTTTTTCTTTGTTTGTTTTCTTTCAATTGATTTCTCTGTGTCTGTGTGTGTGTGTCTATGTTTCATTCTGTTTGCATGTATGTATGTATGTACTTGTATTGAGTACTTGTAGTTCTGCTTTAATCACATGTTGTACGCTCAACTAAAGTGGATTAATAACTTAAGGAATAGTCGGACAGCGCGATCCTGCCTCCCCTCTAGGCATTCTCATCGGTGACATAAATGTATCCATGTTGTTGTAATATGCTCAAGCGTTTCTCCACGGCGTCGCGATCTGCAAGGAGTCATTTTATAAATAAATTAATTTTATTTTTTTTTATTTCCAGGACGAAACACAAATTTCATCATATGTCAATGGATCAATACTGCTGGCAAAATTAATATGAAAATAATGGACAATGGAATGGAATGTTTCGGATTCTCCACTTTGACATATCTTCAGTTTGTTCCCCTTCTTCTTCTTCTCTTTCTTTTCTTTCTTCTCTTTCGGCTCTACGTACATTTGTTTAACAATAATTTATCCTGTGGATGATTGCACTTTTGTACCAAGGAGTGCAGCAAAATGTGCGCGGTGTTGTACCGCTCAAAACAATTCTTGGTGTTCTTTAGAAGCTCGTCCAGCGCAGCCATCTGACACTGCAAAGATAAAGGCGTGTAAGTAGGACAGAAGATGGGCCCAAGCTGCGTCCTCCACCTACCATATCTAACGCATAATCGTAAAGGATCTTATCGGCCGTTATGTTAAATGCATTTGCCTTCTGGAGGAGGCCGCTGTTATTCAAACGCTTGGACTCGTTCAGGATGCTGCGATACTTGTTGTTCATGGTGAGCAGTGCTGCAAATGAAGTGCGGTTAGCAGGGATGAACTTCAGGATTCGATGAGTCTAATTACCATTCTTTACGTTCGATGAGGGCTTCAGTTGCCCGCTGCCCAGCTGCTGCGATGCCAGATTTAGGCCGGACGATAGGAGTTGAAGGGCACGGACGAGCAGCACAAGACGCTCCGTGCGCTTGCAGTGCTCTGGGGCATGGGGTGGAATTTGATGCTGCTCGGTGGCCGTTTGACTGCCAGCGACCATGAGCGTAGAGAGCGGTGCGCAACGGGAATCAGCCACCTCCTGGATGCAGTCGGTAAGTGCCAGCACAAAGTTCAGTTTGGAAAGTGTTTCATTGTGCTCACGATCCATTAGCGTCTCCTCGGAAAGCTCCGGTGCTTGGAATGCATGAGGCTCACTGCCAGGTCCACCAGCGCCAACGGCCGTATCGAGCAAGCTCTGCAGGCCACCGGTTGCTCCCAGCTCGGGCAGGGTAAAGGCCCGTGGTCCTAGCATGTGATGCTGATTGTTATTCTCCGATCCACTGCCCGCGGAGCCAATCGAGCCCAACGAGCCAGGAGCCACCAGTAGTGTTGGACTACCCAGCGTTGGTAATTTGGTTAACGCTGCGGACGGAAGCACCGGTGAGCTGTTGCCGCTTCTGCGCAACGGAGACTGCGAATGCCCGGGCGACACTTGCCAAGTGCAAGGCGCATGCGCCGGTGGTGTCTCCGACAGTGAGCCACCAGACGCGGAACGCACGCGAGTTGGTGGTGTGCCTATTGCAAACTGTACCGCCGGCGGTGATATAGAATTTATGTCGCTACTGACGCTACTCTTCCGCTGATCCGCGCGTGGTTGCTTCACACTAATGGGCTGTGAGCGCGGAATTTGATGACCACCAGCTAAGGTGGCCACAGTAAGTGGTATGCCACTCTGTCTTCCAGGAGAGCCAACGGCAACGCCCCCACCGGCATTTGCCAATTGACGACGCGCTGGTGCTGGTACGGGCTTGGGCTCTGATATAGGTAAGCTACTGGGACGTGGCGGACTGGATTGATTCTGTGTTGGCTGCTGTTGTGGTTGCGGCTGCTGTTGCGGCTGCTGCTGCTGCTGCTGTGGTTGTTGTTGTGGTTGTGCTTGGGCAGCCGTTCCATGACCATGAACCTGTCCATGACGTTGATCCTCGGGCAGATTTTTCGGTACCAAAACAAAATCGTCAGAGTCCTCATGGGAGCTGCAAGAAGCGCTGTTGTTCTCACTGTCGCACAGCACACCAACATTGGTGATGGTAGCACAAATCGCCGGATTAGCCACCACAGAGACTAATAGAAAGGATTATATGGTTGGTCATTCAGTCAGCGGAATAAATCCAATAGTTAAAACTCACTTGAATTCTCCTCCTCCGCTGCCGCCTCCTGTTCCTCGCGTTCCTTCTGCAGTTGATCGGCCTGCTTGACCAACAATAGCTCCTGCTCCAGCTGCTGCTGCAACGGGCTCTTGGCCTTGGCAGGTGGTGTGCAGCTCGCTAGCGGTGGCATATCCACTGTGAAGTGACAAAGTCTGTGAGTCTCACATTTCAATATGTGTGCATTGTGTCTAGGCTTACCTGGCGATACGGCTGCCTTCTTGCCCTGAAGGAAAGGATGCACAAAGAAGCTCTCATAGGATATACGATCCTTGGAATTACGACGCAGCAGACCAAGCAATAAATCACGCAAATCTGGTGAAACGCCATGCGGTATTCTGAAAACAAACTAATCTCAGCAGTCGTCCAAATTTGACCAGGCGAAGGCGCTACTTACTTGGGTGCAAGATTGGCATTCTGCTCATAGTAGAACTTCAGCTCGTTGGGCGTTTGTGCATAGAACGGTGCTTTTCCCGTCAGACACTGGTAGACAATGGTGCCCAGAGACCAGAGATCGGCCTTTGCATCGTATTGCAAAGACATAATTACTTCCGGTGCCTGTTGAAAAGATTCAAATTTCTCAACTTAGAAATCAAAATAAATCACGATTTACGGTCTACGGTCGACGCTTACCATGTACATGGGTGAGCCGCACAAGGTGGCTGCCATGACGCCCTCGTTAAGAAAACGCGCAAAGCCAAAATCAGCTGTAAAACAAAATTACAAAAACAGATTAAGAAAGAGAAAGACAAGAGTTGATCCAATATGACTAAATAAATTGGTTTATCTGGTCGATTATACAACATACATAAGCAAGCTGGGCTTACGTGAATCCCAGATACTCTTAAGCCGAATTGTTTTTCTAATACTTAAATACATTTTCTTAAATATATATCAATTATTTTCGAGTGATATTTCCTAAATAAACATAGAAAACAATTGCCCTTTAAATCTTCTTTAAATAAAAAAAAAAAAAATTAAATTCCGCTATTTATTGGATTTTCTCCTCCAAATGCAATTCTCATTTTCCTGTGCATAGACAATTAATTTGTACACACATACAAATACATATACAAAAATCATTTATGCATTTTGTGCTGTATTCCTATAAACAAACTTTTATAGCACAGCAATAAAAAAAATAAGCTTTCATTTTGGGTGTTCTCTTTTATGCATTTATATATTTATATTTAATTGTTTTGTCTTTTTTTGTTTGGGTTTTTATTAATTTAATCCTTACCTATTTTTAGCGTAATTTTAGATGGTGCTGGCAAAGTTTTGCCGTAGTTGTGCGATAGAAGAATGTTTTGTGGCTTGAGATCACGATGCACAATTCCTTTGGTATAAAGTGCTTTCATGGCACCAGCTATAAAAATCACAAGGACAAATTATTTAATATAAATCTAAGCACAAGAATTATGTAATATTACTTACCTAGTTGAATGAGAAAGAGTCTAACGGTATCCTCGCTTAGAGTGCCCTTTACGCTCAGATAATCCGCCAGATCACCTCCATTGCAATACTGTAAAGAGAGAGCACATATTAAAAATGATAAGAGCAACCGTCGCTTAAAGCTTAAGAGAAAGAGAGAGCTTTTTCTATCAATTGTGCTTAAGTTGCTTTCCGATGTTGCCCTGGCACGCAGATAGCGGACAACAGATAAGGAGTTACATTCAAAAGGTGGCCTAGATGCGCACAGGCATAAACCTGCTGCGTTCAGTAAAACTACAGTTAGGCTTTTCACTCTTTACTCTCAGGGTCCTCCTTATTGCTCTTACAGATAATTTTCACAATTGATATTGAATTTCTGAATGGACGTCCTAATGGGCGACTTATATTATATTTAGTAGCGTTTAACATGGATACATCATTGGCCGCTGGCGGTACAGAGATTGGGCATTGCCTTCGGCTTTTAATCTTTTCGAAATGCAAGCTAAACCATTTCCATTTTCATTTTCATTTCGATTTTCATTTTCAGTTCTTTGATTTGGTGTGATTTACTGCAAAGTTGGCAAAAAAAAGAATTTGATGGCACGCACGCCTAGACTCAAATTCAATTAGCTGACTCTGCTCCGGCAATGGTATAAAATACGCCGTACGCTGGGAAAGAGCTAAACTATTGGTTTCGGAATCGGTTCGCAAGCACGAAATGGTAGACGCCACGGGGGCGTTGTGTAATGCCAGCGAAGGTCCTGTGCTAAGACCGGAGGCACGCGTCTCGGGAAATGGCGATCTTCAGTTTTTGGGCTGGAATGTGCCCCCGGATCAAATACAGCACATTCCGGAGCACTGGCTAACACAATTGGAGCCACCGGCATCGATGCATTACATGCTCGGTGTTTTCTACATATTTCTCTTCTGCGCCTCCACCGTGGGTAACGGAATGGTCATTTGGATCTTCAGTACCTCCAAATCGCTGCGCACACCTTCCAATATGTTTGTGCTGAATCTGGCCGTATTCGACTTTATAATGTGCCTCAAGGCGCCCATCTTCATATACAATAGTTTCCACCGAGGCTTTGCGCTCGGCAACACCGGGTGCCAAATCTTTGCTGCCATCGGTTCCTATTCGGGAATCGGAGCCGGGATGACCAATGCGGCCATTGGATATGATCGCTTCAACGTCATAACGAAGCCAATGAACCGCAATATGACCTTCACCAAGGCCGTAATTATGAACATCATCATATGGTTATATTGCACACCTTGGGTTGTCCTGCCTTTGACCCAGTTCTGGGATCGGTTCGTCCCGGAGGGCTACCTGACATCCTGCTCGTTCGACTACCTATCGGATAACTTCGACACGCGCCTCTTCGTAGGCACCATATTCTTCTTCAGCTTCGTGTGCCCCACCCTGATGATCATCTACTACTACAGTCAAATAGTGGGTCATGTCTTTAGCCACGAGAAGGCGCTGCGCGACCAGGCGAAGAAAATGAACGTCGACTCGCTGCGGTCCAATGTGGACAAGAGCAAGGAAACCGCCGAGATTCGCATTGCCAAGGCAGCTATTACCATCTGCTTCCTCTTCTTCGTATCCTGGACACCGTACGGGGTCATGTCGCTCATTGGCGCATTCGGCGACAAGAGCCTCCTAACACCCGGGGCCACCATGATACCGGCCTGCACCTGCAAGCTAGTGGCCTGCATAGATCCATTCGTGTATGCCATTAGTCACCCAAGGTATCGCATGGAATTGCAGAAGCGCTGCCCGTGGCTGGCCATCGACGAGAAGGCCCCGGAGGCCAGCTCCGCAGCCTCGACAACCACACAGGAGCAGCAGCAGACCACAGCAGCCTAAGGATAAGGATAAGTCGACTAAGGATTACTGCATTTCGGATCCCGGAATCTCGATTCTGGAATCCGGACTATGGACTTTGAATATACGTTGAACCTGCTCATGAACTCGAACTCGAAAACGAACTGGAACTGGAACCGATCTCGAACCTCTCTGAATTTGTAATACGAATGCAATTGAATTATTATAACAGAACATAAAAGCGAAAAAACAAAAAAAAAAAACTATTACCTACATGTACACTAAGAAGACACTGAATTAATGCAAAGTTGACAAAAGAAAAAATTACAAAAAAAAAAACTAATAAAAAATGAGATAAGTAAGAATAAAATCATCTGCTCGAAGCTGTTGCAAGCAAACCGCGTACTATGCGAATGAATTAAGAGCAATCAAGGGATCCCAGAGGCGATTCTATGTGCATTATGAGTGGATTGTCTGTTCAGAGTCAGCGGCGACTTATTGTCCCTCGGTCAACAGCAATTGTTGAATACTTGGCCATTTTCGCATACTGTAAGTGCCTCCACTTATCAGAGTGTGTTTGTAAGTGTGTGTGTGTGTTTGCATGTGTGATGCTTCCGCAAGGTCAAAGAGAAATCACAAAATTAATGGCATACATTCAATTTGAGTCTAGTCTTACAGCAGTTTTAACCCCCTGCCAGCCACCTGCTGTCCACATTATAAAGTAAAGTATTTAAGATTTAAAAGAAATCTTAGATCGCCATTATTACAAATACAAATTGCCACGATTGACACAAAATATTAGATTTTCCCAAGTCAAACGGAAGAAAAAGCGAGATTAAAGCTCATTCCGAGATGCCTATGCACTTCCATATAAAAAAAAAAAAGAAAAAAAAATGTGTGTGACGAAATTAAACATCAGCGAATGGATTTTTTTATTACATCAGAAAGTCATGTGATTTGTGGAATTTATTATACTATATACCACTCTGGCTTCCTTCCTTTTACTTGACCAAAAAACTTGAGATTGACCTTTAGAATGCGAACTGCAGTTTTCGGCCTTAAAGCCAAAACTATGCAAGAAAATGCAAAAGCAGCACGGAAAATTATTTGCGGTCTGTTGTTCATACAGAAAGTATTTCGGAAAATTTGTGTGCACAATGAGCAAAGCAAAAGAGCATTTTAGATGCTCGTTTGGGCTACTTACACTTTAATAAGCAAACAAAGCGCTCTAATAAAACAACAACAATGACAAAAAGCAATTAAAATTACAAAATTAAAATGACAAAAGACTTTATTTGGTATTTCGGGGTAGCAACGCACAAAAAAAAAAAAAAAAGGAAAAAATGAAAAAAGTTTAAAAAAAAAAACAGTACCAAGCAAATACAAAAAAGTCATTGACATGTAAAGCACACAGCTCAAGTACAGCATGTAAGCTGCTGCAGCAATAAGAGAAAGAAAGAGAGAGAGGAGAAGGACAGTGAAAGAGAGCCAGCAAGCACAACAAATGCACTTTGAGCTACTGTTTAATAATCAATTACAACACAACAAAAGTAAATAGACAAAGTGGAGCTATAACTGCGCATGAGTCAGCGTATTAGCAAGACGTGCAATTGCCAAATTCATACATATGTTAAATGTTCAGTGCCAATGTTGGATAATGTGAAGAGAGCGTGTTTCAAAAAGTAAAGAAAAAGGAAATGAAATGAATAAAGAGAGCAAATTGCAGATTATAGCAACTCAAAAGCTCAGACAGTTTGGAACGTTGTGATTCGGCAGCTCCAAAGCATGCAGTTCAGTTATTGAGGGACACTCGCGACGTTCATGCGTATCGCGCGTAATCTGAAACTTACAGCTACTCACGCAAAATCGCATATTAAATATTTGAATGCTTGTGATTCCATAGTCTTTTGACATAAAAAGTTTTTTTTTGTAAACAGTATGTACAGAGTATCGGGTACAATCAACAAAAATGAGACTTCAATCACATACTTGTGTATATAAACTAGTCGCTGTCAGCGTTTAAAGGTCATAATTATTCCACAGACTTAGAAGCGATAAAAAAAAAATAACATGTGTAGCAAGCAGTGTTTCTTATTAAGACGTACACATAGTTCGATAAGACGAACATATGTGCAGTAAATAAATAAATTACAAACAAATGGAATCTAATTGAAATAACTAAATGTTAAAGCAAATCCACAAATTCATATGTCTATACAACTTTTAAAGAAAAAGTAACCCAAAACGCCGCAAACAACATCAGACGACAACATACTGAGAATTTTCATGGGCAGAAAAGAACATAATAACAGAGCAATTTGATAAGATTAGCGACTACTAAATAGCTGCGTTAAGACAAAAGAAAATTTTATTAATAATCACTGAAGTTATAACAACTAAATAGGACACATTACATTTCAAATCAAAGGGGGCAACAGCGAATACAAAGTTGACATTTGTATGGATATGCGTATCTGTGTGTGGATGCATGTTCGCATGTATGACGTATAAGCTCTGGCACCATAAGACGTCACGAAAGCGCAGTCGTAAGAAGCTCACGCTCTCTAGCAATCACCTTAAAACAAAAACAACACCTGCTGAGCATAAAACAAATAAAGAAAAAAGGTTGCTTGCCGATGTGACTGCAAATTTTGCGACTGCCGCTCAGTCAAAAAATAGCTCTCAGCGCGTTCAGTTTGCTTTGCGCTTGGCAAACTGTTGTGTTTGCGTGTGTGTGTGTGTGTGTGCGTGTGCTTTGTTTTTGTATGGCAAATGTTTATCAGTTTGTTATTTTTTTTTTTTTGGTGTATTCCCTGTTTTTTTTTTTTAAATTCAATTCAAATTCAAAATAAACGTCCATATATGTGCTAAGGCTTTAATTATACATACAAATTTCTTAAAGAGCAGCAAATTGACCTCTCGCAATGCAAACACACATCGATCTTTATCAATTGGCCTGCAAATGGCACGCGCCTTTATATTCAATTTCTTTTTTCGGTCTTGATTTCCTCGGACAATATTTAACACCTTTCCACATCCCACATCCCCCATCACTTATCCCGCTTTCCTAAAATTTACTGTAACTGCTTGTTCTTTAACAGATTTGTTTAATTAAAATCGTA
This sequence comes from Zaprionus lineosus, assembly GCA_035044505.1. NCBI lineage: Eukaryota > Metazoa > Arthropoda > Insecta > Diptera > Drosophilidae > Zaprionus > Zaprionus lineosus. The sequence goes on along the minus strand of JAWNNX010000682.1, from coordinate 3,084,552 downwards.
ATGAGAAACACCTGAGGCTTGCTTTGGGCAGCAAAAAAAACATATTACTTTTGAGCTCTGAGTGGCTCAAGTCATTAGGCTGCGATCTCCGAGAGCCACAGTTGCAAATGTTAAAAAATTAATTATACTTTATGAAACCCCATTTATAATATATAATATATAATATATATATACAAAGTGCAGGCACATTACTTCGGCCTTTAAAAATGTTTTAATACAAGACTTACATAATGCAATTTATGATTCAATAAAAGTGAGCCCATAATTCAAAGTATGACACAAAAGTAATAAAAAAAACAGACAACAAGCTAAAAACACAAAAACAAGTCTAATAACAATAATAATAATAATAATAATAATAACAATCAAAATAATAGTAACAAGTTAAGAGATACGAAAAGGAAAGCCGAAGAAAATGCACGTACATTACAAATTTGGATTACTTTTGATATTCCTGCTGAGCGTAAGGTAAACAATGGAATGGGCCTAGTCATAAATATAGATTTAAAGATTTTGTAAATAATAAAATCGGCGAATTGACTTGCTCTTAAATTTATGGACTTAATTGTGACCGATCGATTTGTAAAACAAATTAAGCTGAATCCCAAATTCGCATGGCATGTAAAATAGGAGGCCTCCTCCCCCTTCTCCGCCTCCAACTCCCTCCCCGGCCGCATCACCGGGTCCGTTACATTCATTTTCATGCTTCACATTGATAAACCCTTCGAATTGCTAATGGGCAGCTTTTATTTATAGATTGAGGGTAATTACGTACTGTCAAGACAAAGTACAAAGTGCCGTTGTGTTGGGTGATATTCATGAAATGAATTTAAACGGAAACCAGTTAAAATACGGAATATTGTATAAGTCAGGAACATCAGGTGCACAGACCTTTGAACTGGCATTATATCAAGTTAACAATTTTTCTATAAACAACATTTCATGGCCAACCCCCGGTAACAGCAAGAAATTCGCCCACACGAAGTAATTCTTTTTTTTTTTACCTTGGCTAGTGGGCGGAGCGGGGCGGGGGTTTTGGGTTGGGTGAGTAGAACTCATGTCTAATCTGAACACTGATAAGAAAAAACAGTTGCAATATTTTTTATTCTCTCTTTTCTTTTGTTTTTTATACTTTACACACTTATCAATATGTTTACCCAATGCGGCAAACATTCAAAGCGGTCACCGCCAGCGCCACTGCAAACAGCAACCTCAACGTCTTTATGACTCATGTCCCGGGGCTGAGCTGGTGCTAAGTTGAAGAAGCTTCTATTGATTTGCTCAGCAACCTGACGTGTGTTGGGGAGGGGGGCAAATGAAAAGCTTTCACACACACATACACACACACATGGATATATATGTACTTATGTCCTTGTATGGTTTTCAAGGGTCGTTCTGCCATCACTTCCTTTTCAACCAGTGTCGTCATCCTTGCCACATCTCCCCAAGTATTGATGGGCAGAGGGCCCAGGCCATGGCACTTACTACTCCTGTCCAAGTGCTTCGTAGATAACTTTATCAAGTAATTAAAGGTAGCCATAAATGACTGAAACAAGGCTTCTCTTAGATTACGATTAATGGAAATGGAGGCAACGTCATTTTTTATATTCGAATCATAAAAGAGCGGCGGCAGGTGGATTCATACTTTTGACCAACTCGCATGAGCGGCGTTTGAATGTCTCTCTACTCTGCCAAGTCGTACTAGACCATAGCTGTAGCCCAGATTTGCAAAGCCGATGTTTTAATGCCCCTCCTTTCCCCACCTCCTCCTTTCCACAATACTTGGGCTTCCAGTTAAGTAGCTTAGTTCGGGGGCAAAGCCAGACAAAGTGAAGTCAAGTTGAGTTTATTCGCGATTCTCGACTGTCACGCCATTTTGAGAAAATGTTGCAGCGACGATTATAAGACGCACTTGAACTGTCGCATCACACACACGCACACGCACACACACATATACATATATATAGTCATTTTATGATAGTTCAAAGGACAGAAAGCTACTCAAATCATCCCGCTCAATCCGGCGGCGCTCCTAATGAAGGATTCAGAATGCGAGACTAACTTGGTCAAAACGAAAGTGACAGTAGGCATGGGAATTAATAAAAAAAAAAAAAAAACAAAAATAAAAATAAAAGCAAAAAAAACAAAGCAAAAACAAAAACAAAACAAAAACCGGCCAAGTTGTAGCTGTAACCATGACGAAAACAGGTTTCCCCTCATTTCATTCATGCGAAACCAAAAACAACAAATGGCAAAAACAAACAAAAGCGAATAATGATTATGGAAGGACGGACGGACGGACGGACGTGGAGGCAAAGCAGAAAACTTAAAACAGAAGAAGAATCAGCCAAAGAGTACAAGTAGATAGTTCGTTTCTTAAAGCGAAGACTTCCGACCAAAAGATACCCCAGATACCGCGGTAAATAAACCAAGGCACATACATGCATGTGTGTGTGTGTGTGTGTAAGTGTGTGTAGAACAAACTTATTATTGATTATAGAAAATAAAATAAGACAGGAGAATCTCTTATCCTGTATATTGTATTACATTCACACCTGTACAACCAGGGGTATACTCTATATATGTATATATATATATATGTATATATATATATGTGTGTGTGTGTGTGTGCAAGACAATTTTGGCATGTGTAAAGGGGTCAAGAGCAGTTTCAGGACAAATCACTGGGTGTTGCTCGTTGCCGTTTACGTTCAACTCTTACGTCATATCAAAAGTGGCAAGGACGCACATTAAAGCCAGTTGAGAGTTTTTGGCTTTTGGTATGCGGCTTTTGGCAACGAGAGCATCGGGTGGCTAATTAGTTAAATTCCCAATAAGTCGACAAGGCTGCAATCAAGATTCTAATTCATTGCAGCATTAGTTATACGGCGCCTGTGGAGGATGACCAGAGGGGTAAAAACGGCACCGGCATCGATAATGACGATTATGATTACGATAATGACTATGATGATGATGATGACTTTGCCACAGATGATAAGACACAACCAGAGATTGCCGCCAACAGGCAACTACCATCAACAACGTCAACAACTACTACCACATTTCGACCCATATTCAGTGAGTGTAAAACTTAAAAAAAAATAAAAGAATTTATTTTTTTATTTTTATATTTGTTTAATTGAAGGCATTCCACGTCGCAGCAGCCACGTCCTAGAGCCCAGCTGCCCACGCAACTGCCTCTGTTTGGAGGACTACAAATATGTTCAGTGCACCAACGCACAGTTGACCCATGTGCCGCTGGACTTGCCAAAGAAAGCCGCCATTATAGATCTTAGCCACAATAAAATAGCGGAGCTGCGAGCCGAAGACTTTGCCAACTTATCAAAAGTTGTAGAAATAAATTTAAATAACAATGCAATCCGACGACTTGACAAGGAGGTATGTAACATGGAGCAGTAATTAAATTAATTATAATAATAATAATAATTAATTATTTATTTCTTAAATCCTCGCAAGGCATTCATGGGCCTGGAACGCTTGCTTCGCCTACGTTTGGCCAATAATCAATTGACCGACATCGAACCGGACACCTTTGCGGGCGCCACTGAGCTGGAACTGTTGGATCTGAGCAACAACAGTATTACACAGCGCACAGATGGTTCCCTTTTCAATCAGCCCACTCTGAAGGAATTTAGCTGCTCAAACTGTAGCTGGACGGAGCTCCCGGAGCAAATATTTATAAACATGAGCGCACTGACCGCACTTCGTTTGGATTACAATGATTTTGAACGAGTAAGTTTCGCGCCAAAGTAGTGAAAAAATAATCGATAGACGATATCAATGTCACAGCACACTCTAGTTTGCAGCCCTGCATGTGTTCATACAGTTGTCTCGCTCTAGCTTTAGCATGCGCATACGAACTAATGTGGTCTCTTCTAATCTGACAGCAAATCAATACGCGAGCTTTTACGCCGCTAAAAAATATTATTAAACTTAAACTGCCCGAGCTGAATCAGGATAATATTGAGGAGCTGTGCAAACTTCTGAAATCGATTGACAACATCAGTTTCAAGCATTTTGATGTTAGCTGTTTTGAATTTGTCCTTGGTTCATCGTTCAACGAGAGCGTCATCCAGGCCACAAAGCCGCCATTCAAGCGAGTGACGGGGCTCTCCAGCACACCAAAACCAGCAACGTACACCACAGCGCGCACAGGTCAGGAACTCGTTTGAAAGCAAACAATGATGATAATTATAAATTATAAATTATAAATTATATTGTCAAATTACTTTTACAGCTTTAAATCGGAATCGTAGCAAAATGTCAAACGAAACGCTGACGTTGGCCAAAGCGGGCATTATGACTGAAAACAATGAAGTTGATGTAAACGAAGCCAAAGGCAAGGAGGAACCCTACCAAGTGCCCATTTCACAAGAAACCCTCAACACACTGCTTATATGTAAGTGCAAGTTTGGCCTCTCAGTGACTCCATGAATAAAATACAATGTGTTTTTTTTTTCTCTCTCTTTTTTATAATCATTCCAGGTATTATGGTGGTTGCAGTAGTTGGCATCATTGTGGGTCTCATTTGTCGCAAAGATGTGGGTGGCATTAAGACGAAGTGCTGCCGTACCAGCAAACCAGAGCCAAAGGACCAGGTGCATCCCACGGAGGAAATACCGTTAAATAAACTAGCCTAAGACATACCACTCGCTGCCCGAACAGAAACATTGGCCAATCAACGATTTTTGAGAACAAATTCCTGTCTTTCATTATAAATTTAGTTATTAGTGACATTTCTTTTTTTTTTTTTTCTGTTTGATTAATTTTGTTATTTGTGAACTGCAGCATTTGCTAATGATATGAGACTTGAACTCATTTTCCATTGTAGCTTTACAATAGCACAAATGAATATAATGCCCAATCCGGGACCGTAGACCTAGTGTTTAGTTTAAGTCGTCTAGTCGCTTAGTTCTTGTTTCATAGACACACCTTAGTTTAAAACAAACCAATCACATTTCTTCTTGGCAGCAGGAAAACTATTATATTTTCCATCTGCAACATTCACATATTGTACGGTTACATTCGGAGCATCAATCATATCGATATTGACATAATTATTAGCGCTTAGTTTGTATTGTAAACGAGACGTAGAAATTTTGCCAATTAAACAATAAATTAAATTATTGTAAATAGGATTAAATATATTTGCCAATTCAATAAGTGCCGACTTTGCATCTAAACGAAATCTTGAGGATCAATGTATGAATCGATATATATATTTATATAGCTTATTTTATATACAATATATATATATTATTTTTCCGTATATGTAGATCTTTAGAAAGATGGGACTTGAAGATGAAACTGAAATCTAATTTCTATATTTCATCATTTAGAAAAATGGAAAATCATATATAATATATTATTCAGATTACTTTGGATGACGTGAGAAATTTGAAGATGGTCGGTAAAATCCCCTTTTCCATTCTAAAGTCATCATTAGGGAAACTTTGTGTATGTGCTGACAGCATAAGAAGCCCCCCCACTATTACCCCCCCGCACAACAATCCATTCTTATCAAGGTAATAACTAAAATGCGCCGCACGGGAATTTGACCTATTTTCAAAATCACTTAATCAACGTACAATGCCCGCAAAAAGTATACAAACACCTAGTCCAGACGCGAAAAATATCAGAAAATTCAAATCAATAAACAAGTAGGTCAAAAACTTAAAGACGATGTTGAAATCGTCGTTGTTTTGGAAAAATCATATGGATGATCTGTTAGGCGAAAACGAAATGATATTTATATATATATAGGAGGTATAGGATATATAGGAATGGCGTCACGATATTGGACAACAATATAAACAACATGTCACTTGGAAATTCATTAAGATATAAGAGGAAAAATGATTTAAAGAATTTGTGGTGAATTTCGCCGGCTGATGGGACGATCATTTACTGAATGGGAAGTGAATGAAATACGGGGTATACGAGAAGTCGATCAATTTGGATAGAGCTTCGAAATTTGTTTACTTATTTCGTTTCTGAATATGTATTTTTACTTTCGAAGAGAACTTTGCAACTTCCGCAATTAATTGCGTAGCGTTTTAGCTTAAAGTGGCAAATGCACAAGGCAGAGTTGGGGGATCAGGAGGACGTTCAGTGACGTGGCCTTTGCCTACGTGCACTTTTATTGCAGTTGGTAGTCAAAGCAGAAAAGCAACAACACACAACTGAGTCACACATATGTATGTATAGGCCACATATCATTAATAATTTTACACTACTCTACACATGTGTGCATGTGTATGTGTACGTGTGCATGTGCATTTGTACGCGATTGTTTAATAATAGAATCGCGAGGGCATAAACAATGAAATGACAAGTTTTTGGTAGACTATTGATAAGCGCAATGTATAAAAAAAATAATAATAATAACAATAAAAATAAAGTATAGACAACGATATGAGTGGACTCACCTCCATGACAAGATTAACGCAATCCTGCGACTCCTTGCAGTCCAGCAGGGCCACAACGTTCTCATGGTGCAGCTCTGTTAGTTCCTTGAGAATCTTGATCTCCTTCCCAAGCAAATTCTGCGTCTTGATGAGCCCCTTCTTGGTAATGCATTTAATGGCCACGAGCATGTGTTTCTGAAAATAGGAAAAGGGAGAGGGCACACACACACACACACACACTTATTAATAAATCACAATATCAGTGTTAATTAGCATTAATTAGTGTTGGTTAATGAACCCAAGAGTCATTGATCGACACTTAATCGGTTCGCAGGCAAACGAGAACTTTATAAATTATTCAATTGATTAAACCAAAAACACAAAAATATCGCAATTAAATGCAATTTTCGAAATTTACAAATGTTTTTTTTTTTCCGTTTTATCTGAAGTGAAATCAACCTTAAAACTTCCAAATCGCGTGTCAAATACTGTCAATTAAAACATATAAAATTCACACACACACACACACACACACACACACACTATAACAACAAGGGGCATGAAGAGTAGCAGAGGGTCATTCATATAATTTAAATGAAAAACTTTAATGATTTTATATTTTGAATTTTTAAACGCAACACAAGTGGACGCAGTGAGAATCGCAAAGAGAGGCGCACAGAAGAGTTGCACTGCCCTGATAAAAGGCATGGAATTCATTTATTACCACATATATCACATATTATACGTGTATAGGAATTAATTACGGGATAGGTTCCGGACTGCGCTTGCCATCGGGTAGTCCGGTTCGACGACTTGGACGGGAATGTATTACGGGAAAGGTTCCGTATTGCGATTGCCATCGAGTAGTCCAATTCGATACGCATAGATTATTAAACGCAAGTGTTGGCAGCGACCATATGATATGTCTGACACCCATGGTTAAGTTTTCTAGTTTACCTTGGTGCGATAAGGAGTTTTTAGTGTCGGCCAAGCTCCCCGCCGCACCCCACGACACTTCACCCATCAAGAGCCCTTTCGCTGTTTGCCCAGCAATTACCCAGCAACAATGACTCCCTGTCTGTGTCCGTATTTACAGCCCGGCTGAAAGTCCATCGTCTTCCCCCAAACAAAGGGAAGGGCATAAGCTTACAGTCAGTTAGCGGCTGTCACTAAATTGCATATGGCGCGATACGATTACTTTTCTCTTTTGATAAGATCGCGTATTTTGCGTAATATAAAATAAATTCGCCCCGCTTTCATTCAATTCAATTACCAACTTTTACCTAAGGCATTTCTATCGCACTTCAAGCGATCCTATGACTTGCAGTTTGTACTACGATTTAACTAATTTAAATATAATTAGTTTAAATAATATTATTAAATAAATTAAATATTTAATAATTTAAACCCTTTTTTTAGTTTTAAATATTATTTCTAAATATTAAATATTTTTAATATTATTTTGGTTTATTTTCAAACATTCAATAATAATAATATTAAATATTTAAAAATAATAAATTAATAAAAATAATATTATTTTGAAAAACTCAAATATTATTAATTATTATATTATTTTTCAATTTCCATTTTCATGCTTGATGTCAGGAGCTGAGATTTTCCACTCGAATCCTAGACCACAAATATGAACAGTCAAGAAATGCTCTCAATTTGACCGATAACAGAGATCGCATAATATATATATATATACATGTATATACATATTTATTTAATAAGTATAAGTATAGTAATAAATTGCAGCAGTTGCCAAGACATTTTGATTAAAAATGTTTAACGGTTCGGTTCTTCGTGAGATCATTACTGGTCGGAGGCTGCACATGTGGGGAGATGATAGGCCGTTAAACTTCGCCTGATTACAGACTGTGGGCTAGGTCAAAGTCACCAAGGGGCAGTAAAAAAAAATGTTTAAGCAACGATAAAAACCAAACAAACAACAAACATGCAATTAAGGAAATCTGCATTTCAATCAGATGTAAAATAATTAATTAATCAAAAACCAAATTTCAAATTGAATGGATTGGAATGGAAGTAGTCGAAATAAAAAAAGAAACAGTTTTTATTTACGACAAAATAAGAGAGGAAAAAAGTAAACAGTTAAAATTTATAAAAATTAAAAATAAAAATAGAGGAAGATGAATATAAAAGATAGGATAGGAAAAAAGAAAAGATTCCATAGCATCGAAATAAAAAACAAATGTTTTATTTGTTAAAAAAATATAGTATATTAAAATAAAGTGTTTAATTAAAAGAAAAATCAATAAATATTTTAAAAAAATTATTTAAAATATAATATATAAAAATATTGGAAAAATAAAAAGTTTAAACTTAAGAAGAAAAAAAAATAGAAGAAGAGAAACAAAAAAAGAAAGAAAAAGAAAAAAAATAAAATAAATTTATAAACAAATATTAAAAAATTTAAGATGCAAGGCATTAAAAAATAAAATATGCAATTTTATTTTAGGGTAAAAATAAAATTTGAAAGTAGCAAAAAAAAGATAGTTTTAATTTAAAAAACATTTAAGACGGAAATAAATAAATAGAAAAATGAACAGTTACAAAAGTTAAAAATAAAATATAAGTAGAAGAATAAAAAAGACAGTATGAATTTATAAAAATAATAAAAGATAAAAGACCAAAAATTAAAATAAAAAATTAAATTTACAAAATATAAAAAAAAATATTACGAAATGATATATCAGAAACTTTTTAGCAAACGGATGCCTCGCAGCTGTTATTATATAATCATAAAAAAAAATCAAAAGGCAAAAAAAATAAATAAACAATTAAACAAATAAAGAGAAAAAAAATAAACAAGAAAAGTAGAAACAAATGCAGTGATTCGAGACATTAATGAGAAACCTATTGAGTTTCGGACTGGTTGCTCAGACATGTCGCAGACATGAGTCTCCACGTGCAGAGCAGCAACCGGGAAGCTGGCGACAAATAAATATGCGCATAAATTGATTATTGTTTTATTTTATTTTTTCTTTTTTTTTATTATTGATTTTATTGACTGAAAGGCTCGCCAAGAGAATTGCGATCACTGAAACTCTTCAAACGGGTATCAGGAGTATCAGAATTCTCACGGTAAACTGGTTTAACGGGCAACGGGCGGTCCAAACTATATGTGTAGTTCCACTTGGCTGAATTTACTACAGTATCGAATTTGTTGCAAATCAATTTAATTGAAAAATAAAATAAATTAAAAAAAAAATAAAATAATATAAAAAAAAAAAAATAATATAAAAAAAATAAAATAAAAACAAAAGAAAAAAACTAAAATCAAAAAAAAAAACTAAAATCAAAAGAAAAAAACTAAAATCAAAAGAAAAAAACTAAAATCAAAAAAAAAAAACTAAATTCAAAAAAAATAAAATTAAAATTTTCATTTTGAGGCAAAACATTTTGCATCTGGCTACACCAAAGGAATCACAGATTTTCTCAAAGTTTTCCACACAAATCTTCTGTCTCCTCATATGAAGAAATGGAAAACCCGAGACGAGCAATATTCGCCAAAGAGTTTTCCGCGAAGCGTTTTGGGTTGCTTTTCCAGCTACATTTTCACCCGACAAACCAGTTGAAAGCAACAACTCAAATGTATATTTAAGTATGCTAGGCATGTGTGTTTGTGTGTGTGTGTGTGTGTATGCGTGTGCCTATGTGTAAGTGTATCTGACAGATGCTTTTCACTGTGGCTTCGATTTGTTTTTCGCATCATTTTTTTCAAACAATTTTTTTTTTATTTCTGTCCAAATTTTGTTTCCCTTTAGTTAACTTTCTTTCTGTCTCTTTCTCTCTCTCTGCACCCTTCGTCCCCCACAGCATGTACCTTATCACCACCAAACGAAGTCGCTCGCTAGTGCATTGAACCCCAATGAACCCGAATTTCCATTCGTCATTCGCTTAAACTAATTTCACTCGCCGCGCAATTCAAATGTTTTTTTTTTTTACTTTTTTATTTATTTATTTTTTTTTGTTTTTGCAGTTTTGCCAAATGTTGGGGTTTGTGTGAATGCTCCAGCTTTGTGGGGCGGCGAATTGGGCGCGTCGGTGTCAGCTTCCGTTTGGCCCCCAGGCGAAATTGGGGGTTGTCGCCTTCAACTTTCACATTTGCTTTAAAAACAATTTTATTTTTGTATTTTTTTTCCTGCACTTTTTTTTTCACTTTTCCCAACACGCAGAACTTTTATAATTTTGTTGTTTTAATTGGGTGATTAGGTCAAAGAGTCGTTATCGTTGCGGGTAAATAAACCTTGCAGGTACATTCAAAGCGAATGAATTCAAATCTAATCTAATCAAATATATTAAAAGTTTTTCTAATCTACCCCAACGCCTTCTAAGGGTGACTTCTTTCTGCGATTTGACTTAAAATTTCAAATATTTATTTTATTATTTCTAATTAAATTAGATAAGTCAATTAATCAATTAGTGTGCGTGTGTTATCCTTTATCCTTTCAATCAACAAAATATTAAAATACACAAATTATATTTTAAAAATAAGCCAACTTATAGGGTATCCCGCAGCCGGGTCACTGGAGCCACTGGAGCATTTGTTATGTTACCTGCAGCTTTGTGCGTCAATCAACTTGGCCTATGTTTATATTGATGCTATCGGTGAGTGACACCCAGGGGCTCTTTCCCTTAACCAATTAATTTATTTTTAATTAATTTACCTCCATTCATAAACCTACTTTCTGCAGCTACCGTAAGGAGGTGCCATTGACTTTGCCATTAACAAATCAAAGGAATCCAAAATCAATATTACCATAAAGACCCCAACCAAAGGCGGTCGATAATTTTTTAAGAACGCATTTTCAGCGATTGAATAACAATTGCAATGGCAATAAAAACCCACGGCAACAAAATCAAATGCAAAATACAAAATGCAAAATGCAAAATGCAAAATACAAAATGCAATTGCACAATTATGAAATGTAAATATAAACAATGAGAGCTAAAAACGCGTGCATCAAGAGCGCTAGAAAGATAGGGCGGACAGTGGACAGGGAAATGTGGGTTGGGTTGGGAGTGGGGTGGCGAGGAAACGTGGGGGAGGTATAGCGAGATTGTCAGGGTATTACGAAACGTTCAGACAATGTTTTATGAAACATGATGACAGGGTTGCGAGGGTTGGCACAAACATTTTAAAAGTCATTATTTGCCAGTAATTAATTTAAGATTTAAATTAAATCAATTAATTGTGAAAATCAGAAAAGTCATTATTAATTTATTGTTACTTATATTTATTATTTATTTATATTTATTATTTATTTATATTTATTATTTATTTATATTTACTATTTATTTATAATTACTATTTATTTGTATTTATTATTTGTTTATATTGATTATTTATTTATATTTATTATTTATTTATATTTATTATTTATGATTTATCTATATTTATTATTGATTTATATTTATTATTGATTTATATTTATTATTTATTTATATTTATTATTTATTTATATTTATTATTTATTTATATTGATTATTTATTTATATTTATTATTTATTATTTATCTATATTTATAATTTATTTATAATTACTATTTATTTATAATTACTATTTATTTATATTTATTTTTTATCTATATTTATTATATATTTATATTTACTATTAAGCTGAGACTATTTTTGGAGCAACCCTAACCTCCCCCTGAAGCACATTTATCAGACAAACAGAACACAAAAAAAACCAAATCATTCCATGATTCAGACTAAAATCTGTTTTTTTTTTTTGCCTTATGCAATGCCACGAGCCGATGCAGTCGCGCAGAAGGAACAGCATGGAATTAGCAGGGACGAGCCCGTTATTATGTTGAGGCACGTGCCCGTGCCACCAATCAACGATTCGCATATGCACAAATTTATAAGCTGCTTTGAGGGAGGGCGCACTCACTTCGTCTGGATGCGCCTCGAGGAGTGTGGCTAGGGCAGAGACTGAAAATGCGACTTGGAAGTATCTTTTGTTATATGACGTCGGGATGCACATGTTCCATGTGGTTAACTATTTTTAGAGCCCCTGACAGCCGGAGCACGTGCATCTGTCTCCGTCTGCCGTCGCCATGTGCGACAAATGTCAAAGATTAAAGTGTATTTTAAAACGCTCGACTCTAAAAAAGAAATCACTCTGACAGACCCCAAAAGTGTAGGAATCGTTCTGCGTTTGATACCCTGTAATCTGCACACAGAGCATAACTGACATAATATCATCGTTGCTTAAATAAGCGGAGAATCTGTGTAATATATATTATCTGCGAATGGAAGCAGCGGGTAATAGGCATGTGCAGATAAACACTAATTTCGTAATGAAATAATATAATATATAATTTAAATATAATAAATAAGCAATAAAAAATATGTGAAATGCAGCACGAAAGTCACGTAAGTATTAAAAACGGATTCGCAAATGAAAACAGAAGCAAAATAAAGTAAAAAGCTTGAAGAGAAAACTTTTTGCAGCAACAGCTGCTTGTTATTGCATCAGCTGTTTTCTGTATCCATAAGATACGCATCTTGTTTAAAAAACAAAAACACACGCACACACATAAACGTGGCTACTCACACAGGTGTATGCCCACATATTTCTGTTATGTAGGCAAAGCGGAGACACACACACACAGAGACACAGACACATACACGGACAAGCTTCACAGTCGACCAAGAGCAACAAACAAATTTTTGAGGCGGTCAGCAAGAAAGATGAAGCAAAAGCAAAAGCAAAAACAAAAACAAAAACAAAAACAGCCCGTGAAATGTTGCTAATGTAAAATAAAAGCGCTTATCAACTGTGCAAAAAAAGTAAATAAAATGACGTACAGTTTTTTTTTCATTTTTTTTCTGTATTCAGTACCTAAATAACGTGGAAAACTATGATGCAGCAGGCAGACACTTGAAAACATGTGTACGTTGAATGCCCACTGCCTCTTTTTTTTTTTGCGTCAGAAGAAGAAGAAGAAGAAGAAGAAGAAGAAGGGGAAGCATATTATCTATCGCCTTAAACGGAATGAAAAACAAAAACAAAAACAATAACATTCAAATGCATTGCATTTAACAGCAGCGCGTGTTGTCGAGCCTGTTAAATGTTAAGATTTTATAGTTTTTAGAAGTGACAAAGGAGAAGGCAATTTACTTTGGAGATATTAATTAAATTCAGCGTTGTTATTCATACATATCATTTTCTTTGTTATTTCTATGGAACTCTCATTTCAATTGATGTCCTTGAGGACAATTCAATTCACTTTTCAGACTCTGTGAAGCAAATTTTAAAAGGATGGGCAGGGGAGTAAAGACATCAGATACCTTAACAAACATGTTAATGACACGCAGGTATACGAAATAATTAATGCACTCCATTAATGGTCTATGACTAAGCGGTTAGTCAGTGCGGTTGAATTTTATTGTTGTCTTTTAACAATATTTTGTTTCAAAATGAAATACGGCATTTACTTAGTAGGTTCTGACCCTCGCATTTGCGGTAAGGCAGTAATGTGATTATTTCACCAAAACATGTTTAAATTTAACATTACATTTCCTCCTTAATATATATTGTTTATCAAGCCTTATATAAAGCCTCTTAAGCTAAATACAATAATCACTATTCTTGTTGCTAGATATATATGTATGTATGTATTGCGTTTGTACGCGTGAGTAAGCCTACGCCCGAGCGTCAGTGTACAAACATAATTGAAGTGAAGCACATGTTAAAAATTTCGAATAGATGGACGACCCTGAAATAGTTCGAAACACTCTTGAATACAATCGCATACATACACGCATACATACACGCATGTGAGCCTACGCAAAACAAATGCTCGTGTAGAGCACAGTTTTAAATAGGTCTCAAAGAAGCGTCGCAAAAATGAAAACAGAGAACAGAAATATAAGAACGAACAAGCGCACGTGTTTGAAAATGATTGATAAAACAAGAAATATCAAAATGGTTAACAATAACATAAGGGCGAGGCGATAAAAGAAATCGCAAATGCCAAACAACAAGAATAAAAATATAGCAATAGGGGGAGAGTCACAAATAGCGAAGAGATTTGCAACAGTGAAAACAAAAGAAAAAAGAAAAAGGAAAAAAGAAAAACAAAAACACGACACAACTGCAAACAACATGGGATGACGGTTTGCTGCGACGACGCATCAGCTGACGTCCCTCTGTTGCTGCGCTGTTACTTTTCAAACTGCCTTTGACATTTGGCAAAAGCAAGAGAAGGAGCCACTTTTGGCATAGGTGTGGGCACACTTATTTAATTGCGTTTTATGCGAGATTCGCAATGCTCGTGTGCCCGTGTTTACAGTGACAATGGCGCATTGTTATTAACTTTGCTTGTTATTTTTACAAACGCGAGCCAAGCCCACACATTCAAATAAACAATAACAACAAGCAGGCCTCAGATAAACTAGTTATAAGACAGATGAGATGACGATATTGAAATTTGCTTACCCTGCGATGACGTCCCTTGTAGACCACGGCGAAAGCGCCATGGCCAAGCATATCCTTGGAGCTGTATTCATAGTCCCCTACAATATTCATTGCATGCGCCGTCAGCGAGGCGCGTTTGATTTTCTACTTCAAGTCTTTTATCACTTTCTGCAGTAGCAGTTAAGCCTCACACACACTCGCACACACACACACGTACGCGCTCTTGGACACAAGCTCACACAAGCGAACGCACAGTTGATTGGGGGTGTTCAGGGGGTGATTAGGGTTTCCTTTTCAGCTGCTTTTGCTGCCTTCTGCAACTGCAATCGTCGTGGAAAATCAATTTTTTCGCATAACTAACAGCCACAAGCAGCAGTTTCTCTATTTAACAAATGCTGCAACTTTAATACCAGCTGTTATTTTGTTTGCACTTGTTATAAACAATAATCGAGCACACACACTTTTAAACACCTGCCTTATGATTTTTTCATGTAATTCAATTAAACTGTGAATATTTGTGAGCATGTACTGCTGTGTGTGTTATATTTTGTTTACTCTGCACACACACACACTCACACTGCCACACAATTAAAAAAAAAATGTACAACTCACTCCCGGTTTGTCTTTTGATTAACAATCTTCTTGTTTAAAATATTAATTTCTCTTTATAAAACTTGTGTATGTCTTTTCTACTTCACAATTGGCAATGTTATGCCTAACATAATCTCCTCTTCTTTTAGCAACTCTCTACATTTTTCCTCTGTTTTTAGCAGAACTTTTCTATGTTAAGTTACTGTTATACTCAAATTGGTAATGTTATTCGCAGATAATTATCAGAAATGCAACATATTTTATTAACATAGCTAATATATTTCACAATCGAACTATCGATATACTGATACTTGAAGAATTAAATAAATAATAATATTTATGAACGTGGAAAATGGAACTAATATAAATAAATTATTTAAAAAATAATATTTTTTTAATTATTATGCAAATAAAAATACTTGTAGCAGTCACAATAAAAAGCCCGCCGATATATCGAAAAAAATAAAACTTTTGCGATATTTAACCCCCATTGTGATATAAAGTTCGATAATATTTCCCGTGCTTTAATAAGAAAATCGATCAGTCAAGAGCGATGTGCATACGTTCCTTAAAAAAGCATATTTATTAAAGTTTATACAAGTGCAACTATTTTTAATCTTATTTAGTGATAAACGGAAATTGGTTTTTACCAGTAAATTCGATTTAAGTTGTGCATTGATTTTTATCTATTTGTTGTCCATTTTGTGTGCGTGTGCATTTAAACCCTTCATATATACGTATGCATATGTATACATATATGAATACATACATATGCCACTGCGCATTGATAAGAAAAACGCAACAGCATAAACGAAAAGCATAAATTTGTTACTTATTGCATTTTGCAGTAATTTTAAAAATAAATATACAGTGTTCTTGGAGAGCATGAGCGCACCGAGTGAAGGTGTAGCAGGCGGTGCGGTGGGTGGCAATGCTGGAAGTACAGCTACGACAACGGCACCTGGTATGTATTTGAAATAATATCCACTGTGTATATTTGTATGTATGTATGTATGTTCGTATGTATTTATATATTTATATTTATAAATATATACATACATATGTGTTGGCACTAATGTGTATACCTACAGTGTTTGTTACAATTCTCTTTCCGTCTCACATTCGCAGCATATGGCTGCATGTGTGCGCTCATGTGTGTGATGTTTTGTTGTTACTGTGAATTCGTATACTGATATCCGTAATCAGCAGAGTCTCTAGTGTTGTAAATTAATTGAGAATATAAGTGCTATTCTACTATTTTTGTTTTTGTTTTTGTTTTTCGTTTCGTTGTTGTAGATTTTTTTTTTTTTTTATTACATTTCATTTTTTTAAATGCAGCCACACTTAAAGCCGTTAAAATACGCACCCATCCACATCTAAATACAAAGCACTTGATAACAAGAACAAACGCAATGGTATCACCCACACAAACGCACGCACATTTGCGTGGAACTTTCAACAAATACTTATTACCCCATTTGCCACCCGCAGCGCATTCAACGGTAGGTGCCAAAATCACTCACGTGAAGGCGGACAGCGGCATATCCATAACTGGAACGCCGACAATTAGTGGTGGCACTATCAAAGTTGCCACCGCCGGAAATTCTG
Source organism: Zaprionus lineosus (assembly GCA_035044505.1). Lineage (NCBI taxonomy): Eukaryota > Metazoa > Arthropoda > Insecta > Diptera > Drosophilidae > Zaprionus > Zaprionus lineosus. Next base: position 3,067,473 of record JAWNNX010000682.1, on the reverse strand, counting down.
TACAGACATCACTTAGCGGCACACCCATTACCCTAAACACTGGACAGGCAACAACAGCTGCGTCCATACGAGCTATTGGTGCAGGCGGTCAATCTACGCAGCTGCGCGTAGTCATGCCTATGATAAAGCAGCTGGAGAATGTCACCGCAACGGGCCGTACACAAATCACAGCCATCCCAGCGTCCCCAGCACGCAGTGTATCAAATGCTTCAATTACAGTTACCCGGCCAGTAACCCAAGCCACCTACTTGCCGCGCGCCAGCGTAACGGCTACACAAATGAGCGGTGTTGGTGTGACAGCCGCTGGGCAACGCCTAGTTAGTCCGCTACGGGCGACGTCATCTGCAAGTGTCAGTCCAGCCGCATCCGGAGTTCTAAGCGGTACCGGAAGCTTTGTAAGAACCTCGCAGCCCTCGACGGTCATTTCGTCCGCCAACAGCGCCGCAGCAGCGGCTTGGATGCAGAGTGGGCAAGTTCAACTAATACGGGCAATCCACCAACCCAGGCAACGTATCATCACAACGTCCGCAGGCGTTAGTAGTCCTAGCGTCTCGACTACAGCAACTCCAGTTCAAGCGCCAACGGGTACGTCAAATTTGAGCAAAAACGCAAAATTTAGAATCTTAATTACTGTTCATTTCATTTTTGTAGCACTATCAGTTTCCGCAGCACCACCCTTGCCACCACAACCGTCGGGTCCGACTGCTGTTCCTCAAGCATATGTGGCTACGGTGCTGCCTCCGCGACAGCATCAGGCAACACTGGTTTACTCCGCAAACGTGTCTGCTGCCAATTCACCAAATGCCAATCCGAACGCAGGACAACAGTTTAATCCACGATTTACCGTAACAACGCCGTTAAGCAGCGCAGCCAACACCGCTGGCGGAACTGGTACAACGCCGGGCGGAACCACTGTCACTCCGCGACAAGTGCGTCCCATTCCATTGGGGAAGAGCTTTTCCGCTACAAAGCTAAACACTACAAGCATCAGCATTCGAGCTCCCAATATCCCACAACTAACCTCAAGTGTTACTCCTCAAACGCCTGTAAGTGTGTCCGGTGGCGTGACAGTTGCGGGTCGTGGACCTGGTGGGGGCAATACAACCGCTAGTGTTGCACCCGTGGCACTAACCACCGCAAATCTGCCCACCACTAGATTTATTCAACTACAGCAGCCATCATCTGGTGGAACTCAACAAATCATTGGCTCTGCTGCCCGTTTGGCAGGCAACGTTATGCTTCAACCCTTTCTTATGAGCACCACTGCAGCAGCCAAAATGGGTGAGTGGATGCACCGCCACTGAGAAAAAAAAAAAATAACAGACAATACAATAAAACTGTTAAATAAAATTGTACTCTACATTTTGTCCAGGTATTCGACCACCAGTGACAATGACAGCCAAGGTTCAGCCCTCACTGACGATCACGCAGCTGAATCCAATTGGAAAGCTTTCAGCGACAGGAGGCTCTGGGGGACCAACAATGACACCGCAGGGCGTGGCAAGTATTCAAGCGGTGCCGAGCGCCTCGTCTGGGGTGACGTCTAGTCCAGGATCAGCTGGTAGTTCGTCAGGAGGGACTGCTGCATCAACTGGAGGAGCTACAGTGCTACCACTGACAATTGGTGGACGCAGCGGACCTGCTAGCAACATTTTGACCGGCACTTTGACGCCTATTAAGAATGCTAGCGGTATAACAGTAGGTAAAATGATGATGACGCAGTCGGCTGGAGTAGATGGGACAGCACCAAGTGGCTTGACACCCAGTGGAGCTCCCACAAACGTATTTATACAACAGCGTGGCGGAAGTGGTGCAGGTGTTAATGTGTCAGCAGCAGGAACAGCCGCTTCAGTACCAACATCCTCCACTGGCACATCCTTTCTGCCACCGGGCAGCTCAGCCATTTATTACGAGTCCATGCCAGCCTCAACTGGCGTCCTTTCACTGACAACAGCAACGGCAACGCAAAGCACGCACACGCACGGCCAAACGGCAGGACAGCCGCAGGCTCAGGCTCAATTAGTGAGTAGCAGCGGCGGTAGCGGTCTCTCTGTCTCTTCGCTACCTTTTGCCAGTCATGCGCAGGCAGTTGGAGCCTCTGGCACTGGGTCGACAGCTACTTTTACAGTATTACCCCCAGCGGGAGGTGGTAATCGCACCATAGGACATCAGCAGTTAATCATACCAGCCGGCGCTGCACATTCGGGCGGAGCACCGCCACAGCACATGGTAATTCCATTACACACATCAGTGAAAGTGACAACAGGTGCGGCGCCCTCAACGACAGGTGGAGGCGCTACAGTGAGTGCACTGCCTATGCCTGTACCAGTGGGAGCGAACACACTGGTGTCAAGCTTTATGCGTAAGCGAGATGCAGAAGGATCACCTATACGCGGTGTCAAGAATTTGGCTCCAACTCTACTCTCCATGAGTAGCAATAATAATGCCTCCACGGGCAACGTCACAGCCGTTAACTTGTCTGGAGGATCTGCTTTTAACTTGCAGCCAGTTTCTGTGACATCGGCACAAGCTTTGCAGGCAGCAGGAGCAGTGGGTAGCTCAGCGTTAACTGTGGAAGCACTGGCCAAAAAGGAGCGCGAACGTTTAAGCTCCGCCGCAGCTGCTGCTGGAGCATCTTCAGCGTCCACTGCTTCTGTTTCGACAACAGTTGGTAGTATTGTGAGCACGCGAAACATACGTGCAGAATCACCAGCCTCATCCGATGGCTCAACCACAGTCTCGGCCAATTCCTCGCCTGGTGTTGAGCAACAGTTGCAGGACAGCAATCTAAGCATAAATCGCATTTGTGACGAGGTGGGAATAGTTGGACGCGACAGTTCCACTCACTTCAATCCCATTAACGAGGTAAGTAAATCTCTAAAAGCTCCTTTATTCATTCTCAATAACATAAATGTGTGTTTTCCAGCTTTATTCGACGCATCAGTCGAGCTTATCTCAAAATGTGACACATCCAACATTGGGATCACGTGGAAGCGCTTTTGTAGACGTGCCGCCACAAGGCATTCATCATATAACTTCACAAGGGATAACCTTGACGGCAGCGCAGCTGCAACAAGCCCGCATGAACGGGACAAGCGGTAGCAGTAGCAACTCCGTCTACGATTGCATGACACGGAAGAAGCCAAGACGATCAACGTAAGTATTCCTTAGACATGTTCAATTCAGCAAAAGAAAGAAGCACTTGATTGACCAATACCTACCAATACCTAATACTAACATCAATGTTCCACAGCAACGACAGTCAACACTCTAACCAAAGTCAAGCTTCGATATCGCTGTCGCTGCCACCGCCGACGGGAAGTGTGAGCAGTCACAGCAGCAGCACGACACAAGATGTGGCATCTAGTTTCATACCACAGCAACATCAGCCGCATAACAATGGAGGTCTCCTGTTGACCGCAGCAGGAAGCGTTGCCCCAGTGCCAATTGCCACTGGGGATGCAAGCACTCTTCGTCTCGGCGGCAATGCCCCACCCGCTGTTGCCGGCAACAAAGAAAATGCGAATCCTGTTGACTTTGTGCTGCGACGACCACGAAATTGTGCACTGCTTAACGTAAGAAAAATTATCAGATAGCGTCCAAGATGTGACTGCAGCTTTAATTATGTATCCTTATTGTTCCCATTGCAGACCTATAAACCAACGCATAAATTGGCCAACAATCATTTCTATCGGTACACAGATGTAAAGCCGCGAGAAGAGCGACGGGCGACAGTCGTTGATCTGGCCAATCAGCCCAATGTTCAGGGAAAGATTAGTGGCTGGAAACTTCATCATTTACGCTCGCAAATGGAGGACTTGGTAAGGACATGAGCGTTGATCTTAAATCATACTTTACATTATATATATTTACCTATGCACGCAGAATGACTCGGAGGTGGTCAGTCTAAACCAACTGGAAACCATGCTAAAGGAGCTGGAAAAGGTAAAGGACAAACAGCGCGAAATTGAACGTGTTAGTGAGCTCTTAAAGGTAAGCTACTTAATGTCCTGAATGTTAAAACAAAGGCTAAAGCAGATGTTTTTTTTTACAGGGCAACATACAACGCAGCAAGATTGTAACCGATGGCATCAATGAGGCTCAAAATCAATTAATGAAAATATTCGAACACAAACCTCATGTTTCGGACATTATAAATCGATTACAATCAAAGCGTAATTTTAAGAAACGGGAAAAGCTATAATTTGTGTGTTACATGTAAAGCAAAACAAAAAAAAAGAAAAAAAACAAATCGAAAGATACGACGATAAGTTGAGTCCCTAGATTTAAGTTCATTTTTTAATATAATTATACAATGCGTAAATTAATTATATAATTCAGTAGTTTTACATTAGTTTAATGTACTAAATTTGTAAGATAAAAGTTTACAAACACCCAAAAATATTAAACACAAATGCAATATTTTAATAAAATAACAAGTTCAATTGTAACAAATTTTATTAGTCGATGTTTTAGTCAAATTGAAACAGAATTCAATAACCATCAGGATAGGATTCCTTCGATGTCCAACAGGGAACCACTGATGCTTTGGGCTTTATACACCACAAGGCACATGTTGCAGCTGAACTCCTGGGCAATTTCCAGCAGCAGACATCGAACTTAGGGGCATGCCTTTGCGCAAGACATTGAATAGAGCGAGATGGCAAATCATTCTGAACTTGAATTTGAGTTCGTTGTGTGGATACAAAAGTATCTAAAGCGCGTTTTAGTTAATCTTGTATATTTCCAGTTTTTGTGGAATACATTTTAGACCAGGATATTACTAAGACGCGATGGGAGCTAATCTATATTTTTCACTTTTACAAATTTAACACTTTCGGAGGACGTTCGCTCATGCACCATGAAGTGAAAGTTGTATCCCAATGGTAGATAAATTTTATTAGTTTTATTATTATTAATTTGTTAAATTGTGTTAATAAATTACTCTTTATAGTATACTCATCCTTCTGCGTGGGTGCATATAGCATATAGAAACATAACCAATTCCGTATCGGTGAGCAATTGCTATTTCTTGTGTTGGGGAGGAAAGCATCAAGTGGCAACCGCTCTCATCTAGTAAAATAAATAATGCAACATTCAGCATTGTTCTAAACATTCTAAATGCAAAACTATAATTAAATCTGCTACCAGAAAAAGCTTGGGAGCTGAACAGGGGACATGAAAACATTTCAAAAATATAATGTATAAGCATTTCTATTTATTATTTATTATTGTTGAGTTACATTGGTGGTGGTGGTGGAACCCCATTGAACATGGGATGCATTGCTGGTCGTGGTGGTCCCGGCATGGGGAAGCCTCCCGGCGGACCTATCGCACGATGGAGATTGGGTGGTGGGGGTGGTAATATTTTGGGTTCAAATTTAAATGCAAACTGCAAGAAAAACTGTTTGGTGTCTCGATTCCAGTGTGTCCAAAACTTGCCCTCGGATTTTTCAACCTCTCGTGACGGTACTTTATAGCCAATTGTTTCGTACGGTTCGGCGGCAAAGAGCAGATACTGCCACTTACGGTCTGGTGGCTCAATCTTTTGCTCATAGGCAGACATAAAACGATGTCGTGGTAAAATGCCGTCGCTGATCTCGGGGTAATCGACTTGAAAGAGCAATGACTGCTGACCATTGGTAGGCTCACGCTGTTTTGTCACCCGATAACCAGGTCGACCAATTTTCACGAACTTTTTAGGTTCAACACGAGGTTTCTCCGGCGCTAGCAATGAAGAGGGTGCCTCCTTGGCCTCTTTTGCTGCACGACGAGCCAAATTTTCTTGATGTTTTTTACCTTGGGTGTGTGCCAAGTAGCTACCCTCGTTGTTGTGCAGGGTTAAACAGAGTTTGCATTCGTATGAACCAAGATGGTTTTTCATAAAATATGGATCCTTATTCAAATCGATGGTCTCAAGTGCCAACTGACGGAGACGTTCCTTGCGTTCTCGATTGGTTTCCGACCATGAGGCAACACCACCGCTACCGGTTTTGCCACCGGCGCGATTTTGGAAATCCATATTTCCGGATAATTAGCCCACTAAAAAAATTGTATCAAAACGTAGCAAAACGCAAATGCTGTTTCTATTGAAAATAATTTTAGAGTTGTCAACATTTGTTAAAATATCGATAATATAGTAAACACATATTATTATCGATATTTCAATATAGGCATTGTCTAAATATATTTGACAAGTACGATAGTTTTACAAAAATATTGCTTATATTTCGCTATTTTGCGAAACAATAATACATTTAATATTGGTCGACGCTACCATATCTTAACGTTAAAATTGGACTTATCGATTTGTAAAAGTAGCAATATACGTAAAGTTTTGATTATTTGACAACACTTTAACAATTCGATATAATTCATTGTAGCACATGCTTCAGACTTTGTGATCAAAAAAATTTAATTTATAAAGAGTTGTGCCAATTTTTGACGCTTTATCAGTGGGACTACTCACAATTCGTAAAAATTATAAAAAAAAATATTGAATTCAATATAAAATTTAAAGATAGAAAAATTAATAAATTAAATTTTCAAATCCAGTTGTCAATAACATTTTGGAGTCTACAACCATTAGATGCGTAATTCAATAAAGTCCGCAGTGTGTTAATTTAAACTTATGAAGCTACAAATACCTATTGGAATTTTGTTTCAAAAATGGCCCATTTAACTAATATTGGAGTAAATCAAACCAATAAAAGCAGCAAGACAATTCCTATGCTGTCGTCATCGCAGTCGCCGTCAAATAATGCGCCTGCACCGCCCAAACGCATTATCAATAAAATCCCTTTGGATTTTAACAAATTAAAACAGGCTGGCTTGGATAGAAAATTGGCAGAAGCTTTGCAAATGAGCAGACAAAAAGTAACTGCGTCAAAAAATATTGCATCAGAAACTTCTAAGAAGTCATCAACCTCTGCTTTTAATATTGCATCTTTTGCTGCCCCGAAAGCTGCAACAGCAACAGCAACAGCAACAACAACCGCAACAGCGACAGCAACAGCAACAGCGACAGCGACAATAACTCAGCCACAGAAAAGTCAAGAACAAATAGAGCAAGGTGATCTTAATTATAAAATAATAATACAAATTATTATTATTTTTTTTTTTTTTTATGTGAATAACTTGTATTTAAAGTGCTTAAAATATTTGGGGAGAATTGTGACGGCCCAAATTTAGTTTCATATGATTTTGTTTTGGCCGGCCTTAAAGTTGTTAGTTCCGTGGCGCTGCCATCTAAGTGCGCGCACGGTTTCATGCAGATGATGGATTGAATGCTGAGGAGTGAGGTTGGAGTCATAGTGTTTTTTGTTTTATCCAGAATATATTTTTTATTTTTAAAAAAATTTACTCTTATGTTAAAATGCGCTAGTTAGAAAATTTTTGAACTCATAGAAGTTTAGGAACTTATAAAAAAAAAAGCCACAATAAATTGTGGTGAGTTTTAAATTAATAAATTACTTAGCGGTATTTATTAGTTTTCTATAATTAGTTTTTTTTTTTGGGTTTTAAAAATTAAAATATGCTCAAGTAAAACTCTGGACGCAACTTTCTAGTCTCTTTCAATGGTGTAGCAGGGTAGGATGTTGGTACCCAAAGGTCGGTCAGTTTGTTGGCCAGAGTTCAATTCACAGTATTGGGTACTTCGACAAGTGCATTTAATTTTATTGTTTTAAAAGTAAAAATATTTAAATAACAAGAAACATAATAAAAATGGGATAAAATAATTAAAATTAATTAAATCAGATTTAGAGTTGAGGTAATACTTAAAAATCGTTAATTAATATATATATTTTTCATTCAATTTACTTTTAGCAGCAGAACAACAACGACTACAAAAAGAGGCAATAATAGGACCTGTTGAGGGACAAACGTTACGAATTAAAGCTTTGATTAAGAACAAAATTCTAAGCAAAGCTGCAGCACAAGCTGCCACACAGCTGCCCCCACCAGCAACGGCGAATTCGATGACAACGTTACCCTCAAGGCAGGACAGTAGTCATGATTTGTCCAGTGGATTTACAGTGCCAGTAGTCAAGGCAGATTTAACATCACGTTCCAAGCCGCCGTTGCTACTCAATTTGGTTAACCAATTGCCAAAGGAGCGTGCCAGATGCGGATATAAACGGCCACAAGCAAGGCGGCATTTAAATCCTCCGCCTACACCACCTACCCCCCTTACACCGCATGTAACTCCATCAACTCCATCAATTCCATCAATTCCATTGAGGCAACCAACGCCATCAACACCGATACCACAAGTAAAATCACCACCGCCACTGATTGTGTTGGAGAATAAAATCCTGGCACCAAATGAAAAGATTGATATTAGTGCCTTGCGGCTGCCCAGAACTCAACCAGCTATTGTTACGCCGCCAATAGTGTCTTCCAGCAACCATCCAAATAGAGTCATAATGTGTAACAGCAAGTTGAAGGTGTCCAGGGAACAACTCAGTCAATTAGCCAAGAAAGTGTGCGAGGAGGCGAATCAACATGTCCAAATACAATCCAGTAGTAATGTTCCAACTACAAGCCCAGTTAAACTACAGTCAATACCCAGTATAACAAAAGTTGATTTACCGCCTAAGACACAATGTGAAACAATAATTGATCTTCCTCAAGAGTCTAAAATTTCTTTATTGGCAGAGGAGGCACCTGTGGTGTTTTCGGCAACAAAGGAGGCGAAGAAAGAGCCAGAACCCGAAGAGCCTAAAAATGACGAGTTTTCCGCTGTGGACTTTATAGCTCAGCTGACTGCAAACAACAGTATCGATCCGAGCGCTTACATGGAGCTGTCGGCTGAGGAGCGAAGCATAAATGAGAAGTTTGGTGGCTTTTCATGTGTCTCACCACCATGTGTGGATACCAAATCCGAGGAAGAGTTTCCCATTGGAAAAATACTACAAATGCAGGATATGGATATATTGCATGCTACATTAAATGTCAACGGAGAGCAGTCGAATGTCCTATGTATAAGTCCAAATGCCATCAAGTTACAGAGTAGTATCCGTGTTGAAGATATCGAGGATCAAGCTTCAAGTAACGAAAAGTATAGGGGTGCAGCAGTTTCAAAGGATCTAGGATCGCAGAACATCACACCAGCTCCAGTCGCTGAAAGCAATAAAATGTTGAATGAGCACACGGAGCAGCCAAATGTATTATGTATTAGACCAAATGCCATGGAAGTGGAGAGCAGCATCCATATGGGAGATATCGACAATCCAGGATTAGGCAACGACAAAAATGAGGAGGCAGTTACATCAAAGGATTTGGAACTACAGAATATAACATCAGCTCCAATCGCTGAAAGCAACAAAATATTAAATGCTCACGGGGAGCAGCCAAATGTATTATATATTAGACCAAATGCCATGGAAGTGGGGAGCAGCATCCGTATGGGTGATACCGACAATCCAGGCCTAAGCAACGATAAATATGGAGAGGCAGCGTCTTCAAAGGATTTGGAACTACAGAATATCACATCAGCTTCAATCGCTGAAAGCAACAAAATTTTAAATGCCCACGGGGAGCAGCCAAATGTATTATATATTAGACCAAATGCCATGGAAGTGGAGAGTAGCATCCGTATGGGAGATATCGACAATCCAGGCCTAAGCAACGATAAAAATGAGGAGGCAGTTACATCAAAGGATTTGGAACTACAGAATATCACAGCTCCAATCGCTGAAAGCAACAAAATTTTAAATGCTCACGGGGAGCAGCCAAATGTATTATATATTAGACCAAATGCCATGGAAGTGGAGAGTAGCATCCATATGGGAGATATCGACAATCCTGGCTTAAGCAACGATAAATATGGGGAGGCAGTTACATCAAAGGATTTGGAACTACAGAATATCACAGCTCCAATCGCTGAAAGCAACAAAATTTTAAATGCTCACGGGGAGCAGCCAAGAGTGTCGCCAATTATTGCAAGTGCCATGGAAGTGGAGAGCAGCATCCGTATTGGTGATATCGACAATCCAGGCTTAAGCAACGATAAAAATGAGGAGGCAGTGACTTCAAAGGATTTCAAACTGCGGAATATCACATCAGCTCCAATCACTGAAGACAACAAAATATTGAATGCTAACGGGGAGCAGCCAATTGTGTTACCAATTAGTGCAAGTGCCATGGAAGTGGAGAGAAGCATCCTGCTTCCAGATATCGGGAATCAAGCTTCCAGCAATGATAAGTCGGGAGACGCTGTTATCATCGCAGACTTGGAACCGAAAAGTATCACTGTTCCCGAGAGCAACAATAACTTGGCTAACTCACTTACACCACCGTCGATAGCAGCAACGCTTCCTGAGGTGACGGAAGTCAATAAACTGGCTGAAAAGAAACCCAGCGCTGTTCCTGCAACTCCGCCGAAAGAAGAGCAGCAGAAGCCAGCTCCCAAGCGAATACCTTTCCGGGCAAGAAAGGGTAAAATAAACTTGGTGCAGCGCAGCAAAACGGCGAGTGCTGCCAAACTGAAGCCAGCAGTGTCAGACACTGAGAAATTCATTGCGACACATGACTTCAGTATTGCATCAGAAATCCCGGGAGTACCAGAAGCGAGCAATGGGGAAGACAGAGAGAAACGTCTGAGCAGCGTAACCCCTGAGGCAGCGAGAGAGGAAACTGTTATAAAGCGAGTGGAGGAAATCACACAGAAATCACCAAACAAATTGATTGCTGCGAATGAAATCGAAAGTAAGGATGATGAAATAAAAGAATCGGAAAATATTCAAAATATTCAAAACATTCAAAATATTCAAAATATTCAAAATGTTCAAAATATTCAAATTGTTCAAAATATTGAAAATATTAAAAGTGCTGAAAGTGAAATCAATGTAAATAAAATTCATGTTGGAGAAAAGGATAATAAGATAATAAGCTTAGAACAAAACACAAAGGATTTGAGTGTAGACTTAAATACGACACCAGTGCTGAAGGATGAAAAAGGAAATAAACCTGATGAAAATATCCCAGTGGCTCCTTCTGAACAGGAAATAAACGAATCATCGAAACTCAACGATGGAAGTGAACAAAATGAACCAAGAAATGATATTACAATAAAACAGTCAACTTGTGATACAAATATTAAGGAAGTTGAAGATACTAAAAATAGTTTATGTGTAAATACGAACAGGACAGTGCAAGGAATATGCACAGCTCCTTTAAAAACTGAAGCTAGCAATAAGTTAATCGATAAAGCCACTAACCAAAGAGGGGAATCCGACACCAAGGCGGAGAGTATAGATGTAAGTGGAGGGGAGACAAGTAAGGAACGAGTGGATTTAAGTGATGTACAAAGCGTTATAAGTGAAAAGGAGCGAAGGAGCGACGACGATGGAATCAAATCTGTGGAATCTCATGACTCGATAGAAACTCCAGATACTGTAAAGCAACGAGACCTTTCACAGCTCTACCATCCGCCTAAGATGCCAAAAAAGATCTTTAACAAAAATGTGACAACTAGCGATAATCCTCCAGAAACCGATCGACCATCCGTGTCACTCCTAGACGTGCTTACACAGGAGCAACCACCTCCACAGGGCGAGCCCCATCTTCCATTTCGAAGTGGTAGTCAAGCCGACAGCAAATCTCAGGGCGACAGCAAATCTCAGGCCGGCGTCAAAGGTTCGTCGGGAGCATTGGGCATTCAAAATTTATTGGACCATTTGGCAACCGAAAGTATTTTGCCACACAACAAGGAGTCTAAATCGGAGGAGATTGTCAAAGTGCCTAGAAAGAAACTAGTCAAAACCAGACCTGTGTTAACTTCCAAAGCGTCAAGGAATGTCCAGCGAAAATCATTACCAGCGGAGCCCAAGCAAAAAGAGGCACTGCATCCAAGGAAACGAGCGTTGCTTGTGGAGAGCAAAACAAATGGAGTGCATAGGGTGGCAACTTCAAGTACCAGCGATGATGATGGCTTCACCTATCATAATCTCGACAATGAGGCTCCAAGCTCTAAACGCCTAAAGCCATCAGAAGCCATTGAAACGGACATAAGTGACGACGCTACACCAGATTACGATGAAACGGAGGAGGAACCTCAGTCAGACGTAGCATCACTTTTCAAGGAACAAATCATAGGGGCAGCAGATAACAAAGTTGAAGTCCAAGCAACGCATGATCAAGTTCCGGTTGCGCCTGTGCAGGAAAACGATGTTCAGCAAGGAGATACCAGTCTTTCTGAAGGATTGTCTAATGTTGTGAAGGTGACTACAAAGGAAAATATCCTAACAGAAACGAAAGCGCTTACAAATAATAATATAGAAAATGATTTAGAAACGCAACCAAAGGATTTACAAGAAGTGGACACACCAATGGTGAACTCTAAGTTGTCCGAGTCTGTTGCAGAGTTGGAGTTGCCAAAGGAGCAAAGTATTATTCCTTGCACTTCCTTGACAGAAACAGTTGAAGGCAACGAGTTGAATTTGGAGAAGACACCGGCAAAGCAAAACACAGATCAAATCCAGAAAAATTCACCGGAAATGGAAAAATCAGACATATTAAAAACTAAGGATATATGCGAGGAAGAACCCATCAAAATTAAGAGGAAAAGAGGACGACCTGCACGCAACACCATTTTAAAGCCTACAGAGAAAACACCTGCTGAGAAAAACACATCACAAACATCGATTACGGGAAATGTGGAAAATTTAGCAGATCCTGTCGTTGATGAGACTGAAAGAAAAAAGGATACATCTTCATATAAAGAAGATTCGGAGCCCGACATATCAACAAAAAGGAAATATACGAAGAACAAAACTAAGGAGAATTTAGACACAAGTAAGCAGGAGGTAAACACCACTCCAAGCGATGAGAAACCACCAAAGCGCAAACGTCGACGATCCTCTGGTCTGGCAACCAAGTCACCGACCAACAACATATCCACTGAGCAGCATTCCGAAGAAGCAAATAAGACTCCTATGCTTCGAGATTCCAAGTGTGAAGGCACAGGAGAAGAAATGACGCCTGTGTCCACGATCACACCAGTCAGACGTCGGGGTCGACCACCCAAGAACTCAAAAGTAATAACAGAGACACCGCCACCAAAAATTTTCAAGCCTAATGATGAGTCTGGCAGCTCAATAGATGAAACAAAATACAAAGATTACCAGGGACCCGAGTTTTGGCCAGCGTCACCAGGCTTTAATTTACGGCTTCTGCTTATAAGAAAACGCGAGCAGTTGGAAAGTGATGAGAATTTGCTTAAGTGTGGACTTGGCGACGGCTCCGAACACTGTGGCCTGTGCCTGATGCGCTGCAATAAGTCCAATTTGAATTCCCATGCCAGTGAACACTACGGCATTGGTTGGCTACTCAAAGACGCCCCATCGGTGGGTTTGAATTGAATTTCTGTAAAATCCTAATGCAATTAATACATATCCTTTTACTTGCAGACACTTTCGCGCAACATGATCCTCCAGATGATGATTTCCTATTTAAAATCGGGAAACGGCAACAAAAAGTTAAAGTGTTGTCTTTGTGATCGCAAGTTAGCTTCCGGGCTGGGCATGATCCTGCATTTGGAGGGATGTGGAGCAAAGCAGCCGCGAGTTCAGTGCGAATACTGCAAGGCCACCTACACGAAGCTATCGTTTCCACAGCATTTGCGCACATGCTCCAAACGCTTGCAGACCCTGACTACTGAGGACGAAAAAATTGGTGAAGAATCACCAGCCGATAACACAACGGTCTATAGTAATTCAGGACGTGCCAAGCGGATGTCGAAGATAAAGTAAGCGAATATTTTCATAATTTTATTCCTTGCATTAACCCGTTTTTTTGAACTCATTTCCCGCAGGGCCGAAACGAAGCTTGGAAAGATAACAGCTCAGCTGAGGAAACAAAACGGCGATGAGTCTGAAGGTAATAGTAATTTTGGTAGCGATTCCTCGTGTTACAATGCAGGCGCAGATAAGGAATCGTCTGAGGAAGAAGATTTTGAAGGTGTGGACTCCAATGAAGATGCCATTCAATCCGATGATGAAACCGACGATGATGCGGACTCATTACTAATCCCCAGTGCCAAGAAGTCCAAGCAAAAAAAACATAATGGCTCTGCGGCCAATGCCACTCCATCAGACAATGTCAGTTCAAAGAACAACGTTGCGGGCTCGCCAAAGTATTGTAAGTTTTAGAGACCCTGAAGGTCGGTCCAAAGATCGTCTAACTTCTTTTTCATCCATCCTTATAGTGTACGGACGTATGGCGCACTTGAACAATATAATGCCACAGCGGTGGGCACAATTGTAAGTGTTTTGAGAAGAAAAAAACATTCTTGATTTTAAATAAATAAATAATAATTATACTTTTTCAATTCAGTAAGAAGATGAACTATTCCAAATGCCCGTTATATTCGCATATGTTGCCAAAGTATGAGAAGCTGTCTTCAGAAGATGCCGTGAATCTCCTGCCTTCCAAGGAGTCCACCTCCATGCGCTGTGCCTATGACAAGGTAGCGGATGATAACGCATGGATGCAGTTGGCACCACTAGAAGGATTTAACGAAAAGTGTAGGTAACAATGTTATTTTTTTTTTTCTATCAAAATTATATATACTTTATATATATATATTTTTTTTTTCTTTAACTTAGATGAATATGTGTGCTATTTGGGTGGTCCTGTTAAGGAGATAGCGTGGGCTCCGTTGCCATCGCGTGTCACAAAGCAGTATTTGTTGTGTGCCTCGCGCAAAAGGTTTGGCTGCTTTGCAAAACAATTCCAAGACAAGCCGGAAGATGCCTTGTTGCTTTTGCTGGAGTGCGAATTACCATCCACCAAAGAGAAAACATGGCCATTGCGGACACGACTTCACTATGGCATACGTATACCAGGGGGACCTGTGCATAGTTTTACTTTTATGCCTAGCGGTGGTTACGATGAGTCCAACAATCGTTTGGGTCTTCTCGCCGTTGGCAGCTCAACGAGTGCTGTCATCTATGCGCTTCCGCTGCAGGTGACAGACGTGGGCAGTGATACCCAAACAGAGGACATAGTAATTGAGTTGCAACCGGTTTTAACGCTCGCTTTGGATATAAATAATCCTGCACTCGACCCATGTACTAAAATTTCTTGGTCGGAGGTTAGTTCCTTACATCAATCTCTCATTTCAATGCACTAACAACTTTCATTTTGTAGGCAACCGGACATAGCTTACTAGTGACAGGCTATGCCAGCGGCAATGTTGCCTTCTGGAACATTGCGGACGATGAAGGAATCAATTTTATTAAACAGGATGATCAAAGTTACTTTTTACCTGTGAATTACTTCTACTTTGGGGAACGGAATATAAAATGTAAGTATATAAGAGTAAGCTTTAAATCGCAGGCTTTATTATTATAAACTATTTTAATTATTTCACCGTCACATATCTCTCTTCTGAGGTCTCACCTGTAATCAATTTTAATTCATATTAATTATTTACAAATTCGAAGAGGCGAAATTAAAGTTTAAAACAAAAAATCTATCTGAGAATTTCCAGTAATCGTTTCTCTCTTATATTAATAGACTTGGAGCTGCACTACGATACCAAAGGACCTCGTTGGCTAGCCGTTGGTGCAATGGTGCGGAAGCTGTGGATCTATGACATAGCTTGCTGGACCATACCATTGCCTATTTCGGGTGACACGATAAACAACTTATGTTTGGGTGGAGTAAGTTGGCCTCCTTTGTGGGAGGCGTTAGCCCTTGGCTGTGTGGAACTGTACAGAGCCCGTGAGTTATTAGAAGAATGTTCCTCCCATATATTTGATGAATAATTATTATATTATATTTATTTCTAGTTTATACGCGCATTTTAACACTAAATCCTTCGGGCATTACCTTCAGTCACAGCACGTTTGACTTGCTTCTTAGCAGTCCTCGCGCACTTCATTTCAATAATGACCAATTTGTTATGACTGCAACCACCGATCATGGCGATGTGGCCTTTATACAATCCGGGCAGTTAAATATGGAATCGTCGCTCTTAAAGCGATCATCGAATATTCGGAGTGTGTGCTCAATTGACACATGCAAAATAACAGACGATGAGATTACTCAACGCTCTACTCCAGAAGATTTTCGCCTTAACTACGGCCTGATCCTCAAGCCACTGATTAATATGCCCAATGACAAGCGAACCACTTACCTTAATCGAAAGCGGCGACCCAATTTGGAGATCTTTAATCTGATACGCACCAATTGCGTACGCTGGAACTGGAACACACCAGCACGGGATTGGGTAGCTGTTGGCGCTGAGCATGGATTACTACGAATTATTCATTTCGAATCGGAAAAACACTTTTCGTATTTTATAGACTTAGAAAATAGTGATTAATGTTGATTGCCGTCTTTCAACAATTACTTGCTTACTATGAAGTTTATCTTTTGAATAAATTTAAATAATTTATTGGTAGTCGTTAAAATAATAAATATATAAATTGTAGATACTGATAATGTACGTTTTAAGAATTAATGAAGATTTGTACATAATATTTGGAATAGCTACAAGATTGATATATATTTATTAATATTTTTTTTTTTTTAATAATATATTTATTATTTTTATACATAAACAAAGGAACATCACAAGGAAAAGAATAAAGGAATAATTAAAATTGTAACTAAGTTTGTTTTCGTATTTCGACTTTTATTGGGAAACTTTAATCCAAAATCTGTTTAAATAAAAAAAAATACAATTTTATTCTCAATTCTCAGTTTTTATTTTTTAGATGGATAATTGAAAACAACGTTGAGTATTTATTTACAACATACATATATTTATTTATTTATATTTTTATATCCGCATTGTTGGGTAAATCGTTCGTTAATAAATAAAAACAATCTAGTGCCTGGAGTTTCATTCAACTTATACAAATATAAAGGTGACAAAGTACATAAATAATTTTTTATTTTAGCAACAATTTTTTGTTTAGAAAGGGAGAAGGATATAATTGAGGCATCTTATTATATAGCCAGTGCAACAACTATCGTATTACATGAGCTGCGATCAGAATCCCGATAACTTAGCCAACGCATTTAAGACCTCGTTTTAAATGCGTTGGCTTAGCTATCGGGGTAGCGATCACAGTTCATGTCATATGATAGTTGCTGCAGTAATTATATAATAAGATTTAAGGTACATAAAAAAATATAATATAATTTTGCCATTTAAATTTTTTGTTGTAATAGATTGTAAAATAAAAATGGTTACATAGACTTTAAAAAAAAAAAAACAAATGTTTTTTTTTTTTTTTTGAAAATAAATAGATTGACAAAATGCTTGACTTATAAATTAAAGAGGCTAAAATGCTTATATTAAATAAACTGAATGTTTCGAATTACACACACAGCAGCAATGTTATTTTTTTTTTTTTTTTTTTTTTTTGTTATAGACAAGTTGCAATATACACACATGATCGATACGTCGAATATGAAATGGAATTTTCTAAAAGTAATTTAGCAAAGGATCAGATATGAGTAATTTTGATATTTTTCGTATATATCCTTCAATATGAATATGTGTATATATGTTCACTTACAGTATCTATTGTCTTTTCTATGGCCGCTTTAACGTAGCAGTAAACACAATTTTGATCATTAAATGATTGATAACGTTGAGCTAACAGTGCGTTACAGTTAACAGTTACTTAACAGTGTCCTTATAAATCCGTCTATTATGCACTTGACCTTCAGTCTTCTATTTTAGGAGTTTCTTCGGGTCTACATTTCACTCTAATTCCCTCATTTCTATCTCTCGGGCTTCAGCAGCAAATAAAAAAAAAATATTTATATTTATATATAAATGAAAATATTCTATCAGACGTTTAGGTATTTAAAACAAATTCTCCAATTAAAAAACGGAACTCGAATTGCACTTAAGATGATGTTAAAACGTAGAGTGAACAAAATGTAAGGGGCCAAAGCACATTTTACTGGACTCCGTTAGTTGTCTGCGAGGGGGATTCCTTACGATTGCCTGCCAGTTCCTGTTGAATCTCATTCAGACTCTTGCCCTTGGTCTCTGGCACTGCGAAAAAGACAAACACTACACCTATGAGAGTAACGCCAGCGAATAGCCAGAAGGTGCCACCAGTGCCAAGTCCTTCATTCAGATTCTTGAACGTTTTTGTCACTATAAACGCCAACACCCAATTGGTAGTGCCTGCAATTGATCCGGCAAAGCCCTTGATGTCGGTAGCAAACAATTCGCCCATCATTAGCCAGGGCACTGGACCAAATCCAATCGAGAACATGACAATGAACACGCACAAGCTGGCAACGGGAAGCCAGGAAATATTATCAACATTGCTTCCACTATCCTTGAGGAAGAAGTACACTCCAATAGCTGTGGTCGAAAGAGCCATCACGAATCCAGAGGCCAGCAGGAGAATACGACGACCCAACTTGTCCACCACCAGAGTGGATACAAAAGTGGCCACCACCTGCATTACACCAATCAATATTGTCGACCGGCTGGGGCTGATGTCAGGATTGGCATCCTATAGAAAATCAATCCCAAATATATGTAAAATCAAAAATAAATGATATGATATCCTTCGACTTACAGTAAAGATGCCCTCGGAGTAAAAGATGACTGCGTTTATTCCACTGAATTGCTGGAAGAACATGAGACCCAAGCTGATCAGTAGTGCCTTCCTTGTAACTGGTCGTCCCAGAGCGGCCAGGAGATTCACACTGTTCGCCTGCATCTCCCGATCGGTTGCTTGAAGCTCCTCGATTTCAGCCTCATGGTTGTACTCCTTGCCGCGCAGCCATTGAATGGACTGGACAGCGGCCTGCGGGCGACCCTTTGAAATCTGAAAAAAAATTAATAAACATTTAAATAAATACATATATAATAAATATATGTATATATTGATATATTGATATATTGAAATATTGATATATTGATAGTCTCAGAGGTCAACTTGAACTTACCAAATATGTGGGGGTCTCCGGCATGAAGAAGAAGATGATGCCAAAGATGATGGGCAAAGTACCGCATACGATGCTTATCCAAGACAGTTCGAGACCAGCTCCGATTCCGTAAACAAACAGAATACCAATGGTGATCATAAGCTGGAAGAAGCTTCCGAGAGTTCCACGAATATCCTTTTGAGCAATCTCGCCAGTGTACATGGGAGCTGTTACACAGAAGGCACCGCCAGCAATACCCAGAATAAAGCGTGCAACATACATCATGATCAGATTTTGGGCCCAGATAAGCATTGCCCAGCCGATCACAAAGGGTAACACCAGGAGCAACATCGTCCATTTGCGTCCAATAAAATTGATGAGAAAGCCAATTGGTATACAGATGCAGGCAGCACCGAGAGTCATAAAGGAGCTGACCCAGGAGAACTGCTCTTTAGTAATATCAAAGTCATAGCCGCCGCCTCCTTCCAAAATCTTCCTTTCAGCCGGCGATGTCCATCCGAGCAGCGTTCCCGCCGCAAATGCACCACCAGCCGCTGCCAAAGCGGCCACATACTGGGGTAAGACCTTTGACGGGCTCGTCGTAGCGGAATGCACCATCTTGCCAAGTAGATTCTCCTGATCCTGAAAATAAGGCCAACAAATATGCGTTTAGCAATCGGAACTGTCCACTGTTCAATGTGTGGGTCGCTTAACTAACTAACTAACTTTAGCCTTAACTTTAACCGATGCCCATTGTGTATTATCAAATTATTCCAATCGCGCCAAAATCATATTGGCCGATACACCGCCCCAGCCAGCGATTAGACACTTTATGGCGATGCGATAATGCCCATTGGCATATTCCATATTCATGCCCCAGTTTGGAATTATAATCTCCTATGGCCACAATTATTTTCCATATAGGACTTTGTATGCCATCAAATATTAAAGCCATTTTTTTTTCTCCAGAAGTCCTTCTTGGACATAATCCCGGGGGTCACAGTTCATGGCAAAGTATTGATTGATTTGCGTGGGATCAATTAATCATTCAGTTCCAGACTATAGACTAGGCACTACGAGGCAGCCGTAGAGATTACCCTGGTCCGATAACCACACAAGTAGAGGCTTCCTGCCATTGGGGTATTATCTTAAGCTCAATTTAATGTAAATGTTATTTAAACAATTTATGGGTTATGAGCTATGGTGAGAAATGAAAATGAATGCTAAATATTGTCGTGCGTCATAGAACATTTTTATTGGCATCCAAAATTGTTGGAATTGGAATGTCAGAGATAAGATTCAGTTATCGGAAACTCAGAAATTACTTAATTTGAAAGTGAAAGAACTTCAGTTCATTCATCTAAGTGCAAGATTGTGTGTCGAGTGCCATATTAATAGAGCTCTTCGGGAAGGAGATATCGGATTTGGGACTACGTTGCAACTGGATCCAATACACAAACTCTCCATTAATCACATTCTTATCGGATTAAGCTTGTGATTTTTTATATATATTTTATTTGATTTAATTTATATTATTATTGTTTTTTATTTTTGCTTGCCAACTTGCGATTTTATATAATTTTTATATATTTAATTTATATAATTTATTTATTTATTGTTGTGATTTTTTGTATATACATATTTTTTGTATTATTTAATTTATATTATTTATTTATTTTTTTCTGCCTGCCAAATTTTTAAACAAACTTGTGAATTTAAATAATTTTTAATATATTTGATTTAAATAAATAAATTATATTTATTGTTGTGATTTTTTTATATAAATTTTATTTGATTTTCTTTATATTATTATTGTTTTTTATTTTTGCTTGTCAAGTTTTTAAACCAACTTGCGATTTTATTTAATTTTAAATATATTTGATTTATATAATTTATTTATTTATTGTTGTGATTTTTTGTATATATATTTTATTTTATTTAATTTATTTTATTTGTTTATTTTTTTCTGCCTGCCAAGTTTTAAAACCAACTTGCGAATGTAAATAATTTGTATATAATTTATTTATTTATTTATTCTTGCAATTCAAATTGTGATTTTTTTTATATACATTTAATTTTTATTTAATTTATATTATTCATTTGTGTTTTTTTCTGCCTGTCAAGTTCTTGAACAAACTTGCGATTTCAAATAATTTGTAATATATTTTTCTTATTTAATTTACTTATTTTTTTATATATTTGCATTTAAAATTGTGGCTTTTTTATATATATTTCATTTTATTTAATTTATATTATTTATTTCTGCCTGTCAAGTTCTTTAACAAATTTGTGATTTTATAAAATTTTTAATATATTTGTTTTGTAAAATTAATTAATTTCTTTATTTATTATTGCATTTAAAATTTTTTCGTATTTATATTTTTTCTTTTATTTTATTTGATTTATATAATTTATTTATTTATTTTTTTTATATTTTTATTTATATTTATATTTTTTTATTTATTTTATTTTTATCATTATAAATAAAATATATGTTTTATTTAATTAATTTATTTATTTATTGCTGCGTTTATAACTTTAAGCTCAAATGTGATATTACATATAATGTTTTAGATTTTATATATTTATTTTTTATATATTTGTTGAAGTGTAGAGATTTTTAATAAAATGGTGATTTTATGTATTTTTTTAAATTTTTATTTAATAATTTATTGTTGCATATATATATTGATGGAGGAGATCTTGAAGTGTATCACACGGCAGAGGGGAATTTAATAATATTTGAAAATATTTCTACTCCTTTTTTTATTTTCTAATATAACGCGTGTATATTTGATCCTTTGAGGTTGTCTGTTAGTTGACTTGGATTCTTTAACGTGTTCTGAATACAAGAGCCATAAATTAAATAATTACACATATTTAAAATTAATATAAGGCTTTTTTTAGTAGGCCACAGACTGTGAGGCATTGAAGCGGCGCCAATTAAAAATAATACGGCCCTAGCCCTGGCACGTTTCCAGGCAGTAAGACTATAAAATATTCCATGATATATATAATATATATATAATATATATATAATGAGGCGATATATGGAATTAATATTATCGCATTTCTGATTAATAAGCTAATTATCTAATTGTATTTATGCTTGCCCATTGACCGATTATTCATCTATTCATTCATTCAGAGATTTTTGGGAATAAAAGTTGGTTCCAATGAAATAAGTACTTAAATATAATAAATGTTTTTTTTTTTATAAGAGTTGGATTTTTAATAAAATTGTTTAAATTTGTTTCAATAAATAATTATTTAAGTGTATGCCGAATTTTGCCACAGAGGCGACTCTAAATGGAAAGCCTTATGGAAGCGCATTCCAAGTGTTTTGCTTCTTTTATTTTTTTATCCCTTTTCTTTTTTTACTTAAGGAAATGCATTGCACATTTTGCTGTTAAATAAATTTGTGTCTTTCCTTTTTTTATTTTTTTATGTCAAATGGCATGTCTTTAAGTGCTTCTTGTTTTTGCTGTCTTTTTCTGTTCGCCATTAACTGTTTCTCGTTTTCTGCCCACTCGCTCAATGAACCTCAACCAGAGTTATATACACATATACATATATATATATATATATATTTTTCTATATATATATGTATATATAGACATATCCAATCAAAGCCCACGTCACAGCAAAGCGATATTCAACTTCCGCACAAGGCGAATGCATATTGAGAGTTGCATTACGCGAATAGCACCAAGAGGAAGAAGAAGAAGAAGAGGGGAAGACGGGAAGACGGGAAGACGTGGTTTACCCAACGCCTACTGTTGGCGGCCGCATGGGACACACCTTCGCCTCGGCAGTAAGTCTTCGCTTGGAAATCGATATTTGTGTGTGTCGCACACACACATTGACGCACTCATTGCAACGGCTGCCTTAGTGCTTAACTATATTTAGATAATGGCTGTCAGTTAACCGATCCAATAACTTGTTGAGCTCCTACGCTCTCTCTGTCTGAGATTTCGGCATACTGCCTTCAGTTGGTAAGGACACGACAGGAGGTCGTTGCTATCGCTGACCACCACCAGCACCACCAAGTTCATTTCAATGTCATCCAAGTGAATGCAGTAAAACCCCTTGGATATATAATGCAATACAAAAAGAACCTTAGACCGCGTTTAAAACCCATTCCGATTTTCATACGTAGAAAATGCTAATTAACGAACTGGTTTCTTTCAGAGTGTCTAAGGAAAGTCAGGGAAAAATGTGTGAAAAGTCCAGCTCAAGTCACTGGAAATGCCTCAATAATCGTAGAATTTTATTGACTAATATCGAATGCATAATGGGAAAAAACGGCCATTGAGTTTAATAAAAATTCTTTTCATTTTTAAACTTGTCCAAGGGAAGTGGAAGATTTTCTAAAGAATCCGAAAGGGCTTTAATATTATAATATGTATAATAGCATATAGAAGTCTGACTATTTGAATATATGTATATATATTTGAATATATATAATTCATAGCGTTTCTGGACCTTCGGTTATTAACACCCATATAAATACATATATACTCCATATATTTGCATATATATGATCATTATTTAAGCAATATATATTATATATAAAAAATAAATATGTATTATATATATTTATATTATATATAAAAAATATATATAAAATAAAAAATATATATTTATAAATATTATATTAAATTTATACTTTGATTAAAATTCGTATAACTCTTGTATTTTTATATCCAAAATAGTGGGAATTTTTTTTGCTGGGAATTGGGAACTAAAAATCGGAAGCAGTTGACTGTTTGTTTATTTAAGCTTAAGATAATGTAGTATTTTTATTTTTTTTTAATTGTTAATGTTTATTTATGATTTGATTGTGTGAAATACTATTTAAGAAAGTCTGGGCAAAAGATAAGATAAAAAAAATAACCTGATAAACATTTAAAAACTAAGCGCTTTTTTTATTTATTTTATTTTTTTTAATTTTAATATTGTATGTGGAGTCTCGATTTAATGGGTAATAAAAACAAGCGTTGAAGCTTAAAAAAAACTTTCTATTTTCTTATATGTTGGCTTATGTTAAGAAAGGTCGAAAGCAGCGGTCAAACGAACGCAAATATTGAATGATAAATCTGTTATCAAAAAAATTCGCAAAATAAAAAAAAAAAAAACCTTATCGAAGGGGCGTATAAATCAAAATAAAGAGCCGTGAGGCGTTTACTCCCCAAAAAAACAAAGTACAAAATAAATAAAAAATGATAATAATTTTTTAAATAAACCAAATTATAAAATAGATAAAAAAAACATATGATGCAGGAAAAAAATAAATTTTATTTTTCATTCGACATGCGTAGGCGAGAGCTTGGAAAATGTGTGAAGTTAAAGGACGAATGCGAGGATACACTTAAAGTGCAACTTGGTGAGAGAACGGAAAAAGGATTTAAGAGTGGGGGAGTGACCCGCTCCGAACATTTCTCTGCCAAGGTCAAACATAACTTATGGAGTATCGGAACTTTATATATTATATATCTAATATATATGTATAGAGTCGGTTAAAGGGCAATTAGTTAATGTATTAAATTTAGTACCAGCACCAATTAAAATATTTATGTATATTTGTTTGCCTACTTTGGGACTGGCATTGTCATTGGCACTGTCAATGGCATTGGTCTTGATGATTTTTACCGCTTGCCGGGAACCGTATTTGGCACCATTTTCGTTGGTTTCCAGTAGGTGGGAGCTCTCCTCGTTGCTGGCATCGCTCTTCTTGGGCTGCCCATCGACACTCGAGTTGCTGGACGATCCTGACGACATATTGCAAGAGTTCGATGATTTACTTTCCCTTATATCGTTGGGTACACTAATTTTCTTAATAAATGCACAGCTCGTGGCGTTCCAATGATATGGATTATGTCACTTGTGGATATGTTTTGTATTCAACGCGTTAATTTCAAATTAAAATATGTAAAACGCGTCAGTTTGTCTTTTCTGTCTTTTACTTTTTTATTTGTATTTATATTTCTTTTTCTTTTGTTTTTTTATTTTTAATTAAACTGCGTATTTTACAATCGTTGAATAACACTTCAGCAGCAGAGCAAGCAGCTCAGTGTCCTTTGACTGTGCCCGAACGTTTGTCCTTTAACACGTCGCCCGCCCACGCGATACGTAAAACACTTTCAGGCGCCTGCGCACTGCCCATCAAACATGTTGCTGGCCAAAAAGTGCACCTTCGTGTATAAAGCAAGAAAAAAAAAACAACGCTTGGGCGGAAAAGTGTTCAATGAAAATTCAGAAGTGTGTATATGCGGCTCCCTGGCGGCTATCTTGGGCATCAAGATGTTTTTCAAACTGTATCTTAAACTGAACGCATCGACTGTTTGATAGCAAATGGCGCGCCAAATCATAAAACCAAAATGACGCCGGGCTCTGCCTTGGATATCGACTGTATTTTACTCTCTTTTTGTTTTTAGCTTTTTGCCTTTTCCATTCTCTCTTCCTCTGAGTTGCTCTCTCTCTTTCGCCCTCTCTCTGTCTGTCAGTCAACTGGTCTGGCGGAGCCCAGTCCCGCCGTCCGCCCTGGGGTGGCCACGGACGCGCGAGAGGCTATTGACTTCAAGCGGCAGCATAAACTGGAAACTGTAAGCGCCTTTGATTTCTTGTTGTTCGCATTTTGGTCTCTCTTTGGTTCTGCATCGGCTGCACCAACAACAACACTAGCCATGAAACTGCATTTCCATTGCACTCCACACGCACACGCACACAGACACACACACACACTCACACACACACAAGCGCATACGTATTTAAGTTTGCATTAAGTTCAAGTTTGAAGTCCGTTGCGGTGAGCGTAGGGCGAGCGATCCTCTTCTTCTTAGTTGCAGTTAATGGCAGCCACAATTGAACTGCAATATAGAAATTGTGTCCTCTGCTCTCCCGACTACTAGATACCCCTCTTAGGCCGCAGCCCATGGTGACTCCCTCATTAAATAAACATATTTATTATTTACTAGAAGTGCACTTAAAAGTGTCTTATGGTTTTTTACAATTTGTACTTCCTTTCATTTGTTATGCCATCAATCCAACATCTCACACATTCTAAGAGGTATGTCTGTGTGTGTGTGTTTTGGTAAATAATCTATTGTCGCGCAACAATAAAGAGAATTCAAGTTTCCTGTGGTCCACATGGCATCCAAGTACAGACATTGTGTAAACACACTCGTTCAAGCATTTACATATGTATATGTGTGTGTGTGTGTGTGTGTGAGCATACACGTTTACATATACATATTTACATTGCTTACATACGAAACAATACGAAAACGAATTCGAGAATTTTCTTGTACCACCAAGTGCACACATGTGTGCCCATCGAAAGAGACATTCATTGCGACCCCCCTCAGTGGGAAGGCGACGCTGCTCCTTACGCACTGCTGCATGCGTTTCATGGGTCACGTTTTACTTCAACGCATATGCCAGCACATGAGTATGAACAGGTTCGAGACACGTGGAAAGTCCGACTACAAAATACCCTCTGCTTCTGCCTCTGGACTGCCTGCGTCTTGCCACTTATACTTATGTTTAGTAATTTTACAGGGTATACAGCGAGGACATCAACTGAGGAGCACATATCCTCTTTGTGCATTCGGACAGTTTATATGTGAGTGCATATGTGTGAGTGTGTTTGCGTGGATGCATGCATATTTATATTCACATTTTCCAGAGTCAACGACTCCAAGAGCTGTAAATTAATATAAACACTGCATTTCGGAAGAGCCGTGTACTAAATATGTATGTAAACGAATGGCCAGCTCCTTAGAGAAGCTCGTGAAGAGCAGATTGCGAAATACAACTAAACATTTGGCACGGTCTAAGCAAAGACCAGGCGCACAGAACGCCTAAAAGCAGGCTCACCTGAAAGCCTCTGCTTTTCGTTCGCATAAAAGGTACATAAATGTGCCTGTGTGTGTGTGTGTGTGTGTATCTAACATGGGATACAATCAGAGCACGCAATGCCGAGTTATATGTATGTATATGTTTGTGTCTGTGTGTGAGTAACTAATTACGTAGCGCAGCAGGCAGTAGGTGCAAAGCAGAGACGAAACTCTAGAGCCCCAGTGGCCTCTATCACGACTGTTACGTAAAGAGCTCATTAGGGTAACCAAAAGTCTCAGATTCAAATGAGTAAGCCGCATGAGTTCCAAATACGTCAGCGCCAGTGAAAACGTCATGCTACTGTACACACATACACAGACACACATATACATCTACATTTTTGTTTACGATTTGGCCGTAGTTAAACGCGTGACGTCACAAGAGCCAGGCCCCAAAACGTTCAGCCAATGAGCAGCCGCGAACGTGCGCCCAATCGCATATACATACAAACAGGTATATCCATATATATATATATATATATACACATCTGACAGCATTGTATTGTATTTCAACTTGTAGGCTACAAATTTCAATGCATCTCTTCTAATTTTCCCCCGCCGCTCCCGCTGACAAATCACAAATCACAAATCACGCGATTGTTTGCAGTTTAAGTGCAGCTACGAAATCCCCGCTAAACTGACACAATTTTGTTCTGTGTGACCTACATTTGAACTTGACACGATTTACGCGTCGTAATTCGATAAAATTTGTCTTATAAGTACTTAAGCAAAAAAAATCAATACCCAAACCATCCATCAGCTGATGTAATGGTGGTAATTTGAAAGAAATTTCAAAATATCCAGAAGCATTCCTTGCGTCGGCAGAAGGAAAAAATATTATGATGGCCTCAATAAAAAACAAGAATTTAAACACAGGAATTTAAATCGTTACACTTAGCACGTTGGGGCTATATATATCGTTTATTAAATTATCTTTTGCGTTTTAACAAAATTGTATTTAAAATTAAAGTATTTATTTATTTACCTACCTTTAAAAATATTCCTTATATTTTGTTAAAGTTATACACTTCTTTCTGTAAAGGAAAAAAAAATGAAATATAAAATATTTTGTTAAAAAATTTAATTTAATTGTTTTAAATTTATTAAATATTTCCATTTAATTTAGTTCTTGGTAATATTTACGGTATAATTATGAAATAAAAAGTATTCATTTTCAATTCGTAACGGCTTAAAACAAAAGCCCATTTACAAAAGCGTCGTTAAAAGCTTTCGCACAGTTTTAAAGCCACTGTTAAATAGAAGCACACGCTTTGAAGCTGCCGGCAAGCAACCAAAGCATCTAAAACTGTGCAAATTCGAAGTACTTCAGCGTTTATTAAACATAATTGTGAAGTTACCGTTTTTTTGCATATTGTGCTAAACAATTAAAGTAAATTTGAACAAAATGTGCTAATATGTAAATAAATAGCTGAAGCAGCAGCTAATAACATTTCCGCTCCAGATGTTTTATATATGACTACAGTTTGGGAGGCTCGCCTACTGTATATATATGTACTTTATATTGTTATGATTTTATTTAAACTGTGATACATTTCAGAGGAAAAAAAGAGAACCCACCAGCAAGAAACTTTTATTGACAATTTACACAAATCTTGAAAACAATTCAATTAAACATGCTATAAAAAAACAAAAAAAAATGTGAACAGGTAACCTCAGTTCAATCTCTTCATTATTTATCAGCGAATCCCAAATGAACGGCACTGCAGTCTGACGTTATCAAATCCAAAGCATTGGGTTCAACGCATATAAGTCACAATGTACACATGTCTGAGTGATCCACATCTGTAGGTATATATATCAGTTAACGTTGATGACTTGTTTTTTATGGGCTATCAAGTTATATCACTTAGCGGAATGTGTGCCCTAATCGCTTTATGACCTTAGCGATATGAGCCATTCAGATATGGAGTGCCTATTTTAACTTATGACCATCGGGAACGAGTACAATACAATTACAATAATAACGGTTAAACAGAGCAGCGAGATGAGTACCCGTGTCAAAGTGAAAAAGGTGACTGCGACTGAGACTTTTAAAGTGTAAAAAAATTAGCAAACTTATCAAAGAGCTTCCATTGATCAATACCTCAATACAGGGCATATAAATAGGGGGAAACTGAATGTAGGGAATCGTTTAGTCGACCTTCCCTATCTGTCGTATCGAGTCGATTTCGGGTATTCGTGTAGATATGAAAAGTTTCTGTTAGCTGCATTGTGGATCAACTCTCGAGTGGGCTGGCACACTAAAGATATGATCATATTTGAATGATAGCTGGAATGTACATACACATATACATACACATATGCACATACATAAAGAATCGTCCATTGACTAAAACTCGGGCACAAATGTACCGCCCACATGCACAGATTAAACATATAATAAAGCCGCACGCGTACGTCAACAAGTAATTTCCTTATTAAATTAAACGACAAAAAATAAAATATTTAAATAATGCTAGAAATCCCACAAATCCCACAGATCCCACAGATCCCACAAATTCCACAGATCCCACAAATACGCACTGAGACTGGAGGAACATCTACCTATCCCCAAAATTTATTAGTTCCAATTGAGCGCATGTTGTTCTATTGAGAGGAATCTTATGTGATGCTGTCTTTGGGATCGCAGCAGAGCGCAGAGGGAGGGAGGGAGAGAGGGAGGGAGGCGGCGAGTGTTTATATGATAAATAATAAATATTATTGTTATTTTCCATTAATCTGAGTCGTTCTATCAAATGACAAGCGTTTGTTAAACGTGACTTACAAAGCTACAAAATAT
This sequence comes from Zaprionus lineosus, assembly GCA_035044505.1. Classification (NCBI taxonomy): domain Eukaryota; kingdom Metazoa; phylum Arthropoda; class Insecta; order Diptera; family Drosophilidae; genus Zaprionus; species Zaprionus lineosus. The sequence continues at coordinate 3,037,860 of JAWNNX010000682.1, read as the reverse complement.
CTTTCTAAAATAAGGAAAGATTTGCCCTAACACTTGACTAGACAAATACAAGTAAATATATGTATATGTATATATATATGTATATAGATGGGGACTCCAACTTTTACCGCACGAGCCTCAAGAGATGCAGTTACATTTGTCTAACCCAAACGTTGAATGGGTCACCCGTAGTTCTACTTTATGTCATTGGGCGGCGACGTTGATAACAAGACGACAACTGACAACTGACAACAGGAGGTCATGGGGTGTATCAGCGGTCTGGTAAGAGGCCCGTCTCCGTCGCCGGGATCTCAATTTAATTAAGTACTTGGATCGCCTTTACCCGTTTATTGTTTAAATATTATTTGTTGTTATTTTGTACCCGTTGGGTGTGTGCTCTACCCCTGTTTCTGGGAAAGCATTAAAAAAAATCTGCCAAGAGTTGTTCAAAGTTCAGTCCAGTGCATTTTTTGTGTGATAAGCAAATTACATTCAATTCTGCGCCAGATAAGCTCCAAGGGATTTTTAAAGTCATCGATTATTGATTATTGATTATTGGTTATTGGTTTGCACTAGGAGGTACAGGTGCGTGCCGGTAAGAGGTAACCCATTAAAAATTTCGCTAGACAGGGGGAATGTAATTAAAAAAATAAAAATTCCAGTTTTATTTTTGTATATCAAAATTATAATAGCCGTGATTTTGTTCCAGTTCACATCTTATCTGAGCTTCAAATAAATATGTCCCAATTTACGCCTCTTAACTCGTTGTTAACTTAACTAATCTAATCTCCCAGTAATACAACTAAGTTAATTATTTACTCTTTCAGGTTCAATACTCAGCAATTATTAAGGACATTTGAATATGTTCATTAATCCGAATGATAATCACAAAATCAAAATACTATATATGATATGCTGGGCTTATCTTTAATTCTGTTTGCCTTGAGTTCCACCGGAGATTAAAATGTCAATAATCGTTATAAATATGCGATTATTGAAATATTTGCCTTTCATTATTTTTATTTCTCTGCCTCTGGCGATTGAAAAACAAGACGGGGAACGTGTAATTCATTACAAGTGAAAACTATTGGATAGTCATACAAATAGATAGTAAATTGTTAATTATTAAAATTTTGGTGAAATATAAATACATATAATTATAAATATATATAAATATATATTAATTATCAATCAGTCTCTATAACTGAACTGAAGACCTCATAGAAAGTGGAGTGCATTACAAGTGAAAATTATTATTTATATAATTAAATATTTATAAACGAAATAAATAGATAATAGTGTTGACACAATAAATTGTTAGTCATTAAAATATTGGTTAAATATAAAAATTAATAAATATATATAAATATATATTTTCGATCAGTTTCATTAACTGAACTGAAGACCTCATAGAAAGTGGAGTTCATTACAAGTGAAAACTAGTAAATATATAGTTAAAATATTTATAAATAAAAGAAATAGATATTGGCAATAATATAATAAATTGTTAATTATTTAATTATTGGCAAAATAAAAAAATTAATAATTATATATAAATATATATTTTTTCTATTCGTTTCATTAACTGAACTGAAGATCTTATAGGAGGTGAAGTTTAATAAAAGTGAAAACTGTTATTCATATAATTAAAATATTTATAAACAAAATAAATAGATAATAGTGTTGACATAATAAATTGTTAAATATTAAAATATTGGTTAAATATAAAAATTAATAAATATATATATATTTATATTTTTCCGATCTGTTTCATTAACTGAACTGAGGACCTCAGGGAGTAAGAGATTCTTAGGCAATTTGAAGGCCTTGGGGCTTAAGCAAGGGCCTTAGTTTCGATTTTTTCTATATGCGTGTGTAGATGTTATATCTAAGGTTTTCTGGATAAGCTTTTCCGCTGAGAAGGACAGTAGTGCAGCTCCGAACTGAAGGAGCTCATCACCAGAGTGTGATTACATCTTAAGTATTAAGTTTACAGTAAGTGGAAGCCCTTAATCCGGGGAGCACTTGAGTTAAGTAAATATTTAAATTCAGTGTGTCGGGATGTGGCTAAAAATAAGTTAATTCCCTTGTTTGAAACCGGATTGGGCCAGGTTGAGGTATTCACACTGCGTAAATGGTTAAATCGAACATTTGCGATAATAATTTATTTTATTTACATGACTTTATTTACATACATGTTCATAATTGATTAGACAATAAAATGATTGCATGTTTCGGACCTCCAGCCTGCAGTTGCGCATGGCTCCTGCAATTATATTGATCACAGAACTAGTACACAATCCTCTTTCCCAATTCCCATTGATTGCACACTCTATCACCGCACTCTACACACACACACACACACACACACACACACACATGCATTCGAAGGGTTCCAGTTAAGGTCCAAAGCCTAAAGTTCAGATAAGCTAATCAATGGGTGGGCGATACTGCAGTTTGGAAAGACGTTCGGAAATCGAATTTCGGAATTCAATTAATATATGTATATATATTTTATATAATATATATATTTTTATACATATGTTTATTTGTGTAATTTTGAGTATTAATCAATTTGTGTTGAACTTCCTTATTGGCAATCCAGGCAGCTCCCAAGCCCAAGTCCACAGCAAGTGCAAAAATAACTCTGATTTTATCAGAATACCTCAACAATAACTCAAGTAAGAAACACTGTGGGAAATTGGAACAAAATTACGAAGCACAAAAAAAGACCTTTAAATAATTAAGAAACCGCATTTAGAGGGAAAGAAATAAAAAACAAAATAAAAAGCACCTGTCGTAATGAGTCAAGGTATTGCTTTTTGATCTCAGCCCAGTCCCCTCCCCCACCCCCTTTCCCCTCCAGAAGAGGCCGAGGGGCAGACGAAACACTTGTGAAAATAAACTTTATTTAATTTTGTAAATTTGTTCCTCCTTTGTATTCATTTTTTGGGTGAGAGAACCGTTAAAATAAATTCCACAATTTCTTCCTCAATTTTTCGATAATTTTTTAATATTAATTATTTTGCATAAATAGAAAATAAATAGAGAGTATTACTATTACTAGTCTATTACTTTTAAATAAAGAAAAAAAGCAAAGAAAAAATATAAAATATATTGAATAATATCCCTTTAAAAAAATCCATGTAAATAGAAAAATTAATAAATAAATAAACAAATGTATAAATAAATAAACATGGTATAAATATTATGTATCATAATCTAGATTTAATTATTTAACATTTTAAATAACTCAAGACCAATAGAAATGGAACTTAATAAAGGTCGCAATTTTAGCACTCAAAAAAATGACTTTTAAGTAAATTAATATAAAAAACAATATAATTATAAAAAATATAGAAAAAAATTATATAAATATAATTGAAAAATATATTATTAATATATATATATATAAAAAAAATATAAAATTATTAAAAAATATATAATTTATATATATAAAATAATATAGATATAATTAAAAAATATATAATTTATATATATATATATATAAATTATAATATAAATATAATTAAAAAATATATAATTAATAAATATTTAAAAAAAAAATAGTAGTAACCTTCATGGCGTACAACAGTTAATAAATTAGCTCACAGTTAGTGTTTTCTAAGTGCTAAAAAATAAATAAGCTAAATAAGTGAACGGCTGTTGGATGCGCATAAATAAATAAATAAATAAATAAATAAGTAAATAAATAAGTAAATAAATAAAAAACACTCGAGTGGCCGGCATAGAGTAGGAAAAGATATGGCAGACGGAATTAGTGAATTTCGAAATCCTAAATCTAATTTTGCTTTGTTCGAGTGTTGACGATTTTTGTATATTTTTTTGAGTTTGTGTTTTGCGTGTTTTTTAACTCAGTGCGTGGGCGGCCGGCGGGGACAGAAAACGCCTCAGATTTTTCATTCAGCGTCATGCAAATAGTTTAGGACTTTTCTATTTTTGATACTTTTGCATTTTCCCAAAAAATGTCTATGATATATGTTTGAACTTGATTTTGATGATTTTGATGCATGATATACATACACAAATATACACAAATACATATACATAAATATACATGTATATAGATATATATCTTCTTGATATCTCACAGCTTTTATATCTGCTTAATAGTTCACACAAATGTTATTGCCCCTGGGTGTTTGATAACTATAATCAATTCAATGATTCCGTTGAGTTTCATTGATTAAAACTCAGTCAAGCCTAAACTAATTATTAGCTAATTGCGGCTGTAACTGTAACTGTAACTATAACTGTGACTGTAACTATAACTGTACTTAAACTGAATCGGTTTGCGTATTTAAATTAGTATCTATGACTATGACTACTGGAAAAAATTGCAAGTTCAAATCAAACTGAGTTGTTTACAATTTGTCTGTGAAAAGCCCCAATTCCCTGACGTCATTTGTTTGGGATTGAGCTGGGCCACACCCACCGCTCCGGCAGCGCGCCCTCCCGCCATCACATCACTCACCTGTCGTTCGCACAACGCACACGTGATGTTGGCAGTTGGCACTTTCATTATATGACTCTAAATATTTCCTCATCCGATATTTTCAACAATTGCTAATTATCATTTATGGCGATTTTAATTATTAAAAAATTTCTCATATTTTCTATATGAAAGCTCCCCGCCCCATTGGGGGTGTAGAACGTACATTACGGAATTGTTGTCCTCACTAAAGTGAGTAAAAAAATAATTGTACTTGCTTTTTTTTTAATTTATTTTTTTTTTTTTTAATTTTTGTTTTGATTTTTATATTCCAGAATTCAGTATGAAAATATTTTTCAAATAGGGGAATTTATTCAATTGAATAAACCGTTAATAAGTCCAGGCCCTTCCCCTGCGGGGGGCTTTATGACCGGATTGCCTGCTGGGCCTGCAATCGGTTATCAGTGAACTCAACGAGTTCCATTTAAGAACTGAATTATCTTGATTATTGTATTACGAAAATTTATAGGGCCGATGAAGCAATGGGCAAACAACATGGGACTCAAATAAAAGAACACAACTAGTGGTATGCACACGAGTCACTGAGCTACGTGATTGTCTCTCGAGAAGATGGAATATTTCAAAATTACCCCAAGTCAGTGAGTTTAACGTGCCGGGAATATAGAGTTGCAATGACATGAATGTCTAAAACCCAGTGGTAGTTTGGGGATTTTTTTTTTTATTCTTGACTGGGAAATTTAATGTGTTTACTTAATTGCGGGCTAATCATTCTTTCCATCGTTTTCAACTCTATACATTTTTTTTCAGATGGGAAAACACACTGTAATCCAATCCATGATAACCTGTGGGCGCACAGCGAGACCAAAAGTTGGCCAGTTCTTATGTGGCTCAGATGTGGCTCATGTAATACATGTAATACCCATCTGACTTATGTACAGCTAAGTACATCGAGAAGTACAGACGCAGTTGAAGACTAGTTAAAAACTAGACTTCAATATTTTGGCAATTGGCACGTTTCAGTGTCTCATGGGTTTTACGCTGAAATCGGAAATGTTTTTCAGTCTGGAAACTCTACCTCCAAAAGCTCCATAAAATATGCGATATTATCGTAATAGAAACCGTCTATATCTCTATTGCCCGATAAATACATATCACGGAATCAATGCGAATACTTTCAATGATTTTCTAAGCTAATATTTGGTGTTCGAGTTAAACACTTAACTGTAGTATATAAAAAAAATGCCGTTAAAATAAATATTTACATTCAATTTACTTAATACGCATTTTACTTTCAATTTACAAATTATTTCTCACTTTTTTCTATTTATTCTTATCAGAAAGATTTTTATTTTTCTCCTATTTGTCATCTCATCTTTAGGGCCCTTTCCAGGCCTGTTAAGTTACATGTTTTGTATATGTGTGTGTGTGTATATGTATGTGTTGTGTACCTGCAAGAGTATACAGAGACCGGCAATTACTTACCCGCAAACAAAGGATATCACGTGTTCTCTATTGAAGGCTTTCAGCTTCCTGCAGCAGCTTTCCGCACACGCTTTGAACTTGAGTCGTCCTTTTGGAAGGTTGAGTATGTGTTTTAGTGTTTGGCTTTCGGCGCAACGAAAGCCCGCGCAATTATTTTTAAAATATACGAATTTACAAGCACACAGCACAGGGCGGACCAGACAGAACAACAGTTCACTTTTTTACAATAACAATTTCCTTGCTCCAAATGGAGAGAGCACAAAGAACAATTAAAAAAAACTACAATGCAATGGAAATGGACATGAGGAGCCAAATCTCTTTTCGACTCTGCTCGCCTCGCTTTCTGTAATAACTGTGCGCGACGAATTCGCTAAAACAACTGATATCGCTGATATGACGGGCCTCCGTCGTTGAGTAAGTAGCTCGACAGAATTTCACGCTGATGCGACGACGCACAGTGACATATGTACAGGTAAATGCCCAACACGTAACGTTCTTACTTAGCTTTCTGTTTCACAAGGCAATAAAACACTTAACAATTTTTTTTTAGTTTCACTTCAGAGTGTCCTTTTTTGTTTTAATTTTAATTTTAAAATAAATATTATTTTAAGGGTTTATCTATTAAACAGTTTGAAAATTCAAAATTACTCAATCGGAGACATGGGCAGTGAGCGACTCAATGCTGCTGTCGCATGTTCATCAGTCGGCGAACCACTGTGCCGAGCAGCGGCGCGCGCAGCAATAGAGATAGTGATGCTGCGTAGAATGGGGGAATTGGCGCTGCTTTTCTTTAAATATTTTCACTAATTTCTGCTGCTGGCTATGCTCGAGTTTAACTAATCGAATAATCAATGTTGCCTCTTTCCAAGACTCTGACGTCAAATGTAGGCTGGTGAATTGATTTGCAGTGTGGTTATTTCGTCACCGGAAGCTCCTATATATGTGGGCGTGTTTATGAGTATGTATCTGTGTGTGTGGGTGTGCTTTTGTTTTGTGGGGATGCTGTGACATTGCTCTTAACATTGTCCTTGGCAAAGGACATACAGGAATTTTGAATTTCGTAAGGACTGACGTAAAAGAGGCAAGGCTCCTGACGAGCTCAGTGAAATACTTGCCGTTTAGTCAGAGGATAGTTTTTTGTACTTGCATAACTCGCATGCAATCATTGTAGTCGAGAGGTGAATTAATGTTTTTTGTTAGGCTTTTGAGTTTTAATATCAAATTACAAATAAAGTATTATTTTTCAATTCAAAAATAAGACGAACAAGTCTGAGATTTATGACGAAAAGATTTTGCCAAAACTTAAAATGAATTTCTAGTTTTTGTTAGGCTTAAAAACACAATTTAAATGAATAAAAGTATAAAAAAAAAAAATAATAAAATACGTAGGAAAAATCTTGAAAATTAAAATTTTAAAATTATGATGAATAAATGAATCTGCAAATTAAATGTACAAGTTTAAAATTAAAAAAAAGTGTAGCCAGAAAAGTGGATAATGTGAGGATAAAAAATAAAAATTTTAATTGCAATTAATTTTAAAATAAATTAAACCACAATTTGTGTATTTCTATGAAGAAAGTAAAACAAGCTAAATATTTTAAAAATAACAGTTTTGAAGATATAATGTTAAAAAAATCAATCTGGATATCCTACATCGACGTCATGACGAAGAAACCACAGAAACAACAAAAACACCTCAAGCCGAGTTAAATGCCTCTGATTCAGATGTTTGTTTTCCGGAAATGCGCCATATCAAAGCCCTGGGAATTGCCGACAGTCTAAGTGCTGGAACTGTCATCTTTAAGTTAAGTAAATGGTATATAAATATATATACAATATATATTAACTTTAATTGGATCGTTTAACAAGCTGCGTGATTTGGTGAGGAATACGTTAATAAAAAAGTTAATAGTTTTCATTTAACATTTACAGCGAATTATTTACGATAGTTAAAAGCCTTAATGTATTGACTTGTTTTTGTCATAAATCGTCTTAATGCGAACTCAGGTTAATTAGAAAATAGATGTTCCTGCAACTTGTGAAATCAAACATTTATTTTTTACATTTTTATTTTTTAATATACATTAAAAAACAGGAATTTAGCTATAAGAAATTTTTGTTGTGAAATAAAAAGTCTCAGTTTTTTATTTTTTAATTAAAAGCAATTATTGCAACATTTATTTGGTGTCTTCATTTTGTTTATAGAATATGCATTTATATTTAAGTATATAAATTCTCTAAAATTAAAATGTTATTGTTAATAAAATTTATTAATTAATTATTTATTTAATAATTGAAACAGTAGTTGCTTTAGTTCTTACATTAAAATTTTCTGTGTCAAAACTCTTGATCATCATGAAATGGTCTCTTCTTTGTTATTGCACCAAGTAATTTGTTGGTCAACACGTCCTTTGATGCTCCTAGCTTATACAATAGACAATTATTTAATCCTTGGCAATTATCATTAAAATATTTAATTTCTTTTCCAATTTTACAATTATGTTAGTTAAGCTTTCAATATGCCTCAATTGCTTTTGTGTCCAAAAGCTCGTCGCTAAATCCACAGAAGCTCCACTTGGACTGCTCAGACTTAAAGAGATTCGTGTACTTTGTCAGGATGCCTTCCAGCTCGTCGTTGGTTTTACCCGCCAACGACTTGAGCAGCATTCCACGGAGATACTTTGCAATGCTCTTGATGTCGACACCATGAGGATGCAGCACCAGATATGCAGAGGTCAATGCTATAATTTTGGCCTCGTTGAACGTCATGGTGGTGTTTCCCTACAAGGAAAGAGCAAGGAGTTACCAATTAATTTAATTTACAATTATTGATTATTATTATTATTATTTTTTGTTTTTCTTTAATAATGATGGTCATTCACATTACATCAAATACAGGTATGCAAATGAAGCTCTTACCTCTGCAGTGGGTGACTCTGTGTTTTTATCCTCAAGTGCTTCAGCAACCACAGACTTGACGCTTTCTTCGACAATTGACAAGGCCCGAGGCTCTTTTGGATTTGTCTTATTAAGTTCATTCGGCGTTTCTTGCTTCTCATCGTCCTCGATTTCATGGATCTCGACTACTCCACTCTGATGCTCAATAATCCGGACATCGTCATCGACCTTGTCAATGTCAATTATTTCAGCTTCTTGTGTAATTTCCAACATTGCTGTTGTCCTCACATCATCCGCATTTCTGCTGCACGAGTCGCCGCTGCTGTATTCAACGTTGGATGCATTCGAGGCGCCGGCACTGTGCGCTTCTCTGTCTTTTAGTTTATCGTTAGTTTCTTTTATTTTGGTCTTGAGGAGAAGCTGCTTAACCCCTGCCTCCTTCAGATTCCGTTCTAGCTGTTCAATTGTCTTGGTGTCCTTTTGCTCGCGCAGTTTGGTTTGCATTAGCTGTGTCTGCATGTTGCGTATGGTTTCCTGCAGGACCTTTATTTGCTTTTCACGCTGTAGGCAATCACTGCGCTCCACAAACATTTCGTTGCGTATCGCCTCGAGCTGACAGCGCAATGAATCATTTTCATCCTGAATTAAAGAAATAAATAAATAAATAAATTAATTGTAATTAAGTGATCGATGCTATGTGTCCTCATTACCTTCAAGCCGTCGCTATCGTAACGAGTCCTTTTGGAGCGCTTCTCGTACTCGCGATCATCGTCTGAGATCTCCATTTCATCATCATCGATCTGGACCGTGCGCAGTTCCTGTATGGCATTCCAAAAAATAATGAATTGTTAAAAAGTTGCCATTCGAAATGTTTTTAATTGAAATTGCTTTTGTTGCATAACCACTGTTTACGTAGTAATTTCTAAAACCTAGTTATAAAATTTGTTTGTATATTGAAAATGCATCACCAAATTCTCATATGGCTCTTTGTACTGTTTCGGTCCGCGTACTTACCTCGCCGCATTTAAAAAAGCTTTGGAAATTGAATTTGTTTTGCTTGGTCTTGGTTTTTTTTTTCTTTTTATTATTATATTTTATTTTATTTTGTTTTATTTTATTTTATTTTTTGCAACACGCTAAATGTCACAACTGGAGTTTGGAGCTTTCGTTTTTATTATGCATTTAGGTTTTTATAGATTTTGTACCAACGCATATTGCATAACCAATTGAACACAGTGAGTGCCTTAGGAACTGCAAATGTTTGCTATTTGAATGATTTTTGTGTATACAATAATTAAAGTATTATTAATTAATTAATAATTCAGTTGAATGCCACCCAAGGTTCTGGTATTCAGCTGGGAAGTGAAGTTTAGTTATAGTAGAAACTGTAAGCTTTTCGAAAAGATTATGCAATCGCTTAGTTACACTTCTTTTTTTTTGTTTTTTTTGTTTTTTTGTTTTTTTTTTAATGATATAAAATAGAATTTTCACTACCGGTTATGCCAAGTTAAAGAGAGAACATACAAAGATTATACTGAGATAGGATAAGCATATGAGAGTATATAAAATGCTTCTGGAAACTGGGCCCAAACTCAACTCTAAAATAAAATCTTAATTTTGCATAAAAAATAAACAATTTAAAAATTGTAATTCAATGAGCGATTTGAAGAGAGAGAGAGAGAGAGAGAGGGGGGAAACAGGGAAATTTCTGATTGAGTATTGACACAGTTTCCATAAAATGCGATGCCATAAAAATTTACAAATAAATTTTCAATATTTAAATATATATTATTTGTATTCATGTATTAAGAATATTAAGGATAATAATAATTCAAATTGTAAATTCGTCAACACAAAGCTTAAGTTTGAATTTTTGTTAGTTGACAATCGATAGAGGGGGGATTGGGGGGATAGATAGAATTGTAAAAATTATAACCATTTGTGAAATACATATTAAATGAACAACAACAACAACAACAACAACAACAACAGCTACAATTTATAAATTATTTAATTTTTTTTTTTTAAAATATTTTAAACAAGAGCCAGTCGCAATTTATAAGCTAAATGATAAGTGCATACAGGGGGTGGAGTGGGGTGGGGTGGGTTGGAGTAGGGCTAATGGTGATGGTGATAATATTAGGTGGATTTAGGCGTGAGGTGGATGACATGCAAACACATACTAAGTGAGTGAGTATAATTAAACTTTCGACTATTTATATATTGACAGAACGAACAATAAAGAACAGGCTGGATAAACCACAATTGGATAATATGTGTTTAATACGATTACTTCTTCAGCGGAACTTGCCGTAATTCATTCTTTGAACATATTTGTACGTACCGTGGCTAATTTCTTCCATTGATCGATGTTTTTTCTTTGGGCTTTGGTGAAATGGTCCCAAACCTTCTTGTGACTAGCGGCATTGAACACTTTTTCAATCTGAGTGACTGAACAATAATGCAATAATATATAATAATATTAAGGGAGGACAGAGGGTAGATATTTTGATTTTTTTTTTTTTTTTTTGATATTTTTTTTTTTGATATTCTTTTTTTTGTGTTTCTCGACCGTTTATCTAGTCTGCATTTGAAATAAAACAGTGAGAGAAATTAAAAGTAGATTACAACTACTTGCGGGACCCTCGCATAACATATAAATTTGTATAGTTGATATATAGTACAGTACAGTCTAAAGAGAGTATACAACGTATTACCTACATATAGATATATATATATATATGTACTTAAAGACTTCAGTTGCAGTTAGTTGTTGTTAGTTGTTTCTACAGACAGCCATAGAGGCGGTTGGTGTCTGGTCCGAGATCTACATTGACTTTATATTTTGGATAACTCTGTTTGGTTTACAAACCTTTGGCCAAAACTTACACTCAATATATGTAACTTCATATGTAGTAGTGTCTCTTCGAAGTGGGGTGTACAAGTCAGATACAGACAAACAAATTACGGCACAAAATGGTACAAATTCACGATTTTGCGATCAAAATGCGATATCACAGTGATATACTCGATATATAGTATATATATATATATGTATATACAAATATTAAAAGCTAGAAGTAGATTCCTGGATTCTAACCCAAGGGAATAAATCAGAGAAGATTTTCGGTTTGCTCGGAGCCTCAATCAAATTACTAATTATAAGACTTATGTGCAACTAGCAGCTCTTTACTAACTATTATACAGTTACTGCAATGCTGCCCTTATCTTAGGTCAAGAATAAATCCGTTGCTAAAGTAAACAATTAAAATGTACAAAAATTTACTTAATCCAAACTGGTTATGCGTTAAGAGTCATCTGAGTATTAAAAACGAGATTAAAGATTTACAGACAGTAAGTAATGCATTCTTGTGTTAGGTTACATGTGATCGACATTTGATCGCTGTGATTTTAAATCGAGTTTCGACCACTGTGCCCCGTTAATGTTATGGCTGGACTTTTACCTGCGGCTGCTGCACGCTTTGTTCCTTCGCCTTGTTATATGCCTTGTACTTTTAGAGCAAATTTTAGACAGTGAATTTTTGAATGTGGAAATGGTATTTTTTTTTTTTAAATTCTCTTTTGGCTTTTATAGTACGATGACTAGAGTTCTAAAGTGTTGGTGTAGTGTTTGTGTGTGTGTGTGTATTGTGTACTGTTTACTGTGTATTGTGTGTGTTTGTATAGATTGTTCATGGCATAGACATGGCTAGACGCTAACTGGGGCGCAACAAAAACAAAATAGTTGAAACGAAGCGCACCTAAAACCCATCTAACACTACTAACTATGATCTAGCAATGGTGTCACTTACATTGAGTGGACATTGTGCCCATCTGCTTGCGATAGCTTTCACGAGCCTTCCGAAGATCCTCCTCGAGCTGCTGCTTGTCGGTGTGCAGGCGACGTACATGCGCATGCGTGCTCTGTATCATAGAGTAAAAGACGTTCGCATTACGTTTGGTGCAGTCGCCACGCTCCAGCCAAGCGGTAATTGTTTGTATCGCCTTAACAAATGTCTCGTTATTCCGCAGGTGTTCCGCTACAGCAGTGGCTTCATGATCCGTATAATGGGGTATTGGCGGTGGTGACTGTGACCGCAGTCGATCCAGCGACATGCGTTCCCGATGACGTTGCTCGCGTTGCAGCTGCCGTTGCTTGCATTCGTAGTCATACTGATCGTCTCTTGCCTGTGCGTAATCCACATGCAAGCGACCAAAGTTGGGCGGCTCATTTAGGCTTGAAATCCGCAAGCGGTAGCCAGACAAGTATATGGCACGATCGATGGCTGTTTCGTGACGGTATCGAATGTGGCAAAAGTTCTTCTTTGACATACGCAAAGTTGTAATTTCACCGCATGACTCAAATATCTCGCGAATTACTTCTTCCGTAATGTTCTCAGGAAGACCGCCCACAAATACAGTGCGGCAGCCCGGGGGCCGTTCACGTATAGTTGGTGGTGGGGCGTTTGGATTAGGTGGAAATAAAATGCAATTCTTGGTCTTAATTACTTCCTTTAAGCCAACTGTGGGGACATTACCATCTGCAAAAATATGTCATAGAAATAATCAATCAAAAGGAGTAATTAAATTAAGCCGGAATTATTTTACCTGCTGTAAGATTACCGTCGACCCCCGTGCCCAATGCATCGTTCGACATTCCTGCAGCTGCCGCTGCAGCCGCGTAACCCGCTGCAGCATAGTTATGCTGCATATGGTGCATGGCGGCCGCCATCATTGCCGTCTGATCCATCAAAAGTTGTGCATTTGAATTTGATGTATTGGACACTGACGTGGTTGTGCTGCTTGTAGTGCCCGCAGCTGCGGCTGCTGCTGCTGCCGCTGCAGCATTCTGCGCGGTTGGAAAGTACAAGTATCCGGGGGGCGTGTGCATCAGGCCGTTTAAATAGAGTTGTTGGGCATCCGGAATAGTTAGACCTGCACCAGGAATCTTATCAACTGGCTTGACTGGCGCAACAATGGGCTCCGTGTTGTCCAAGTCATTATCATTTTCCAAATCCATAGGCGCACTTCCTTGCGCATTGTGTGGCTTTAACTTCGATTGTGTTGCCTTATTGGGTGCTGGAGCATTTACTTGGACTGGTGTGTTACTGCTGGTGCTGTTTGTGGGTGTGGGCGTCGCAACGCCCACTGTAGCGGTAGTAATAGCTGCCGCCAATTGGTTTATAAAATTCGGATGATTTGGCAAGTTAACGCCATTTGGCATGCTCCCAAACACTGGTACTGAGAATGCCAAAAAGAAATAAATAAAAACAAAAACAAATTAATTAAGTGTTATTTAATACCGGTGCAAATTTAGGGAACACAAATAAAAATCAGCTGTCTTTCAAACACGAACCAAACAATGAAGCGTAAGTCATAATGATTGAACACCCGAAGAGTAATTCGATGATACGTCTGCGTGTATTTTTTTTTTTTTTTTTTTTTGTTTTGTTTGGCCGAGAGGTGGTGTCTATTTAAAGGCTTTAAACATAGCAATCACTCCTACTTTTAAATCAGCTACAAGAGAGAAAATGTGTTACGAAATTAATGTTTTAGTTACTTACACATGTTATCTGCTAGATTTGCATAATTGAACGCCATTCGGATATTTTATCATATAAACTATACAAAATATACCATATTTGGAATTTAAGCAGCAATTGAGATACGTTGAATTAAAATTTCTTGTTTTTTTCACCCGCTATATGTGATGATAGTTTGTACACTGATTTTGTTATCATTTTATAGTTATTTTACATAATGTCTAAAAAGTTCCATATATTTGATAAAAATTGACACTCCGGCTGTGTTGTGTAGAACTGCAACAAAATTTTCTCCCCAACTAGGGCTACTGTAAATTTAGTTGTAATCAAAATGCGGTATTTTTTAGTGTGTTTTCGTTAATACTAACGTCAATGTGTACACACTGTTCATGATTCATCAGCTGTCATTATTCGAGAAAGTGTAGAACAAACATAACACAGAGCAACGACGCAAATTCTATTTGAAAATTGTTGTAACTTTATCTAAATTCTTTAAATTTATTTGATATGTCGGTTAACACGGCACACGCCAATAATGGCGTTCTTATACATGCGGGGGAGTAGTAAGTACACAATACTTCAACTATTTGATGTGATTCCAATGACTGACGTCATTATAATGCCGAAATACTGTTATTGCAAATTCTCCAATTTCTGATTGGCGAAACTCCCGTTTTACATTTTTGATTATTTATATGCATAATGGGCTTATATTTAATAATAATTGGCACTTAAAACTATTTAAATGCTACGACATTTAAAATCCAAACCAGAACTCTTCCTACGACTAGAATCAACAGCTGTCGGCGCTTTTTTTTAGCCATTTTTAATCATTAAAAAAAAAATTTTTTTTTTTTATTTTTTTTTTACAGTATTTTACTGCACAGTGATAGTGTGTCTATGGACTTTTCTGGACAGGATAGCGAGTTATTTAGGGGCTCAAAGCAAGGAAGAGTTTATTTAACATCGCACCGCATGATTTTCAACAACAAAAAGTCCAACGATGTAATGCAATCCTTTAGCGCACCATTCGTGGCATTATCGGATGTAAGTACAGGGATACTAGGATGATAGTTTTGTTTGCTTGCAATTATTCGAGTCGAATTATAAGATATTTTTAATTGTTGCTCTTAGGTTGAAATCGAACAGCCTGTTTTCGGTGCCAATTACATTAAGGGCAAGGTGCGCGCTCAACCCAATGGAAACTATGTAGGCGAGGTAAAATTCAAGCTGTACTTCAAGGCTGGCGGAGCTATAGAGTACGGCCAGGCACTGCTGCGTGCCGCCAAGACAGCGCAAGGAAACTTCCATCGTGGTGGCATTATCGGTGATGATCCACCGCCGTATGCGCCAGCTGGTGCTTGGCATGAAGCGCCACCACCAGCTTATCAGCCACCACCTGGCTATTATGGTTGGTTACCGCAGCATGATGCTTTCAGTGGCCCGGCACCAAATACGGTCTTCATTAGTGACAATCCACCACCATATCCGGGAATCAGTGAGTTGACTTCATTATTTTATCTCTCTCTTTATACTCGGCTTTTGTGTTTGTTTTAAAAAAATCTCTGCGCTAAAATCAATTGAAAACAGCTAAAGATTCGTACAAAATTTTCCTTATGCGCACGCTTTTAAATTGTAATGCATTGTTGCACATGCATCTCTTTCTGTCCCTTTCATAGCACCACCAAGCCATCAACCAGCACAACAACCACAACCACAACCACATCAGCAGCAGCCAACTGAACCAAATTGGTATGGTTTTTCAGCACCGCCTGAGCAGCAGCCTGGCAATGGTGCTCAGGGTTGGTCTGGTGGCTATGCGCAACCACCACCGTATGCATCTTGTGGACCAGCCCCTGGCGCACCTTATGGTGGGCCACAAGCACAGGGCTATGGTGGGCCACAGGTACAAGGATATGGTGGACCACAAGCGCCAGGATATGGTGGACCCCAAGCACAGGGATATGGTGGACCACAAGCACAGGGTTATGGTGGCCAACAGGCACAGGGTTATGGTGGCCAACAAGCACAGGGATATGGTGGACCACAAGCACCTGTTGCTCCCTATGGGGGCTATAATCCTAATGTACCCGGTGGATTTATGCAACCCACATTTTTACCCGCACAGCCACCTAATGGCTATCCAGGCACTGCGCCGCCACAGCAACAGCCACCATATGCGGGCGCTGCCAATGCTGCAGGAGGAGTCGGTTCCTCGTTTATGGGTTTCAGCTTGCCTCCTGGAAGTAAGTATTGAAAATTAAACGTTATCCTGCAAACCCATCATTCATTTACTTTGTCGTCCAGATTAGCAATAAAGGATTGTCGCAAAACAAATCAAATAATTGCATTATATCATCCAAATCCTAATTTAACATTACCCGAAAGAATTCGATCAATTGGCAGATAAAAAAAAATGGTTTGTTATTTCTTTTTTTTTTAATTTAAATACATCTCAATACAAATCAATACACAAATACGAATTCTGAAAAATATGTTCATCGTTAATCCTTATTTTTCCCGAGGCTCTCTGTGCTCTAACACAATAACAAAACAGTTGAGGCCCCATCGTTCAATATTCCATATTCCGTACTTCTCATTTACCCTGAGTCATATATACACGTACCCGATTGCTGTTGCTAACCCCAAACAAAACCCCAACAAGTTACTAAATCAAAACTATAATTACCATATTTTAAATTTGGCATCTGAAACAATTATTATTCTTACCTTTTTGCTTACCTTCACAGTGTAAAACGCAAATACACAAAAGTTCTTGACCGCAATGCATACAAGTAAGATTTAATATTGAACTTGAATATATACGCAAATGTTGATCCTGGTTTCGAATATCCAATTTAAACAAAAGCCGAGTCTACAGTGTTGTAATATTGGTTTTAAGTTAGTAACTTGTATTACAATAAAATCTCTCTTTCTTTTTTTTTTTTTATTTACGCAAAACTCTGCAGGAACCAGCAGCACGCAATATTATTATTATCCCCATTGTTATCCAGTTGCAAGAACCTTGTGTTTTATACCAATTATATACCCATAGAGTGGACTGTAAGGCATCGTAGTTAATTTTATTTGTTGATATATTCATTTTATTCATTTTGATTGATTCGAATTGCGTATTAATTCAACTCTCAACTCTCAACTCAACTCTCTCTGTAGATCCCAAAGAAGCCGAGGCTGCGGCCAGCGCTTATAATACCCCCTATAATCAAGGTGGACCAGGTGCTTCGGGCGCCAGGGACATGCCGCCATCCTATAATGTATGTTCATGGAGTTTATATAAAATGTTTATTATTGATGAATTGACAATTATTATTGTATTGCAGAATTTGCCACCCAGTTACAATGATGCATCAAAGAAACATCAGTAAAACACAAAGAGAACACAATTTTTATTAATGTCATAATCGAAAGCAAAGCACGGATCATTCCGATTAAGAAAATAGAAAAGAGGCCCAGAAGCTCTCTGAACTTCTTTACCAATTTTTTATTTTTTTATAATTATTATTGTGAATCTTTGAAAATTGCCAATGCTTTTATTCTGGCTCCATTATTCCTTCATTTGATATAACAAATAAATAACTCACTTTACATCGAGACTTTGCATAAAGAGAATTTATACTTTGTCAGCCATCGAATGAAATTCTTCTTCTCAATTTAAAAAAAAAAAAAAAATAAACAAATATTTTGTGAGTATATAAATTAAATAATACACGAGAATTTCTAGTGTCTTACAATTTTTATTTTAAAATTATGTCATGAATTATTTTTTGTTTTCTAAGAGTTTTGTTGTTGTGTGAAAGTTATTGTTTTTGTGATGTCACAAGATTCGAAATTGTCGTGAAAGAATTATGTTTTTTATTCCTAAATTTAAAAACACATTTACATACCTAAAATCTTAAAGTATCTATTATTGTTATATTATAAATATTTTATAAATATGGAAAATATATTTCTGCATGTATCTGTCAAATAACATAAAGCTTACTCGTTTAATTAACTTTCGGGATTGAATAAAATATTTATGGGAAATGCGCAGAATTTCGAATAATTGTTAAACTTAAATATTTATTTTAATTTTAATTTATTTAATTCAAAAAATGCCGCGTTGTTTTAAACCTGTAGAATGTCATGGAAGGCGTAAAAGCATTTGGAATGGGAGGAATGGAAAGCGTGGGTTACGGACATGCGCTGAGGGTTTCGTCTTCGACCAAGACATTTATTTAGAAATTGAGTATTGCGTTGTTCTAAAGGAAAATAAAAAAAAATATTTTAAATTTTATATAATATATATAATAATATTCGTTATTGACAAATCCGATTTATGAGTTTCAAAGTGTGGTCATTTGTGTTGTGATACTTTTCAAGTTCAAGTTCAAGTGTATTAAATAAATAAAAATTTTTAAATAATCCATTTACTAACTTTAGTTAATAATAGTTAATAAAATCTATGAACAAGTGTGAAATTTATAAAACTCGGAAGTAAAATGCAAAATAGTTAAATAAATAATAAATTGAACGAGAGCAGGAAAAATCAATCATACGCCACATGCGCAGTGCTATGAGAGGCGTGGTGAGAAAACCTCGAGGACATACGCTTACAAAGGATGTTCATTTAGTTGTGCATGCCGTGGTGTGTGTCAGATGCTTGTTTACCAAAAATTTGCTCAAAGTCTAAAAATAGCCGAAGAAATAAACAAAAATTAAAAGAATTTTTGTTCCAAATTACAAAATAAACAGGCAAAAATTTTGATTTAAAGGCAGCCAACAGAAGTGTCCGAGTTGAATAAAATAATAATATAAATATTTGGACTTTCTTTTCGATTACATTAACATCGCGGCATTAAATTTAATCCATTGGAGCAACAACTTGTGTCTGTTGTTTATCGATTTGTGTCCCACAATAAGCTATTTGCAGCCAGAGACGACACCCTGTATAAGTGTGAACGAGCGGCCAGCGTTAGATATTTCCTTCGCAGCGACTGTGTCGATTTCACCGCATGAATTATGCAAAGCTCGGAGCGTCGACTAAACTGAGAAATTGAACACAAAAAAAAAAAAAAATAAAAAAATAAACTTAAATAATAACTATTTTTTTAATTAACATTTATTGAAGTCAACGAGCCCCACACAGTCAGTCAGAAGCCGTGAAAATTGCATCGAATATGGATGTGGGCGCACAGGAAACAACGTACGAGCCGCTGGACGGTCGCAGCGGTCGCGGTTCGGGTGGCGGTATGCGGCATCCGACGGGCATGGATAGTCCCGAATTCGACACGCGCGCCCCCAAGGACCAGCGACACGCCGTTTATTTAGCCCTACTTGCAGCAGGCATTGGCTTCGTCTTGCCCTATAATAGGTAAGTTGCGTGGGTGGAAAATGCTAATTGCCACCGCTTAAGGAAAACAGCAATCATTATGAAATGGACTAATGGAAGGCGCATCGTTACATGAACAGCATGAATCATAGACTGAGCCACTGAGCCACTGAACCACTGAGCCACTGAGCCACTGAGCCACTGAACCACTGATGATTACTAGTGACGTTTTTAGTAGCTATTAAAAGAGATTAAAATTATTTACATAATATTAGATAGTAAAATATAAAAAATCACTTTTAGCTATTAATTTAAATAGCTAAAATTTAAAAAATTAAAAATTCATTTAATTTTAATAATATTGCTTTGATTTTTTTTTTAACAGTTTTATAATCGCCGCGGACTATTGGCAGGGTCGCTTTCCGGGCCGCCCCGTGGCCCTGGACATGTCCATGACGTACATCTTTGTGGCGTTCTGTACGGTTCTGTTTAACAACATCGTCCTCTCATTGGCTCCGTTCCAGACGCGCGTCCTCTTCGGCTACATGGTCTCCTTTACCACACTGATCTTCGTTGCTGTCTGCGAGGTGGCCTGGCATATGTTTGCGGCCAATACAGCGTACGTGGTGAACATGTCCGCCGTGGCTCTGACCGCCATTGGCTGCACAGTTCAGCAGTCCAGCTTCTACGGATTCGCCTCGATGCTACCCAAGCAGTACACGCAGGCGGTGATGGCCGGTGAGAGTATTGCCGGTTTCCTGGTGTCTTCCAATCGTGTTGTGACTAAGCTGCTCATTAACAACGACCGTGTCTCCACTGTCATCTTCTTTCTGACTTCCACGCTGTACATTCTGTTCAGCTATCTGCTCCATCTGGCCACCATTAACTCACCGTTCGTCCGCTTTCATGTGGAGGCATGCTCCAAGATAGTCCTGCGGCCAGATGAGGTGAGTATATGTGATGTGAACATGAAATAGAGCGAGAGAGAGCGAGAGGGGGTGAGGGAGATATAAAAAGGGAGAGTAAAGTCGGAGGAAAATAGAAAATTCGAAACTATAAAAATATCGTGGTTTAAATTTCAAAATTATTAAATTTTTTTTTTAAATTTATTATAAATTTATTATAAACTATCGATAATCAGGAGAAAGGACAATAGGTTGAAGAGTTGCCTCGATTTTTATTAATTTATTAATTATGATTTTTTTCCTGATTTGCAGCAAGAAATCGATGGCGCCACGAGCAGCACCAAGTATGGTGTACTTTCCATGGACGGCACAACAACAACAACAACTGCTGCACCGCATCAGGGCAATGCCAATTCGGGGAATACACTTAGCTTCAGCAATCCCGTCTATGAGTTGTCCAATCCCACGGCTGGGGAGAGCATCATTGAAGGCATTGGCCAGATGTCCGAGCTACCAGCTACACCACATGAGCCGGTCACACCATCGACAGTGGCATTCAAAGTGGAGCACGTGATTACTCCGCGTCGTTGTCGGCCCAGTAAGTTGGGCGATATACGTGAGGGATTCGTGACGCGTTGGCGTGTGGCCCAGGTCATATATCCTTACATGGTGTGCATTGCATTGGCCTACTGTGTGACTCTCTCGCTCTATCCCGGCATCGAGGTGGAGGTCAACTCGTGCGCATTGCGGTCATGGATGCCAGTGCTATTGATGTTCTGTTTTAATACTTCGGATGTGGTTGGCAAGATCCTGGCTGCAAGTCCATATCCGTGGTCGCGGCGTCAGCTAATATTACTCTCTGGACTGCGTATTGTGTTGGTACCGATGTTTCTCCTCTGCTGTGCTCCACGCCATCGACCCGTCATCTCCGGTGAGACGGCACCATTCCTATTCACAATTGCGCTGGGCATCAGCAATGGCCTTGCCGGCAGTCTACCAATGATGCTTGCACCGGCCAAAGTCCCTGGAACTCTGAAGGAGGTGACTGGCAACATCATGACATTGTCGTACAATGTGGGCCTAACGGCGGGATCCCTAATTGGCTACGTCTTTGAGAACATGCTTGGTCCTCAGCTGGGGAATCCGTGTTCCATATACCCATACGTACCTGTAGCCGTGCCCGATCACTATCAGGGCCACATTCCGCCGTTCCTGCCCACCACGAGCGTGACCATGACCACGAACACGACATTTGCCCCGCTGCTGCTGAATGCCACTGTCGCCACCATTACAAGCACTGAGAGCAGCTCCACCAGCGCAGTGCCAGTGCCCGCATTGGCCACGGTTATCACCACAACTGCTCTGGCACTGTACAGCACAATTGCCAGCACAAGCACGGAGCTGGTCAATGCGACTGTTACCACGATGCTGTCTGCGGTCTCGTCGTCGGTGGGCGACATAAGCAGCGAACTGGGCAGCAGTACAACAGATCCTCAAACACCTGATGCTCTGATGCAGGACATCTAAGTCAAAGGATTCGCGGACTGATTGTTAAACATGCAAATATCAATCTGAAAGTGGACCGCGTCTCAACGTTGTGAGTGGTTAAGCTGGGCGATGGCATAGAAGTTAAGAGTTAAGAGTTAAGAGATAAGAGACAAGGGATAAGTGACAAGGGATAAGAGTTAAAAGGAAAAGAGGCAAAGAGAAAGGAAATTTTGATTGAATATTTGCATGGCAATCCCGAAGAGGGAAACACAGGGACAGTTCTTATAGAGAGATGGATCCCAGGTAAACTCCACCTGAGGGCCCATTTGTAAAGCACAACGTAGTTTCGGAACGAGTTGCGCGTGCAAGTCGCTCGCTTAGCACCCTGTACTTATACGTACTCAATCTTAGAACTCTATTAAACTGTCTTACGTAATTGTATTAGATACTCCTCCGGGTATGCAATTACCTACATAATCTTTAAAACTAATGTCCATATATACTCCAAAATAAGTGCTATGTTTATCGAGTTTCGATTTGTTGATTTCGGGTTAATAATTAGATAAGACAATTCTACATGTGTGTGTGTCTGTCTGTGTCTGTGTGTGTGTGTGTTTCTGTGTGTGTGTGTGTGAGTGGCTGTATGCATGTGTGTAATTATGTAATTAGCGGAAAATAAACGGATTGATGTCGAGTGGTTCATATCGCGAGTAAAATAATTGTTGGTTACTCATGTACACAGAGCGGTCATATTTTTATAATATATTACGATAGTTTAAAGTGTTTGTGAAGAGATTAGAGTAAATATTGATCCCCATTTGACGGCGCACTGTTTACCGTGTTCCTTCTTTATTTCTTGTTTTTGTTTTTGTTGTCCTCATAACATGTTTACTCCTTGGCAAAGGGCTCAAGTATTTTTATATATTATTTTTAGTTTATAAATGACTTGGCATAGCAAGTGAATCTCTCCTTCAGTTTGAGGATCTCATTCAATACAGCAGCTAGTTAAGTTATTTGTAGTCCTTGAGCTAGTGTCCTTCGGATGCAACAGTATTACACATGCTGTGGGTGGCCTTCATGATTGTTTTAGCTTGAACATTGAAGTTATTTTTCAAATTCAATTTTACTTGTGCATAATATTTAAAAAGAAAGTTATTAATATATAATATGCAAATATTTCTAAGAGCTGTAATAAACATGTCTACAATATACTGTAAAAATAGCAGAAATAACTGTTAAAAATCTAATTAATTACCATGTCTTCATTGTTACATACAATTTTCATTTTTAACTATTTAAATATGATGTCAAGTGATTGTCTTCAAATCCATCTGGTGGGTTTCTTCTAAATAATCAATAGATGGCACTCACTAAAGCTGACAAAAGGTTCCGCTTATAGAAATGCACTGTGTTTATGGGTTGTAAGGACACCTGGCGTGAATTTGTTTATAGTTCACCGAATACCCAAAAAAATTGTTTTCTTTCAAAAAATACCAGTTTTGAGAAAAGTGGGAAGGATAAATTTTGCTTTTTGGATTTAAATATTTTAATTTAAAATATCATTAAAATATTTTTTCTGCTACATAATTTTTGCACTGAGGCTGAAATAAAATTCACGGATTTATAAGGTTTCAACTTACGCCAACTTAGTAGTAATAAGGATATTCAAGAGATAGTATATCATCTATAGAAAGTATTGCATAAATAAGTGGTTGTTAAGTTGGGTTGATTGAGGGGAAAATAAACAATATAAAAAATTTCCAGTTGTCACCGTGGCGCCATCTTGTGAGAGTTCGAGAAAATGTACAGTGAATAAGATCATTGCTATGAAATACTGGTGAAATTATAGTAGTAAGAAACACCATCTTGTGACAAATTCATTATGGTAAGCGAGAAAAGCATTGGGAATTTATGAAATATTTCATGGGGATATTAAAATGATACACGCTAGATGGCGCCAGCCACAGGGCTCACGTAAATAACTAGGAAGAAAATTTCCCGAGCTCATGCAACTTCTCAGTTATTGAAATAATAATTTACAATATTTCTTTATTATTTGTTAAATTAATATTTTCGAAAAATACTATTTATTTATAGTTTCCTTAATTTGATTCATTAAATATCAGTACAATAAAAGGAAAATTGCCTCTCCTACATATTGCTTGAATGCTCATTGGAATGAAGGTAAGTAAATTCACATGTAAAAATGATTGTAATTAAAATTATTTTCTATGTAATAAATATTAAATGTTTAAGTATCTTACATAGTACACAATTTTTTAAGCACAGGAGATTATTCATCAAATACTAAGTTTCATATCTCTCGGCAAATAGAAACAGCCATAAAATATAGGTATATTGGCTAAATAATGGGAAGTTAATTTAAAAGGGTTAAAGGGGAAAATGGGTAATAACTGTAATATAAAAGATTAATTGTTGCGTCATCTTGTGAGAAATTAAGAAAAAGACAGAAAATACTGGGCATATTATAGCTGTTTCTCAAGCCATCTAGCGAAAGGTTCGTTATGGTAGCATGAAAATCCCGTTAATAAATTGGGAATTAATTAAATATTTCACAGGGAAATTATATTGATTCACACTAGGTGGTGCCAGTCACAGGAAATTAATAAACTGGTATAAAGGAATTTTTCTGGGCGTTTGCAATTTCTAAATAAAGGACATTATTTTTTAAAAATATTTTCATTATTAAATGCCAATTAAGAGTGACTCTCGTTTTTTTTTTATTAAACTAAAAAATATTTGTTTCAAAAAATCGAAAAAGTTGTCTTTTACCGCATTGTCATTGTCAGGATCTGTGGAATTGTCAATCTTTCTCCGGCAAGCACGTATCTAGTTTTGCCTCAGAACTTTGAGATGAGGAGGTTCGTAATCGCGGATCTGCCGTAAGAATTGAGGTTTCCTTTAAATATTTTATCACAATAAATGAAAAAAGTTGGATATTTGCTTTTATTTTATATAAAATATAACATAATATATAATTATAAATTATAAAATATATGTATATTTTTATAATTTTTTATTAAATACTTTTTTTTTGTATAATTCTGGGGCATTCAAGTGCGTTTCCATTTCACATAAATAAAACTGTAAGTAAGAAATCAATTTACAAGCAAGACAATTAATTAAACAATTTAATTAAAGTAAAAATATACTTAAATCATGAAACAAAATTATTAAAATTTTTTTTTTTCCTGTGCTTAGAAAAAATGTTTGTTTAAGTCTTTAATCCATAAATTTTTTTTGATGTAAGCAATTTTTATGTACAGTCATTCATTATTTATTTAGACAAGTCAGTATATTACTTTTAAATGGCAACGATTAAAGATAGATGTAAAAATATTTACTAAATTCTCAAGTAAACTATTTAATAGGAGAGGAGAAGTTTGAATTGATACCGATTTCTAATTACTTGTCCTACAATTCTTTTTACTGTGACAGTTGAAGGTAAGAAAAACTGGTGAATTTAAAAATAACCCTTCGTTTAAGTGGGAAGTAGGCAATTTATGAGGAGAAGGGAATTTATTTGGTGATATCCTTTTTATTAAAAATCCCTACATTATTTTCCATGGGGAAGGTTGAAGATTAATTTCCACCCTTCGTGTAGGTGAGAATTGGGAAAATTATGAGGAGAAGAAAATTTATTTCTTGATACCGTTTTTTCATTTGAAATCCAGGCAATAATTTCCATGGGGAAGGTTGAAGGTTATATTCCAAAATATCCTTTCATTTAAGTGGGAAGTATGCAATTTATGAGGAGCAGGGATTTTAATTAATGATACCCTTTTTTTGAGGGGAAGAAAATTTATTTCTTGATACCGTTTTTTCATTTAAAATCCCTACATTATTTTCCATGAGGAGGTTGAAGGTTGAATTCCAAAATAACCTTTCATCTAAGTAGGAAGTAGCTGTTATATAAGGAGAAGAGAATTTATTTGTTGATACCGTTTTTATTAAAAATCCCTACATTATTTTCCATGGGGAAGGTTGAAGGTTATTTTCCACCCTTCGTTTAGGTGAGAATTGGGAAAATATGAGGAGAAGAAAATTTATTTCTTGATACCGTTTTTTCATTTGAAATCCAGGCAATAATTTCCATGGGGAAGGTTGAAGGTTATATTCCAAAATATCCTTTCATTTAAGTGGGAAGTATGCAATTTATGAGGAGCAGGGATTTTAATTAATGATACCCTTTTTTTGAGGGGAAGAAAATTTATTTCTTGATACCGTTTTTTCATTTAAAATCCCTACATTATTTTCCATGAGGAGGTTGAAGGTTGAATTCCAAAATAACCTTTCATTTAAGTGGGAAGTAGCTGTTATATAAGGAGAAGAGAATTTATTTGTTGATACCCTTTTTATTAAAAATCCCTACATTATTTTCCATGGGGAAGGTTGAAGGTTATTTTCCACCTTTCGTTTAGGTGAGAATTGGGAAAATATGAGGAGAAGAAAATTTATTTCTTGATACCGTTTTTTCATTTGAAATCCAAGCAATAATTTCCATGGGGAAGGTTGAAGGTTATATTCCAAAATATCCTCTCATTTAAGTGGGAAGTATGCAATTTATGAGGAGCAGGGATTTTAATTATTGATACCGTTTTTTCATTTAAAATCCCTACATTATTTTCCATGAGGAGGTTGAAGGTTGAATTCCAAAATAACCTTTCATCTAAGTAGGAAGTAGCTGTTATATAAGGAGAAGAGAATTTATTTGTTGATACCCTTTTTATTAAAAATCCCTACATTATTTTCCATGGGGAAGGTTGAAGGTTATTTTCCACCCTTCGTTTAGGTGAGAATTGGGAAAATATGAGGAGAAGAAAATTTATTTCTTGATACCGTTTTTTCATTTGAAATCCAGGCAATAATTTCCATGGGGAAGGTTGAAGGTTATATTCCAAAATATCCTTTCATTTAAGTGGGAAGTATGCAATTTATGAGGAGCAGGGATTTTAATTATTGATACCCTTTTTTTGAGGGGAAGAAAATTTATTTCTTGATACCGTTTTTTCATTTAAAATCCCTACAATATTTTCCATGAGGAGGTTGAAGGTTGAATTCCAAAATAACCTTTCATTTAAGTGGGAAGTAGCTGTTATATAAGGAGAAGAGAATTTATTTGTTGATACCCTTTTTATTAAAAATCCCTACATTATTTTCCATGGGGAAGGTTGAAGGTTAAATTCCAAAATAACCTTTCATTTAAGTGGGAAGAAGCTGTTAGATAAGGAGAAGAGAATTTATTTGTTGATACCCTTTTTATTAAAAATCCCTACATTATTTTCCATGGGGAAGGTTGAAGGTTATTTTCCACCCTTCGTTTAGGTGAGAATTGGGAAAATATGAGGAGAAGAAAATTTATTTCTTGATACCGTTTTTTCATTTGAAATCCAGGCAATAATTTCCATGGGGAAGGTTGAAGGTTATATTCCAAAATATCCTTTCATTTAAGTGGGAAGTATGCCATTTATGAGGAGCAGGGATTTTATTTATTAATACCGTTTTTTATTTAAAATCCCTACATTATTTTCCATGGGGAAGGTTGAAGGTTATTTTCCACCCTTCGTTTAGGTGAGAATTGGGAAAATATGAGGAGAAGAAAATTTATTTCTTGATACCGTTTTTTCATTGAAATCCAGGCAATAATTTCCATGGGGAAGGTTGAAGGTTATATTCCAAAATATCCTTTCATTTAAGTGGGAAGTATGCCATTTATGAGGAGCAGGGATTTTATTTATTAATACCGTTTTTTATTTAAAATCCCTACATTATTTTCCATGGGGAAGGTTGAAGGTTATTTTCCACCCTTCGTTTAGGTGAGAATTGGGAAAATATGAGGAGAAGAAAATTTATTTCTTGATACCGTTTTTTCATTTGAAATCCAGGCAATAATTTCCATGGGGAAGGTTGAAGGTTATATTCCAAAATATCCTTTCATTTAAGTGGGAAGTATGCTATTTATGAGGAGCAGGGATTTTATTTATTGATACCCTTTTTTTGAGGGGAAGAAAATTTATTTCTTGATACCGTTTTTTCATTTAAAATCCCTACATTATTTTCCATGAGGGGGTTGAAGGTTGAATTCCAAAATAACCTTTCATTTAAGTGGGACGTAGCTGTTATATAAGGAGAAGAGAATTTATTTGTTGATACCCTTTTTATTAAAAATCCCTACATTATTTTCCATGGGGAAGGTTGAAGGTTATTTTCCACCCTTCGTTTAGGTGAGAATTGGGAAAATATGAGGAGAAGAAAATTTATTTCTTGATACCGTTTTTTCATTTGAAATCCAGGCAATAATTTCCATGGGGAAGGTTGAAGGTTATATTCCAAAATATCCTTTCATTTAAGTGGGAAGTAAGCAATTTATGAGGAGCAGGGATTTTATTTATTGATACCCTTTTTTTGAGGGGAAGAAAATTTATTTCTTGATACCGTTTTTTCATTTAAAATCCCTACATTATTTTCCATGAGGGGGTTGAAGGTTGAATTCCAAAATAACCTTTCATTTAAGTGGGAAGTAGCTGTTATATAAGGAGAAGAGAATTTATTTGTTGATACCCTTTTTATTAAAAATCCCTACATTATTTTCCATGGGGAAGGTTGAAGGTTATTTTCCACCCTTCGTTTAGGTGAGAATTGGGAAAATATGAGGAGAAGAAAATTTATTTCTTGATACCGTTTTTTCATTTGAAATCCAGGCAATAATTTCCATGGGGAAGGTTGAAGGTTATATTCCAAAATATCCTTTCATTTAAGTGGGAAGTAGCTGTAAACTATATAAGGAGAAGAGAATTTATTTGTCGATACCCTTTTTTTTATTAAAAATCCCTACATTATTTTCCATGAGGAGGTTGAAGGTTAAATCCAAAATAACCTTTCATTTAAGTGGGAAGTAAGCTGTTATATAAGGAGAAGATAATTTATTTGCTGATACCGCTTTTTATTTAAAATCCCTACATTATTTTCCATGGGGAAGGTTGAAGGTTATTTTCCACACTTCGTTTAGGTGAGAATTAGGAAAATATGAGGAGAAGAAAATTTATTTCTTGATACCGTTTTTTCATTTGAAATCTAGGCAATATTTTTCATGGAGAAAAACAAATTCCCTACCGATGTGAAAACTAAAATGTCCTTTGGCCAATTCCAGATCCGAGCTAATCCTCCATGCAAGAGTTTGTGGGATCCACAGAGTTACGTGACAGCCAAAGCAACCTTTTTACTGAGTACGCAAAAGTCTTTGTAATTCGACTTTTTAAGGCACTTTCGTCCTTTTAAGCATGTGATGCGATGCGGAAGCTAAAGGACTCCTTCTGAAAGAACAGATAACAGGAGAGTCCATCAAGCTAAAGTTATATCCCGAATTTGCGCGCATTTTAAGTTTTTCGTGGTGTTTCTTATTGTTGCTCACGTTGCTCTTAGAGAGGACCAACACGCACAACAGAAACACACCACAGCTCCGATAGAATCCTTACGAAAGTCTCTTCAGATTTTTGATGTAATATTTTCATATCAATTTCAATAAATAAACAAAACAAAAACTATTAAAGCCTCTGCCGTTTTAATTTAATCTTGCAAAATTTGACACCCGAAAGTATGCAATACTTTTCGTTCAGCCACCATCATCAAGTTGTAGTAGTAGTAGTAGTAGTACTAGTAGTAGTAGTAGTAGTAGTATTAGAAGTTGTCGTTGTTGTTGTTGTTGTAGTTGTAACAGTAATTGTTGTTGTAGTAGCTGTAGTTGTAGTTGTAGTAGTAGTTGTCGTTGTTGTTGTTGTTGTAGTACTTGTTGATTTTGTTGTTAACAACAACAATTAATACAATACTAACAACAACACTAACAACAACCCTAGCAACAACACCAACAACAACAATAACAATAACTTTAACAACTACACAAACAACAAAAACACAAACAACCACACTAAAAACAACACTAACAACAACACTAACAACAACACTAACAACAACACTAACAACAACACAAATAACAACACTAACAACAACACAAACAACAACACTAACAACAACACTAACAACAACACTAACAACAACACTAACAACAACACTAACAACAATACTAATAACAACACTAACAACAATACCAACAACAACACGAACAACAGCCCCAAATCATACATTTTTGTTGTTTTTGTAATGGAAAAAACAAAAACAACAAAGAAAATAATTTCCAAGGAAATCCATGGGAAAAATGGTAAAAAATCAAGAAAAGGACGATATTTGAGAAACTATAAGAACGATTTAAGTGTCCCTTGGCAGGATTGTAGTCCTGGCTGTTCCGGTTCTTATGACATATAGCTTGTCAGGATATGTAAGGATACGGCCGAGATATATCGGTTCTTTTCACAGCAGAAAAATGCTTAGATTTCGGGTCCTGTAAGGATTTTCGTCCTTTTTATAACTGAAATATATGTGGAAGGACATCATCTATGTTCATGTGAAAGGACATCCTGATTGTCTTTAAAATGGCCAAGATACAGACAATTTAGCAATATCAGGACCTTTTTTCCATACTTCACCTTCAAAAAATGTTCAGCATTGTTGTTGTTTTTCTTATATGTGTTTATGTGTTTGTTGTTGTTGTTTCTAATTGTGTGCTGTTACTATTTTAATTGTTGTTGGTTGTTATTGTTGTTATTGCTCATGTTGTTGTTGGTGTTGTACGTGTTCTAGTTGTTGTTGTTATTTTTATAGTGTTTGTATGTTTTGTAGTTGTTGTAGCTGTTGTAATCGTTCTGATCTGCAACAACTGCAACAGCTACAACAACTACAACAACTACAACAACTACAACAACAACAACACCTTCAACAATTACAAAAACTACAACAACTACAACAACTACAATAACTACAACAACTACAACAACTACAACAACTACAACAACTACAACAGCTACAACAACTACAACAACTACAACAACTACAACAACTACAACAACTACAAAGAGTACAACAACTACATCAACTACAACAACTGCAACAACTACAACAACAACAACAACTACAACAACTACAACAACTACAAAGAGTACAACAACTACATCAACTACAACAACTACAACAACTACAAAAACTACAACAACTACAACAACTACAACGACTACAACAACTACAAAAACTACAACAACTACAACAACTACAACAACTACAACAACTACAACAACTACAACAACTACAACAACTACAACAACTACAACAACTACAACAACTACAACAACTACAACAACTACAACAACTACAACAACTACAACAACTACAACAACTACAACAACTACAACAACTACAACAACTACAACAACTACAACAACTACAACAACTACAACAACTACAACAACTACAACAACTACAACAACTACAACAACTACAACAACTACAACAACTACAACAACTACAACAACTACAACAACTACAACAACTACAACAACTACAACAACTACAACAACTACAACAACTACAACAACTACAACAACTACAACAACTACAACAACTACAGCAACTACAATGAGTACAACAACTACAACAACTACAACAACTACAACAACTACAACAACTACAACAACTACAACAACTACAACAACTACAACAACTACAACAACTACAACAACTACAATAACTACAACAACTACAACAACTACAACAACTACAACAACTAGAACAACTACAACATCTACAACAACTACAACACCTACAACAATTACAACAACTACAACAAATACAACAACTGCAGGAACTACTAACACTTAAACAACAACAACACTAACTACAGCACTAACAATAACACTAACAACAAAACTAACAATAAACCTAAGAACAACACTAACAACAACACTTACTACAATACTAACAACAACACTTAAAACAATACTAACAACAACACTAACAAAAACACTAATAACAATACTAACAACAACACTAACAACAACTTTAACAACAAAACCTAAAACAATACTAACAACCACACAACAACACCACTAACAACAAACATAAGAACAACACTAACAACAACACTAACAACACTAACAATAACACTAAAACAATACTATCAACAACACTAACAACAACACTAAAAACAACACTTAAGACAACACCAACAAAAACACTAACAACAACACTAACAACAACACTAAAAACAACACTAACAACAACTCTTACAACAACACTAACAACAAACCTAAGAACAACACTAACAACAACACCAACAACAACAATAACAACAACACTAACAACAACACTAACAATAACACTTACAACAACAACACTAACAACAACACTAAACACAACACTAACAACAACACTAACAATAATATATATATAATAATTGTTAGTGGTGTTGTTAGTGCTGTTGTTGTTTTAGTGTTAGTAATTGTTGTTGTAGTTGTTTACGTTGATGTATTTGTTGTAGCTGTTGTAGTTGTTGTAGTTGTTGTATTTGTTGTAGTTGTCGTAGTTGTTTTAGTTGTTGCAGTTGTCTTAGTTGTTGTAAATGTTGTAGCTGTTGTATTTGTTGTAGTTGTTGTAGTTGTTGTAGTTGTTGTAGTTTTGAAGTGGTTGTAATTGTTGTAGGTGTTGTAGTTGTTGTAGTTGTTGTAGTTGTTGCAGTTGTTGTAGTTGTTGTAGTTGTTGTAGTTGTTGTAGTTGTTGTAGTTGTTGTAATTGTTGTAGGTGTTGTAGTTGTTGTAGATGTTGTAGTTGTTGTAGTTGTTGTAGTTGTTGTAGTTGTTGTAGTTGTTGTAGTTGTGGTAGTTGTTGTGGTTGTTGTAGTTGTTGTAGTTGTTTTAGTTGTTGTGGTTGTTGTAGTTGTTGTAGTTTTTTTAGTTGTTGTAGTTGTGGCTGTTGTAGTTGTTGTAGTTGTTGTAGTTGTTGTAGTTGTTGTAGTTGTTGTAGTTGTTGTAGTTGATGTAGTTGTTGTACTCTTTGTAGTTGTTGTAGTTGTTGTAGTTGTTGTATTTGTTTTAGTTGTTGCAGTTGTTGTAGTTGTTGTACTCTTTGTAGTTGTTGTAGCTGTTGTAGTTGTTGTAGTTGTTGTAGTTGTTGTAGTTTTTGTAATTGTTGAAGGTGTTGTTGTTGTTGTAGTTGTTGTAGTTGTTGTAGTTGTTGTAGTTGTTGTAGCTGTTGCAGTTGTTGCAGATCAGAACGATTACAACAGCTACAACAACTACAAAACATACAAACACTATAAAAATAACAACAACAACTAGAACACGTACAACACCAACAACAACATGAGCAATAACAACAATAACAACCAACAACAATTAAAATAGTAACAGCACACAATTAGAAACAACAACAACAAACACATAAACACATATAAGAAAAACAACAACAATGCTGAACATTTTTTGAAGGTGAAGTATGGAAAAAAGGTCCTGATATTGCTAAATTGTCTGTATCTTGGCCATTTTAAAGACAATCAGGATGTCCTTTCACATGAACATAGATGATGTCCTTCCACATATATTTCAGTTATAAAAAGGACGAAAATCCTTACAGGACCCGAAATCTAAGCATTTTTCTGCTGTGAAAAGAACCGATATATCTCGGCCGTATCCTTACATATCCTGACAAGCTATATGTCATAAGAACCGGAACAGCCAGGACTACAATCCTGCCAAGGGACACTTAAATCGTTCTTATAGTTTCTCAAATATCGTCCTTTTCTTGATTTTTTACCATTTTTCCCATGGATTTCCTTGGAAATTATTTTCTTTGTTGTTTTTGTTTTTTCCATTACAAAAACAACAAAAATGTATGATTTGGGGCTGTTGTTCGTGTTGTTGTTAGTGTTGTTGTTGGTATTGTTGTTAGTGTTGTTATTAGTATTGTTGTTAGTGTTGTTGTTAGTGTTGTTGTTAGTGTTGTTGCTAGTGTTGTAGCTAGTGTTGTTAGTGTTGTTGTTAGTGTTGTTGCTATTGTTGTAGCTAGTGTTGTCGATAGTGTTGTTGTTAGTGTTGTTCTTAGTATTGTTGTAAGTGTTGTTGTTAGTATTGTTTTAGGTGTTGTTGTTAGTGTTGTTGTTAGTATTGTTGTTAGTGTTGTTGTTGGTATTGTTTTAGGTGTTGTTGTTAGTGTTGTTGTTAGTATTGTTGTTAGTGTTGTTGTTGGTATTGTTTTAGGTGTTGTTGTTAGTGTTTTTGTTAGTGTTGTTGTTAGTGTTGTTGTTAGTGTTTTTGTTAGTATTGTTTAAAGTGTTGTTGTTAGTGTTGTTGTTAGTATTGTTGTTAGTGTTGTTGTTGGTATTGTTTTAGGTGTTGTTGTTAGTGTTTTTGTTAGTGTTGTTGTTAGTGTTGTTGTTAGTGTTTTTGTTAGTATTGTTGTTAGTGTTGTTGTTGGTATTGTTTTAGGTGTTGTTGTTAGTGTTGTTGTTAGTGTTGTTGTAAGTGTTGTTGTTAGTGTTGTTGTTAGTGTTGTTGTTAGTGTTTTTGTTAGTATTGCTCAAAGTGTTGTTGTTAGTGTTGTTGTTAACAACAAAATCAACAAAACCTTTTGCCGCTTATAATAAAAAATCTGAACACATTTAAAAAAAAAAAAAAAAACATACTACTACTACTACTACTACAACAACAACATCAACAACAACAACAACAACAATAACTACTACAACAACAACAACAACAACAACAACAACAACAACAACAACAACAACAACAACAACAACAACAACAACAACAACAACTACAGCTTTAACTACAACAACAACTACAACAACAATTACTACAACAACAACTACAAAAACTACAAAAACAACAACAACATTAGCAACTACTACGACAGCTACAACAGCTGCTACAACAATTACAACTACAACAACAACAACAACAAAAGCAAAAGTAACAGCAACTTCACCAACTACAACAACTTCAACAACTACAACAACTACAATAACTACAACAACTACAACAATGACAACGTCTACTGCAACAACAACATTTGCTGTGGTGTTTGTAGTTTTTGTTTTGCTCCTGTTATTACTGTGTTTTGACTTTAGCTGTTTTTGTTGTTGTTGTTGGTATTGTTATTACAGTTGGCGTTATTTTTGTATTTTTTGTTGTTGTAATTGTTGTTATAATTATTATTATTGATGTTGTTGTAGTGCCCGTGCGATTGCAGTTGTCGTTTTCAAAGTTGTTGCTTTTGGCAGTATTGTGTTTTTAGTCGTTTTCAAAGTTGTTGTTTTTGGCAGTATTGTGTTTTTAGTCGCTGTTGTTCTTGTTGCTGATATCCTGTTGTTGTCATTAAAACACAATCAAAGGGAAGCTTTGAATATGCACCCAAGGCGCTGTCTCAAGAGCTACAACGATCAAACAGGACACTTCTGAGATATATGTATACAATATACCTCTCTATATATCCTGAAATCTCAATATCTAAGAGGACTTTCGATCCCTGCACGTGCTATCCTTCTTGTTATTGTTTTATTACAGTTGTTGGTGTTGTAGCGACTGCATTTTTTTTATCTGTTTATTTAATAATTTAATTTAAATATAAAAAATTAATTTAATATAAAAAGTAAAGGATATTAACAAGGATATTCTCAAAAATATGTCCGAGCTTGTTTTTTGTTTTGAACCCTTGTCATAAAATAAAGATTCTTCTCAGTTGAGATCAAAGGTGAATAAAGATGGATAAATCGTTGTAATGATTGGAAGAAGAATGAGGAGTC
The DNA here is from genome assembly GCA_035044505.1 of Zaprionus lineosus. Taxonomy (NCBI): domain Eukaryota; kingdom Metazoa; phylum Arthropoda; class Insecta; order Diptera; family Drosophilidae; genus Zaprionus; species Zaprionus lineosus. The sequence continues at coordinate 3,002,054 of JAWNNX010000682.1, read as the reverse complement.
CTAATTGAAATACTAAATGTAAAATATTCTTTGATATCCTTATTTTTACAACATTCAGGATCGCCAAGGACAATAAAATTATATTGCAGGTGCGGAAGGAAAAAAAACAAGTGGTTTAATTAAAGTAAAGGATTTTTAAGCCATGGCTAAGTAGAATCTAAGAAGATGTTAATTTAATAAGAAATGATGGCCTTTATGTGCTTTTATATTTAATATTTTATTATTTTATTATATCAAAGAAATAACAAAACAATCTGAAAAAAATTCCTAAAAATTAACAACAATGCGATGTTGTTTGTGGAAGTAGCAGTTGTTGCTGTTGTTGTTGTTGTTGTTCTCTCTTTTGCTGCTGCCGCTGCCGCTGATGTTGTTGTTGTTGTTATGCAATTCGTCAGATAAATTAATTATTTAGTTTTTGGGGAAAATTGGGAAAATTATGAGAAGAAGAAAATTTTTTTTCTTGATACCGTTTTTTCATTTGAAATCCAGGCAATATTTTCCATGGGGAAGGTTGAAGGTTAATATCCAAAATAACCTTTCATTTAAGTGGAAAGTAGGCAAATTATGAGGAGCAGGGATTTTATTTATTGATACCCTTCTTATTAGAAGTCCCTACATTATTTTTCATGGGGAAGGTTGAAGGTTAATTTCCACCCTTCGTTTAGGGAAAATTGGAATAATTATGAGGAGAAGAAAATTTATTTCTTGGTACCGTTTTTTCATTTGAAATCCAGGCAATAATTTCCATGGGGAAGGTTGAAGGTTAATCTCCAAAATAACCCTTTATTTAAGTGGAAAGTAGGTAATTTATGAGGAGATAAGAATTTATTTGTTGATACCGTTTTTTCATTCATTATTTTTAACGGTAAAGGTTGAAGGTATGTAGAAAATGATGAATTTAAAAATAACCCTTCGTTTAGGTGGGAAGTAGGCAATTTATGAGGAGAAGGGAATTTATTTTTTTGATACCCTTTTTATTAAAAATCCCTACATTATTTTCCATGGGGAAGTAGGAAATTAGGAAATTTATGAGGAGAAGAGAATTTATTTCTTGATACCCTTTTTTTTATTAAAAATCCCTACATTATTTTCCATGGAGAAGGTTGAAGGTTTATTTTCAAAATGATCCTTCGTTTATGTGGGAAATAGGCAATTTATGAGGAGAAGACAATTTGCCAACGTTTTAAATAGATTTAGTTAAGTTTAAAATATTGTAAGGAATTGCATTTTTGTCGAAATGAGTTTTTTTTTACACACATATTCTAAATGGTATTATTCCTGTTTTCTGTTTTAGTTAATTATGTAATCAGCTTGGGTATTTCAGGATGTCTTAAGATATTTGAAAGCTGTTGATATAAAAAATGCTTAAAAAATACTTAAGTAATTAAATTTATAATATTTTATAATTAATTTATTAGTATTTGAACTCTTCCGTTTCATGCTTTCACATATTGCAGTCAAAGGACAATTAAAGGAAGAGTCAAGGACAGTTTTTCCAGTGACTGATATTCAGTGAATTATTTTGAAATAAATAGGAAGAAAATCAATTAGGAAACAATTCGAATCCAAAGTAAATGACTCCTTACTCATGCGGAATTTAAATGGAAGCGGATTGTAGAGAAATTTAATCTTTTATCCTTCGCCTGTGTCCTGTACAAATTTCGTTCTATTTACATTCAATTAAAAGGCACAAGAAGGTTTCGCGAAGTAAAAAGATTGCCTACTAATGGATTGGCTCGATATGTCTTAATCAGGAGTCACTCGGACCAAAAAGTTTATAGCTTATTTAAGTGTCCTGAATACTCTTAATAACTATTGAAAAATGTTTATTAAACGTTGCGAAGTCATCAGTTTTATAAACAGGATATCCGTTCGTTTTGTTTTCCTCCGATTAGCATTTAAAATTGTTCGTAGTTTTGCTTTCATACACTGAACCCTTTAAGGGATGAGTGGGAAAGTAGTAAGAGAAAACAGTCTGTATATAAAGTCCTGGTAATCATCCTTGAGGTTCATATGGAGATGTCCAGCTGATAGCCAGAAGATCGTAAATTCATATCAGAATATATCTCTGAGTGTATACGTTACTAGGTGTGCATTAGTGTGTGTATGTAAATAGTAACTGCAATTGGATTGGTGGACGTGTCCTGTGGCCAGGGTACTCTGCAGTTAAGTATGCTGGAGTGAAGCTTCCTTACATATATATCCTTGGATTCTTAATCGTGGCTGGAAAGCATATGCAAAGTGGCATAAAAATGCGCAGATAACTGGTTAAGTCGAAGGATATACCGAAGGATATTCTGCAGTTGGCAATTAAATGTTTTTTTTTTTTTTGTTTTAATTTTTTTGTGCCGGCAGACGGAAAAGGAAACATTGCAAAACAGAGTTTGGCAACATTTTCATTTGCATTATCATCCGGAGTGCCATTGAGTCAGCCCAACGACTCCACCAGCCATAATCGGGCAACTTTGTCTATAGACATTCCGCTAGCGAAACGAAAAGGACTAACCCGGCATCAACTTCGACCCCAGAGTGTGCGGAAGTTACATATGGAGCGACTTTTATCGATTGCCAAAGATTGCAGAGTGCCTACATTTTCCGTATACGGAAATAGGCAACCCTTTAGAGGTGTTTTATTTATTGGCTGGCAGTGTCATTGCTCCCAAGCAACCCACGGGCAATCCACGGGCAATCCACAGGCAGCCCACAGGCAACCCATGGGCAACCCACGGGCTTAGTAGGTTTCACTCTCGTCCTTTATCGGGTCATTCTGCTTGGTATATGAAGCAGCGCGTCATCGGAAAAAACAATTGATATTTATTTTTATTGTTTTTGTTTTTCTACAAATATATATACAAATACATACATATACACACACGTACACACAAATACATTTAAGGCTATAAATAATTGAACTCTTTTTTTTTTTGAGCCACCCTAATGCTAAAGTTCAAATCAGTTGACATGAACTTAAGTTGAGATTCTGTTTCCCAACCTTTTTATCCTTTTAAAATTCTCTTCCATTTAAATGTGTGCAATTTTAATAAGTTGGAGGAGTCCTTTTAATTCACGGCTGCTGCTAAGTTAAGTGTGTAATCCTTGCAAATTGAATTAAGGAATTGCGAGTGGAAATGAATGTAGATTGGAGATATTTGCATTATTTTTATTAATGTAATTAATAAAATATTTATTTAATTTATTTAACAGTTCATAATAAAAATAAATATAATCCAGCTTGGAGCTTGTCCAAGATCTTGGCCTTGATTCCCAATGCTTAAATTACTTTTCGTATAAATATATTAAAATTAATAAATATTACATTAAATAATTATAATATACGTATATAAAATAATAATAGCTTAAATAATTATTAATTTTATATTTTATTTTTATTTTATTTGTTTGCTTTATGTAATATTGAATTTATTTGAAGTTCCTCTGGCTTCTGAACAATAAAGCATTATTCTACCAATAACATTTCGATATAATAATTAACATTAAAAAAGGACTCTGTAAGTTTACTCACTGTCACTGGACATTTCTAGGTCGGTGCGAATCATTTCACTGAAGTCAATTGGAGCCTTATCAGTCGATCCTTTTAAGGGCTCCTCGACAGGTGGCGTACTGGAATGCTTCGAGCTTGGTCCTGGATCGAGGGATGGACTCACGTCTGCACTTGTATAAGTGATAATGTCCTTGGCTCCGAGTGGAGTGGAGGAGGTCGCCGGGAGGAAGGTAAACAGATTATTGTCTTTTGTGTCATCGATTGATTGGAATATGACAACATCGATTCCCATTTCATTTGCCATATCCATATCAGATGCCAGGATAGTATTGTCTAGCATTAAAGCCTCTGGATCAATATAGTAATCCATGTCAGCCATATTATCAGGATCCATCGGCGAAGCAGTGAGTTGAGATAACAGCATCTCATCCAACTCATCATCGATTGCTTCAGTCTTCAGAAAGTCCTTTGAATCGGGCGAAAGTTCCATATCCTTGTTAAGGAAGGTGTCCTCCTCACGTGACGTACCAAGGACAAAAGTATCATAGAAGTCGTCGTCCGACAAGTCGTCGTCCACCGCATTGTCATTGTTTGGATCTGCGGCCTTGTTCCTCCTCTCCCGGCAAGCACTTATCAAGTTTTGCTTCAGAACTTCGGCTGCAGCATTGAAGATGTTGATCTGCTTCTTGGCCCGAGACTCGTTCTCGATGGAATAGTCACTTGCACAATCCTCAACAGTTTTGTCGGCTCTCTGCAAGGCGTTAAGGATCTTCGATATCACATGGTCGTCCAGATTGGTGCTTGCGTCCGAGTGTTTGTATTCCAGTAGCTTCTCGCACTTCTCGTAGCGATTATGCACCTTTGGCTCGGACATCCTGTGGAAGTATTCGGCCATATTCTGGGTCTGATCATTGAAGTTCTTAAACATGACGTTCACCTCAAAGTGAAAGTCCGCCACGGTTTTGAATTCATGCTTGTCCACTTTCTCGGACAATATATCACACTTGGCACTGAAGTACTTCGAGATGCTTGACTCCTCTTCCTTTGCGATGCTGGCCAGGAGGTTCTTTAGCTCCTCGCGGCACTGCCGTTGTGTGATCTCTGTGATGTGTTTGACGTTCCGCTGCTTGCTGGCCGTGAATGGATCCTTGATGGTTGGCTTTTCAATGCCCTTGGGCATTTTGGCCAGCACCCGCTTAAAGAACTTCTCCATCTTCTGGCAATTGTGGTGCACCATGTCACCCGGCTTACTGGAGGCGAAGCAGTTCTCAAGAAATATCTTAAAATCCTCGATCAGCTCCTCCACACATTGGTAGTACTTGTTCTGAACTCGCTTGAAAATTGTCCCTATGTCTATCGACTGGGGCGGCACCTTGCGGGATGCCGACTCCACTGACTGCATGAGGACCAGGGCGAACTTCTTGGTAAGCAACTCATCCAGCAGATACTTTCTCAGATAATGTATCTTGTTGGTGTAGATGCCCTCCTTGCCTGGCTGTGGCATTACTTCCATGGCATTGCATGCCTTCTGAACTTTTTTGGTAGCCTGTGGAGTAACATGCATGGCAGTCAGATCCTGTTCTTGAGCGAGATCCTTAAAGCAAATCACAAATCTTACCATAGACAAGTTTTAATAAATTTTCCGATTTTTTTTCAATGTTTATACTTTTTTTGCTTTTCCAATCACTGAAAATGGAATCCCTTCGAGCCTAGATTATTTTATTTAATGAATCTGACAGTTGTCATTGGGTAGAGAATTCAATTGGGATTCAGGAATTTATATCGATTGCTTCGATATATAAATCGGAGTCAATATCAAACCTAAAGTTCTTTACTTCTCAGAATACAAAATATATAGGTGAAAAGTAGACGGAGCTATGTATATTTTTAATTTAGAATTTGAGTACATTTTATTTAATTAAAATAAATTTTAAATTAAAATTAAAATTTAAAATTTAATCCTTCTTCTATTTTTTTTTAATTAATTATATAATAAAAAAATAACCCAAAATATTTCAAACCAAAAATCATGTTATAATTTGTATAACTCGAGCGAACTTAGAGGCGTTCCCTGGCTTAATTGGAACTGTGAGTCAGTAATTAATTCATAATTAAAGAGCTAATTAAAACCGAAGATTAATTTGGTCTAAGACAAAGTCTACTCAAAGTCGATGGCTGTTTAGTTATCAGAAATGATATTCAATTAAATTTTTCCATTTGCATCTTTCCACCTAAGCGACTCTCAATTAACGCGCTTTTGTTTAATGGCTGCATCTTTGGGCCACAAATTGCTCCTTAATGCAGTTACATGTGGGAGGCGTAAGGAGTGGATGTTTTGAGAACTAAATCCCAGCACTCGGAGTGCGTCAGAGTTTGGCCAGGAACAGACTTGGGAGCCGCGAGTTTAAGCGGCTATTAGCACCAGTCTAGGGGCTCGAGTCGAGGGCTTCGGTTCTTTCCTTGCTTTATATTAGTTTGTTGTTGTTGTTGTGGTTGTTGTTGTTGTGTAATTACATGACAGGAGCAACAATAATAAAACCAGCAACTACAGGCAGTGGCAGTGGCAGTGGCTGTGGCTGTGGCAGCCGGCAACAAGAACAAACACAACTGCATTTCGAATTACGATAATAATTTCCATTTCTAATTTCCTTGCCACGGGAAAGGACTTTGCAGTTGCGAGCTGTTTGGGCGCTGCTGCTGCTGCAGCTGCTCCTGTCTGCACCTTTGCCTTCTCCCTCTTTCCGGTTGCCGCCTGTAGCAACAACAACTACAACATTAATAACAATATGAACCTTTAAGAACTCATCAGGCATTGGCATAATTCCAAAATCAAAGCAAATGAAAGCATTGATTTTCAGCTTATGTCGAGGCATCTGGAGTATTCGGCCATTGGGGGCATTGCTCCAACTGTTATCCTGTGCATCAAATAAAACTAAGTTCTGCAATTTTATATCTGCTTTCATTCTTGTATTCGATTTTAACATAATTAAAATGAATATTCAATGGTTTTCAGCCCAACTTCTGGACCGCCTCCGACTTCGACTTCGACTCCTACTCTGAGCCGCCTCTTGAGGCAGTCCTTACGGATGAGGCTTCATTGGGTTATGGTAATGTGGAGAATTTAATAAATATTTTTGAATAAAGAGCAATAATGTTGTTTCTGTTGTGCTTAGTTATTTTACGTAATTACCAATAGGTAATTATTATCAACATAATAATGATCTCTTCAGCAGCTGCGAATCTTATAAATTTCAAAGCAAAAATGCAGCCTGCAACTCGGGTGGGCTGTGTGCCACTTTCTGTTGGCTTGAGGCAGGGATACTTTGGAGGAGCTGCTCTGAATGGGCCCCACAGTTTAAGGATGCTCCTCGTGCTGCTTCATCGTGACTGAAGTGGCAACTTCTATTGCAACTTCTGGTGTGCGCTGCCTCCTCTCGTTGCACGTCCTGGAGTCACGCCCCTCTGCCAAAGCGCCTAACCTGTCACTACTGTTTCTTTTGTTGATGTTGCTGATGTTGCCGATGTTGTTGATGTTGCCGATGTTGTTGTTGTTGTTGATGTTGTTGTTTTTTTGTAATTTGATAATGTATTTGATTAAGGAAATGAAATTTTTATTAGGGCTGTTTGCTTATTCGCTTTCAACCCGCCACACTCCTGCCTCGCGCTAGGCTCCTCCCACTGTGAGCTTGTATAAAAGCGTCTAGCTGTATGTGTGGGGTCTGTAGCTGTGTAGGTGTGCAGGTGTGGGTTGTTGTGGCTCTGGCTGTGTGTGCTTCCATTTTGTTGCCTTTTCCATATTTTACATTCCACTTTTCGCCCTTCCCACATCCTGTACATTTTTGTTTTTACATTTCCTTGAGTGCGGTTAGATCCTCGCGATTTTATTATTCATTTTCTTATCAATCAATATAGACAACTATCTATCTGTCCACCCGTCCATTTATCCATTCATCCATTCGTCCATTCGTCTACCCACTCATTCATTTATTCATTCATTTCCACTCATTCACTCCCATTATGAACGCCTTCATTCCCGTCGATTGGCTTGCAATAAGTTAATAAGTAGTTTTCCCCCAGAACTTTGAAGTTTGAATCAAACTTTGAATACATTTGAATACATTTGAATATCTGATGAATATTTAAAATGAAGAAGGAATGTCAAATCTGTGAGCTTGAGAGCAGAGCAAGCATTTTGTTCATTTTTAGTTTTGGGTCCTAAAGGACACTTAAAGCTGCTCTGTTTATTTACTACCCATGGCTGCGGTCCTTTGAGGTGTTTAGGTATTCATCTATAATTAAATCATAGCTTATTTTCTGCACTACGGAACTCATCTCATTGTTAGGATACTTGTCAACGCGCCTACGGAACAACGGAACTTATTTTCAACGCCGCGGAAAAACAAAAACAAAAATAAAAACAAAAACACCAAAACAGGACCCTCTAACCCTTCGTGTACTAACCAAGTGCGCTCATTCAACTTCAAAACAAACTTTTCCTATTGTTATTACATTTTCGCTTTTTTCCTCATTTTGTTTTGTTTTGTTCTGTTCTGTTGCTGTTGTTGTTTTGCTGTTGCTGTTGTTGCTGTTGCTGTTGTTGTTGCTGTTTTCCACTTTTTTCTTTTTATTGTAAGCGTTCCCAGTCATTGACTTTCTCTCAACTTTCTGCTTGACATTTGGCGAGCAAAACAAGTAAAAACAAGCACAAGAACACCAACAACAACAACAACAACAACAACAACGAAAACAAAGGAATGAAAAAATAACAGCGGCGAATGTAATTTTAACATGTTAAGTGTTAGAATGAAGCCCACTTCTGAGTACTCGGCCGACCGGCTAACCGTCTAACAGTCCAACAGTCCAACAGTCCAACAGTCCAACGGTCCCACAGTCTAACCGCCCACCCATCCAACCACTCGCCTATCCGCTGAGCCGCCGCCTATGCGCCCACCAATTCGTCGGCCTAGCCGCTTGCATAACGCCCGCTGGCGAACAACCATCAACCACTACTCATAACGGCTAAAACTGTGCTGTTCTGTTCTGTTGATGTTGTTATCCTTGTTGTTGTTGATGTTGTTGTTGTTGTTGTTCGGGTTGCTGTTGTTGTTCGGGTTGTAGTTTTTGCATGCATTGTGTTTGCAGCGTTGCCTTTGCCGTTGCTGCCGTTGCTGTCGTTGCTGCTGTTGCTGCTGTTGCTGTTGTTGCTGTTGTTGCTGTTGTTGCTGCTGTTGCTGTTGCTGTTGCTTGTGTGCCAGCCTCAGACATTGTCCCCGACAACAAAAGCCGTGTTAACGTTCTGCATGCCAAGTCCCAGGCCCAAACTAACAACAAACCCCCACCCCACCAACACCACCCACCAACCTCATGGCGGCCATAACATCAAAGAACTTTATCATTTTAACAGAAAAATGTTAAAGCACGTGCAATCCATGGCCGAGCAGCTAAGCGAAAGGCGCGCGATGCGGGACGCCTTTACCCCCTGCAGTCTTAAGTCTGAGAGATGAGGAAATTCTCACGAGTTATTCAAGATTGTCTTGAATCATAATTAATTTATAGATATTTAATAAATAATTAAACAGTTTTAATATTATTCAAGCTGGAGAAGCGGGACTTAACAGACTTGTTGCAGTCTCGGAATGAATGCTACGGAAAGGACATAGGCAGTTCAAGGAGTTTGCTTTAACGACTATGTGAATAGCTACTGGTTACTGTGAAAGGATTTTATAGGGAGCCTCCTGCCAAAAATTTCGCCTGTTTCCTCTGCTTCTCCTGTTATACAGCTATTACAATCCTGTACCTAAATAAGGCGAGCCTTTAGCTCAAACCTTCAAACAAGGCTCTACCCATCATGTTGGCCATTCTTGTTGTCCTTGCGGCTCTCTCAGACATGCTCGATATGCTGACTGTCAGACAGGGACATCCTGCTTGGGTTGTCTCTGTTCCTCAGACACAATCCTTCAACAAGTCCGCGAGCTTGTTGTCATGTCCTGTATGATGTCTGACGTCTGTTACGGGCCAACAACAATTTCCATTTAGCATTTAACAGAGACAACAATCATCCACACACTCACACACACTCAGTCACACACACACACTCACAGATGTAAATAACGTGGTAACATTTTGACTTTACTGTTACGGAAATACAGAATCTGCAATCTGAAACACCAAAACAAGTCGCCGGACCTACCTCAAAGTAAACCGCTTGGAAAGGACTACAAATAAGGATGAAATGCTAACTGGACTGCAATTTATGGAACTTCGCGTCTTTTTAGGTGTTTCAATGGGTGACGTGGACATTTTATGATCTAATCATATTTTGGGGATCGAAAGGTCAGATATTATAAAGGTTGATTAGGCTCATTCCAAGTTACAGTGTCTTTATCCTTGCTGTTGCTTTGAAGCTGTCCTTGCATCTGATGTGTGTCTTAAGCTTAACTATAAGTCAATTATATATTCTATATCAGGCGTATCCTGCTACTTTTGAATTTAAGGTCAATTTCTTATCCTGCAAATATAACTGAGATCCCTTTACCGTTACGCTTGTCTGTTATTTAAATGACTCGCAGGAACAGGACTATAAACTGTAAGCAATCCACTCATGTTATCGCAGTTGCTATAAAACGAATTAAATATAAGAGTGCAGCGTAAATAATTATAGGACATTTTATAACAGAATCGAACAATCTGTATTCCACTTCCTGAAACTACCCTCTGAGAAAGCAAGGAAATATGTGTATCCTTTCAAATCGTTTGCCATGCCCCTGCGTGTTTGAGTGACTTTTGTGTCAGTTAACATGTCGAGTTAATGTACCAAATTTTACTACCCCTGCAACAGGATCAGACATGTTGTGGACGCCCTCTCTCAAACTTGTCTTGGGCATTCTCTCAAACAGGGTCTCTCTTAATTTTGATGTCCTTGCTGTCTCTTTGGCTTGTGAGTTCGTTCAAAGCCTTGTTGCGAACGTATCATGAACAATGTGTTTTTATGTCCTTTTTTCGCGACTTTTTTTCATGCCTTGACAATTGCCGTCGGCAAATGTAAAAGCTACAATATCCTGCAGCAAAGGACCTGAGTGTGGCCAAGCAATTCGGCTTGAACACGCTCCAGACCTACCTCAAAGCCAGTCACACGGAATAGACAATGGGCAACAATTAGAGGCGGGGTGCAAGTCTGAGCTATGCTCGAGTGAATGTGTGTGTGAATGTGTGTGTGTGTATGTTTGGGTGTGTGTTTGGGTGTGTGTTTAGCTCTCTGATCTTGTGTAGAGGTGCAGAAACTGTGTGTTTTCCTGTGCGTCTCGTAGTTTGTGCAGCGCTTCATGTTGTGCCGCACTGGCGTACTGCATGCAGCGGATATTGCAAATTATTAAGCCTCCCATTTGCGCATCCTGGTCACACCGGATGCCCGCCGTAGCCGTAGCCGTAGCCGTAGCCCTGGCCCAGCCCCATCATCCATGCTTGCTCCCAGCTCTGCAGCTCTGCAGCTCTGGCATCGCCCGCCTCGTGGTTGCCAGCACCTGGACCAAGCGCTGCCAGCAAAAGCGATTTATAAGCGATTTGCCAAACTTTTGCTTCGTCTGGCCACGACCTTTGGGCTTTGTGGCTATCCCCTCATTCTCATTCCCATTTCCATTCTCATTCTCATTCCTATTTCCATTCCCATTCTCATTCCCATTCTCATTCTTTCCTCATCACACTTCCGTCTACTTTACACTCCCAGCCCACAGTTCACAGTCCACCGTCCACCGTCCACCGTCCACCGTCCACCGTCCTCTGTCCGCAGTCTCCTGTCCTCGAGCTCATCTCCGATGATGAGAGCGGCAGCCCACAAAACTTTGCGGCCGAGTGTTAAGTGAATTTTTTTCGAGTCTGTTGTCAGTTTTGGCTTTGCCAAATATTTGCTAATGAGTTTTGCTCGTCATTTAACATAGACGGCCCCCGAGTTTGGTTGTCCGGACCCGAAATTGAGAATAGATCAAACGTGTACCTGTCCCAGGGACACGTCTCTTAAAAACGTTTTTTGTGTAACCGAAAATCATCAAGGCTTCCAGGACTCTAACGCACATTGCAGGACTTTCTGCTTACCTGTCCATTTGGTCGGCTTTTTGCGGGGATTCAAATGTGTTTTACGGCGTACAGCAACTTAATTTAACTCCAGCAAATGCTTTTATTCCGGGAGTCTCATATTATGTCCTTGCTATTCATAATTATTTTCTGTTTTCATATGAAGAGCCTCCCAGCAATTTTCCACCATTTTTCTTTGAGAGTCGCAATTTTGTATTAAATTTGTTAAAGTAAATTTTTATCTATTATTTTTTTTTAAACTTAATTGGGGGGTAAATTGTTAAACAATAATAAGATATTTTAATAAATAATTTAAATATAATTTTAATATATATTTTAGATATTTTAATAAATAATTAAAAATAATGTTAAAAGATATTTTAGATATTTTAATAAATAATTAAAATATAATTTTAATAATTAAAAGAAAAATTAAAAGTGCATAAATTTAGTATAAGGAACAAGTTTATTTATTTTAGTAAGTGACTTATTATTATTTCGGTTATTTAGGTCAAAAGTTAATTTTTAAGAATGTTTTTAAATATTTAAAAATATTTTTTAAAATATTCAAGTGTAGAAATAACAATAAAAATTGAATGTCAACTGTGGTAATATTTGCGATGGGAGTGTCGCTGGATAAAAAGTGGAAAACGATTAAAATAATTACGCAATTTAATATTAAGAGCGTTTAAATGAAATCTATGCCCTTCATATGAATGCAAATGCGGCCGAACGTTGACACAAATTGATGGCCACAAGCCGCGGGCCAAGCCACTGGCAGGACCACAAACAGACCAAAAGACGAAAGCCAAATGGCTTCCTCCCACACCTTGCGCTTCGCTACTTCAGCTCTGCTTCTGCCTCTGCCTCTGCCGCTGCCTCTGCCTCTGCCTCTACCTCTGCCTCAACGTCAGCCTGCTACTCCGAGTCCAGATACAACAATTGTCCTGCTCTGTATCGTCCCACAATGTCCAGTCCCCTGCTGCTTCCATCCGTCGCAATTTGCGGAATGTGAGCTTGTGGCAATGCGGTGGACACCGTGGCGTATGGACAATGCAAATTGAATTCCAATGACGAGATATCATTGATGCGTGGCTGAAATTTGCAATTCGTGTTTTGTCGTTCAAGCGGAAACAATCACAAAATACAGAGAAAAAAGATTTTAACGTTCAGAGAGAAAGACAGGCAGGCAGACAGACAGACAGGATGGACAGGCAGAAAGACAGGCTGAAAGACAGAAAAACAGAGAGACAGAAAGACAGAAAGACAGACAGGGAGACGGGTAGACAGACAGCAACAATTACAACAGCAATTTGACAGCCTGCCACAGCGGCAAAGGAAACCTTCGTACTTACAACCGACCTTCCATCTGCCCCTCTGTCCATCTACCCCACATTGGGAGCTGCGAGGAATCCTTGTTGAGACTCCACTGCAACAGCGAAGTGCTCAACGTCAATAACCTTTAATTAAAGACTACGCTGTTAATAAAATGGAATGCCATGTTTATTCGACAGTCAGCCCGAATAGTCGTCCTCTTATGTTCGCTCAAAGGACAATTTCCGGCTCTGCCCGCAGTCCAGAGACAATAAAAAGCTGTCTCAATTCATTCAGTACTGCGTTACAGATTCTGCTAGACTTTTACAGAGCCTTAACAGGGGGTGCGCCTGATCGTCGGCATAAACTGTTAACCTGTTAAGTGAGAGCCTTATCTGTTTTTAGGCTTCTTTCTTGAGTCCTTTTAAGACAAAATAGATGTTTGATTGAATTCCTTATAGAAAGTATGGTTTATGGGATTGCGTAAGGTAAAAAAACTGGTAATTATTTCTTTTCCATCTGGGACAGATCAGATCATTATGCGGACCTGTTTATTACGGGAGTCCAAATGGAGTACTATGATCCTCAGACAACCAATAGCCTGGCGATCTTTGGTATCTAACTCCTTTACGAATCAAAACCTGATTCCTGGTATAAATATGATCTTCGTATTTCCAGTCCTCGGGGTTTTAAATAGGCTGCTTTTAAAATCTGTCCTTTAAACTGGTGCCTGTCCTTCAAGTAAAGCTTTCATTGCACCCAAAAATATACTTTTAAGCGTCGTATAGTATATGCGGGGATATACATAAGTAGGATTAACGCTTGTCCTTTTTTGTGTGAAATAGAGAGACGCATAGCGAGAGAGAGAGAGAGAGAGAGGGAGAGGGATAAGAGCTCTTGCTTTGGCTTTGTTTTCCCTTCGCATTTCGTAATTCGTATATTTGTGTTGTATTTCAGCAGGATTTATCACACTAGGACTGTGGGCGCTTTGTCTGGGGCGTAGCTTTGGACTGACAGGAAAATCCAAAGGAAGCCAGCGTCTAAAAACTGCAGCCACAACGGACCGAGAGTCGCATTTTTTGTGCCTTACATGCGACCCAAATGGAAATGGCCGAGAGATAGGGGTAGGAGTGGGATAGGAGCAGGGATAGGGATAGGGATAGGGATAACTGTAGGAATAGGGCTAACGATGGGACTAGGGACAACAAGAACGAGGACGGTAACGGGTTTGGTGTAGGGGAAGGGGATGAAAAGAGGACGAGGACGAGGACGAGGGAATGGCAGCAAGAAACCGGAATGACTAGTGGGCGATAGCTGAATACTCTGGTATTGTGGCTCGAAACGTTGGCCAATACAGCTTTGTGACCGTCTGTTGAATGTTTTGGCGCCACTTTGTAAGTCCTTTTAATGCGTCATTCTTTTTGACCGCAGGTCCTTGTCCCTTTTTAAGCCCTTCTCGCAGCACGGAACAGAGCCCGCATTCACACACCATGACAGAGGTGTTCGCTTTAATTGCATTTTTGTTGTGTTCCTTCTTCCCAAATATTGCAAGTCATTTGTCAGGACACCCATTTGCATTCGCCTAAGCCATATTAATGAGTGGCTGCACAGCCTCAACTGCCATTTGACTGGGTCATTGTATGGATCAGTGTGCGGGATTGTAATCCTTCAACTGTGGAGCTGCTGCCGCTGCTGCTGCTGCTGAAACCGAGAAGAGGCCATCCCGGAAGAGGAAGTGAAGAGCAGAGGAGAGAAAGAGAAAGAGAAAGAGACAGCGAATGTGTGTCCTTTGATAAATATAAAAGCCAGAAATTTAATAACTTGGCAGATTTTTCATTAACCCAATAAAAGATTTCCAAACAGTTCATATATCACAGGATCTTAGGTAAAATGTAAGTTAGATTTGTTAAGGAATTAAAATAGATGAGTTTCCAGGATGCCTTTTTTTTAACTAGTCCTTAAATCGTATTAGTGACTAGATCGAACCTTTATTTTAGTCACAGCTTCGATTTTTTCGAATGCAAACTGAAAACTTAATAACAGGATTTTAATTACATATTTGCAATTGGCAAAAGGAATCGAAAGGACTTTGTTGTGGCCAAAACTATTTTGCGGCCATTTGACATTGTTGTGACTTAAAAATTAGTTGGAATTGCTTGTTGGTCCTTGCACATCAGCGCGATTTCTAGACTGTCCCAAATAAACCAAGTTGACGACAGCCACAGGACGACGTTTTAATTTGCTATGCTAAACGCCATTGCAGGGGGATTGTTGAGTTTGAGTTGAGTTGGTGGGTGTTGACGGATTGGTGGTTCAGTGGTTCAGTGGTCGGTGGGAGGGGCTGTTGGGTGCATTCAACAATAAGGCAGTGACAGAAGCAGGAGCACCAGGAACAGCCCAATGAACAGGGAACTGAGAACTAAGAGCTAAGAGTGGAGGGTGGAGGGCGGAGGGCGGAGGGCGGAGGGTGGAAGCCGGAGGGCTGCTTCTTTGGTCATTGCTCCTGCACCACAAGCCCCACACAATGCGATGGCCAACAAAAGGCTGGCCAAGGCGGTCGGTTGCTGCTCTTGGAGGACCAATTAATCACTTTGCCCAAGTGGAGGACACTTCAAAGCGCAGCCGGCAAAGGGACACAGAGCGAAGAAGCAAAAATAAAAGCAAATTTGTATTGCCAGAGATTTGTTTTATTTGATTTTTAGTTTTTTCCTGCTTCTTCGTCCTTTTTTCCATGCTGCGGGTCTATTTATAAGGCTTCGATTTTTATGGCACGTCCGCTGCTTAAGTTCGCATAGTTTATAGCATTCATTTTTTGGCAGCATAGTTTTATGCCAGCAGTAAAATGTATAAACTTATTTGTGGCCATAAATACGACCCGAGATTGGCCTAATTGAGTGTAATGCATGTTCAACAGCAGAAAGTCGGACGTGTGTGATTTTATATCATTTTTATTGCCCAGGGATTGGGCGATTTGTAAAACTCATAAAATATCTTCGGCTGCAGCTCAACCTTAGCTTTTGATTTAACGTTCGGATAAAGGATAAAAAAAAAACAATATCTACAGATACAGATTTCCGTAAAAATCCATTTTGATATTCAATATTTTCAATGCCAAGTCCACCAACTAAGCTGAGCAGATTTTAATTGCTTTTCTCCTAATATTATATTTTAATTAGCGCTCGCATTACAGAAAGTAAAATACAAGAAGAGACGATGGCTTAACAGCGAAATGTTAAGTTACAAGTAAAGCCCGGAGATGGGCGCTGTAGAGCTAAGGCAAGTACCAACAAATAAATGAAAAGCAGATTTGCATATTTGTTTACGTTTGGTGTTTATATTTCATCTGGGAAAGTAGTATATTTATTAAGTATATATATTAAATATTATTAAATTATATAATATTATTTACTAGAACCAAGTTGTACGTAGTGAAGATATAAAAGACTCTATCGTTTGTCCAACGCATTGATTTCATATAAAGTAAACTTTTATTATTTACAAACAGAAATCACTGAAAATGCTCAAAAGCTTAAAAAAAATTCGCCAAACATATTTTTTAAATTAATAAAAATGAGTGGAAACATGTTTGCATTCTTTTATAATTTACTTTTATCGATGCCTTGGTTAAAAAGTTCAGGGAAAAATAATATAAATAACATATAGTATATTAAGAGTAATTTATATTTATTTTTGTAACCAAAAGTAATTTTATGAATGGTCGCGGCATCATATAAAAATGCTCTGTTTTCATGGTAAAATAAAATATTTAATGTGGTGGCTGCTTTAAATACAATATCAAAGCAGCTGAATGCGATGTTAACAGTCGCATGCCATCACTCACACACTACAACTACTTCCTCGAAGTATATACATACATATATAAGTAAAGTTGATTAGTGTGTGAAGACATTCGCACCAAAATAAGAGCAGATTGAGATAAGACATCGTTTACTTTGGTTAAGATAAGACAGAAAATCATGTGCAGGCCAAACTGCCTGAGTAAGACAAGGCAACATATAGTGTGTTCGTCTTATCACCGAGTCCAATCTTTAAAAGAGACAACTAAGCTAGGTTAGTTGTCTGTGCTTGTAGTTGATGCTTTGTGATCTCGTG
Organism: Zaprionus lineosus; assembly: GCA_035044505.1. Lineage (NCBI taxonomy): Eukaryota > Metazoa > Arthropoda > Insecta > Diptera > Drosophilidae > Zaprionus > Zaprionus lineosus. The sequence goes on along the minus strand of JAWNNX010000682.1, from coordinate 2,985,058 downwards.
GCTGTATTTTTTATATTAACATTTCGCTGTTAAGCCATCACCTGCTGTAGTAGTTGGTGCTCTGTTATATTAAATACCATTTTGTGGAGTGGAACTTTTCAAATTGTCAATTCGATTTTATGTTAATATAGTAAAATACATGTATACAACTGAAATGCGATTTTGTAGAGTGGAGCTTTTGAATTTGTAAATAAGAATTTTATCCAGTTTATGAAAAGGCTATGTATTTCTGACCATCAATTGGCTTATTGGGCTGACTTGCGAATTCATTCATTCGTTGTCGAGTTTGGTCAATTGTGTGTTTCGCTGAGGGAATTACGGGGTGCGGGAATGCGGGGTTGCGGGGTGTGGGGTCAAGTTAGTGGGCAAACTTTCTGGCCAACAATGACAACTAATAAATGAATATTGACAGGCGAGCCAGTCGGCTGGATAAGGTTGTCAGCCAGGCGGCCATCGATATAAGAACTTGGCTAATCGCACGGTTATTGACTTAATGGTTTTTCTTTTCAAAAAAATAAAGGAAAACAAAAATGAAAACACAAGGAAATTTCCTATTGAAAGGCACTTTGACATGCACGACATACGCACTTAAGCACACACAAGCACACACACACACACACACACACACACACACACAGAGGCATAAACGTATAAGCAGACGCATATATAAGCGGACACAAGCAGCCATAAGCACACACAAGCATACGCACACAGACACAGCCACAGACACAGACACAGACGCACGCTGTTTGACAGGCAATGCGGACGCTTTGCCGCCACTGACCTTCAGTCGGGTCGGGATCAGATCCAGTCGTCCTGCCGCCATTGCTGTAAGTTAAGTCAAATGAAAAGCGCACCGATGGCAACTCAAATAAAAATGGCAAATACGAGTAGTTTTGCTTTTGGGGCTCGTGTCCTGTTGTTGGAAGCCCCCAGTTTGTCCGCATGCTGCTTTAAGGGCGTGGACGGACTATAAATAAAAGATTGACCCCTATTGATTTTATGGCATGCAGCAGAAGAAAAAGTAGCCGCAGCAATAGAAAGTGAAAAGCACAAAGCGGTAGCTGCAAAAGATGACAAAGAAGTAGAAGAGACGCTAAAAGAAAAATTCAACAGTAAAAAAAATGAAGCAGCAGCAGCAACAGTAATAACACAAGCAGAAGAAGAAGAAGAAGAAGCAACAGTAAAAAGGAAACTTTCGAGGCTTTATCTTTGGCTTGCTTGCTTTTTTAATTTTGTTTGCATGCTATCTCACTTACTCACTTTCTTGTTCTTTGCTGCCACTTCTTCCTTCTTCCTTCTCCACTCTCCACTCTTCTCTCTCGCCATCCTCCTTTACCTTTGTTGGCCTTATTGCTTGCCTTCTTTTCCTTTGCCTACAAACATTGCAAAAGTCTTTTGACCGCGCTCCTAATGGAGAGAAATTGCGTTTTAATGTGCCGACAGCTTTATCATTATAATGTTTTTTCCTTTATTTGTGCCTCCTTTGTTTCATCTTCCTTTGTTTTGTTCTGTTTCGCTCCTCCACTCGCCGGGCCACCCTGCGTGGCCTCATCGATATGCACACCTATCCAATATGATTTTAGAAAATTATTGCCAATTACTCGCAATTACTGCGAATTTCTGGGCTACCGGACGATTGGGAACCTTCTGTTCAGTGGCTCTGCTTCATTCAATATTATTCAGTCGTCAATTTGATGGATAGAATGCCGTATTGAGTCAATGGCTCAATGCTTACAAACTAACAAGAGCCTAGGTCAAAAATTAAAGAAAACTCAGCAAATTATTCTCTAGGACACAGTTAGGAGTAATTCCTTTCCTATTCCTTTCCCCACGGCTTTGACTTTGGTCTCAAAAATTAATAAATATTTTTCATATCCTTCTGATCAAAGGCCTGCATTAAAAATTGCATTTTTTAACACATAACAACGAAATTAATTTGGGATTAAATTTAATTATAATTTAAGAATAGAGAATTTTAAATTAAAATAAATATATAAATATATAAATATATTAATATATAAAAATATAAATATATAAATATATATATATATAAATATATAAATATATAAATATATAAATATATATATATATAAATATATAAATATATAAATATATATATATATAAATATATAAATATATAAATATATAAATATATAAATATATAAATATATAAATATATAAATATATAAATATATAAATATATAAATATATAAATATATAAATATATAAATATATAAATATATAAATATATAAATATATAAATATATAAATATATAAATATATAAATATATAAATATATAAATATATAAATATATAAATATATAAATATATAAATATATAAATATATAAATATATAAATATATAAATATATAAATATATAAATATATAAATATATAAATATATAAATATATAAATATATAAATATATAAATATATAAATATATAAATATATAAATATATTATAAATATATAAATATATAAATATATATAAATATATATAAATATATAAATATATAAATATATAAATATATAAATATATAAATATATAAATATATAAATATATAAATATATAAATATATAAATATATATAAATATATATAAATATATAAATATATAAATATATAAATATATAAATATATAAATATATAAATATATAAATATATAAATATATAAATATATAAATATATAAATATATAAATATATAAATATATAAATATATAAATATATAAATATATAAATATATAAATATATAAATATATAAATATATAAATATATAAATATATAAATATATAAATGTATAAATATATAAATATATAAATATATAAATATATAAATATATAAATATATAAATATATAAATATATAAATATATAAATATATAAATATATAAATATATAAATATATAAATATATAAATATATAAATATATATAAATATATATAAATATATAAATATATATAAATATATAAATATATAAATATATAAATATATAAATATATAAATATATATAAATATATAAATATATAAATATATAAATATATAAATATATAAATATATAAATATATAAATATATAAATATATAAATATATAAATATATAAATATATAAATATATAAATATATAAATATATAAATATATAAATATATAAATATATAAATATATATATATATATATATATATATAAATATATAAATATATAAATATATAAATATATAAATATATAAATATATAAATATATAAATATATAAATATATAAATATATAAATATATAAATATATATAAATATATAAATATATAAATATATAAATATATAAATATATAAATATATAAATATATAAATATATAAATATATAAATATATAAATATATAAATATATAAATATATAAATATATAAATATATAAATATATAAATATATAAATATATAAATATATAAATATATATATATATATATATATATATAAATATATAAATATATAAATATATATATAATATATAAATATATAAATATATAAATATATAAATATATAAATATATAAATATATAAATATAAATATATAAATATATAAATATATAAATATATAAATATATAAATATATAAATATATAAATATATAAATATATAAATATATAAATATATAAATATATAAATATATAAATATATAAATATATAAATATATAAATATATAAATATATAAATATATAAATATATAAATATATAATATATATATATATATATAAATATATAAATATATAAATATATATATATATATATAAATATATAAATATATAAATATATAAATATATAAATATATAAATATATAAATATATAAATATATAAATATATAAATATATAAATATATAAATATATAAATATATAAATATATAAATATATAAATATATATATAAATATATAAATATATAAATATATAAATATATAAATATATAAATATATAAATATATAAATATATAAATATATAAATATATAAATATATATAAATATATAAATATATAAATATATAAATATATAAATATATAAATATATAAATATATAAATATATAAATATATAAATATATAAATATATAAATATATAAATATATAAATATATAAATATATAAATATATAAATATATAAATATATAAATATATAAATATATAAATATATAAATATATAAATATATAAATATATAAATATATAAATATATAAATATATAAATATATAAATATATAAATATATAAATATATAAATATATAAATATATAAATATATAAATATATAAATATATAAATATATAAATCTTAAAAATAATAAAGCCAGTTTTAAATTGGAATATTTGCAAACGTTCCAATTAAAGATCCTTCGATGTTTTTTGAAAGGGAACTTAAGAGACTTGAGGAACTGCAGGTATCAATAATTAAGTGCTTGCTGCACTTTCGTCCTTTTTTATTGCACCTGCCCTTAACTATCGGGTGTTATGTGGAGCAAGTGACTACTTCATTGGAATTTCTGCATTCTGCGGCGCCTGCTTCTTGGCGCATTTCGCATTCGGACCGTAAAGATGTGTGCGTGTGCACATATTTACATGCAAGAATGCCGATAACGAAAACAACAACAAAAACAACAAAAACAACAACAGCAACAAAAGCAACAAAAGCAACAAGAGAAACAAAAGAAACAAGAGGAAGAGGAGAAACAAGGCAGAGGCAAGAACAATAAGAAGAACATGCAAAAAATACAATGGGACTAACAAGTTACAGTGGACACACCAATTGGACGGACCCCCAGCCTGGGTACAGGTATGGCCTACAGTCTGCATGCTTTACGACTCCATTTGGGCGCCTTTCATTTACATTTTTTTTCCTCTTTTTTTGTGTTTCGCTTTGTTTTTCCCGGCAAATGCAAAATTGCCTCCAATTGGGCCGCAGTTCAATTTGTTTTGCTTTTCTTGCCGATTTTGAGCGATTTATGACGGCAGCTGGAGGAGCAGGAGAAGGAGGAGGAAGGGGAGGAGGGAGGAGGCGTAGGAGGCGTAGGAGGAGAGGAAAAACCTATCAATAGATAAAATGGCTCTTACCGGACTGCAAATTGATTTTGTCGGTTTTTCCATTTGTCCCTCTCGATACTCTATTCAATTTAGTGTGTGGTTTTTCTTCTGCAGATCCTTAAACTTCCCCTTTGTTCAAGGATCTTTTCCCTATAATGATGGATCATGAATTGAGTTTAATTGAATGAAATTAACTTTCCCAAGTCTGCATCTGAGCTTTAAGACATCCTTTGGGCTATTGACAGGATGTCGGATGGCAATCCGTTAGGAGACTTGTTAAGTCATTATTCACGTGCGAAGGATATTGAGTGGCAGTAAAGGGATAATTGTTTTGATAGGACATATTGCTTGATAAATATTTGAGATGGGGAAGGTGCGAAATCAATTTCAATAAGTAAACATCCTTGTAATTGCAATACTCGGATGAGAAGCCCCAGGCACTTATGAGCCTGTGCCCATTGTTCCCAGTCTCAGTCTCTGTCTCTGTCTCAGTCAAGGATATGGGTATACAAATAGACGTATGCGAACTCATTTGCATAATCGCTTGGATCAAAGTGGCTTAGTGTTAGGGAAAAGTTGAAAGTTCATTAGTAAGCTATAACGAAGACTATAAATTCATGTACATGAAACATATGTGTACACTTTAGTATACACCCATACACCCATACAGCCGTATACACACTCACACACACACAGTGAATGGCTCATTATCAACACCCACGCGGCAATAATACGAATAACAACAAGAGATGCTTAGGATGTGGCTGCGTGGGTGTTTCTAGTCGCAGTTCAAGTGGTTTTCCTTAGCCCAGCTAAGAGGCGTTCATACGTGTAAGCATATGTGTGCGTGTGTGTGTGTGTGTGTGTGTGTGTGTGAGTACTTGTGTGTAGAGCATATCTTTAGGCGCCATCCAACCGCATATCTACATTTAAATTATGCAAGTTGTTGTCCAGGCACCGTCTATTGCTCTCATATTGTCTGTCTGCCCGTCTCCCAGTCTGTCCGTTTCCCTGTCTGTCTGTGTGTCTGTCTTTCCCTCTGCCCCTCTGTCTGTCTATCTAACCATCTGTCTGTCTTATTGTCCGTCTCCTTCTTTGTTTGTTTGCCCTGCCGTCTGTGTCTTTGACCCAGAACCGCACATTTGGCGCTGTTCCACGTTTTATATGCTCTTCTTTAAATATGTATGTGTATATGTGAGCCAGCATACATACGAGTATTTGTGAGCGTGTGTGTGTGTCTGTTTGTAGGGATCTTTTGGGCCGGGCCAACTCAGGGCTTCAACACTCGCACATGTTTTTCAGCCTGCAGCACTTTGAATATATATATATAGGCAGAGGTGTATATGGGTGTATATGGTTATGTATGGGCATATGTATATGGCCGTATGACGATAGTAGAATATGTATGTTCCGTGCTGTTGTCGTGTACCTTTGTATTCCATGCCTTCTACTTGTGCCTGCTGCTGTTTATTTGTTTAAATTTAACGCGTAACTTCCCTCCGCTCGTCCCTCGTCCCTCATCCCTCGTCCCTCATCCCTCGTCCCTCATCCCTCGTCCCTCATCCCTCATCCCTCATCCCTCATCCCTTGTCACTGGTCCTTGTCCCCTCGTAAACATTCATTTTTGGTTTGCCTCCTGTGTCTATTTTTATTCTAATTCCTTAAATGTTTTTTTTTTATATTTTTTTTACCTTTTTATTAAGTAAAAAGTCAGATTCATTTTTGGGGCGACATTCAACAAAATATTTGATATTTATTTGGACTTTCATCTTGAGTTTGTCTGCGCATAAGGATAACTTTATTTAGTGTCCTTGCAAATCGAATACTGTATGTGAATGTTTCACAAAGAAAATCCTGAAATATTTCTTCAATTCAACTTTCCTTTGATTGTCTAATTAATGTTTCGAATTCCTTATCCTTGCTTATTGATTAGCATTTGATATGATTGTAGCTTTAATTTTCCAGCGGCCTTGGGCCGAGGGGAAATTCCAGGTGCTTTTCTGTATCTCAATTTTTGTTTTTATTTATGGATTTGGAAAATTTGTTATCCAACGCTTGACTCGGCTTCGGTTCATTTGTTTGCAGGATTCAAGAAATCATTTAGCACGGCCCTCGTTTCATTTTCACGTTGCCTGAGTTTTCTTTTATTTATATTTCGCTTATTGCAAGCTTCGTTTTCAATTTTCATTCCAAGCTATTTTTCCGACTTTTTATCTATGCTTTTCTTTTCACCCCCCTCCCCCGCTCGCTCTTGCTCTCGTTTTGCTTTCCTTTTTTTTGTTTTCATTTTTTGTTTTTCATTTACATTTTCTGGTTTTTATTTTCATTTTTTTTTTCGGTTATTTTTTCCGTCTATTTTTTTTTTTTATATTTTTTTATTTTTTTCTCCTTACTTCCTCTAGGGTAAACGTTGTCTAACCCGTGGGCTGCGTTGCGTGAAATCGCATCAGTTGTACAAACTTTAGGCGCGTTATTTAATTTGCCATTGAGGCAGTTCGCTCCATTTATTCAGTCCACGTCGAGGCACAGGCTCAGGTTGAGGTCCATGTCCGTGTCCGTGTCCGTGTCTACGCTCATGACCATAGCCTTGTCCATGTACATATCCGTGTCTATGTTCAGTTGTCCAACTGTCCAATTGTCCAATTGTCCAATTGTCCAGCTGTCCAATTGTCCAGCTGTCCAGATATCCAGCTATCCAGTTGTCTAGTTGTCCGGAGCAATGTCCGGAGCAACGCCTCACAATTCGCCATTGTCTGTGTGCGCGCATAGGCAAACTTTTTGCATGCCGGCAGTCCTGTAGCTTATTTTGGGGCTTGATCAAATTTAATTACAATTCCGCAAAAGCAGCAAAAGAAATAATTTCGAAAATTAGCGCTGTGGTGCCTCCAAAATCAATGTGACCTTGGCGAACTGAAGTCAAGTGGGCGTTTCGTGTTCCGCGCTCCGCAGTTTCCCTGCCGCCCCGCCCCTAACTGCTACCTGCCGCTTGCTACCTGCTGCTAGCTGCTTGCTGCTTGCTGCTTGCTCCTTAACACCTGACGTCGATTGTGCTCTTCCGAGGCACCTCGAGCCATTGAACATGACCCAGTTCGATACTTACTAAATAATTGATCAGTTGCTTTGGTTATTTGTTAACGGTGAGGGGATTGAACGTCAGGGTAGGGTAGCGTAGGGGAGGGGAGGGGAGGTTGCTATATTGAAGCACCTATGTAATGGAGCCCTCGGTTTGTTATTAGCCTTTTGTTCGACACGTGCAACAAATATGGCTCAAAGGTCAGCCAGGAGCAGCCAGAAGCAGCCGGGAGATTTTGCCGGCTTATGTTTCTCAAAGTGTACGTCCTTGTGCTTAATTGGCCAACTGCTCCCGCAGGTAAGCCGAATAATATTCCTAATTCGCTGCGGTCCTTGACTTCCTTTTAGGACTACCACGTGTCCTGTACACTGCCAGATGAATTAAATAAGTTCCTTCTCTCATTTAAAGTTGAAGGGCTTAAAATAAGAATTTTGCAACCTTTGTGGACACAAAGTTCGTTGCAAGTGCCACATTTGCAACATTTTGGCAAACACAACTTCAACCTAGACTTTGAGTCTGTGAGTGTGTGTGTGTGTGTGGGTGTGTGGCTCTTATTAGCTTATTAAATAAGCAAAATTATATGTCCGAATGTAATTTGGTTAAAGCATTAAGCCTTACATATGCGCATATCGAAGGTCCTTCTGGCTGTGCCCCAAAGCATCCTCAAGGCTAACGATATTTAAAATTTACTTGCCAACAAACTTTTCACATTTGAGTCGTTCAAACTGTGAGCCCAGGAAAGTGTCCTTGCTCAGTCTCAGTCTCAGTCTCAGTCTCAGTCTCAGTCTCAGTCTCAGTCTCAGTCTCAGTCTCAGTCTCAGTCTCAGTCTCAGTCTCAGTCTCAGTCTCAGTCTCAGTCTCAGTCTCAGTCTCAGTTTCAGCTTCCTCTGTTTGTATTTATATAATATTTGAAATTGTGCTTGTGTGTGCGTAGCTGTAATTGTATTTATACACATGCACACACACACTTACACACACTTACACACACTTACACACACTTATGGCTAAGCTCTGACTAGACTGAACTGAAGTTGGAGTTGAGGCAGAGCTGAAAGACCATAAATATCACTGAAATTCTTATTTAACGAGGTCTCATTCGACGCTTTATTAGGGCAATTGTTGGGGCTGTGACTCACACTGTAGCACATTGCTCATACGCAGTGTTGCGCACGAAACTACACGCCGCTCATCAAAGGCCCTACAGCTGGATGGGCACTCGTTCGCTCTGATTCATAATTACATACTTATTTCCCTTTAATGGCTACATCACAGTTAATGCTTTTTTTTTTTTTTCTTTGCGGTTCTATTGCGGATGCCTTGCCTTGTGTCCTTTGCCATTGCCGTCCATCCATCCCATTCACATCCATCCATTGACGTCCTTCCCACTGCCGATTCCTTTGCGTTTTCTCATGCGATTCTGCACTTTGTAGAAAATGTTACTTATCTGTTGCTTGTGGTCCGCATGGGCGGAGATTTTCAATGGGAAGCACCATCTGGAGTTATGGGCGAGGAGGGGGGAGGGGGGGCTGCTTTTTAGTGACTGGCTGTATGTGTGAATATGTGAATATGTGTGCTTGTGTGTGGGTTAAACACTTAATTTGATCTAGGTACATAACTTACCCAGACTCCATGCACATTTGGCTGAAAGTTTTGGGCTCCTATTGGCCCGATCCTTGCGAGCGTCGGGTCATAAATTATGGCAATGCTGTCAAATTGTTATCGTTAGCATTTGACACATGTGAAACTAACCGAGGCTCGTACATAATTAATGCTTTGGCCCAGAAATTGGGAAAAGTTCAAGGTTAGCTTATAGATATACATAGCTGAGCTGCGGGGGAGGGGGGTCTGAGCTGAACTGAACTGAACTGAACTGGGGTGAACTGTATCAAAATGCTTGAGGAATGAAAGGATATGCAGGTCCCAAAAATGAGTTGTAGAGTTTTGCATATGTTGATTCAAACTCAAGAGCGTGTGCAACATTTGTGTGCCAGTAAAATATGAAGATGCGAAAAGGAAAGTCCTTTATTCGGTCTTTTAAATACACACACGCACACACACACACACAGGGAGACGCCCCCAGAACGCTCGACAATGGTAAACAAGTAGCAAAAGAAGCAAGAAGCAACTTTTTTGTATAGCAGACTTTTTAGCGAAATTATTTACATACAAATGCTGATGATGTTGATGGAAGTGGGAGTGGCAGGGGCAGTGGGAGAGGCAGTGGAAGTAGCAGTGGATGTGGCAGTGGATGTGGAATGTAGAATGTGGAAAGATGGCAGCAGCTAACTGACAACCAGGGGAAGGCAACAAAAAGATGTAAGAGCACCAGCAGTGGCAGTGGCAATGGCAGGGGGAGGGGCAGGGGCAGTAGCAGTGGCAGTAGCAGTAGCATGGGCAGGGGCAGGGGCAGGGAACGGGGCAGAGGCAGTGGCAGTGGCAGTGGCAGTAGCAGTGGCAAAAGGAAAAGCAATGGCAGCGGCAGCAGTGGCAGCGGAACAGAACAAAACTGTGGGACAAGCAGACAGCAGACGTGCCCAAACAAGGACGTCATCACGCCGTCGGGCTTGCCAAGGATCCGTACGCGAGCACTTGAAACTATTGCGAGGGCGGCTAAAATGCCTCCGCCTCCGCCTCCGCCTCCGCCTCCTTTCCTGCTAGTTTTTTCTTGCGAGTATTTTTTTTTTTTTCTTTTCTTTTTTTTGGCTTGGCATCGTTTCCTTTATGCTGATGGACCAGGCGCGGAGGAGTGTGGCATCTTTGGCAAGCACCTGTCGGTCCATATGTCTGTCTATGTGTCTGTCTGCTTCTCTTTTGCCCGCTTTGTATGTGTGTGTGTAATGAACAAATTTTTGAGCGCGCGAAATTTCACTTGCTAGCATTTGATTAAGTGAAGTGCGTGTGTGCCCAATGCTCAACACCCCACAGTCACTTACACAGAATATTTGGTTTTATATCCTTGCCGGGGATGATTTTACTTTTTTCCTCACATATGTCGGGCAGAAATGAAACATTATTTTATTACCGCAGTAAGGATAATAAAAGGAAATGAAATGTGGCCTTCGCAGATTTACATATACATATATTTTCCTTGCAATGAGAAAATTAACTTATAAAATAATCCTGCATCCTTTTTTAATCATTTTCTAATTATGTATTTTCAATATATGAATTTACTCAAATATAATTTTTCCTTTTTACATGGATATAAATTGACATCAGACTTGACTAACTTTCTACCCAGAAAGGAATAAGGACATATAAATCATAAGCACCTGATTATCTAAAAGTGTGTCCTGATTAATTTGTATATTTTTTTCTGCTTAATTAAACGCTTTATAATTAACAATAATTTCTTATTCACTTTCTGTGGGTGCAATTTGGGTTGAATCCTTTGAGTCTGCTTTCGGAATTGGGAGTCAAGCCTAAGGAATATTTCTAAAGGATATTTCTGCTTTCGATAAATAGTTCCTTACTTCAAGATAAAACATATTCCGTGCCAGCTTGGCTTCAGGACATACATGCACAGATGGACTGCAAGTGGTTTGGACTCGAATCCTTTTAAACATGTTTTTTTTTAGATATTTATTTTAAAATAAAGGAAACTTCGTCTTTTAAGTCGTTTGAAGTGGAAGTCAGACAGTTTTATTTTGGCTTTTTACGTTTGAGTTCAAAAATTTCAAAATTTTCTTTGGTCATGGGATCTTTTGTAGGAGCGACTCCATTTATTGTGCAGCATGTGATCAATGCGCTCGGCAGCCGTTTAAGCTCCACTCTAGCCAAGTCCGTGTCCTTTGGGTGTGTTGAGAGGCCCAAGCCCACGGAGCTATACAAGCTCAGTACGGCCTTCAAGCAGGACTCAAGTCCGCAAAAGATCAACTTGGGCGAGGAGATGTATCAAAATGCGGCAGGCAAGGCTGTGGTCATGCAGGCAGTTCGCAAGGCTACAATAGGAGTCGCCTGTGACGAATCTTTAACCAATGAGCCATACCCGGCGCTTGGAAATCCTGAATTTATTAGAGCAGCCAATGAGTTGGTCTTAAACAAAAATGGAACGGCAATTACACAGAATCGGGTATGATATGGAGCAATTTTAGAGTCTCGAGTGTCCTTTACACTAATTTTCCTGTACAAACAACTTAAAAAGAGCCCCCCTCCCCCGCTCCCCTTGATTCTTGTTTCGACCCTTAAGATTGTTCCTAAGGAGCACTTAAGCTTTATCTAGTGTGAAGTGATCTCATGTAGACGAAGGTCCTACAACTAAGTGGGGGAAACTTGATATCCTTCGAATGAGGGGAAGTTATACGACATCATTAAATAATTTTAATGTCCGGGATGATGGCCAGTGAATTCTCGAAACTAAGTTAGAGCTCTCAGTTGTCCTACTCCTATTCTTACATAATCCTTAAGAGGTCCATAATGTGGTACTTTGTAACTCATAGTCCCTACTCCGACGGCTCCTTAGGTTTTGGGAGTACAGACGCGCTCCAGCGGAGATGCATTGCATCTGGCCGCTCAGTTCTTGCGCCAGAAGATGAACTATGAAGTTTGCCTGGTGGCTCAGCCCTGCAGCGAGATGTATGAGCGTATGCTCAAGGATGCGGGCTTTAGTTGTCAAAACTATCAGTACCATTGTTTGGACAACGGAGAGCTCAACATATATGGACTGGTGGCAGACTTGATGACAGCACCCGAGGGCTCGGTTGTCCTGATGGACGCCTGCGGCCAGAATCCCACGGGCCTGGATCCCGGCATCGAGGAATGGAAGCTAATCGCGCACATTATCAAGTGTAAGAAAATGATGCCAGTCTTTCATCTGGACTGCCATGGCCTGACCAGTGGCGATGTGGGACAGGATACTTGGGTTGTGCGTTACTTTGCAGAGAACGGCTTTGATCTGTTCTGTGCCCAGTCCTTTGTCAAGAACTTTGGACTATACAGTGAGTTACAACTGCACCCAGAGTCTTATGTCAATCAATAGCAACAAAACATTGCCCACAGATGAGACCCTCGGCCAGCTAATTGTTGTCCTTAACAACGCCTCGAATGTCAACAATGTGGGCGAACACCTAGAGAACATGGCCCTCGAGTATAATAGCAACGGGAATAACTCTTCGGCGTTCGCAAGTCGAGTTGTGGCCAAGATTCTTAACAGCAAATCGCTGCGTCTTGAGTGGTAAGTCCTTTGTTATTTCATATCTTTTTGACATATCCTTTTTTCCCGCATTAGGGCATTGGCACTTCAAAAAATGCATTTGCGTATACTGCATATGCGTTCCACGTTTACCAGTAAGTTGGAGATCCTCGGGACTCCTGGGTCCTGGGAGCACCTGAGGGAGCAATGTGGCCCATTTCTTTACATGAATCTCAATCTGCCACAACTGAACACACTACGCAGCAAACATGTCTACCTATCGAGTTCGGGACGTCTTAACTTGGCCGCCTTAAGGCTCGACAACATTGACTATGTGACCGGAGCCATAAATGATGTGGCCCAACTAACTTGGCCGCTTTGAGGGTCGACAAAAAGTGATTATGTAACCAGAGCTATAAATGATGTAGGTGGTGCAACAAAGGACAACCTGCGGCTGGTGCTTCAAATAATCTGCTGCCCGATCGGACGGAGCTTTTGAAGAGTATTTACTCCATTCAGATTGAAGCACAGCCTGGCAGGATAAGTGCAGTCCGTTACCCATACGACCACCGTTAAAAATTGTGCATCTTGGAAAAGTCAGCTGAGACACATTAATTTATCCTTTAAATCAGTCATAAATATTATTGAAAAGTCCGCCACTTAAGAACGTTAATAATAAAAAAAAAAAATGTACAATCGCTTTCGCATTATCCTTAAATCGAAGATTTTCTCTATGGATTGATTTTTATTTTTATTGCCAACTTAAGGTTTGGAGGTTTCAGACACGACACAGCACGACACGAGACGACACGGCAGGACACGACACAACACGACACAACACGACACGAGACGACACGACAGGACACAGCACGACACGACAGGATACGGCACGACACGACAGGACACGACAGTTGAGTTGAGATCTAAAATCTTATCCTACATGTTGAATATAAAGAAGACAAATGGCACAGCTCACAGCGCCCCAGCTGAATGAGAGGAGCTCCCACAGCAATGAGAGAGGGAGGGAGAGAGAGAGATGGGTGATAGAGGAGAGGGAGGAGAGAGAAACAAGCAATAAAATGAAATATTTCAGAATTTCAGTAAAACTTTCTTACCCCTTGGCAGAATGATGAAAAATGCACTTTGTAATTCTCGTCATTGTCGCACATGTCGTCTCCCAGCACTCATAAACGTCACATTAGAGTCAGTTGCTACTCTGCCAGGGACATAATGCGTTAGAGGGGGTCCTGGTGGGGGAATTGGCAACGGTAGCGGCAGCAGCAATGGCAGCAGCAACGGCAACGGCAATGGCAATGGCAACAGAATAATAGCAGCAACAACAATAGTAACAACAACAACAACAGCTGTAAGAACAACAACAACAACAACAGCTGTAAGAACAACAACAAGAACAACAGCAGCAGCTCGTTAAATTACAGTTTAAAGGTTTTGACATTGAGTGTGTACTTGCACTTGCACGAGTGTGTGTGTGTGTGTGTGTGAGTGTGTAGCTGCCATAACATGAATTCATGCTTGTGTTTTATGTTGAACACGACTAGCTGCCTATGAGAGAGAGAGAGAGAAGGAGAGAGAGAGGGGGATGGAGAGAGGGGGAGGGGGAGCCTGGAATAGTTTTCACGGGCTCCTCCCATTCAAATGTCTCCTCCGAATTCCAAATTTCAATATAATTTCTATGTTCTTGATGCTGTCCTCTTATATATATAAATAAATATATGAATAGCAAATGTCCTGAAATTGATTATTATCCTTATTTAAAAGGCCATTCAAAAATATTTTCTAAATATATTATTAAAATTATGGAAATGAGCATTATGAGAAAAATCGTGGGTCAAATTGTCCCTTTATACCAGAATCCCCCAAGGGATATGTATTTGTCGGATATTCAGCTGGGCGACTCAGAGTAGACAGGTGGGCAGGCAGGCAGGTGGGCAGGTGGACAGGTGGGCGACTTAGTGAACTGGTGGGCGTCAGTTTAAAACATTTCTTCAGGCCGAATTCAGCCAGAAGAAAAGCTCGACGCCTTCAACTGTTGCGTCCCCAAAGCGAACCCTTTATATATATGTATATTATATATATATTATATATATATATATATATATATATATAAAGCGCTGGCCGATGGCGTATTTAACCGCAGAGGCCATAAATCTTGGTCAGGGAACCTGCAGACAGTGGAAAATAGATTGAAATACATTTTTTATGCCAATTCGCGCATTTGGTTTTACTTTTTACTTTTTGCCAACGCCCCTTCAACTCCCCCGGGGGACCTCTTTGGTCTCTGGCGTCCTTGTTGGCCGGCAATTTGTCAGCGCGGGGAATAGTTTATGAAGCCGCAGTCATTGTCAGGGTCAGCTCAGAGCCTTAAAGCGTTCTAATGAACGCCATTGAGGAGTTCAACTGCCTGCCTGAAATCCTTAGCGATGGATTCCCACAGACATTTCGCTTTTCCATTTTTCCCCGAGCTTTTCAATTCAATTCAATTGCTTTGACAGTATCAAAAGCAATAAAAATAGTATGGCCTCCATACTAATTTATATGTATGTACATGTGTGTACGCACACACACACACACACACACACACACACACACACACACACACACACACACACACACATTCCCACTACTCGCCTGTTTGTCTGCTTGCTGCTTGTCTGCTTGCTGCTTGTCTGCCTGCCTGCCTGCCTGTATATATATGTATATGTGTGTGTGTGTGTGTGTGTGTGTGTGCGTGTACGTGTGGTTTTTATCATTGATTGAACTTGTTTAGACGCCTTCGAGATATCAAATTTACACCTGAACTGTCAAAAACGCCAGTTGACCCAGTTTCAGGATACGTTGGATATGAGTTTTGTTGTTGTTTGTTCCCCTCACCTTCCTTCCTTTCAGCCTGTTGAGGTGCAAAGAAAAAAAGGAAAGAAGGAAAATAAAAATCATTTATCTCATTTTTAGGAAAAAATGTCAGCTTGCCGCAAGTGAGCAAAGATTAAAAGATTTCACGGCGGAAAAATTATCTTAACACAATTTTCCGTTTCCCTTTTATTCGCTGCAATTTGATTTACGTTGCTTTGAATATCATGCGATATTTTTATATATACACATATATATATATATATATATATTTATATATTGATATATTTAATACAAAGGCTGGGTTGATTGTGGGTAATTTAATCGGCGCTTTTTAAATTTAATTGCTCGTTTAATTAGTTCACATCAATTACTTCTCTTATCTCACAATCAAACGCTGAGCACTCGAGCTTCTTTTTCCGGGAAATGCCGCTGCACGCGTTTTTATATCAGCGAGCTTTTGCCTGTGATTTATTATTAGATATATATTTCTCAAAAAGTCCTGAATTAGATTTATTTAATGATAATTTTAATAATGATAATACAATTTAAGCATAATTTAAGAATTTGTTTTTGCTGCTCCTTTTTTAAATTAATTAATTTTTTTATCCTTTTTTTTTATTACAGCAATAATATTAAATTTAAATATATTAAATATTATATATATTTTTTTATTTATTTAATTCAAGCCTTTCTAGAATATAAATTATGTTGGCTTAATGTCCTACTCAATTTATTTGGGAATTTTTTCAGAGTCCTTGCAGCTGCAACCGAATGGGAGCAATAAAGGAAAGTGTCACACATGAATTTTTCGCATTAAACTTATTAACATTTGAGTAGTTGCACGCAGGACACTGCCATTGGCTGCGTGCATTTGTGTTGCTCTTGCAATGTCCTTTGAAATTTTTATGCAGTTCCGTTTACCTTTTGGTCCGCCTTCCGTGTGCTTGGCACGCGGCGCTTGCTGCCTGTTGTAAGGTGTCTGACGTAAGGTGTCTGGTGTCTGGTGTCTGGTGGCTTGTGTAGGACGTCTGTTGTCTGTTGTTTGGTCTCTGCTAAGAGATGGGTTGTGTGGTGTGTGCTATGTGTGGTGTGTGGTGTGTGGTGTGTGGTGTGTGGCGGATGGCAGGTGGCGGGTGGCTAGTGGCTGGTAGCTGGTAGCTGGTGGCTGGTAGCGTGTGGCGTGTGGCGTGCGGCGAGTGGTGTGTGGTGTGTGGAAAAGGGTGTGCACGGTGTATGAATTCTAGATACTGGGCTCCGTAATCTTAGCTTTGGTATCTCGATCCGTGTAAATTTCCGCACACATTTTCGGTAATCGTTTTACCGCGTTTTTGTGGTTTCACGTGTGCCTCGCCCGATTCCGCAATGATATGACCGCAGCAACATGCCAATCGAGGCAAATGTTGTGGAACTCTAGCAGCGGCTGCCTCGAGCCTCGACGGCCAAAGGACGAGGCGGGGAGAGCACTTAAAGGAACTGCACTGATTGTCGTATGGAGATTTATGGCTTAGAGCGCACCCAATGCAGGACACGCTGTACCCGGGAGTCCGTTTAACTAGCGTAAACTGATCAAGGTTTTTATATGTAGTTTCTCTCATGCGATTTACGGCTCCTTTCACCTTTCACCTTTCACGTGTTACTTGATTAACTATCATATTTTGTGTCAACATTTTATTTCTTCAATTTTGCGCATATATATTAGTGCATTTATATACATATACACACATACATATATATACATATATGTATATGTATAAGTTATATGTATATTTCCTTTATATCTTTGCTTTTAACATCTTATTTGCTTTTCACTGCTTTTTTATTGGAACATTCCCTCCACCTGCACGGCTAGCTTTGGCTTTAGTGGCAATTCCTTTTGAATTTTACTCCTGAAGTTGTACCGTAAAATCTTGACATTTCCCATTCCGTAGCTCAATTGCCAGGATCAGCAGTAAACTGGTTTATTTGCATGTAAGTAGCATGTGAGGCTCCCATGCATAAAGCCAATGGCCAATGCCATTCGTACGACTCGTCGAGGATGAGTTGTTCTAGGAACCGAAGTCCTGTAAAAATCGCTTTCCAGTGATGGCTTTAAATTAAATCTGACTGAACTAGTCCCGTTATAATATACATACCATAAATTAAGTATACAAATTATATCCTTATATACCAGTTTAATATATGCCCATATTTTGTGTCTGTCTATAAAGTAAATTGGCAGGCAGAGAACTAATCGATTCTGTCTACAAAAGTTATGTCCTGGCAACTTGAGTAGTACCCGAGCTGCCCATTTGACTTGCACTTAAAGCTGGCCAATGGCAAAGTTGGCTTTAATGCGTTGGCGGGTTTAACGGGCCCGTTTTTAAGGGCACTTCGCTCCGTCCAAGCGTAATACGAAGAGGGAGGGGGGGAAATGATGGGTGAATAAATTGGTTTCTGTCGCATAAAGCAGCCAGTACAAAGGACTCGGTATAGGAAGGTATGAATTTTAATATGTGCGAATATTTATATATAAAATATTTTATAAGCTGAAAAAGAGCAGCGACATAAACAGCGATGACGTTACCGGTTCGGTCCTGGGTCCTGGGCCCTGGGTCCTGGGTCCTGCCGCTGTTACTGGTTATGGTAAGATCAAAGGGTTTCATTGTGGTCCTTGCCAGTGCTACTGTTGGCCAGCATTAAAATTTGACTTGTGATTTTTAAAACACGTCGGGCTAATAGAGTTTTATGTGTTACGGGGTTCTTTCTCTCTTTGATGGGGTCACTGGTTTCGCTTTCAGCAATGCATAAAGCCATTCAAACAGGATATTTCTCTTTCTCTTTCTTCTGCTTTTGCACCCTTTTGCCCTCCCTTTGCATTATCCTTTTTTTTACTCTTCACACAACTGCTTAAATTATTATTATGCCATGTTAATAAGGCAAAGGTCGACGTGTTCTCTTCATAAAATAACTAACTCAGTTAAGGTACACAAAGTTTTTGTTTTTTTTTTTTTTTTTGATAATGAACTTTAAATGAAACCAATAAAAAACTTTAGTTAATTTTTTACAACGTGTCCTTGAGCGTATTACCAAAGCACCTCAAAGCACAGAGCATAAAGCGTAAAGCATAAAGCGTAAAGCGAAAGCGAAAGCGAAACCAAAACCGAAAGCTCCATTTAATAACGTACACTTTTAAGCGGCTTACGTTCGTTTGTCCTGTCCCTCGAGGGGACAGGAGGAGCCTCCTTGAGTCTTCCTAGGACTAATATGAATTACATTTTTATGCCATGGATTGTAGTTGAAACTATGAAACTATGTTAAGGCACACTTTATCAACTGATTATTGCCACATTTCAACGGGATACACATGTGACAGCATAAAGGACATTTCCAGCAGCTCCAATTGAAGTGTGTGCAGTTCCACTGGGTCTAATTCCGTATATACTCCTGGCAGGTCACATTAGAAGTCCTTAGTCCATTAACCAAATACCTTGCCAGGTGATTGAGCAGCTGAAGCTTTTAGGCAATGTCAAAGGGTAGCAAGGAGTTGAATTTCACCAGGACCACAACCTCATTAGCATCGGTGCTGTGTTTGCAAAGTGGAGGATCTAACTGCATGGAAGACTTAAGGGGCTTTTGCCAGTCGATTGTGAAAGAGAAGGCAGCCAGTGCTCGACATTTGAGTCAAGTTAAGGACTTGCTTGGCCATGAATACGCTTAGCCCACAATAAGGATATTAGGTATCACTGTCATCATGTTTTCCTTGCTTGTAGCATTCGAATTCCACAATTTGCTGTTGCAATCTCAATTGTCTAGCATGTTGTCCTTTCGTCTGTCCTTGCGACCGAGCGCTGCTCCTTACTCCTTGCTCCTCCCTCCCATCTGCTATAAGGCATAAGGCTATAAGCAAGTGTGGTGAGACGCCACTTTCTTGGCCATTTTCATATTGTTCATGTCTCTGAGTGGGCGTCTATGTGTGTGTGTGTGTGTGTGTGTGAGAAGTTGGCAATGTGTGTGCATTTAACTTACACTTGTTTATTCCGTGCACGTATTTTATTTGTCCTCCATTCAATTCTTATCCTGCAACACTATTTTCTTGCACTCTCATTTAATTAGAGCTCTTTGAATTTCACTGAGTGAACTTTTGTTGTTTTAAGTGCAGTCAGTTTGTAGGCCCAATGACCCAAAGGATATCGATTAAAGGACCACGTTCAGTTATGAATAAAACGCAAGCAAACATAAACCTCAATTTTCCAATATAAATCATGCCGCTTTCATGCGTGCTTCCTGCCAGTCTTTCCAATGTCCTGGCCCTCCTTCCAGTGTGCGTCCGGCCGCCTTTTGGGAGCGGCCTGCGTTATACATGTAAATAACCCAATACGAAGAAACTTTACATACATTTCATATATTGCGCTTGTGTGTGTGTGTGTGTTCTTGTGTGTGTGGGCTATATTTATTTATTTTTTTTTTTTATTATTTTTTTGTCTTTTGGGAAACCTACGTACAGTTAACAAAACGTTTTCACATTACTGTCTTTGCATGCGATGCGTTTGACTTGGCTCACATGAGTGGGTCAATGTAATGGCTATGAGTTGGTGGCAAAGGGATGGCTGTGTGTGGCAGTGTGTGTGTGTGTGTGTGTGCTGGCATGACCATGATGAGTGGTTGTACAGTGTGTGTGTGAAAGCCTGTGTCGTTGCATGGCAGAACGGAAGGATATAAGGCACACAGGGCACAGAGCACTGAGCACAGAACACAGAGCACAGGACGCAGGGCACAGCGCGAAAGGCGAAGGGCAAAGGGCGAAGGGCGAAGGGCGCAGAGGGCATAGGGAGAATCAGAGTTGGGAACAGGAAATTATTTATATTATTTTTATGCTTCAATTTGTATTTAATTCATTTTTTTTGCGATTCCCGCTCCTGGCGCCCGCATTTAATATGCATTTTAATCAAAATAAAGTCCTTGTTACCAAAATCGTGGCAGTATTAAAAAGTACATCGAAATGAAGCCGCACTAAGAATGCCGCGAACCGAAAACTGAATATAAATATTAATTTCCGCTGACGACCACAGGACACAATATATGTCCTTCTTTCTGCCCTCTCTGCCCTCTCTGCCCTCTCTGTTCTTGTTGCTCCTCCCTTCCTGGCCTTATCAACTGCACAAAATCGTCGACAACAGCTGCGTAAAGTGCGTTCAATTATTTTTTGCTGTTCACCGTTTGGTCCTTTCATCGTCCTCTCGAACAGATCAACTTTCGTTAAGTTTTGAGTGCGGGTGTGTCAAAAGACACAAATAAATACACAAAAAATAAACTGAATAAAAAAAGAACACAGAAACCAAATTTTTATTTCAAAAGAAACTTTAAGCGGAATAATATTGCCACAAAAACAAAAGTCATCAGAGACTTCGTCCCTCGTCCTTCGTCCTTCCAAGTCACGTCGGTGGGCATCACGACCTAGAAACAAATCCCCAAAATCGAAAGACACTTTTCTCAATGCTTCAATGTTTCACTTTTTCACATTTTCACATTTTCATTTTCTCACTTTTCCACTTTTTCACTTTTTCACTTATTCACTTTCTCACTTTCTCACTTTTTCAATGCTTAAATGTTTTTCTTTATTTTTTATTTTCACACCCGAAGTTGTGGGTTTTGTATTCAATTTGAGGAGATTGCGATTTGAAAAGCTTTAATAAAACTTTCAAATTAAATAGTGGATACTCAACGAGGGGGGTGGGGGGATTCCCTTCAAAGGCTACCTACGACTCGCCGATTGAGGGATCAGCAGCTATTCTAGATTCTTCCTGGTTTCTTCCTGGTTTCTTCCAGGTTTATCCAGGTTTATCCAGGTTTCTTCCTGGTTTCTTCCTGAGTTCTTCCAGGTTTCTTCCAGGTTTCCTCCAGGTTTCTTCCTGCTTTCTTCCTGGTTTCCTTCTGACTTCTTCCTGGTTTCTTCCTGGTTTCTTTCTGAGTTCTTCCACGTTTCTTCCAGGCTTCTTCCTGGGCTTTTCCAGGTTTCTTCCTGGTTTCCTCCTGATTTCCTCCTGGTTTCTTCCAGGTTTCTTCCAGGTTTCTTCCAGGTTTCTTCCTGGGTTCTTCCAGGTTTCTTCCTGGTTTCCTCCTGATTTCTTCTTGGCTTCCTCCTGGTTTCTATTCCAGTTTGATTTGCAGCCATCATTGTTATCCTCTCATTGCACTTCTCCATTTCATCCACATCATGTCCTTTCATTTAAGACACTTCTCCACTCTGCGACATTTGCTTCCATTTACCATTTTATCTTACTTTCGTTTTAGGACCCTCTTAGTCCTCTTAGGGGCATATACCAGACGTAGCTCCCATTATCTTAAACGACATTTTGCGTTCAGTTAATTGAATACATATATGCAGAGGCGGAATCATTCTTTCATAACCAACGAACCAGCCAAGTATATCCCATATTATTAATGCTCGTGTGACTCTGACACCATCAAATTGGGTCGTTGCTTGCGGTCTCACACTTCCCCACCATCTTCAGCCCTCCCCCCCAGCCTCCTTCTCCAGCTTCCTTCAGCCTCAGCCATCCCATTGGGCAGCATGCCAGGGTCCTGGCTTGTTGGCTCCGTGGTATGAAATAGGTCTGTATTACCTTCATGCAGGCGCCCCGCATAACACAATTTGTTCCACAACATTGATTTAATCCTTTTTTTGTGAGCCACACACACACACACATAACACAAACACTCACCAACACACAGAGAGAGAGAGAGGAGACACACTTCTATACGTATATAAACATTTATGTGTATTTGTTAATACACATTTATACATACATGTACACACACACAGACACACACACACACACACACACACACACACACACACACACACACATCCAAAGGCACAATTTCTTAAATTTTCCTTTTTCCAGCAGTTGGACCTTTGCTGAATTCCTTTCTTGTTTTTCTTCTGCTTTTCTTTCTCTTTCCCTTTCCCTTTCCCTTGCCCTCTCGCTGTCCTTTCCCGCCCGCTTTCCTTTCTCTCTCGCTTTCCTTTCCTTTTGCTTCAACACATTTCCATAAATTTCGTCTGCCATTGCTTTCGCTTTGTATTCGCTCCCATTTGAGCTTTCAATACACTTATATTTGCATATCCTGATTTGAAAACCTTGAAACGCACTTCCCGCCGCCATCCGCACGTTTGAGGTCCTCGTTGCTGCGCCCATCCGGAAAGGAAGCGCCGCACTCAACGATCGGCCCATGAAAATTATATTTTTATGTTAGCTCCCGGTAAACAATATGTCCTTAAGTAATCTGTCTTGACTCAAGCCCTAATGATATTCAAGAACTTTTCCTATCCTTCTTCCCCCCTCCTGCTATTTTTATACCTGTGCGGTAGACGAGAGATGAAAAAAAAGCAAATATTAAAAAATTGTAAAATTAAATTCTTTGCTTTCTTTATTGAAATATAAAAATAATATTTATATATAAAATAATATTTATATATATAAAATGTAATCTAAAAAATATTAATTTTCTTTTGATGTGTCACTTTTTTATGGACTGCAGTGTTTGGGGCTTCAAGCAGTTCGTTGACATCCTGCAAATGAGCAGGCAAATGACCCACGGCCCTGGCCAAGTCTCCCACGGTGCAGGCGTACAGGTAGCCCTTTTGAAGGTTTTCGTGCTGCAGCCGCTGCAGCCAGGACACTGATTGCATATTGCATATGACGTATCCTTCAAATATCTGCTCCAACGTGGCATAGGGATTGTTGACACCAATGACGGCAATGCCGCGCCGGGGCATTTCGTTGTCAACAAGGATGCGGTAGAAGAGCTTTGGCACGCCCAACACACCAGTCCTGTTCACATCCGTGCCCAGGTAGAACTCAATGTCATTTGCACCCATCAGTGGCATTACGCCATAGGTGCCGGCATAGACACTCACCGAGAGACCCAAGCGTGCCACAATGTGACGCGTCTCGGATTCCACATCAGACCAATGGGCGCCATTGAATGGCTGCCACTGGGGTGCCGCATTCATATAGTTGTAGGTGGTTTGCTGCTGCGTCGCATAAATCAAATCCGCTCGGCCAGCCAAATGTCCACGTGATAAATAAAGGTTCTTTGTCTTATTGAACCAAACGCTGCTGTCTACGACATCCACAGCCACACCCGCAC
Organism: Zaprionus lineosus; assembly: GCA_035044505.1. NCBI lineage: Eukaryota > Metazoa > Arthropoda > Insecta > Diptera > Drosophilidae > Zaprionus > Zaprionus lineosus. The sequence goes on along the minus strand of JAWNNX010000682.1, from coordinate 2,960,810 downwards.
CCTCCAGCAGCTGCTGAGCCCGCAACTTCTGGTTGTCCAGAGAATACAGCCGGTTCATGTTGTACCCAGTGAAGTGGCCAGCGGTGCTGAAACTCTGCTTATTCCGCTGATGGTGTTCATTCCTTGGCAGCAGCTGAAAAAACGCATAGTGTGTTCTCAGCAGCCGCGCGTCGTGGCACAGCCTCAGGGTCTGTACAAATCGATCATCACTGAGGCGATAGCCCACATCATATTCGTGCGCCACTGAAGGGCCCGCCCCACCACCACATGTTTGATTCAGGCGCTCCACGGAAAAGGCCAACGTCTGCTTACAGGTAAAGGCGCTCAGCTCGCGATGCTTACCCTTCCACTCGAACGTCGTGCCGCCCACGCAGCGCACCCTTACGGATTGCCCATGCAAGTCTGGGTCTTCGCTCGCATAGAACTTTGCACAGTGGAGCTCGAGCAGGGCATCCCTCGGTATAACCAGCAGACCATTTGCATTGGGCAGCCAATAGGAGTCAGTGCTAGGATGCAGATAGAGCGGTTGGTGTGACTTCGGCAAATCCTTTCGAATGTCCAACGTGCAGTGTTCTCCTTGAAGTTCGTGTACATGCAATTAATTGTATAATCACAAAGGTGTTTTTAGATTTTTATATATATTTTTTTAACTTGTATTATGAAACAGGTTTTACTTTTTTGAGAAAAAAAAAAAAAAATAAAAAAAAAAATACTATTCATTTTGTTGCCATTTACAGTGAAGTATTTCTGGGTGAAGGTCGACGAGTTTGTGGCACTTTATAGATGGAAATAAATAAAACACGTATGAAATTTAATGTTCACAGGGGAGCTAAGTTCTTTGACGACTCTTAGGCTACAGATTATTATTACTATAAATATAAATAATAATAAAAATAAAATATTCATCGATTACAATCAATCTGATTGTCGTGTGGTGCGTCGCATGCGTCACCTTTTAGCATTTCTTCTCATTTATTATGCTTCCAATCGGCACTCACCTTGGCGATATGTTTCTTCCGCATGGAGAGTGTCAACGCCCCCAATAATGTGACCCACTTCTGGCGCCGGCTGAATTGCCTCTCGCGCTAGAATTCCGTGTGCCCCAACGATCGCCAGTAGAGCCGCCAAATAAAGATTCATCGTTGTCCGCGTTTCGTTCCCGTTGCTTCGTCTTCGACTTCGTGTTGACATTTGAACGCTTTGCGCTTCTCGCGGATGTTTTTATTTCAATCGCTCTGTTGTTTTCTTCTTCTTCTTCTTTCTCTTTTTCTTTCTCTTTCTCTTTCTCTTCTCTTTCTCTTTTCCCACACTCATCCCAGAGCTCACTCAGAACTTGCAGCAGTTAGCCAGAAAAAAAAAAATATAATACCGGCCATTAGCATTTCCAATGGGTAATGGACGCATGAGGTCTTCCTCATAATTGAGACATTATTATTATTATTATTATTATTATAATTATTATTACTATAATTATTTTTTTATTAATCAATTAATTATTTTTTATATATTGGCCTGACCTTATTACAAAGAGCTATTGAAGGCCAAGCATTTTTATTAGCGGCCGATGCCGTTAACAGTTGCTATGCTTTGAGATCGGGTTAACAGCGAGCTGTTAAAGGAATGCTAACAGAACTGCTGTTTAGAGAGCGACTTAACAGCAGGCCAGGATAATGGCCATAAAGGCTGTTAAGTAGATTTATCCGGCTAATAAAAACATAAGTATTGGCTAAGTGAAACTTAAATTCTCTGTAGGTTTACCCAAGCCTCCAAGTCTACTGTTGGATACACGAAGCCTCCAAGTCTTCTTCTGGATACTCCAGAGGATTGCGGGGTCTCTCTTTTTTATCTCTTGTTCGGCTCTGTCCAGAATCCCTGTTAATTATTAAAAGCAATGCTGAGGTTTCTAACAGTTTAATTTATGCGCTTGACAATTTATAACGGTTTAAAGTTTAAAAATATCGGCGAACGGAGCGGTGTCATTGCCTCGTCGTGACTTCGGAGGGGAGGGAGCAGTGACCGGTCCAGTGAATGGTAGAACAAACGATGATTCAGCTGCAATGCCAGCCGAAGTGCTGGCAGTTGAAATGTTTGACCCCGGGCGCCAATTGTCTTGGATGCCATTGGGTCGAGCGTTGAGTGAATAGGAAGATGTATACGTTGCCTGCCCACCATTTGCATATGTTGAGCCTTGAGCTGAAAGCTGATTGACGGAGTTGTCAGCATTGTTGTTGGTCAATTGTCCTTGATGGTTATGGTATTGCCAATTATTGGAATTGCGGTCCATTGGGCCCGGTCTTCCGCGGCCACCCATTTGTCCCATTCCGTTGCGATCTCTACCATTCATACCGTTGGCATTACCGCCCCCTCCGTTCCCTCCTATTCTGTTTGGATCCATACCTTGTTGACCCATTCGATTTGGTCCTATTCTATTTTGGCCCATACCATTTTGACCCATACCGTTCTGGCCCATACCATTTGGACCCATTCGATTTGAGCCCATGCCATTTTGACCCATTCCGTTACCAGCTCGTCCACCTCTCACGTCGAAGCCATTTCCACACATTGAAACACCGTTATTTCCACCCCCTCTGTTATTAAGCCCCAGTCCATTTCCTTGCTGTCCGACCTTCATACGTTTTGATAATCCATTCACAGTTCTTCTCTGACGATTCAAATTGTTTGAGTTTCCATTCATTCCATTTCCATTCACTCCATTTCTATTCATTCCATAGCCATAGCCATTGCCATTCATTCCATTGCCATTCAATCGGTTTCCGTTCATTCCATTGCGATTCATTCCATTACCGTTGATTCCATTGTAATTCATTCCATTGCCATTCATTCCGTTGCCATTCATTCCATTGCCATTCATTCCATTGCCATTCATTCCATTACCATTTATTCTGCTTCCTCCGTTTGAACCTAGCCCGTTATTTCCGTACGCTCCCATTTGATATCCAATTCTGTTCCCGCACAATCCATTCCCCCTGTTCCGTATACCGTTCCCACCCATTATGTTATTTTGCCTACCGTTCACTCCAACATCCACTCCCACTCCATTGCCATTCGTTCCCATATATCCATTGATATTCACTCCGTTGCCAAGTTGACCTGCAATCCAATGATTAAATAGGAAATTTTCTTAACTTTCGAATAACTCGAATAACTTGAATAATCGCAGTGAATTCCAGATTTTCGGAATGTATATTTTCTTGTGCTTTACAGTTATCCATATGAATTGTAATCATTGTTGTTGTTGTTGTTGTTGTTGTTATTGTTGTTGTTATAGTTATAGTAGTCATAGTTGGGCGTCTGAGTTGGAAATTGGTTAGGATAGGTGGGATAGGAGCCGCCTGGTCCGTAGTACTGATTGCGGTTGTATCCGATGCCATTATAGCTGCCCGCACCGATGGGAAGAATTACGATCGGCGGTGGACCAAATGGGGGTGGACGAAAGGGTATTGGCATGGGGATTGGTCTAGGCTGTATAGGCGGATAGTAGACGCGACCAGGCGGAGGCATGGGATAGGGTACTGGCGGGGGTCTCGGTATTGGCAATGGCAAAGGCAGTGGCACAGGTCCGGGCGGAAATACTTGTCTTTTTGAAACATTGCGAAATGCTCGTGATGATTCAGAGTCCATGTCAATGAAGTCTGCAGAATCTGGAGAGATCGGAAATCAAGAGGAAAAAAAGAGTCCGGTCAGAAGAATTGCTTCACGGCCCTCCCACTTAAGTGGAGGATCCCGAAAACGGAAGATTAATATTAATGAAGTAGGAATAGTAGCGAGGCGTTGGGTTCACGTAGTTTGGATAGGGGGATCCATACACGGATGCCTGGCGACCCAGTCTGGAGTTCCTGCCGTAGGTAAAATACGTCGGAAAAGCCATGTTGATGGACAGGTATGGATTAAACGGAGGCTGTGCTTGTCTGGGCTGTACAGGTGGGAGGGGTGGCGCTGGGGGGGGAGGTGCTGGGTGTGCCCATGGAGTTGAAACTGGGCCTAGTGGCAATGGTGCAGGCAGAGGGTACATAACCTGGGGCGAACGTCGAGCTCGTGTTCCCAATGCCAATTCTGGTGGGGAAAATAAACAGAAACACGAACCACTTTAGCCACTAAATTGTTAAATAGAGCAAATAGTTGTTGGTCAGTGCTGGCCTAGCGGATCTGGCGAATGGATAGCTGGTGGCTGCTCTGGGATAGCAGTTGAAGTAACAGGGCGGTGTGGGTGCCCTCACCTGCGGCCCCAATTGCGGCCCCAATTGCGGCCTCACTTGGGTCCCGTACGCAGGGCGGCCGTTGGAAAAATTTGGCATTAATCTAGATACGGGCAAATATTGCGTTCGGCCGTAGTTGCACGCATAAGGATATGAAGGACTATAAATGCAGGGCTGTCGCCAGGGATAATTGTTGAAATTGGATATTGGATTCGAAATGGAATTGGGATTAGAATTGAGATTGGGATTGGGATTGGGATAGAAACTCGGTGCATTTGGTTGATCCTGAACAATCACTAGGACATTCGCCTGTCGCTGATCTGCGTTACTAGCACCCAAGTCGGCGCCTGATCCTCTAGCTAACAGTTCAAAATCAGTGTCCAATCCCGACTCCGGCTTATCGTTCATTTGGTGGTTCAGGTTAATTGTGCTGGTGCTCATGCTTGGAATGGGAGTGCTGATGCTTCGTGTGTTGGCTATGGTGGAAGTGGTGTCAATCGTGATCAACTGCTGATCTGAAATGGATCAGTTACAGTTGTGTGACGATTTCAAAGATTTCATTCCCCCCACCCCCCAACGCACCTGCATTCAATGCACGTTCCACGCACTCCGGATACTGCCCACAGTTCTGGCCACTCTGCTGGTCCCCATTGCAGGGCACGCTGGACATGATGCATTGCTCTGTGGCCGCACAGCTAATGTTGCCACACTGGCGTCCAAACCCTGTCAAAGCAACTTAGATAAGATTATGGCACAGACTCCACTCCAACTCCTACACTCACTTCGGTGGCCATCCACCTGGCTTAGCTTCAGGGCCATGATCATGGCCAGAAGAAAGCAGGCCACATAGTAAATCCGCCACTGCAAAGACATGACTTAAATTGATTTAATATATCCGAATCAGAATGATAACTGAATCTCGCCGTCAATGTGGTCTCCATTTATATGACACTCATGTCATGCCCGGATACATGGCTTAATTATGTTGACTCGATTTGGCCACGAGTCGTTCATTACACGTTCCAATTTGGTGCGACAAGTGAAGCCCTTAAAGCGACGTTTAGCGATTATCATTTAATTTGTAATTGTCATGGGCAATTAAACAGTTTGTTGTCCGACCAAAAAATTAAGCGCTTCCAAATTATTCAATAATTATTAAAAGCCAGCCAGCTGAAATTTTGAAGTTTCCGAACTGAAAATCAAAAAATCACGCATGTTGGCTTCTTTTGGCTGGCTCATGGTTACACCCACGGATTTAACCACTTCAACTATTTGTCGTTTCATATAAAGATAAGGATGGCCACCAGAAATACTTAACCACTTATGCCACTCAGCCAGTCAACCACCCAACCACTCAGCTACTCAGCCACCCAACATTTCAACCATCCAACCACCCATCTACCCATCTACCCAACCTGATGGATGTCATCATGGGTTGAGTGGGTTGAGTGGTACGTGTTAAGAAGATCTGAGATTGATACATAATTTGGAAAATTTTTTCAAGTTGACACTTCAGTCGCTTATCAAAAGGGAAAACTCTAGGGTCTAATTAACGTTTAAGTATTCATTTCATTCATGGCTTCTTAGTATAAATCTAGTATTTTTAACATATCTGAGGTGAATTTTCTGGATATAATTTAATAGAACTTATTTGGTACTCCCAGCACTCCATTTGTCTGAAGGTCTTCCAGCGGTAAATCCTTCACAACCTCTATAAAGTCCTCGACAGTGCAGGCATACGAATAGCCTCTTACGAGGTCCTCCTTGCTCCAACTTATCCAGTCGATCTTGTCGCCAATGTCTGGACATAAGATGTAGTCTTCACGGATCTGCTCAATGCTGATATGTGGATTGTTGACGCCAATCAAGACAATGCCATCTCGAGATTTCTGATCAATCACCACACGGAAGTATATCATTGGAACGGGTATGAGGCCATTGTTGTTCTCATCAAAGTCCAGGTACAGTTCCTGCGGTATACCATTCACGTCGGGTAGTGTGGACACACCCCACGTGCCAGTATAACAGTCGACGGTTATGTTCTCGTTGGTCACAAATTTTCTCACACTGTCCTCAATGCGCTCCCAGTTGCCGGCATTGAAGGTCTGCCACTGGGGAGCTACATTGATGAAAAAGAAGGTCGCTTGCTGGGCGGCTCCGAAGACAAAGTCCGTTTTGGCGGACATGTGACCTCGGGCCAAGTAGACGTTTGCACTTATATTGAAATAGGGCGAGGCATCCATGCCCAGGATCTCGCTAATTGTGATGTTCTGTTGGACCTGTGTGTACTTCCTGTTCACGTCCTTGTCCCCATAAAAGTTACCTGTGATGAAGCTCGGTCGACTCACAGAGCGCTGGTATTGAGCGCTGCCTGGCGTCAGGACATGATGCACATAGCGCGTCACCTCTGCTTCCTCATGGTGGCACACGTCGTAGGTCTGCAGAAAGTCGTCAGGCTCGTTCTCGCTAGCAAGCTGGAAGCCCGTTTCTATGAGATTGGTACCGCCATTACACTCCCGATATGTGCGTCGAGCTACGTATACTGGCCAAGCACTGCAGACGAAATCGTTCAGTTGGTAGACGCTGCCCATTACCAGAAAACTCTGATCCCGCCAGCAGCTGGCGTTAAGTTTGGAGTACTCCTTGAAGTCTCCTTGAAAGTTCCTACTTTCAGTACAGTGCAGCTCAAGTTTCTCACCGTGCTTCAGCTCCGCTATGCCCAGTGTGTTGGGCTGCAGATATTGGGCTCTGCCCTGCTCATCGCGGAGCACATAGAGTGGCGCGGGATCCTTGAGATCACCGTTTACCCGAAAGCTGCAGGGCTGATAAGTGTCAAGGGCCTCCTGGACACCGAGTAGGCCAGTTGTGTGCAGTTGATCCAATGGCAGATCCTTGACTGTAGCTGTAAAATCTTCCACAGAACAAGCGTAGGCATAGCCCCGGGAAAGCTGTGTCTTCTCCCAGTCCAACCAAGTGAGTTGAGCACCCACATCCTCACATATGACATAGTCCTTTTGGATCTCTGCCAGACTTGCATGTGGATTGTTGACAACTACCAAGACAATGCCCTTGCGGCTCAGCTCGTCAATTGTTATGCGATACACCAGCTTGGGCACTGGCAGCTTCTTCTCATCTCCATTCAAATAGAGAGGCGTTGGTTTGCCCTCTGAGTCCGGCAAAGTGGACACACCCCAGCTGCCAGCATGCATGCTGACATTGAGGCCTTCAAATTCCACAAACTGGCGCAAGCTTCTCTCCACCGCTAGCCAATTACCGATGCTTATGGGGCGCCATAATGGCACCGCATTCACATAGAAGTGGGTGGCACGTTGAGCTGAGCCGTGCACGAAGTCCTGACGGGCACCGAGCTGACCGCGCATTAGGTAAAGGTCGCGACTGCTGTCGATGTACTGGCTCGCGTCCAAGTTGAGGGTTTTGCTGAATGTTTCCAACTGATGTGCCTCATTGTAGAATAAATTGACGTCCTTTCCGCCATAAAAGTCGCCACGTCGGTAGCCAGGCTGTGCCACGCCCCGTTGATAAGCAACGTTCGCTGGGGTGAGCTCGTAGCGCGCGTAGCGCGTGATCTGCTCCTCTTCGTTGTAGCAAAGCTCCAGCTGTGGCAAGAATCCAGCAGCCACATCAAATCCAATCTGAATCAACTCTGTGCCACCTTCACAAGTCCTTCCAGTGCGCACCGCATCATAGTTGGGCCAGAATTGGCACCTGAACGACTTTATTTCTGCCAGTTGTCCTTCAGCCTCGTAGGTCTGATTGCCCAGACAACGCGCTGTGACTGCAGTGTATCGATTGAAGGGCGTGGCTAGGGCTCCTGTGCAGTGCAAGTCAATGCTGGATCCATCGTCCACGGTATAGACTCCCGATTCGTCAGGTGACAGCCAACTTAAGGCACCTTGAGGCGTCAAAAGAGGAGCCGGATCCTTTAGATCGCCGTTAATGTTGAAGTGGCATTGGTTGGGCTTGGGAGTCGGGCGGGATGTGGTAGGCGGAGAAGTGGTTGACGTGGAGGTAGACTCAGGTGTGGTTGGAGAGCTCGTTGTGGGTGTGGCTTCAGTTGGAACAGTTGTGGGCTCGGGCTCAGTGGTCACAGTTGATGTTTCGGTGCTGGGTTGCTCAGTGGTTGTGTCCTCTGCTGTCGAAGTTGGTGGCTCGGTGGTTGTCTCTGTAGTCGGTGGTGCGTTAGTAGTAGGCGATGCAGTGGTAGCTGTGGTGGCAGTGCTGCCAGTGGTGGTTGTTTCATCGTCCACACCCAGGATACCATTGGTGTGTAGGTCCTCGAGTGGCAGGTCCTTGACAACCTTTATAAAATCTTCCACGGTGCATGCATAGGAGTAACCCTCGTACAGGTCCTCCTTCAGCCAGGATACCCAGCTCAGGCGATGACCAATATCTTCGCACAGGATATAGTCTCTCTGAATCTCCTCCAAGGTGAGATACGGATTATTGACGCCAATCAAAACAATGCCTTCCAAGCTTTTACGGGCGATAATAACGCGGTAGTATATTTTGGGCACAGGAATTAGTCCGTTGTTGTTCTTATCAAAGTCGAGATAAAGTTCCCGTTGCATTCCTTCCGCATCGGGCAGTGTCGTAACACCCCAAGTTCCAGTGTAGCAGTCCGTGGTTATGTTTCGGTCCGCCACGAATTTCCGCACACTTGACTCGACGCGCTCCCAGTTGCCGCCATTGAAGGTTTGCCACTGGGGGGCCACGTTTATGAAGAGAAAAGTGGACCTCTGCGCGGCACCAAAGATCTGATCCGTCTTGGCGACCATGTGGCCACGCGATATATAACGATTCTCAGTGTAGTTAAAATAGGGCGTGGCATCGAGTCCGAGAATCTCACTTATTGTTATGTTCTGTTGCTTTTGGGTGTACTTGGAATTTACGTCCCGGCTGCCATAGAAATCGAGCTCCATGAAATTCGGCCGAGCAACACCGTGTTGGTAGTCGTAGCTGGAGGGATGGAGGACATGATGGACATATCGTGTGGCTTCCGCATTCTCGTCGTGGCACACGTCGTAGGTATGCAGAAATCCGTCATCCTCCAGCTGAAAACCCACCTTGACCAGGTCAGTGCCTCCGTTGCACTGACGTCCGGTACGTAAGGCCGTAAATGTGGGCCAATCCGTACAGCTGAAGTTGGCGAAGGGATATATTAGTTCATCGACCAGGAAGTACTTTTGCTGCAGGCACTGCACCGTCAACTGGGCTCGATTGGTGAAGGGCGCAGCGAATCCGACGCCTGGACAAAACATGTCCAGTAATTCTCCATTTTGCAGACGCACTGTGTCCGTTGGATCGGGCACAATTATTTCAAAGGAGTTGTGTCGGGCGAACAATGGAACCGGATCCCTGAGGTCTCCATTAACACGAAACTCGCAGTCCCCATGCACAGGAACGCCTTGATTGGCCTCACTGTAGGGCAGCACCCGCGGCAGGCGACCAGCCGCCGATCCCAAGCCGATCAAAAGTCCGACTATAAAAGTCGCAGTCACGTAGTACTTCATGGTACGGAGTACAAATCCGTTATGCGGCACATTTTCCAAATCGAAGACATTCTTATGGCTGGGACATATGGCAACGTCCGCCTTATCGCTATCGGGACTACTTGACAGATTTGTTTATGGCTCTTGATTTGTTCAGCTTTCAGTTTTGACTTGGCCAAATGGATCTCCTCCAACTACAACAACGGGCCATGTTTTGGTTTTGGCTTTGACTTTGAAACATTATGATAAAGCTCTTTGGTTTCGTATTGAGAGCAATTCATGTTGTAAATTATCTAATAATAATAATCCCTACGATGCTTATCGATCTATTTTAAAAATGGCCATCAAGCTCGAAGCTCGTGCCCACTAAAAGGCCATAAATCCATAAAGAAACTTTTAGAAATTCCTGATCCATCCTATCAGCAACCAAGCTATGGCCAGAAGGTCGTATCAACAGTTGAACAATACAATTTACTATGTTTTTATTCATAATCAATCCGATTAATTGGCTTAATTGGAAACGAATCTATTTTCGCTTGGGTTACTTAACCCAATTTGATACCTAATTATGCCATAAAATGAAAACCTCAACCGATTCTAGGATATTTTTTTTTTTTGAATTTTGAGAACTGCCTTGAAGTGGCTGGAAACATATATGAGTCTATAATTTATTAAGGATCGGGTTAGGGGTATTTATTTTAGATAAACAGATTAAAAAATTAAAAACTTTAAAATTAAGATCTTTCATTTTAATTAATTTTATTTTTGCAAGTAAAATTAATCCAGGACTTTCACAAAATTCAAAATTAATTAAATCTACCTTAGATTTATTCATTAACAGAAACGAAAATAACATTGACTTAAAACTGTTGAGCTGCCCAAAGCAATGGACAGTATATTGACCCCATATCCTGTAGAGCAAAATGTTGACCATGCCCCCAATGTCCGCAATTCCTGTTGGTGAGGCACTGAAAGGTATTCCATCAAAATCAGAGACAGACAGGGACAATCAAGCGAATATTCGCATAAGTAATTGAGTAATTGGGGAAGCAGAGAAGGAAGATGGATTAAGGAGAGAGCCAACAAGGACGATGACTAATTTGCAGCACTGTCCGTGCGCGTGGACTTTGGCAATTGACTGGCAACAAAAAATGTATAACTAGTAAGCCAATAGAGACTAACTACGTTCAGTTCGGTTTTAACTGACTTTTAAATGTCCTTCAATTTATGCAGTTCAACTTCGAAGAAATTTTCTTTTAAAAGAGGTGAAAACAATAATAAATAAATTTGAAGTTTTAGTGTTTATTTTTTTTTGGGCATACCCCATCGAGCACAACCGCAATGATACAGGGTATAATTATACATATGTGAAAACAAATCATTAAGTAATTGAATTTGGAATAACACAATTTATAGCCGCTTGCCGCTGACAGCTGCTGCTCACAGACAGTCCGGCCGGAGAATGCAATAAATAAGTGGATAGTTCCCTTCGCACTTGAATGGAAATAAAGGTATTTATCACTTGTATGGCACTTGACGTTGTACATTTGATTTCTTTACCAGTTGGCGTCGATAAAGATAAGTGCCCGGCAATCGATGAGCATCCGGGCTTATCTGCCATTCAGCCCGATAACATAGCCAATGCCTAGATGCATGGCCCAGAGCCGAGGGGAGTGCGGTGCCAGGTCTCGCCGTGTCATCGGCGGTATTTTTGTATTTGAATTTTTATTTCGTATTTGAAATCTCAAATTTGATATTTGAATTTTGAACACAATTAGTATATTGTAATTAAAAAACGGCTAATTATACGCATATTTATTTTGTGGCCCGCAATTCGGGACGCAATTCGGCGATTCGCATTAATCAATTGGGCCGCTTGTCGACTGCCGACTGTCCGACTGTCCGATGGACATTGGAATCGGGCGTTAGGCAATAGGCATGAACATGACAATTGGCGCATAAATTCTGATTTTCAATAATTTATGCCAACTAATGGTAACACATGGCGTATGCGCATTGTACTTGTCATTGGCTAACAATTTAAATTACTGCCAATTTCGGCGCTGGGGCAGAGGATGTCCAGGATGCTACCTGAGCATCTGGCGCTTGTCTTCCGCCCTTGTTAATGGCAACCTTAATTATAATTTTTCATTTGCACTTCATTTCAATTTCGTCTCCCCCTCCCCATCGCAACCCATTGCACCCTTTATAGATGACTGCGCTGTGCTCGGAGCTCTCAGAGCAGGTCGCAGCCCAATTAAAAGTGCATTAAGGTGCTCACAAGGTTAAGGTGGCAGCTGCTGGCCGATAATTTCTTGGCTGATTGCAGTTACTTAATGAAAGTGCATAATTCAACAGGGACTCAGTGCTTAAAGATTTGTAAAAGTTTGCTAGACGAAGGGAAGGACGCAGAATGCGAAAACCCAGACCGATTTTAATATGACAAATTCATTTTTTAGCTTTATGTTTTATGTATTAAAGCTATAAAAGGAAAGGCAGAAGGGGAGGGGGGGACGTCAGCCCACGCATATCCTGGCAACAGAATACACAGTTCTCCAAGTTTCATCTTCTTGGGAAAGAAGTGAGCTGAAAAGCTCTTCTACAGCGTAAAAAACCACTCGAATAACACTGATACGCCGTGTGGCCGGCGCTGTTGATGGCAACATTGCGGCATTGAATAAATGAAGAAGAAATGTAGATGGCGATGGCGTTGGCGATGGCGATGGCGATGGCGATGGCAATGGCGATGGCAACGTCGTTGACTATAGTGTTGGGTATAGCAATGGCGATGGCGACGGCGATGGCGATGGCCAACACAAAACCGGCCACAGGCAATGCCACCGCCACTGCCGCTGCCGCACAGACCGCCCCCGGCACTGATGGCCCAACAAGACGGCTTTCAAGAGCAGCTGGCGAGCGCGCCAACTGCAAAAGACAGCATCAAACAGGGCAGTGAAAAAAGCATCGCTGTTATTTTTTGTGTGCTTTCATTTTTATTTTCCACTGGTCGCTGTTTTTCTTTATTTTTTTTCTGTACAATATAAAAAAGGATGTGGCTGAGATTATAATTTTTTTCTTCACGTTTTTATTTTGGTGGATATTTTTTTTTTGTTTTTGCTGCTGTTGTTGTTGTCTTGTGCCATATCTTTTGCAAGGCGTAAGCAATTTTTGCAGCTCTCTCTCTGTCTCTTAAGCGAAACATTTTAATTTAAATGTTAAAACGTGACAATGGCGCCGTAGTCTGGGGTATACGGGAATGTCTCATGTGCCGGAACGTCAGTCAGCGGCACATGCAGCCATCCACCCACATTATACCCTGCACTGGCCAGGCTTCCACTGGTCTGGCATCCAAAAACTTTTCAATGCAGTTCCTTGCAGTCGGTGGTACATCATTTATCAAACTTAAGGCCGTCCTGCCTGCAAGGAACTTTAAATTTATATTTTTTTTTTCCCCCCAATTTTTTTTTTTTTCCTGTTCCTGGGTAAATTGTAGTTGCTGTAGAAGCTGTTTATTTTCCTGCTTGTTTTCATTACAATTTTTCATTCCTGGTATTACAGGGTATTTTCTAGTTACCCCTCCCCCTCCCTTCAACCAAGCTGTTCGTCAATATTTTGCTGCTGTTGTTGTTGTTGTTGTTGCATGTTATTTGAGTGGATTACCAGCAATGTTGAGCGTCCAATGTCCAGCGGGACTGAGAAGGTCCTTGGACAAAAAAGCTGTTAAATTATGCCTGCTCAAAAAGTTGAATGACGGCGCGGGCTCAACGAGCTTTGGATGAAGCTTGGGCAATCCCTGGGATCCTGCTGGAGACCATGTCGGCTTGCTGGTCGCCCCGTTTGGTGGTCCGTTGCTCAGTCTGTCAGCCTGTTGGTGGTAACCACAGCTCAAGTGCCAATTAATAAGTTTTGCCTTTGGTAGGCGTTTCAAAAAAAAATAAATAAAAAAAAAAACCAAAAATAACCAACAGCATGGAAAACAACAATAAAGGAGGCAGCAGCCCTTTAACCATGCCCAGCGACGGGCGCGTTGTTGTTTTTGTTTTTGTTGTTCTTGTTGAGTCGTTGGTCAGCCTTGCATGCATGAATTATTCAAAGAAAGGATATTAAAAGCAAATACACACCAACACACGCATTCACATAAATATACATATATATATGTACATACATACGAACACATATACACATACATGTGCATGTACACATACATGTACATATACATACATACATATATATATTTTGTTTATATTTTTTTTTTATGTACAACTCACTTGATGTTTGCTTTCCTGTCTCTGCTCCTGCTCCTGCTCCTGCTCCTGCTCCTACTCCTGCTCTTTCTTCTGCTCCTGCTCCTACTCCTGGCCCTGGCCCTGTTCCTGTTCCTGCTGCTGTTTCTGTTTTCGTTTCTGTCGAAGGATGAGGACGCGTTTGAGTAATTGGAAGTTTTTACTGCCGCCTCGTTTGCTTCAATTCCGCACATCCTGCTGCTCCTATTGTTCTTGTTGCTGTTGTTGTTGTTACTCCTGCCGTTCCTCTTCTTGTTGATGAAGCAAATTTTAATGAATAATGTGCGGCTTCACACATTCCCATAAAATATTCATGTTGATTCGTTCGGTACTTTGGGCTCGCCTTGAATTGCATTGCCGAAATTAAAGAACAGGTAAAGTCAGAAATGTCGCGGCCCCCGCACACACACACACACACACACACACAGACACGTCTGCATCCTGGCTTAAAGTGAGCTCAGCTCCAAGTCTTTAATGCTCGTAATAGATCTCTGTGAGGTTTCTAATACCAAAAGGGAATTTTCCTGCCTGGCGATATTCATGCGTTTTCCTGGTAGTCGCGTTGTTAACTTTGCTTCGCCTGTGTGTCCTTTAAATCCTCTCGGATAACAACTTATATATGTGGATGCGACTCCCGCCACATTTAGTTGTGTACGAAATGTATGGAATATGAAAGTTGACCTTTTTGGATGTCTCATTAAAAATCCTGACGCTGAGGAAGTTCAAGCCCTAGGAAACCCCTAGCACTCGAGCGTCTTACAAGTTGCTAACGGTTTTACTGGCAACAGCCATGGCTTTCGAGCAGCAACTTGAGATGTGAGCTTTGACTTTGGCTCCTTGCGGGTAGTCAGGATGAACAGGTTAACGGAATTTGCAGGGACGCACTGCTATATTTGAATGATATAAATGAGACCTCCATTAACCTTTGACTAAGCATGCATGTATATAGAGCTGAGAGGAAGGAAGGACTAAAGATTGCATTTAGCTGCTCGGACAAAAATAAAGGACGATCCAATCTGCTGCGTTTAACTCTTTGAATTTCAATTAGCATATTATATTATTGTATATATATTATTTGTATAATAAGTTTACAGGTTTTTTTTATAATATGATATCGGGCTTGTCTCAAGTGCATTGTTGCCATTGTTGTGCGTTGTCTGTTGTCTGTTGTGCGTTGTGCGTTGCCTTCTGCCTGCTGCCTGCTGCCTGCTGCCTGTTGTCTGTTTTTCTTTCACTTCAGCGAGAAACTCGTTTCACTTTCCGGCTTCTGTTTTCCCTCTGCTCAGTGCATCTGCACAAAAGGAAATTTTCAGCAACAATGTCTGTTGATTTTCACTTCGTAGTGAAGTTGCTGTTCTTGTCGCTGCTGCTGCCACTGCTGCTGCTGCTGCTCCTGCCACTGCTCCTGCTGCTGCTGCTTTTGTTGCCGTTGTTATCTGTAATGTTGCCCTTGTACTTGCTGCAACGTTTAATTCAATGTAAACGTGTTAAAGCGTGGCCAGCATTCGGAAAACAGAAAAACTGTTTTAAATTGAAACAAATAACCGATGACTGCACGTTTGATGGATGGATGGATGGGTGGATGGATGGGTGGATTGGTGGGTGGATGGATGGGTGGAGAGGTGGAGAGGTCGGTGGTTCCATGGCAATGTGTGAATGGCTGTATGAGTGGATGAGTGGCTGAGTGGCTGAGTGGCTGAGTGGATGGATTGGCTTTTCTCGAGGACATCAGCTCTTCACCGATGCTCAGCTGGCAATCACAGACACAGACGGACACAGACAGAACAACATTATCATTACACATCATTTTAAAATGCGTGTAAACCTTCTCAGCACCGACAATGGGAATGTTTAATTTTATAAATTAACTTGATTTCAATTTACCGGCTTGCATGTGAATGCAGATTTTTCGAGATTTTAACTGACTTTTGGCCACAAATTAATCGCGCAATAATCATGTTTAAGGAATGCCAATCCTCCTCCGGCCTCTTTGCTCTTCATACGAACGTCGTCTCACTTGGCTCCCCACGAGCTGAGATTTTAATTTAATTGACTTTAATTATGTTTTCTTATTTGTATTTAAATATTATAAGCTCACATATAGACTGCCTAAGGGATTTTCTTAGATGCTAACAATTAATTAGAGAGCGAAAAAAAAATATATATATAATACAGTTCATCTTAGTACCAAATGAGGTAGAAATCATTTAGAGGTAAATGTAATTATGATTTATAATTTAATTAATTAATTTAATTTTAATTAACTGCCTACTGACTGAGTACATCCTATCTCTTCCAGAGTTCCGTTACGAAGCCGTTGCAGATCATATATTGATTTTGAAATGACAATGCCTGGAAATAGGAATTAAAATTTGGTTAATTAGCTTGAAATATAATTAAATTAATTAATTGAAACTCAGAGTCAAAGTTACCTCAGCGGACTTCAAATCATATGAGAGCGGGATAGTTAGTTGAAGCGGAGTCTTGTCTGGCGCAATTTTAGTGCTAACCAGAAGATTGAATACATCCTCTGCAAAATAAGGATCTAAGTTGGCAGATGCAATGCGCAACAGCTCAAGGTCCTTGCATTCGCTCAGCACCTTCAGCAGTGCCTTGGATATGTTCGACTTGCTAGTCATCCAAATGTAGAGCCTCTTAAGATGACGCAGCTGCGCGAGGGACTCCACACACTCCGTCGTCGAAAGGAAGCATTTAAGATGTTGTAGTTTGGTCAGTCGTACAATTTGTTTTGTCTCTTCCATGCTGAGGGTTCCTCCGTCGATCTCCAGGTGCTCCAGCTGCTGTTTGGCCACCAGACACGTGAGCAGTGGCAGAAAGGAGCCACTCGGTCGAACGCCAGAGTGACAGAGCTTCTTCAGCTTCGGTAGCTTTGCGAGCGGCTTGTAGGCGGAAGCTTCCTTTATCATTCCAAACTTGAGGGTCTCCAGATTGGAGCAATAGCCCACAATGTCACCCAAGCTACTCAGAACAGCGGCATAGCCCAGATGCAGGATTCGTAAATTGGGATTTAGCTTGCAACATTTGACTAGCGTATGGGAACCCAACTGATAGACGTACAAGTGCAGCTCTTCCAGGCGCCGCAGCAGAATAAGATTTTCAAAGGTCCAACCTGGAACTAGAATTATTAATTATTTTTTTTTTTAATTTTGCTTTATAGAAACTCCATTTTGTCACATCCATGCTCAAAGTAAGAGTGAAGCCCACATACTGAGTCCCCTTGTGGGAACCTTTGAGATCTCACAGTAGTTCAGTTTTCAAAGCCTGACCAATTATATATTCATATATTCCCAGTCCCCGAAAAATGGATAATCATATGAAGTACAAAATGATATAAATATCTAACTTTTAACTTCTTCAATGTGAAGTTTTTGAAAATCTAATATTTAAGGTAGTTTCCTTCTTAGTTGTAGCTCATCTATATATATATAAATTATTTTGTATTATTTTTGATATAAAAAAAATATTTTTTTTTTTTTAATAATATATTACAAAATAATATATTATTGTCTTTGTTATAAGAATTCAATGCAGTATATGTTTTAGCACATCCTACAAAATTATTTCATAATAAGCCCATATATATTTTGCTAGGAAGATGCGTACGGTGAGAAAAGTCAAAATTATCGCCTAGTTTATTCTAATAAAATAAATATTAAACTAAATATATATATTTTTTTAAATACCTAATTTAGTAGGTAGTACTATATCTAATTCTAAAAAAATTAAATTTGTTTTCTATGTATGGCTTAGCTAGGTCAAAAGAAGTATAAGGCTGATGGCTGATGGCTGGTGGCTGGGTGCTGGGGGCTACTTAAGCCGAATAAAATGTTCAGGATGTGTTGCCTACTTTGCGGGTGCTCAGGAATTCAACAAAAATATCGAAAATGCATTTTCTGTTTGATGCGTTTGGGTCGTTTCATATGATAATAATATTAATTAATATTTTGTCCCATATTTACCTTGTTTAGCGTTCAGCTCTAAGGTTTTTAATTCACTTAGATTTTTAACTGCTGCCAAGATTTGCTCAAATGGCCTTTCCACTGGGGTTATAAGATAGTTAACCTGTTTAACTATCAAGTGCTTCAGGCTGGTCATGCCCTCCAATGTGAAGCACAGCACCCCAAAGCACTCGATCGGCGTTATGCATCCGTGGGCTCTGTATGTCCGTGCGGTATCGAAATGATCTAAATCGATGGTCAGCGTTTCGATAACATCGCGGCAAATACAAAGTTCGATAAGTTCGCGCCTAGAGCTCTTCTCTTCGATTGTGTACTGGCGATAACTTTTGCCATACCGATCAATAAAAATGTTACGAAACTTATGGCAAACTTGTGCACAGGCGATGTGATCTTCGACCGATATGTGATCAAACAATATGTCCAGGCAATCGTCGTTCAAGTCCAAAATATTTAACGAGCTCATTTCTGTGCACCAATGGGATGTGCTTCCATCGCGAGACTAAACACCGAATGCCAAACAATAAATAAAAATACGCTAAAATCGCAATCTAAGGCCACGTGTCTTATGAACATGAGTAATCGCTGGCTATTTTTACAAAGATTAGATACCGACATGTTTGCGCATGTGTCTGTGTGCGTGTGTGTGTGGTGGGTGAATTACCGGCAAGTCAGCTCGACTCGAAAAACTTGTTTTTCGCCTAGGGTAAAAGCACTGACCTAACCCAATCGAACAGCTGGCGAGTTGTAAACAAACACGTACAGTGAATCACTTGGACTTGGGAATGAATTGTGAAATTCTCGCTCACTGCAAATGCCGAAGATACAAAAAAAATCATATCAAATTTATTTTTTTTATTTTTATTTCATTGTTTTTATTTCGATTGCTTACGATATTACAAATATTACAAATACTATATTTTATTTATGATTTCTAATTTCAAATTTATTTATTATTTATTTTCCTTACTTTTATTTCTTTCTTGAATTTAATTGCAGTAGTTTATTTATTTATTTTATAGTTATTTTGTATTTTTTCATATTTATTTTATATTTATTTTATATTTATTTTATATTTATTTTATATTTATTTTGTATTTATTTTATATTTATTTAATATTTATTTAATATTTATTTTATATTTATTTTATGTTTATTTTATATTTATTTTGTATTTATTTATATTTATTTTATATTTATTTTATATTTATTTTATTTTTATTTTAAATTTATTTTATATTTAATTTATATTTATTTTATATTTATTTTATATTTAATTTATATTTATTTTATATTTATTTTATATTTATTTTATATTTGTTTTATATTCATTTTATATTTATTTTATATTTATTTTATATTTATTTTATATTTATTTATATTTATTTATATTTATTTTATAATTAATAATATTATTTTGTTTGAATTTAATTTATATTTATTACAATATATATTTATTTTATTTTTTGCCTGCTCTCTGACCTATGCCAGCAAAAGTTAAATGGACCAAAAATTAGTTTGTCAGTTTTTATTATTTATTCATTATTTTCCAATTATCAAATCAAAATAAAGCTTAAATAAAAATGACATATGTTATAAAAAATCATCCGATAGCTTCTTATTTTTTTTTTTTTTTTATTTAAATGCATGAATTGAAAATTTGAATATATTTTCATAATATGTATGAGAGATTTCAAATAAAGTCGCCGACTTTATAATCAGTTGTATAAAATTTATATTTCACAAATTGAAATAAAAAATAAAAATTATTCCTATAATATTATATATATATATTATTTCTGGTACAATTGTTCGGTCATTTGCTGTTTTTCCGCTCGAGTCTTTGGGCGAGTGGTTCGAGCCAGTCTGTTTCTGTGAGCTTTGAGCCTCTTGCTGGTTTGTTCACCCCTCGTATCCTGATGAAGGTCTCTACATAGTATACATAGTATAGTTCTCACATAGTATGAACTATTGGTTAAAGTCCTAAGACACTTTCTTTGAAATATATTTATTCCCTTGATGTGCCACTGAGCTGCAACTCCCCATTCCATATTCCATATCTCCAAGTTGGAGCTACTATGCAACTGTAGACTGTCCTTTCACCCCGAAGGGATAGCTGTCTGTTTCTGTTATGAGCCAGTACAACTCTTTTATACTATAAGGACATCTTGTTAGTAACCTTTATGTGTGTCGCGCCAATATTTAACCTCTGTCCAGTGTGATGTCTGAGGAGCTTGCCTCATTTGTCTGTGGAGCGATCCTGTCCAGAGTCAGTGGACAAGAAGATGGTTCAGTGATTCTTGTGTATTGATTACTTGGCAGATCGTTTTGACAAAATCTGAACTAAACATAGAACACAACAATATAATTAGAAAGAAAACAAGTCATGGCATATGTGAGTGTGTGTGTGAATGTAGTACAATTTACTAAACAAATTTTGTTAGGGCTTACACTGCCGCCCATCAAAATACGACACTTATAGAAATTCACATAATATTAAGATGTTGGCAGTGTTTTTGGAGTCGGCTTGATTTTTTGCGGTTTCTTCGGATCTGAGGGGGGTTCCTTGGTCTTATCTTTTTTCTTGGAGCGCATTTGGGAGCTGATGAGCAGTCTGGACCATCCAATTGCCTGTGCCGCTACAGAAGCCGCTATCTCAGCGGCTATGGTACTCTGCATGCTTGTGTAGGACTCAACTACGGATAGGTTTGACTTTTGAGAGACACACTGGGCCAACACGGCGGCATTGACGCGCTTTATGGAAATGCAACGATTACAAATTTGAGGCACGAATAACTCAGATTCATAGTCCTTACACTCCACAAGGACAACGTTTCCGTTCGATATGAGCTTGAGCTCGAAGTCTCGCTTGCTGCCCATACGAACTGGAACATTGCCCTGGCTAGTGTAGCTGCCTTTTTGTTTATTCAGTAATGATTTTTTAAGACCTGACGATGACGATTCCAGTTTACGGCTCTGATGACTTGAAGAGCTCTCCATTGATGTCGACTGGACCGGTGATTTTAACAGTGAATTTGGTGTCCGGCTGTATGCAAATTTCCTCATGGTGATCCGTCTATATCGCAAGAAGGGCACAAATATCTCGGAATCATGGCCACGTGACTCCACCAGGATAACATTTTTATCGACTAATAACTGAATTTTAAATTTAATGGGACGTTCGCAGGTTTTGTGGTTGCTCATCGTGAATATCCGAGAGGAGATCTCTAATTGTAATCGACCTTAATACGTAATCAAAGAAGAAATTCAAAAATTGATCAGTTTTCAATGTAGTTTTAACCAAAATGAGTTTAATTTCTTAAAAATGATTTTTTTGAATTTAAGACATTGAAAGAATATATTTTGCCGAGCGCCAGACACTTTTGATTACTTTATCGAGGCAAAGGAATCTACTACAAAAGTTCTTTAAAGTCAAACATTTTATTCTGTGGAAGTAGTGCAGTGTGCAAGAAAGGACGACCTAAGAGTCAAGTATTATCCTTGCATATAATTTCTCCCAATTATATACAGTATATTAGACTAGGAGTCTATTTCCAAAGTAAAATCTAAGGTTGAAAAATGTCCCTCATAATTTTTCTTTCACTTTGTACCTCTTCACCTCTGCCACCTCTCAGTGATTTGAACCTATTCATTGGTTCATTTGCCGATTTTCCCACTGTCCACTGTCCACTGTCCGCTGTCCACTGGCCTCTAGCCACTGGTCCGTTGGCCCATTTAATATTGCCTCGAAGGCAGCAAATTTAATAGCCTCAATTCGCGTCACTTTTCCACAAGGCAACCAATAAAGAAAACCACAGAGCAGCCACGTTTGGCTATCAGCGATGTACCAGAATCCAATACCAAGCATTTTTCCTAATTGTATCAAAGGCCTGGCGAATTTATGGCCTCAACTATTAAATGTCCGAGTTTTTGGCCCTGCCTGGACGCGTCTTGCCCCAATCTTGCCTCTGCTTTGCCACTGTCCTGCCACTGTCCTGCTCCTGCCCTTTTCTTGCGCTGCTTCTGACCTGCCTCTGCCCTGCTCCTGCCCTGCCTCTGCCCTGCCTCTGCCCTGCTCCTGCCCTGATCCTGCTCTGCTCCTGCTCTGCTCCCGCCCTGCTATTTGTGCACCGGCTGTATTTTATGTAGCTCAAGTAGACAGACAGTGTGAGAGCGGGGGTATGGCAGAGCAATGAAATGGTGTATGGGTATGGCTATGGGAATAAGTATGTAGAGAGGATATGGAGGTGGATGTCGATGGCGATGGCGATGGCGATGTCGATGTGGATATAGAAGTGCAAGTGGAAAAAAAGTGGAGAAAATAAAATGAAAAGTTAAAAATAAACGGAAAAAGGAAGAACCAAGACCATGACCGCTTTCGGCTGATCAGAGTTAATTCAGTTTGTTGGCTGGTTCGCTGGGTGCCCAGCTCAGCAACTTATAAAAAAGCAAAAAAACCAAAAAAAAAAAAAAAAGAAGGGTAAAAAAATCAATTATAAGCTTTTATAATGGCACGGGCCCGGGTGCACCTGTCTCCCTTTTTAGTTCATCCCATGCACCAGAACAGGATAATGCACTTTGTCAACTAAGGGGACAGTTCTGCGCGCTGGTTTTAGCTATAGCCAAATTCGCCTAGCGGACAAATCAGTTTTTATGCCACGCCCAAGGATATCCAGTCCAAGTTTCCAAAGTATTCGACGATTTGTGAAGTACGAAGTACCTTGAAGGATATTCAATTTGCTTTCAGCTAGATTTTAGGAAAACATTTTCTTAACAGGCAACTTAAAGGTAGTCCTTGTGTGTATGTGTGTGTGTGTGTGTGTGGGACCCGCCAGCACTATTGGCATCGATGGCTTGGGTAGCCTTTGTTTCGAGGAAGCCTGGAGAAGAAACCGAAAATTGATTTGTTGTGTTTGACATGCATTTGATTTGTATTTCCACAACAGGATTTGACGTTAATTTGCGCATCTCAGTGGCAGAGGCTCAGGAATTACACCTGAGCGTATCCTGTCTGGCCAAGTAATTTGGTCTGACAACAGCCCAGAACAAAACAATAGCAGAACGAACGAAAAAAAAAACCAAAAAAAAAAAAAAGGAAAATGTGGGCTTAATGTGCGCAGAGCTTGACAGGAACGTGTCGGAAGCGCTCCCACAAGGCAGCTCCCAGACGGCCTGGCAATATACATATATTATTATTTTGCTTGGTTTCATTCAAAGCGCCTCAAGGACATGAGGAATAAGCACAACATTTCCATAAGAAAGTGTAAAACTGACTCTGTGATTGTATTTTCGAGTGAATGTGTATGTGTGTGTGTGTGTATGTAAATGTATGGTATATGACTTTGCCCTTAAGCCATTTTTGCAGTTTTTGACAAATGACTTAAAGCCTTTGGGGTGCACATCTTTTGAAAAGGGTTAAAGTAATTTGTGGCGACTGTTAAATATTGAATGTGGACCAAGGACAAGGACATAAATAAAATCAAATTGAATTATTCCTGTATAAACTGAGACACGGCACGTCATAAAGACTTTTCAAACTCCTATATTTTCCCCAAAACTGTTTGACTGAAAATATAAACGACATATCCCACACGCAGGATATTTATTGTTGTGCCTTCCAAGTGACATTCAAATGCTTATAAGCCATTAGGTTTCTGCACTGAAACGGGTTAATAAAAATTTACCTAAAGGAGCACCTCGCAAAATGCCCCAGCCAGGAGTTCTTGTGTAGAACATATCCTGGCATCAGGAGTTACAAGCAACACGCGTGAACAGAATAAAACCTACAAATTTTATATACAATTTTTCATACATAAAATTTGAATAAAACTAAAAGTTATAAAAATTATAAATAATTTTATGAAAATTACAAAATTGTCTGCAAACATGGCGTATACGCAATATTGAAGTCAATTTACTTGGCATCAGGAGTTGCAAAAAACACGCAGTGCCTTTAAAGAATTAAGCCTACAAATTTTAATAATAATAAAAATTATAAATATAATATTATAAATAATAAGGCATTTTTTATTGCCAACATTGCGTATACGCAATATTGAAGTCAATTTACATGGCATCAGGAGTTGCAAACAGCACGCAGTGCCTTTAAAGAAAACCTACAAATTTAAATAAAAATAAAAATAATAAAAATAAAAATTATAAATATAATATTATAAGTAATAAGGCATTTTTTATTGCCAACATTGCGTATACGCAATATTTGAAGTCAATTTACTTTACAAAGGAGTTAATTATATTTTATATTGAAATGCAATTTATTTATTATTTAAAAATTAATTAATTATTTTTGTTATATTATTATTATTATATTTAAATTTAATAAAAATATTATTTCAATATATTTTTCTGTTTTTTTTTTTTAAATTAAAAATTTTTAAAATAAAAAATAATATTCCGCATTTTAAGGCTTGATACTGCAAGTGTGTAGGTATGTAGTATAAATTTATATGGTATAAGTGTGGTATATTTGGGTATATTTTGTGGTATATATATGTATTTATGATTGGTATTATTTGAATGCCAAAGGCAAATCTTTTTGTGCGTCCAACTTGTCCCTTTGATGTACGCTTATAAAATGGGAATATCACGGGTTCGCTCACCCAAACAGAGGGAGTCGCACACATGGACAAAGTCTATCAGATAAGTATTACACAGATTGACATACTTACACTTACATGCACGCCTACATGTACATACATGCCTACTTATACACACACGCACACGCACACGCACACGCACACGCATAGCAAATTGAAGGGAGCAGAGCAGACCGAAAGTTTCATGCACAGTTTCATTTTGGTTTTATTGCGTCGAGTTGGGCTGATGACAATGGCTTTCGAGGTGTGCGTTTAATCCGAAAACTTATTTATGTATGTACATAAGTATGTGTATGTGTGTGTGTATGTGTGTGTCTGTGTGTCTCTGTGTGTGTATCTGTGTCTGTGAGTGTGTCCTTCCGGTCGTTTACTTGACGCATTTCTCGCATGTGTATTCAGACCAGAACGAGACGGAACGGAACGGGACGGAATGGGATGGGACGGGACGGAACGGGGGACAGCCTGGAAGATGGAAGATGGGACGGACACTTTCTTATGACACGACCGCGTACACTTTCACTTTACATAAGCTCTTTGTAGTGCTTACAGCTTGACACTTCTATGTGTGTGTGTGTGTGCGAGTGTGTGCGAGTGTGTGCGAGTGTGTGTGAGTGTGGGCAAGTGTGTGTTGACAAACACTTGATAATTCCTTGCACACACGCACCCCGCCCTGAAATGCTCTGCTCTCTTGCTCTCCGGAATGTACGATAAGTAAGTACGAGTATCTGGCGGATAATCTTACGTAGCCAGTGGGAGCTTGATGTTTGCTGCTGTGGATGGGGGAGGGGGAGGGGGCGGGGTGCCGACCATCTGCCAGTTGCTTGGCTGTTTGGCTGTTTGGATGGTTGCCCCGCTGCTTGGCTACTTGGCTCGTTGTTTGTGGCTGTCCGCAAGGGTCCCTTGAATTATTTTAAATTGTTTCTCCCATGCATTTTGATCGAGTTTTTATGTATTCATATCTCAAGAATGAGATGGAATAGGAATGGGCACGGGAACAGGAACAGGAACGGGTATGTGAATGTGAATGTGAATGTGAATGTGAATGTGAATGTGAATGGGATTGGAAAGTGGTAGACGGGGCTGTGGGTTCAAATAAAAATAAAAATAAAATAATGGCTCGTTCCTTGTATTTGCCAGAGGGCCATAAACTCTGATTTAGAGTCACGGATTCCAGTTTCTATTAGCATTTAATCTGGCAGATGATTAAGGAACCGATTTAATGGCTTGTATCTCGATTGTTAGCCGGCTTTAAGTTTTATTATCAAATAAATACGTTATACGTTTCATGGCTTCCATTTGATTTTAAATGTAATGAATGAGAAAAATATCACAAAGCAAAATAACGGGAACTGCAAACGAGTTTAATAAAGTGCCAGGAAATATGCGCTCCTTTTCACTTTTCCCGTCCTCCCGTCCATCCGTCCATTCGTCCACCCGTCCTCCAGTCCACCCGTCCTCCCGTCCACCCGTCTTCCCGTCCACCCGTCCACCCGTCCACCCGTCCTCCCGTTCACCCGTCCTCCCGTCCACCCGTCCTCCCGTCTTCCCGTTTTCCCTTTACATTTCAGTCCACTTTCATTCTCTCCCCTCCCACCTGCCCCTCTCCTAGTTTATCCATTTCACACTTGAGCTTTTTTTCATTTAGTTTCCGGGCGCTGAACGATTCCTTTGTGGCCGATGATGAGCACTTGCTGTGTTAATTTAATTAACGTGCAAATGGCTGAAATTACTTTCTGAAAAGTTTTTCTGTTTGTTTTGCCTCGTTGCCGTGGATGGCTCCAGGCCTTGTGAGTGCCGACCCCTCACGGTATTGGTACGATGCTTTACGGTGCATTCGCGGCTACGGGAGAGGGGGGAGGGGAGAGAGGGGCATGTAGCGTGGAGTAACGCGACGGGCCATAGATCAAAGCTGCTTTCGTGCTGTGCATCGTATCTCGCTGTGTGTGCGTGTGTGCGTGTGTGCGTGTGTGCGTGTGTGCGTGTATGCGTATTTGTGTATGTGATTTGTGTCCGCTCTGTCAGCAGGTGTGCCACGATGTGTGTGTGTGTGTGTGTCTGTGAGCTCGCACGCCGAGCAGATACTCTATCCGCGCCGCTCTTATAAAGTAGGTCACTAGTCGTGCGATGCCAATAAAATTTAATGCGTCCGCGTGGAATGTTGGTATTTGCTTCAGCCTTCTGATATTTTTTAATATTTATGGAATTTTTAAATGACAGTTAAGAGTAGATACATATTTGACATTTACGTGCAACTATCCCGAATTGAAATTGTATTATTTTAGCAGCCGAATTTCCGCTCCTTTTGACCACACTCCATCGTTTCCGAAATGGAATGAAATGTAGTTATTTTTTTTTTAGGCTTTAAAAATTTTCAAAAATTTGCAGTTCAATTCTGTAGTCCTTTTGTAGTTAATTAAAATTATTAAATTAATTAATAATTATAATAAATAATTTAAGCTGAAACAAATTTCAGGTAATTAATTGATTGTTACTTTTTTCCTAGCTTATAAATAAGTAAATTTTTCTACTGGCAGGACCTTTATGGACTCATGAATGATGACAATAAATGTTACTCGTTGCCTACTCAAATGTGAGGGATACTTGTTAAGCAAAGTCCTGGAAGGATAAATTCAACTTTTTCGTTCTTCGCGCTGTCTATTTGGGGCTCACTTCAGGTCACGGCAACAAAATATAAAACCATCTTCAAAGTCGAAATCATAAAATAGAATCACCGCAATAAAAACAATATTTTCAATTATGCAGGACTCCGGTCTGTTAATTAAATCTGTCAGAAACAATTAAACAAAGTGTTCATTAGGAGGCCGCTAACAGCTTATAATTAGAAATGGCTTGGGGATAGAATTTAAAAATACCCACCAAGTGGTCCAAGGGGTTAGACCATGGTATATCCTGTACTATGAAATTGTGTGTGAAAAGGACATGAAGAGCAACAACAATATGAAGGTGCTGCCTCTTCACTGAGCTCATCAATTGAGCTGCTTCCACTTCCACTCTCCACTTTCACTCCACGGAGGGTATCCCACTCGTCTGGCTAAGCTCCTGGTCCAGGGTATTAACAATTCATGTGCAAACAATGCGATTCCATTTTAAGCAGACAAATGAAATGTCTACGCAAGAAAATAGCAACTGTCAGAGCCGGAAATACGTCAAGTGCGGGTGCAGAAAGCCTTCGATGAAATGAGTGGATGAGCCGGGTAGCCGGATGACATGACATGGGGGGATGGGGACCCACGGGCGCAACGTTGAACGTATGAAGCGAGCATTGCAGGAGGAAAGGATGTTGAGGCTGGCCCGTAACCGGTCAGACGACAGTTTTATCTAGGATACTTCTTCACACTGAAGAAAAGCGTTGACATCAACGGATATTATAGTTTCTATTCATATTTTCCACAATTTTCCAGCAGACACCTTTTCATCACGTACGTCTTTAATATAAAGGACAAAATTATTCCCAGGCTTAGGGCACAAGATCTAAGGATTGTAGCTGGAAGATGTAAAAAAGTTAAATTCATTTTAAAAAATATTAAATATTTATATAAATTACAAATGAGACATAATCATGTCTATATCAAAAACTGATGGAACATTTATTTTCCTACAAAATTCTTGAAGTCATCCTTTTGAAAAATTCAAAGAAAATGGCATTAAATTCCTGGAAGAAAATCATGTAATGAGCTTCATTCAAGTAAGTCGACTGCGGCAACCCTCAACCCAATAAATATTGTGAAGGATTTTTATATATATAAATAAATGTGTGTATATGTATGCATCTATATACATATATAAATACATATACATACACATACACATATAAATACCTTTATAATCAGGGATCAAGCTCGGAGACTGTGCTGCTTGTACTTTGTAGCTTTCATATAAAGTATCTCATTTTCATGTGCTGAAAAAAAATTAATTTTTATAAACAAAAAATTTCAAAATTCCAAAAAAAAATAATTTTATATATTTATAAAACATAATAAATATATTTAATTACATTTCAAGCGCGGTGTCTACAGTTCCTAAGAAACTTTTCCTTTACGATCTACAACGTCTGAGCTTCAATGGATAACTAATTGATGTACGCACAGGATATATATATATATATCAGTCAAGAAAAGGACTGGAAAAGCTTAAGAAGCTTGACTGACTCTTATGGTCTAAGAAGTTCCAATTGGCAGCCAAGTCCCAAATGATCAGGGCGGCGTAAACACCGACCTGGTCATACGCCATCCTGCTGTGAGGCACAGCTTCTAGAAGCCATATTAATAGGCTCAGAGTGGTGCATCCGGGCTTCCCTGGTATATCACTAGCCGTGTTATTGAGAGGGACCTTAAACTTGTTCCAGTCGAGGAGCAGATTAACCACCATAGCAGCCGATATGCTGATAAGATTGGGACCCATCCAAATCCATTGCTGAAAAAACTCACCGAACCCACCTCACCTACCCCTGCGATGTCTGAAGAGAATTCATACCAGCGACCTGCCTACCCGAAAATGATTATAATATTCCCAGTATATTAAACCCCCTCGAGAAAACGAGCTTTATAGACTGGAGGAGGATGGCTGCTTACCACAACTTTTGGGAGGTGGCCATGCTGTATGCAAATATTTGAGGAACGACCAGCGGATCATCGAAATGGTTGATGAGGGGACTCCGTTCCTCTCCGATTTGAATGGCACCCTGACGACCGGTATGAGCCAACAACATCAAGCTGGTTCCTACGTCGTGAAATTTAACAACGAGACTATCGAGGTCAATGGTGAAAGCTACAGCAGTCGCAGGTTAACTCACGTGATGGCAATGCCCGCCGTTCTCACCAATCTAACAACGGCTGGTTACGAACTCTCCCTTAAATACGTCCACGACTTCAACCTAGAAAATCCCAGGAGGTTATCCAGGATGGCCGATAATCTGACATTTTCCCACTGGATGGAATCTCTGGCAGTCTTCCTCATAATAGCTACGATGGCCGTTATCTGGAAGAGGATTGCGTCGACGAGAGGCATACCTAAACCCATAGAGATTGCGACTGGTCTTCTCGGCGCGTTAGCTTCAATTGATCTTCTAGTGGGATTCTTGGTCCACTTATAATGTCGCCTGTCCCTTGAGTGGTGTCCGATGTCGCCACCAAGTATTGCTCGGCATGCACAAAGTCAGCATAGGTGCGCCTGCAGTTGAAGTGGCTGTGGTTGTTGAAACCCGATCATGTGTTGATCGATCGGGAATCAGAATCAGGACAATAGTCCGGATGTTGTTCCAATGCTGCCGGAGTCGGCAATAGCTGTTATGGGCACTCCACAACTGTTGCCGGCGTTCTGTTGTTATGGGTGTTGTGGAACTTAGTTGCCAGTGGTGGATAGCGGAGGGCAAGGCAAGGGAAAGCCACAGCGGACTGTTTACTTAACTTATATATATATATATGATATACATTTATATATATTATACAATTTAAGCATTATCCTTTCTTTAAAGCGTTAAATGCATAAATTGAACTTTTTACCAATCACTGACTTCTTCTGCCCTTTGCTTTTTAGGGCCACTTTTAACGCCTTTGATAAAAGTTGGGCAAAGATTTTATTGGCTTATGGTCTTAGTTATCGTATCTGTTATTATGGCCTATAAAAACTTGGCTAATACCAAAATGTAAGCAGATTATGAGAAACTTTAAGAGGAGATGCACACATGTTGCCTTTGCCTTTTGATAATTTAAAGCCTTTAATCCTTGAGTAAACAATTCGATATTTAAAAGTTGTGTGCGAGTTTCTGACATTTTGCACCTTTTAATTAACTCATGTGAAGCACAAAGGATGCAAAGGATGAATATAGTTGCTCATGTTGTGGTTGTCGATGTCCTGGCACTGACGTACCCTTATTGTTGTTAAGGATTTTCTTGTTGGTAATTGCATTGCTTGACAAAGAACCAATTGTGTGACCTTTTGACAGTTTATAGTCTTAACTTTATGTACATAACCCTTTGGCAAGGGATGAGACATGGAAACGGTCATGGATTCGGGCATGGATGTGGGCATGGGACGAGCCAGAGGACAGGCCAAAGGACGGGCCAAAGGACGGGCCAAAGGAAAAGTTTTCGTTAGCTTTGTTGACTCTTGAACTTACTTGACAGGCTGCAGCTGATGCAGATCTTTGCGAACAACAGGAGCAACAAGAAAAACAACACCAATCGCAAGGAACACATTAACAACAACAACAACAACAAAGAAAGCAACAACTACTATTTTCATAGCAGACATTTTCCAGTAAAGGATATTTAAAGGAGTTTTTTCGCAATCTGTACAAATTTCTTTGACGTCTCATGCAAACTTGTTGAAGTGTTTCAATTAAAACTTGAAAACTTGTTGACATTTATCGAACAGTATGGCACATGGCAAGGTCGTCCTTTCAAAAGCTTGACAAGTGTCCATACCCATGCGGGCTCTCGCACACACACACACACAGCCATACACTTATATATATACATACACACCCTTAGAATTAGATTTTCCCCATGACGGCCCTTCAGTTGAACAACAAGACATTGAAAATTCTACTTAATGTCATTTCTGAAGTCCTGCAGACATTGCAGCGCGTCAGATAAGAAGTCCTGTTGGTCGACTTAATATTTAATTGAATTTTACTTTAAATATAATACCAAGTCTCATGCATTTTGTATACACTTTGTGAATGACTTTAAAGGCGGCCAATGTTAGATGTTAAATACATTTCGGAAAAAGGACATTCCAATATTTGCACAAACAGGAGCGTTTATTACACTTTCAGCTCTGAATTAGTGGCAATTTGTTGTTTTTCCGTTCCATTGATGTTTATGCAAATGCAATGATTGAAATTTCATTTTCCCTCCTCCCCCACCCAACAAATATAATAACACATGAGCGCTTGAAACAAGGATGTTTTTTGGCCCTTAATTAATTCAATGGCAAATTTAAAACAAATTTTCGCATAAATAAACAATAATTTTCAAATTATTTATTACTTCATTTACTTTTTACACATATTTAACAAGTCGAAGTATTCAAATTACAACTTAATCATTTTTATTGGAGCACAAAAAAAAAAAAAAAACATTTAAAAAGTTGCTCCACATTTAAGTCAGTATATCCTTAAATGGTAGTATTTAAATTAGTATTTAGGGCGTATCTCAAATACACAGTATTTAACTTTTGGTATAATCCTTAAAGCGCATTTTGGTATCAGGCTAATTGGAAGGGAAAAGGATATCTCACACATAGCCCATACTTACACACAGACTTCGGCACTTGAGTTGTATTGGTGACAATAATTGTAAGGATATGATATTTCTGCCATTGCTAGGGCATCCTTGGTTGAGTCCCAAAATCGTTTTGTTCATAGCAAACTAGACATATATAATCCAATTAATGTACAAGGACAACGCGCTGCTCCTTTTGAGACCTAATTGGATTACGGCAAAGGTAAAAGCAAAGGTATCATCATCTCAATTTGACTGCCTCTGCACTGCACACGGCTTAAGCCCTCAGCTTGTGGCAGCCACTCCGTTCGGTCCGCCCTCCACTCCAGATGAAAATGGCTAATTGGTTTACCTGAAAGGTAACATAATTGCCATGTGGTTAACGGCCAATCAGACAGTCTAATTGAATGTGTGCGCCAAAAGGTTTAAATGCCTTTTATCAACACGGATGTCAAGACATCCACCACCAAAGGACTCCATCTCCTTTCAAATTCCAGTCCAAATAAATGGAGTGGATTGTCATGGTTGTCTGTCATGAGTGCCATGATAAATACTCAACCAACTCCCATAGTGAATGCTTAACTTTATTTATCTGCCAAAGTGGAGTCCTTCGCCCGCGCATGCCTGGTATTTTATTAATTTTAAAATGAACAGACAAACATCAAAATAACCCTATGCATATTAATAAGAACAACAATTTCTTTGTTTACATTTTATTTTTTATTTTGCTGATTTTTCTGAATAATAAAGTGAATAAAGTGAATCATATGCATCGTTACTCATTTACCATAAAATCCTACGGCTCTCAAATAGACAAAGTTACGTTCCGTGAACGAGTTTGATGAAGTCAGCGGACTGATAAATAAATAAGTAAATAACTTTCCACACTTACTTTTAATTAACTGCATAAATAAATAAATAAATAAATGCCTGGCAAGTGGAATAATATTTAATATTGGCGTTTAATGCATAATTAGTATGGCCTTCGGCCTGTGGGCCATGTCTGAGGCGGGGCTACTGTTACTTCAGGCTCTCGAAGCGCATTTTCATAAATCTCCCAGAACATTTACATATATGCCTTTATATATATGCGACTCATAGGAAGCACTCCCTACTATGAGCTCTATGTGTTAATCTGAATATATTGCAGCAAATTATGCCACAACGCATATCCTGCCCTGCCCTGCCCTGCCCTGCCCTGCCCTGCCCTGCCCTGCCCTGCCCTGCCCTGCCCTGCCCTGCCCTGCCCAGCAACGTGAGAGGCCCAGAACAACCTGACAGGCTGATTCAGTTGAGTTCGACTTGGGTGTAAAATCGTTGACAGCTATAGAGATTTGCTGATTTTTATTAAATAAAAAATTATTTAAATTATATTACTAAGTTGCCTGAAAAAATGCATCCTGTATCATTGTCCTTAAAAAAACCCAAATAAATTCTCTCTGATGTTCCTTAGGGTCCACAACGGAGATAACTGAAAACTTGCCTGCCGAAGTGAAGTTTCCTGTCTTAAGTAAGGCGAACACACACAATGCAAGGACAATTAATCCAGCCGGGACAAAACCAAGGACAAAAACACACAATAGTCCTACAATATGCACTTTTAAATGTCTTTATTAATTTAATAAATCTTAATATAAAAAGAAACCAACACAACTCAATAATCCTTGAGGGTTCGAATTTTCAAATGAGATTGATTGATTTTGAAATGAGACCAAGGATTGTACAAAAGAGTGTCCCAGCCCATTGCCACCTTCTTAATTCGAAAGTTATTATTTATGAACAAACATTAAAAAAACAAACAATAAATAATTACACCTGTTTACCTGTCCTTTTAGTTTATTACTCAGGTAACTCGGTAAAGCTGCTGCTTTGATTGATCTTGGTTGCCCATAGTTAATTAAGAAATGTCAAAAATAGAATATATAATATGTATAAAATACATAAAATATATAAAACATAGTAAATAACAAATAATATATTTATTAATTTTTTATTAATAATTTTATTTGTTTTAACAAATTCATTGAAATTCCCAAATGAACCGAAATGACAAGGCGGCAGCTCCGAACATGCGTCTTCCTCTATTGCAATAATAATAAAATAATAATAGCAGATTTATTAAAATACATAGATTAATTAAAATTAGAAATTAATTTTTTAAATATTTTATGCAGCAATATAAAATTTTGAATATGCAAGAAAAACACACAGAATAACCAAAATAACAGCGCGGGCAGCCTTAGTGCAAAGTTGCTGCTTCTTCTTCCTCTTCAATTTTTATTTGTGCCTCCAAAATTGGCCGCTGGCCGATTTGAGGTACCAGGCGAACAGAAACGGCAGAAGGCAAAATGTGGAATGTGTTGCATACTTTCAAGGTACAATTTTCAAACGATTGGCCCCAACGGCCAAACTCAAGCTTGGAACTTCAAACCCTCATTACTTGGCCAAATGATGTCCGATTTTGATGAAATAAACGTTATTATCCTTAAAAAAGTGCATATTTTTAATTAGAAACAAATTTGGGAAAATTTCAAATTTTCGATTTTGACATTTTGCGTGATGGTACCCCTTGCCAAAATTGTCAAAATTTTGGGGAAAAAAATAAATTTTGGATATGCTGAAATCTTTAAATGCCAGTTGTTGGTCGTGGCCGTAAGGTATCCGAAAATGTATGTATGTCCTTGAAAGGACATTTTTTGGCTGAGTTATGGGACTTTCAAATTGGCCTTACCTTCGCATAGCCACTTTGTGCCTCAGCAACAAGATGACAATATATAGACCACAGTGTTTCAGCAAATTAATTTTCACTCTAGTCGGTATAATAGCCGCATTATGAAGCATAGCAACAGGTTGGCCAATAGGCTGACAACAACCCGCCCAGGACGACGTATCAACAGACGTCGACCCCACAGCCTCAAAAGCCGTATACCTAGCAAAAGGATTATCTAAATTTTTGAATTGTTATTATTAGAATCATTTTTATTATTATTATAGGTATTTTTTCTATTTTTTATTTTAAATTAATGTTTTTAATATTAATAAATTAATTAGAAACCGCTAAATGCGGCTTAATGCTGCGTACTGCCCATGGGTGATTTTGGCATTCGCTAATTTTGCCATTGCTCCTGTCGCAGCTGGTTTCATTGTCCTGGATTTTGTCTTATTCAGTGGTTGTGTTATATATCCTTTGAATTTCGTCAAGTTAAGCTCGGCAAGTCCTTCGACTGATCCAACAGATGAAGGTATAATGACATCATTAGATTTCATCAGAGAAATGCAGCAGGCGAGACTTTATCGTTGACAATCTAGATAAAGATATTAATTAGTAAAATATATATTAAGTGAAGGAATCGTATTTATCTGAAGGACATAATTAAAAATAAAATAAAAGTAAATTAATACAATTGGAAGGATATATTTATTGGTAACTGCGAAAGC
Organism: Zaprionus lineosus; assembly: GCA_035044505.1. Taxonomy (NCBI): domain Eukaryota; kingdom Metazoa; phylum Arthropoda; class Insecta; order Diptera; family Drosophilidae; genus Zaprionus; species Zaprionus lineosus. Next base: position 2,925,521 of record JAWNNX010000682.1, on the reverse strand, counting down.
CTGGGTAGAAATTCTATATTTATAAGCGGAAGGACTGAATGGCTGGCATTTAAGTGCTTGTTTGCATAGCCCTAGGTCCTTGGTTATGTCCTTCGAAATGCTGGTTTTAATTAATCTTAAATGCTTGCAACAATTGACGGCTTGAGGCATGTGCAACATTGTTAACGTGTCCGCAAATAAGGTGCATCTCGGCCAACTCGAAATACATGCCATAGATTTATCCACTGAGCTGATCTGATGAAAACCAAAAAATAAAATCAAACAAGCAAACAAACAAACACACACACACAAACACACACACGAACACAAACACACACACACACACAGAGGCACAAACATTAAGAAATTTTGTCACAAAAGTGCTGACAATGTCTGATTGGCAATTGCAATTGGTCAGACCGCAAAATACAAAGTGCAATGGATTTGCTTGGACAGTTCCTGTGTCCTGGGGAGGGGGCGGGCTGTTTGGGAAACGGTGGCAGACACATTCAGACCGACAGGGCGGGCTGCCAGCGGGCTGGCTGTTCGAGCAGTGACGAGACGTTGCCAAGCATTTGAATTGGCTTAGTTCTCCATTCATTTTCTATTTGCTCAGCACTCAGTGACGAGCACTTTGGCAATTTATTGTGTTCGTTGGCATATTTAATTGGTTCATCGTAGTCGGAGCCACGGTAATGCACTATGCCTAAATAATTGAGCTGACATTGTGTCTGTGTGTGCTCAGTGTGTGTGTGCATGTGTGTGTGCATGCGTGTGTGTGTGTGAGTAAAATACACATACACACCTGCAGTCACACATACACGCATGTTTATTGTTTGGCTTGGCACACAAATGTCACGGTGCGTATAAGCAATTTGCATATAACGCATCCGCCCCGAGGCACTTTCATCGCCGCACAAAACCCATAAACATACACACACACACAGTAGGCAAACATACATGCAAACACACAAGCAGAAGTACACAAAAACACACACACTGAGACACACACACACACACACACACACGCACACACACGCACGCACATACAGTCATATGTAACGAACAACCTGATGCCTTTTATCTATTAGATGTCAATTTCAATTTGCAGTTGATGAAAAATTGCAATTGAGATACACACAAGTGCGAGAGTTGTTTGTAGAGTTTTCAAATAAATAAACAAAAAGGGTTGACAAACCAAATATCTGAGTTCAATTTGAAATCAATGCAAATGACTTTCTGTCGAACATTCCCCGAATGTAAATTTTTAAGATCCCAAACCCAAAGGCCCGAAAGGAAGGCGTGGAAATATTGGAAAACTAATTGAGACTCCTGGGAACTTGTCTGTCGAACCGTCAGTGAATTATTCCCTCGATTTTCCCATGCGTAATTTATTTAATTATTACTTACTTAAGCCGCAGAGCAAAGCAGCAGCTGACAAAATGTCTTGTCGGGTGTAATTCCACTCAATTGAATTTGGGAAAATAAACACCTGTTCTGATTGTCAGGCTGCCGCCCCCGCATTGAGGAGCGAGCGACGTGCAGCAAGCGCTCAGGTGCATTTCAAATGATTTACAAGGTGTCGTAAATTGTGTCGTCTTTCAATTAAAATGCAACGCAACTGAAAATAAATAAACAAATAAATGCATTCACAGTCTATTGAGCAATTGCCCGGCTGAAATGCATTTCATTGCATCAACTCGTCCATCCAGGACTTTCAATTTCCATAACCAAAGAAGCCCTCATAATGAAGCCCGCATCATCTCTTTAATTAAAGCTTAAAGCCGACGCCGATGCCCAGGCTGCCATCTCCAGGTGCAATCTTACCATAGTCTATGGGCCGCAAATGCATGCCTTGCCTGGTTATTTATGATAGTTACAGGACTTAAGGTCATACATTCATAATTTATATGCCCATCCATCCAGGAGTAAATCAAAGAAAAAAAAAAAAAAATAGTTAATATTAAACTTTACGCATTGTGAAGTGCAAGCCAATAACTTACCGAGCATGAAGTGTGGACTATGCAGGAAACGGAGCCTCGAACGGATTATAATTATTTCCTATAAGATCCTTTGTAAACATATGTAGATTTTTTCCATTGCCATTCAACGAAAAGAAAGAAAAACAAGTCCGGCATTGGTGAATATGAAATACGAGTAGGCTGGAAGGCATTGAATCATTTGTACACAGCATTCCGTACCACCCACCAGGTCAACCGGCAATTTTCACACAGAATTTAACACATTCCCAGGTGCTCGGAGACTCACCTGGAGGCAATAATTCCTGGGCTCACATGGCCAGCTGTTCGCTGTTGAATGGGAATACATGGTGCATTCCGAACAAAAGGGTGTGGGGTGTGGGGTGTGGGGATGAGATGTGTAGAGTGTCGGGTGTGTGATGAGGAGTGAGGGTCGAGAGTCGAGGGTCGAGGGTACAGGACATGGAGCCTGGTACATGCAACCGTTGCGGTAGCCATTGGTGATTAACTGTGCACTGCCTGGCAGGCGTCATTAAGTCCCGACACAAGGAACTGGTTCGCAATTCAGGGATTTACACCGCCCGCAAAATCTCACGGTAAACTTAAAGCCCGGTTCAAGTTGGTTAAAGTAGTTGGCCAGCCCAAGTGAAACAGGCAGTTGCACTTAATTTTCAGTCAGCTCATTTGTGCTTGGAGCACTATTTTTCCTCCTGTTCCTCCGGTTCCTCTTCCTGTTCCAGTTCCAGTTCCTTTTCCTATACCTTTTCCTTTTCCTTTTCCTGCTTCTATTTAAGTTCCCGCTTCTACTTTTACTCCAATTCCCGCCTCCGCCTCCGCCACTGCTTCTGCTCCCATTCCTGTCCCTGTCCCCGCCCCTTCCCCTTCCCCAGCCCCTGTTCTACTTTACTCTATGCATCTGGTCTTTGAGGTTCTTTTCTCAAAGAAAATATGCAAAAAGTTTAGACGGACATTAGTTATTGTAGCGATATCCTGTACCCGGTGGCTGGGCATCTATCTATCCCTTTCTCAGCCATGCCACGCCTCACGCTTGTAATCTACTCAAAGCAAATAAATTTTTAATGTTGACTAATGTAAAAGATGTGCGCAGAATTTTACCTGCTCCTGGCCGGCCACCTATCATAGTTAGTGGAAGCTACAGCCATATTCATAGTTACCACTCCCGCAGCAGGAGTCGAAGGAGGACTCGAGGAGTGGAAGCTGGACGAGAAGTAAAAGTCGAAGTCAAAGTCGAAGGCAGAGCTCAGTTTGAAAAATAAGAAAAGTGTTTGCTAGGTGTACAGTGTAAATTGAAACAGGCTCGGGATGTAGGATGTGCGATGTGGGATGTGGGATGCAGGATGTAGGATGTCGATGTTCAGGACGCAGGACGCAGGACGCAGGACGCAGGACGCGGTACGCGGGATGCAGCTGAAGACGATGCTCCAAATTGAAAACGAAATCCTAGACCAACTTTTCAAGGCAAACAAATCAGCAAATACACAACAACAAGGATGCGAACAAGCCTCGGCAAGAAACTTAGAAGATTTAGACGAGTTTTCATTGCATTTTCTTGTAGCTCTGCAGAAAGTCAAGTAAAATATTAACATGAACATGAAAACATGAAAATAAGCAATTTCGTTCAGGAATCGCGTTTCGCATTGTTTAAAAAATGAAAAAAAAAAAAAAAAAATGAAAAAACAAAAAAAAACGGACAAAGCTAAGCAACAAACCCAAAGAGACAATAGTATTAAGACAATCATTAAAAATAATTTAAAAGGACAAAAAGTAAAACAACAACAAGAAATGAAAGCCCGCGGGGCAGGACACAAAACTTTGCCTGGCGGCTGTCTCGTCAAATGTAGAAGACATTTTAAATGCGAATAAAATTGGAAGAAGCGTTGCCAAAAAAAAAACAAAAAACAAAAAAAAAACAAAAGTGAATAAAAAAGGAACACAAAGAAAATGTAAAATGAAATGCAGAAATCCTACAGCTAATGCAGGCAACAATAGGAGAAACTCATAACGAGACAAAAAGGCGGCTCGAAAAGTCGCCAGTGACAACAAGAAGTGGCACGCCGGATGGTGGGCGAGCGGCAGGCTGGCAGGCTGAAAGGATGCTGGCCCCCAGTTTTGATAATGAATAACAGAGCCCAGCATTGGGCGAGCTGGCAGTCTCTCAGTCTGGCAGTCTGGCAGTCTCTCAGTCTGGCAGTCTGGCAGCCTGGCAGCTGAAAACTGGCCAAACATTAACGAGCATCTGCGAAAAACTTGCAGCTTGCTGCTTGCTGCTTGTTACTTGCTACTTGCTGCCTGGACAGCAGTTGAAGCTACCAACAAGACATGTTGAAGACGGCGACGGGGCAGACACATGATGGCTGGCATGGCGGGGAAAGTCCCCGAGGAGTGCTGTTTGCATTGTTTGCAAAATGCTTCAAGTAAATTATGCAGAATTGCAGTAGCAGTGGCAGTGGCAGTGGCTGTGGCAGTGGCAGAAGCAAACGCAGAACCAAATGCAAAGACAGAGGCAAAAAAGCAAAAGCAAAAGTTAAGCGCACACAAATTGAAATTTACGCTGGCTTCCACTTTCCCGCAGTGATGTCCTTGTAGCCGCTGTTGTTTTTAATAAACTTAATAACTTTGCAATTTGGTGCTGCAATCAGTGGCAGGACAATAGTGGCTGGCAGCCAGCGGCATGCAAATGGTTAGCCGAACATCAAATGCCGCATTGCCGGCTGGCCGGCTTGCCGGCCAGGCAACACATGGCGTATACTTAATTTTCAAACAAATTATGCAGCCGACGCGCGACTAAATTCATTTGACGAGCAAAAATGGCAAAACTTATTGTTTCATTTACATGAAATTCATTAAGTCAAACAACTAACAATGTGTTTAAGATCAGCAGATATTTGAATAAAGGACATTGTGTCCTTATTATCCCCCCCTGATGGGAGTCCAATTTATGGCACTCATCTTGAATATCTGTGCAGTTGAAGGGATCTTTAAAAATGATTTAGTCGCAAATAAAAAGCTGAATTGAAGCTGTTTATAAGCTTTGTTAGCAAAGTTGGTACGGGCGCAGGATCTAAGGACACTTTCCTTAATAAACAAACATATGCGGCCTGTGAGGTCGGCGAACAAATTGAATTTGCGCGCAGAGCCAAATAGCATAACAAATAGAGGATACGCATGCCGTGGACAAGGCCAAAACCGCAAAGCACACATGGGCGCCAGTTGATAACCAAGATAGAGGAGAATACAGAAACAAAAATACAAAAAAAGGGAATAGGGACAGAGAAGAGAAAATCACTCACTCAGCCAGTCAACCGGTCAGTCAGTGCCTCAGTCGGTCCCTCAGTCAGTCCCTCAGTCAATCCCTCAGTCAATCCCTCAGTCAGTCTCTCAGTCGGTCTCTCAGTCGGTCTTTCAGTCAGTCCGTCAGTCAGTCCGTCAGTCAGTCCGCCAGTCAGTCCGTCAGTCAGTCCGTCAGTTAGCTGGTCACCTACCTAGTCAAGCGTTTGGTCAGCCATGACGGTTAGATATTTGGCATGCGTGGCGTTATCCCGGGCTAGAGCCTGGCCACAGCTGCTGTTAACCAAATCCCGACACACAGAAACACGTACACACTCACATACACACTTTACACAAAGGACATCATCATCACGGTCATACTGTGACGGAACACTAGCAACCGACAACTGGCAACTGGCAACTGGCAACTGGCAACCGGCAACTGGCAACTGGCAACCGGTAACTGGCGACTAGCGGGTGGCGAGTGGCGAGTGGCGGGTGGTGGGTGGCAGTTGACGTCTGGATACTGGTCGATGTCGCCAAAGATGACAGTTAACAGTTAGCAGCGTGCCAGGTAAATAAATCAAGCAAACTTGCGGCTTTGGGAGCATGTGACAAGCCAAGCCAAGAGCACACTCATCGTCATAGATTCAATGGCACTTGGCAACATCGTTTCAAACACTTTGACTGATTATCGGGCGGCTGCTCATGACACATAACCAAGGTGCAACAGAAATTGACTTAGGGCTGTGCGTGACACAAATGACAGACCAGTTATCAGTTGTCAGTTATCAGTTACCAGCTGCCAACCATCAGCCGCCAGTTACCCGCTGCCAGTTACTAGCTACCAGTTACCAGCTATCAACTACAGGCTGCCAGTTACCAGTTATCAGTTATCAGTTATCAGTTACCAGTTACCAGTTACCAGTTACCAGTTACCAGTTACCAGTTACCAGTTACCAGTTACCAGTTACCAGTTACCAGTTACCAGTTACCAGTTACCAGTTACCAGTTACCAGTTACCAGTTACCAGTTACCAGTTACCAGTTACCAGTTACCAGTTACCAGTTACCAGTTACCAGTTACCAGTTACCAATTACCAGTTACCAGTTACCAGTTACCAGTTACCAGTTACCAGTTACCAGTTACCAGTTACCAGTTACCAGTTACCAGTTACCAGTTACCAGTTACCAGTTACCAGTTACCAGTTACCAGTTACCAGTTACCAGTTACCAGTTACCAGTTACCAGTTACCAGTCACCAGTTACCAGTTACCAGTTACCAGTTACCAGTTACCAGTTACCAGTTACCAGTTACCAGTTACCAGTTACCAGTTACCAGTTATCAGTGACCAGTTACCAACTACCAGCTGCCAGCTGCCAGTTACCAGATAAAAGTTGCCAGTTATCGTCTACCATTCACCGCTTACCACTAACCACCAGATTTCAATTTCCACCTTCCACTTTCCAGCTTCCAGTTTCCAGATGGTGGGTGTCAGTTATCGGCAAGCAGTTAGCAGTTTCCACCAATGGACCGCATCCAGGAAGTACAGCTTGTGCTTGTGTCCTGCAAGTGTACTGACAAATGGCCGAGATGTCGCCATCCACAGCTCCGTATCAATGTCCACCGATGACGCGTCCCCACCAACAGCTGAGCAACATCAACACTTGTCGCCTCCGCTGACATGCGGAACACTTGGCCTGAAATTGAATGATTGTGAAGGTTAGCAAAGAGTTGGACGGGATGAAGTCGAGCTTAAAGGCTACTGGCATAGTCATCATCTGTTTAATAAAGTTTAATAAAAAAAAAAGAAAACATACAATAAAAACAAAATTTAAGAGTGCGATGCCATGCAAGTTGACTCCGTGTGACCTGCTGAACCGGCAGCAAGTGCAGCCACCGCGGCAACTGACCCGGCGGAAAGCCCAAGCCTGGAGCCCTGATATACGACTCATGTGCATGCGATTCGCTTCCAGTGCCTTTAACTGCAGTGCCTCAGTGTGTAATAAGGCTGCATATATTATGGCGTATATTAGGGTATTACCCCTCCCCACCACCATCCCCCCCTCCCCCACCAGCCTGCAGCAAGCCCATTCACAGACACGCAGCGGTTGCCCACCCAAAATAGTGGCCGCCACTGGTGGCACTGGTGCGGCGCTCGTCCTTATTGTTGCAGTTGTTTGCCTTGTGGTGATCACTCAATTTGAATTAATTTGTGGCTGTCATCCAAACTGAAATTAGTTTAAAGTGATTTGCATAAACGCAAGTGGAAACTTTGCGAGAGTTTGCCTTCAATTGCCACCGACCGCCTCCGCGTGCCACCGCCTGTCCTCGCCTGCCACCGCGTACCTCCTGTTTGCCATCGAGTGGCTCCTTTGTGGTTAGATTGTGGCATTTACATTCGACAACCTGGCGACAATAATGAGTATAATGGATACCTAATGAGAACTCTAATAATGTCAAAGTGTGTGCATATTGGTCCTTTGCAGGGGCATCCTTCGAATTGCCCATTAAATGAAATTGGCTAATTTTTATGCCCATCAGTAAAAATAGAAAAAAAAAAAAAAATAAATAAATAAATAAAATTCGAAGCACCGAAGAAATGAAAATTCGAAATGCTTTATTTTTATAGTTTGCTCTATCTTTATATGTCCTTCCACTCTCCCTCCCCCCTTTTGCTGCCATAGAGCTCCTTTATGGCGCTACTGGTAACTGGGAACGTCGACAACAGAATAAGCTAACAGCATCTGGCTCAAAGCCTTGGCCATTTGAAATTTTGCGGCTTTTGGGGAATTTCGCAGCAGCAAAAAAAAATAAGTATATTGGCACTTGCTTTTGAACTTTCGTCGACTAATTCCGTTTTTGTTTTCCTCCGCAAACAGAAACAGAAGCCAAAGCAGAGGCAGAAACAAGGGCAGAAACGGCAGCAGAAACGGTGGCAGAAAGGGGGGCAGAGGCAGAAGCTGAGGCAGAGGCAGAAACTGTGAGGCGCACATATAAAAACACACACGGACAGAGACGGACTCATTCGCACATACACAGTGTACACTCATACACACTCTTCTGCAGACTCGTTCACTTTTTTCTATCCTTAGACACACTCACACACACACACTCACACACACACTCACACACAGAGTGGCAGCGAAACAACTTTGCCGATTTCATACCACAACGCATTTTGTGACAGGCTCCGTTGAAAGCAAACTGCAATTTGGTCGCTTTAAAGCTGTTCCCAGGCAGCTGCGCCGCCCAGTACATATGCTGGAGAGGATTAGCGTTCCACAGCACTAAAAAGCGGCAGAATCTCAGATGCATTTCGCAAGAAAAAACCCAAGAGAAAGAAGCCCCAAACACGAACAACGAACCACGAACAACGAACAAAAAGGCTTCAAAAGGATGCGCTTCAATCCGAAACCAAATCTGCGGTTAAGTTCAGTTAATTTGCCCCTCTTTATGATAATTGAATTGAATTGAGTGTTTGAATGTTTGAGTTTCTTGAGTGTCTGAATGTTTGAATGTTTAAGTCCTTGACTGTTTTGAGTATTTGAATGTTTGAATGTTTGAGTGTTTAAATATTTGAATGTTTGGATATTTGAATGTTTGAGTGTTTGAATGTTTGAATGCTTAAGTGTTTGAATGTTTTGAGTATTTGAATGTTTGAATGTTTAAATGTTTGAATGTTTGAGTGTTTAAATGTTTGAATGTTTGGATATTTGAATGATTGAATGTTTGAGTGTTCGAATGTTTGAGTGTTTGAATACTGGAAAGTTTGAGTGTTTTAAGTGTTTGAATGTTTGGATATTTGAATGTTTTGAGTGTTTGAATGCTTGAATGTTTGTGTGTTTGAGTGTTTGAATGTTTGAGTGTTTAAGTGTTTGAGAAATTGAATGTTTGAGTGTTTGAATGTTAGAATGTTTTAAGTGTTTGAATGTTTTGAGTGTTTGAATATTTGAATGTTTGTGTGTTTAAGTGTTTGAGTGTTTGAATGCTTCAATGTTTGAGTGTTTCAATGTTTTGAGTGTTTGAATGTTTAAATGTTTGAATGTATGAGTGTTTGAGTGTTTGAGTGTTTGAGTGTTTGAATGTTTGATACTTGTACTGATCTTGTGTATCTGTATTAGTTGGTCGGAATCATATGGACTGAAATGAAGGCAACTGAATCGAAGCTGGCCACGACAAGGACTTCTCTCTGGTAGGAACAAGTCTGCTCAGAAACAATCGGTTGTACCCGAGTAGACACCGAACAGATGTAATAGAATATAAGTTACTTTTATAATTTTACATTTAACTGTAAAGTACTGTACATTTTGGCTTTATTAAGTACGTAAATTCACTTGGTCAACAAATTATCAAACGCCATGGAGAAGCCCGTGATAGATGAGAAGCAGTTGCAGAAGTGCCACGAGTCGTTGAATGTCCTGAATCGGTCGCCATGTAAATGTCCGGTTACCACTTGTTCTGATTATATGTTTTTACCAGATGTTATGCAGCACATGCTCCTGACTCACTCCTGGGGCAGGCCATATACGAGAAAGGATATATTTGCGAACTCCCCGCTGTTGGTGTACTACGTACCGGAAGTGGATGCCTGTGGGAAGGCTCACTGCATTGCCACCCTCACATATGGCGGCGTGAGTGGACGTCCCGAGACGTTACCGGTTGTAAGCTTCCTGAGCTTGAAAAACGTATCCCTGTTCGGTGCAAATGTTCAGTACGTAAACCATCTGCCAATTATGTTGATGGCATGTCAAACCACGTGGCTTGCCCACATGGATGACGGGGCACTGGGCACAGTGTGCTCCGACAGACTGAAGTCAGAGATCCTTCTGCTCTGGCTGGTATCACCAAGCACAACTCGTCAACTCATGTACACAATGACCGTATTTGACAAGCTCTACGAAACCTCGCGAAGCGTCACGCGTCCCGTCAGGACCTTGGACGATGAACAAAACCCGGGAAAGTTCCTCAGGAAGGACGACAACTACATGTTGCTTCGTGAGATGGAAATCGAAAAGTTTCTGAAATTACCCTGCGGTTTAAGTGACGAGAGCTGTCATCCCGGCTTGCCAATAGAAATAATTCTCTTTGAGGAGCCCTTGGACACAACTGTGAGCAAAGAAAAGGATCTGTCGCCCAAAAAGCGTTCCTAGTCGGACACGGGCATCATGGAAGTCAATTTTTAATGAATATCAAAATCTGGAATTTTATGAAAGCGGCAACTCTTGACAATAAATTAATATTTCATGATTAATGTGATGATAATAGACGACTTTTTTTATGGTGTTTAGTCCTGTGTATCCTGTGTGCCAGCTGAGGTACTGCCGCGTGCGGCAACGTTACAATTTAAAGGCTCAGCACATAATCATTTAATAGGCCGACAGCTGATTGAAAACCGAGAGCGCATTAATCGGCTAACGGAATGGAAAGCCGAAACAAACCCATTCTATTGCCGCAAGGTGTGTGGGCTAAGCTGCTTTCACACACACACACACACACACACACACACACACACACACACATACGAAGGCACTGGCATGAATTCTCACAGCCGCATGCACATATTAAAAGCACCTACCGACACTCTCAACGCATACACTCGAACCCACAAAAACACACACACGCACACACGCACATTCACACATTCACACACTCACACACACACACTCAAGCAGTCATAGAAACATACCATGTAAATGACGCTAATTGTATTACAATTTGCTTGAATGCCTAAAAGCAGCAATGGCAAATCACAGACCGCTCAGGGTTGGGGCTTAATATGGCATTCAGTCGGGTGTTGGCGAGGCAAAATAGAAGCAGCTGGACGGATTGAAGGAGCTGCACGAGCACAAAGAGGGGGAGAGAGAGTGGTGGAAGGTGTAAGGTGTAAGGTGGAAGGCGGGAGGAGCTTGGAGCTGATGTTGCGCATTTAAGCTGCCGCAGCTCAGTAGCCATCACATTGCCCGCATCGCCCAGCAAGTGCACCGAGCCACTTGCTGCACATGCAATTTTAATCATGAGAAATGCAGCACTGCACCCACGATGATGAACCGTGCCCGTTTTGGTCACTGGGCGTGGCAATGGAGGGCGGGGCGGGGAATTAAACTGAATTGAATTGAATTGAATTGAATGAAATTGAATTGTATTCGAAAGCGGTCTAAATGTGGCACCCACGCCCACTTCAATTACGCCTTTCATTTCAGCTATTTAATGCATTTGGGGCTGAGAAGAATGCGGGCAATGCCAACATCCTGAAATCTGAGCTATTCCGTTATCTTCTACTTCGCTCTGGTAGCTGGTAGCTGGTAGCTGGTAGCTGGTATTCGGGCAGTGGCCTCCACTCACCAAGTCCACTCAGTCCATGGAAGTCCCATAATTAAGATATCCAATTCATTCGATTAGTTCAAATAGAACGATGTTCAGTCCATTATATAAGATACAATGTCCTTAGTCTGCCTGCATGCGGGGCATATCCTTTGTTTTGCTTGCATTTATTCGATTCACTTAAAATTGAAATTGTGTCCAGCCTAAGATCGCAGAGGCAGTTATAGAGAAGGTCCTGAAGCATTCAGAGAATTCTAATTAAAGACTTGACCCACAGACGAGTCCTTTGATTTTCATGCCCAAAAAAGCCCCAGTGAAAGCCTTACACATTTTCCAGCCATCGTTCTTCAATTATTTTGGTTGAATAATCAGATTATTCGGGTGCCACATTTGAGGTGGAAGTGGTGAGTGGGGGATGAAGGGGGTGGTGGTAGGAGCAACTGTCAAATGGCCAGTCACTTGAATTAATATAAATGTTAAATTGTCAATTCAAGAGCCATGGCCTGATGTATGGGGTCAATGTGTACTGCAAGTGTGCAACAAATGCCGAGTTGCCACTGCTGCAAGGTCTGAGTGTTCGGGTTCCTTTGACACGTATGTAAATAAGAGTGTGTGTGTGTGTGTGTGTGTGTGTTATCCAAGCTGTCATCTTTGGTGACAAAGGATGAAAAGGCAGGCAAAAGCCTGTAATGGCTGCAACACTTGAGCTGTGCAGTTTACTTCACATTCCCAAGGATTGGCCAAATGCTGTGAATGAGGCTGTCCATAAAAGGATGCTACGATGGAGATTAGCCAACTACATAGAGATGTGCCACAAATAAGGTTGCAGGTGGCAACTGGCAAGTCGCAAGTGGCAGGTCCTTTAGTTACCCAGAAAATGTGCAAAATGTTGATGCAACTATTTTGCCAGCGGCAAGAAGAGTTTTAGTTTTGAAACGCCTAAAAAGTCAATAACATGTAAATACAGTAACCACACACACACACACACACAAACATACACATATGCATACACACATGCAAGCACACAAATGCGAACGAAGAGTGAAGTGGCTGCTGGCAGTACTGGGCGTATACTGAATATTTTCTATATATGTGAATATTTGCGTGTGTGTGTGTGTGTGTGTGTGTGTGTCATATATATATATTTATTTTTTTTTTTGCAGATTAAAAATCGAAAAGCAATTTGAAAATTTGAAATTTGAAAACTCAAAAATTTGATGTTAGATTAATTTAGGTTTAAGGACTTCAAGCCTCAATTCCAGGCGAAAGGACAGTCTGTGGCCCTTAACCTGATTTACATTTTTGGGGTTAAGGTATCTCGGAGTTGAATAATAAAATATCTAATTTCTAATTTCCAATTTGCTGACTTCAATTGATTAGACTTTGAATTTGATCGCGTGTGTTATTTAAATGCACGTTTATATGAGGCACGCAAGGACGAGGAAGGACTTCGATGCCAAATCATGTATAATTTATGGCAACATTTGGCCAAAATTTTCAAATAAAATATTTATCCATTAGATAAATGCAAATGTGTCACCCGCACACACGCGCCACCCGCACACACGCACACCCGCACACACTCGCACACCCACGCACACACACACACAACAATTGATTTGTCAAAAAATGATTTCATTTCAAATTTACGCAAATTTATGTATCCTTTCGTTGTGTTTGTGGGAATCAAATGGCTCTTTAAATTCTTTAATTGTGCAATTGTGATTGCCCTAGTATGAGTGTGTATATATGAGTGTGTCTATGTGTGTGTGTGTGCGTTTGTGTGCTTTGTTATTTGCTATGGGGGCTCCGGTGTTCGGGCTCTATGAGTCGAGTCGCTCAGTTGGCCGTTTTTATCACTTGAACAGGAAATTAGAATTATTGTCATGACTTTTATTACGGCCATAAATTGAGTACAGTCAATGCAAGTAAATTTACCGTGTGCATTAAAAGATGAGTTATTGTCCAGATGGTGTTAAAGTGTGGCTTTAATTTTAATTAGTTTGTTCTCTTGGTCGGCATTGTGCGGCTTATCGGCAGCACGTGTAGCGCCCCAAAGGCAAAAAATTCATTGAAAAAGGGTTGGCAGAGGGGAGGGGGTGGGGGGTACGAGCAGCGGGGAAAACATTCATTCATTCATTCATTCATTCATTCATTCTAACAATAAAATAAACTACTCCTTGAATCCCATTCCCTCCCTCCTCTACCACTCACACTTCCCCAATCTCTTTATGCATACGGCGAAGGGTCCGTTTCTGGGCTCATCCTCTCAAAAAGGAACTCCTCTTCCCTAGGACGTACATTTGGTTGGATGCTTTGGTTCCTCGCTTGCTGGAAATATTTACATAGGCAAGCGATTTCCATCCGGGGAATTGCAACAAAGTTTCCATATTTGCCACGCGATGGCACTAAAGTGACTTATGGGGTGATGGCCCCACAGGAGTGGGAAGGATGGGTGTGGGGGGTAGAAGGCTGAAGGATTTGTTGAAAAATCAAATGTAATCATATTACGTTATTTTGAAAATATGTATCGATAGTCCAGGCAGCACACGTACATCGTATACAGAATACAGAATACAGAATACAGTTATCCTTTATGTGTTTACATTTATTTGCGTATCCTTTGTTCCCCGCAACTATTTAAATGTTTCAATTGTTGTGAGTAATTGAATATTGTTTCAAACTCTCAATTGGTTTGTTATGCAATTGTCAAATGTTTTGTAAACTCGGATAAAAAAGAATTTCCATTTTTTTTCCTCCCTCCCCCCACACTTTGTAAGGGGACATCCTTGCTCCTGTCAGCTTTACATGCGTAAATCTGATTTTCTGCTTGTTTGCTTTATTTTTTGCATAAATATGTCAATTCCATTAGGTGTCAGCCCGGACTCAGTCTCTATATATATATATATATATATATATATATATTTTTTTTATTTATTTATTTTCAATTATTATAAACAGTTGCCAGGACCCGCAGACCGCATGTGACATCCTTTATTCCATTGGACAAAACATAAGCTCCTTGACCTCAATAGATTCCTTCGCTGACCCACAAGTGAATATCTGAGCGGCTATAGAGAGGAGCACAGTTCGTTGTGGTGGGGTGGGGTGGATTGGGGTGGGGGAAAGGGAAGGGGAAGGGTAAGGGGAAGGGGAAATAGGAAATACAAAATGATATCCGACGTGACCAAAAAAGTCCATTAGGGCGCATGGAAATTTTATTTGTAGCCAGTGGCCAAATGGGTAACATTTTCCAGTCACACGCATGTAGAACAACTACCTACACAGGGGAAGGGGGGATGGGAGATGAGGATGGGGGGTGGGGGGTGAGGAGTGAGGGGCATAGACATATATGCGCACTTTAAATGACTTTAAGGTGGGAAAAGGTGTGAACCTCAGAAGCACCTAAATTTACACTTACCCACACACACACACACACACACACACGCACACACACATGCCGCACACTCACACACAGATGAGAACAGACGCTCACTCACATTTATAAATTGTAAAAAAGGAGGCGCATTCAAACGTGCGAAAATGTGAGACTCTACAAAGGATTATGCCAGGAGACCGACACAGGAACACAGGAGTACAGGAGCACAGGAACACAAACAGACAAACGGAAGGACCCCCTCCCCCAAGCCGACACATTCACCTGCTTTGTGTTGGAAATGAGAGGACACATGAACGGCAAGGACTTGGAGGATATTATTTATCCTGCCTCAAAGTAGAGGAAAGTATTGAATTTAAACAAGAATTAGACTTTTGGCCCAGAGAGCGAGACGTCTGGCTTTAGAGTGAAAAAAAGGATCATGTGTCATGTTTAATTTAGAAAAAAGAAAAAAAAAATACGAATTTAAAAAAGTAATCAAAGTCCTTGGAGAGAAAAAGTTCTTATCGAAGCAGGACTAAGCCTTCCAAAAATCTGCGCTGAGATGTGACTTAAAAATCACGCTTCACGTTTGTCGAAGTTCCTAAACGTTTCATGAATGTAGTTACTTTTCACATCCTTCTCATCCCTGCAGTGGATATCCCTTTTTGTTTTTGACTTTTCTTTTTTCCTTTTGTCCCCCCCCCCTGTTTTTTTTTTCATCTGTGCTTTTTGTTATGTATGTAAATGTTTGAACTGTCTGCACGAGTGCCAGAGCAAAGTTCAACAACAGCAATGACAAATAGGGTCAGGGGTTTGCACAAACATCACGCACACTCCACCATGACATACCCACACCATGACAGAGCCACACAGAGTCACACAGACACAGAGGCACTTTCATGTACGCACAGACGCGTTGCAATAATATGCAAATATTTGAAAGAAACTTGACATGACTTGCCCCAGTGTGCGATATGCACACTTGTCTCTTGCTGCTGCATTAAGTATTATCATATATTAGACACCTAGACTCCAGAATCACAAACCCATATAGCTTTCACTGTATGCGTGTGTGTGTGTGTGTGTGTGTTCTCACTCAACAAGTGCGCCTTGTCTTCGACAACTCCTGACACTCAATGCAACAGCTGCGACTGTCGTTCGATTGGAGCTGCATCAATGAATGTATGGGTAACAGGAAAAAAGGATAACGTTTTCTCACTCTCACATTAAACAGTTATTTTTGCAATTGACCCAGTAATCAATTGAGTAATTAACCCAATTAATAAGCGACGAGTAAATGAAGTCTATGAAAAACGAAATTATGTAATTTAAAATTACAGCGCGAAGTCCTGTCAGTTTTCGCTACTTCCTGCGACATCCGTTGCACAAGTTAATTAGTTAATCTACACGCCAGGCAACACACTTCCCCTCCCCCAGCCCATCACTCTCCCACTTACCCTCAACCCTGTCAACCTGCCGTTAGTAGCTACTTCTACTCCTGTTTTAGTCATGAATTTTTTATAAACGTCCTTAAATTTGCAGCTGCCATCGGTTAATAAACAACATCCAAAATGCTGCAAAGAGATATCCTTCCTTAGGATGAAGGATCTCCATCTTAAAATATGTGTATACTAAAGTGGCCTAAATAAAGATTAACTCTTATAATTTATCATTTTTATACTCAGTTAAAACTTCATTAGATTAAATTAAATTTAATCAAAGGAGAAGGTAAAATAAAAAAGGAATTTATATCCTTGCGGATAGGATGTAAGAAGTAATAGCTTAAGGATAATTATACAATAGAAAAGCCCAAAATAAAGGTAATAATTGTAACAGTGGAAGCAGTGACTGATGAAGGGAGATGTCCTGTAGCAAGGACTTGAACAGAATGTCAGCTCCTGCACTGATGGCCTGTCCATTTAGAAAGCAATTTAAAATTGTATATTTTAAGGATACAAACCATATGGCAGGCCAAAAATAAATTGAATATATTTATATTATATATATATAGGGAGAGGCCGAGCATCTCAAATGGCAATTGAGGGACGCATCACATGGGGCGTATGCGCTATACGTATGCAAGCTTATCAGATGCATGTCCTTTTGAGCCTCACCAATGGCATAACTCACATCGTTGCTACGGGAGTGCAGTAAAGGACATTACATGCCACAACGTATATAATAAGGTTGAGCATCCGTGGCCACACTTCAGGCCCAGGATATGTTGAACGCTGAGCACTGAGCGCTGAGCGCTGAGACGTTGAAAGGCAAGTTGTCAGCAACGATTGAGGAAACAAAAACCGGCAACAAGGAGCAACCACGTTTGACTCGCTGCGGCAATGTGAAATCGATCAAGTTGGTGGGTTGGCCAAGTACCTTTGGTGCTGCTCCAAGGATTCTGGCTGCTGGGTTAAGGGTGGGCTTTGAGGTGGGCTTTGAGGTGGGCTGAGTGGTGGGCTGAGGTGGGGGCTGAGGTGGGGGCTGAGTGGTGGACTGAGAGGTGGGCTGAGTGGTGGGCTGAGATGTGGGCTGAGTGGTGGGCTGAGTGGTGGGTTCCGTGTGCTGTTCTCTGTGCAGTGAGCTTCTCGTTCCGGCTCCTTGCTGCTGGCTCCTGGCTCCTGGCTGCTTCCTGATGTTTAGTTTGTTTTTCAGTTGCAATAACAGTAGCAATTGAATTTGCTTTCGCCGTAGCTCCGGAGCTGCGATTTAATGGCGCTTAGTCCTCGGAGTTCTTGTTTTGGAAATCCCTTGGCGTTAACTGCACATTAAACAGCTTGATTGTCGGGGTTCCAATCAGCCAAACTCCTTCAAGCCTGATGAAACAATTGTTTTCAGCTGCCCTTCAATTCGATTCATCTGGTTTTTTTTATTATTCGCATTCCCCCCTCCCTCCCTCCCTCTGTCCTCATACCTATCCTCTGATAACTTTGTTCTCTTACAATTCCAGGCCAAAAGAAGTACATACTCTGAACATACGGGAACCCGACGAGTAAATACTCCTTCCGCCTTTCAAACACACACCTTTATTCGGATTAAAGGAATAATTAAAAAAAAAAAAATTCTCTTCCTTTAAAAAAATACTAAACACAATTCCGATTAATAATTTATGGGTCAAAGCTTTTAAATAGATTAGAGCGCTTTTCAGATAAAAAAATGAAAATATTGCTATAAGCTTTTCCGAGCCATTTTTATTTTTCCTCCCGACACGTGAAACTCAAAGGAGTAAAAACTACGGACTAGGTGATTATATGATTGATTGTTGTAATCCTTTGACAGGCATTTAAGCCTTTCTTTCCCTCGGCTTTTGATATGCAACAATCTCATCAGTCGACGCTCGGCTGAGTCCCTTCCCATATCCATTCCCATATCCATTCCCATTCCCATTCCCATTCCCATTGTCCAAGTCCGTGTCCGTGTCCATGTCCATGTCCATTTTCATGTCCCTGTCAATGTCCGTCTCTATTAATGCTTGCCGAGAGCTCTGTTTGAGTTGAACAATAAATAACATGGCTGGGCAGCGACCTGCATACCAAATAGACACCAGGAAATACATCTGGATGGAGCGTAAGCCACACGGCAAATGGTTTTACGGCCAGCTCTTCCGGAAGTCGCATTCGCACACTTGTCGCATATAACTTCGACTTGGAGTCGATTGGCGTCTTTTTCAGGTGCGCCGAAGACAAGGCCAAAAGGAGCCAAAGAAAACCAAAAACTAAAAACCAAAAGCAGAAGAAAAAGCAGAAGAAAAAGAAAAAGAAAACGAAAAAGGAAAAGAAATGGCAAAAGGCAAAAGAAAATGAAAAACACCTCGCACTTGGTATACTTTTTGGGTCAAATACAATTTAAACGATGAAATTTTTTGTTTGCTGCAAAAAGTGGCAAGGAAATGTGCTGAAAGGAGGGCAACAGAAAAAGCGGAACCGCATTTGAGCCTTTTTTATCGAGCAGCTACACAGACACAGC
Organism: Zaprionus lineosus; assembly: GCA_035044505.1. NCBI lineage: Eukaryota > Metazoa > Arthropoda > Insecta > Diptera > Drosophilidae > Zaprionus > Zaprionus lineosus. The sequence goes on along the minus strand of JAWNNX010000682.1, from coordinate 2,906,609 downwards.
CACAGACACAGACACAGACACAGACACAGACACAGACACGGACACAGCAGCAATGCGGAGCAAAGCAAATTTATATAGCCATAGAGCCACGGAGGCAATGACAGGGAATCGAGAGAAAGGAGCCTTTGGTGGAAGTGCGACTCGAACTCAAGCTCGAGCAGGAGCTGGAGCTGAAGTTGCAGCTGAAACTGTAGTTGTTGTTGCTGTTGTTGCAGTTGTTGTTGCCGTTGCTGTTGCTGTTGCTGTTGCTGTTGTTGCAGTTGCTGTTGCCGTTGCTGTTGCCGTTGCTGTTGCTGTTGCCGTTGCTGTTGCTGTTGCCGTTGCTGTTGCTGATGATGGTAGTAGCCATGATGATGGCATTGCTGGCGATGGTGTTGCCGTTTTCGGCTGTCGCTGCCGTTGTACAAAGTGGAAAATGTGGTTAAAAACCGCAATACGAAATAAATTACTTTTTCTGCTTTGAGCCGCAGTCCGAGGCTGTCGTAGCTCCTTTTGCATTTCAGCTTGAAATTGAAAGCTTCCGCTACCGACGCCCAGCTCAGAGCCATTTATCTAGCCACCTTCCCGCCAAATCTCGTTCACCGAACATTAGGCCGCCCTGGCCATTGCTCACTTCCGTTTCCGTTCGCATAGCCCAAATGCCAGCCGCCCACCGAGTGCGTCCGCCATTGTCTCAGGCGCACTGCGACCCAATTTTGGTCAGCTTAAAGCACGTTTTAAGGCGACTTCTGTCCTGTCCGGCCTATTTGTCAGTTGGCCATATCGCGCTGAGAAGCCAACATCGTTGGCGACCTTATTTGAATTATGGCTATCAAAAAGTGGCTAAACTTGTTAGAGCCTCTGGCTTTCAGCCAGCTTCGCGTGCCCATTTCTTGGCAGCCCCCAGCGCTTTACATATCCTTCTACTCTACATATATATATGTATATATGTGTGTATATATCCTAGCTATATGATTTCCTTATATCTTATGACTGGAAGTAGTTGGTTAGTTGGTTGCCATTTAAGCGGAACAGCTTTCAGTTTATATCAGAAGGATAACTTCTGCCAATTATGACTTAAGCTCAAATATCAACAACTTTGACAGCTTCAGGGTAAGGATTCTTTTATTTTCTGTTGATTTTGTGTCCTGTGATCTGTTTGTCAAAGCGCGTTGATCGCGGTCGTCCCTGAGTGGCTTCTAATTGCATTTCCATTGCGCAAGAGTTACTTTTAAGTGTCCTTGGGACGAACAAGAAAAATGCAAACTCGAAGCTACCTCGTCTATTGACAAGCTTTCCCAGCAAAATGAAAATAGTTTTCAAAACATTTATCCAACACAAAGGCACAATGGCATTTAAAAATTGCAAAGAAAGTCGCATTAAAGTAAAATAGCGCTAAGTGCGCAACTACAATTACAATTACAGTCCGCGCCAGCTGCCCCCCGCCCCCCGTTCCACGTTCCCCGCCCTGGCCAGGCTACGCGGCCAACTCGACCCTTAGACAGCCCCCATGACCCTTGCGCGGCGCCCCCACCACCAATTTTTACTGCCAACTCGAGTCGACAGTTTTCTATGACAATTGTTAGCTGGTCAGCCCATTGTAGTCACTTGGACTCCTCTGTTCGGCTCTATTCAGCTTCGTCCTGTCCTGTCCTGTCCTGTCTTATTCCATTCCTATCCTATCCCGGCCCGGCCTCTCCTTTCCTGGCCTCTCCTCTGCTGGCCTCTCCTTTCCTGGCCTCTCCTTTCCTGGCGTCTCCTATCCTGTCCTGTCCTGTCCTGTCCCGTGTCCTGTGTCCTGCCCTGTGTTCTGTTCTGTTCTGTGCTTCACTCTTCTGGGCGATGACTGCCATTTATTTGCCGTTTGCATTCAACGAGCTGATGAATGGCTATTAGAAGTAAGGAGGACGCTCTACGAGATTACCTTAAGTATGCGGCAATTGCACAAGGAGCTTTCTGATGCCGTTCCTGATGCTGATAAAATAAGGTGCCCCCCCCCATACACTGTGCCCCATAATTTATGCGCCAATGACGCCCAACTGACAGTGGAATCCTCCCCATCATTGTTGTCCCCCCATCACAGAAGCCGTAGGCCAGCTGGCAAATTTATGTCCTGCTAACAATGGAAAGCTGTCGATCGCTCTCTAAGAAAACTACTCGTCCTTATATGACAGCACCCGAATGGCTACTAAATAAACAGAAATTGATGACGCGTAAAAAGCGACGTTGACAATTTTAAAAACTTGTATTGCTCTATGAAGTTTTATCGAGGAACTTCGATACCCTCTAGCGCATAAAAGGATCCTTTGATGAAGGTTGTTACAGTCACCCACAGAAGTGGCTCCCTCGCCGGCAGCTAGAATGTTATTTGCCGAAAAGGACATCTATTAGATTGCACACTTTTATATCATTCAAATGATTTTTATGAGATCAAGGATATTTTCACTGCCAGTCACAGGGTGTTCCTACTTGTGGTGAGCCACCATACTCGAGCTCTACTGTGGGAGCATTGAGTGAAGCTTCCTAATGCAAACATTTCCTTGCATCGTTCGAGGCTTATGGGTGATTCCTAGTCCTGTGCAGAGTAACCTCAATTCGATCACATCCGATGGATTGGCTACTTGATTTCAGTGCTACTTGTGTGCCGTACGTACACACACACACGCAGGCACACACACACACACACACACACGCACACACACAAGTACACACATTTATCATAATCGAAGTCTTGCGATGGCTCGAGGGAGTGGAGAGACGGCGACGGCTGTCATTTGTTTCCATTTTGTGTTAACGTCAGCAGCCTGAGCGCCCAGGAACAATAGGCCGAGGCTCTGCCTGCGGGGGTGGCAGGAAGGCAAGACCGAGGAGCGAGCAAACTTTGGTGACGGCTCTGCCGACGCACGAGTGTAGGCAACGGAAGTGCAAGTGCCGCTGCATTGACATTTCCGCTTGGCAGGGCATTTTGGGCACAGGCGATGGCGCACACATAGGAACGCGAGCAAGAAGGACATGGAGTCGCAAGGAGCGGCAAGTGCGGCAAGTACGGCAAGTGCGGCAAGAACAAGGATGAAGGAGAGACTGAAGCAAGTTGCAGAACTTTGCGGCAGTTGGTCGTAACCCGGAGGCTTATGCCATAGTTTGGGTGGGGGGAGGGGAGTTGTGGGGGGTATTGGATTACAAAAAGTAGGTGCAAGGGCAGTTAAATAATTTTAACGCTTTTCTCGCAGGAAGAATTGATTTAGCTGTTATTCATACAGGAAACCAGTTCATTTTCTATTTACTCGAAGGACCAGACCGCCCGACCAGCCCGCCCGACCAGACCGCCCGACCAGACCGCCCGAGCAGCCCGCATCGGCTTCCGCTTCCATAAAGCAGCGCATAGCCAACGTTTTTTCCCTCATTTCCTTGCCATGTTGGGGCATTTAATGAAGCAGTCAAATCTCAGCAAAATCCTCGTTTTTCCAGCTCCTCCTTTATGCACTTCACTTGCTTTTTGCTGGCTCCTGCATTTTGCTCGGTCGCCTTTCCATCTCTCTCTCTCCTTCTGCTTCTGCTTCTCCTTCTCCTTCTCGTTCTCTCTTTATTTTTATTTTTATTATTCCGAAGGATCTCATGCTCATTTGATTTTGGCTGTTGCTTTTTAAATATTATATTATATGCTGTGGGAAAAACGCTTAATGTGCAGGAAAAACAGAAAATTTTGCTTAAGGAAAAACAAGGAAAAGCGACTACAAGAAAAATATAAGAAATACTTTTTGCGGTTCTCGGTTTTTGTTCGCTTCATTTTGTTTCTGCCGCGCAAGTGAAAATGCAGATAAAGTTCGTCCTTTAAGCGAGTCGAAGAGAGCTCTTTACGTGCTGTGTGTGTGTGTGTGTGTGTGTGTGTGTGTGTGCATATGTATGTGTCCAAGTGCAAGTATGGGGTAGATAAACTATGCGTTGCAGCAACAAATTATGTGTCAAGTTTATGCTTATTGCAGGATATATTTATATAAATTTAAGGATATGCCAAATTGAAGGAGAAGTATCCCTTGCAAGGCGATCAGCAATGAGTCCGTGCTTTGCCAGGCTACGCAAATTACCTACGCAATACCTTCGCGTCAGCCACACGTCCAGGGGAGTGCAACAAGTAGCAGAGTTGAGCCATAAAATTGTTACGCGAAATTAAACAAGTTATTGCCTTTTTGGTATTTTTTATGGGCTTCCCTGTACTTTTTTCTACTGACTTTGCGTTCTTTAATTTATGTAAATTTTATGCTACGCGTGGCGGCCTAACCACCACCTTCAACCACCGCCCAAGCCCCATCCAAGCCCCATCCATGCCCTTACCCATATTGCCCACTCCATTGACATCCCCGTCCCTCCTCATCTCTGCCCAAGAAGCACCACCCACTGCACACCATTTACCGCCTACCACCCACCACCCACCGCCTACCGACCTCCCGCTGACTGAACAGTGACACAATTTTCCGCCACTCAACATGTGGCAGTGGCAGCTAAAGCAAAAGTCAACCCAAAGTGAACAATGGCGTCGTTGAAAGCTGTTCAAGTGCCAAATGTCTTTGCGTTAAGCATCATTGTTTGGCTTCAAGAGAGAGAGGGAGAGTGAGGGGGAGAGGGGGGAGGGGGGGAGACCCCTCTGGATGATATCTCCTGCCACTTGGCCCTCTGTTTCTAATTTGTTGCAATTTCGAGTTGCTTAATATTGAAATTAGTTGGAAAAAATTTAATTTTCTGCGTATGGCTTTCGGAATTTTCTTTTCGTCCTTTGTTTGTGCAACTTTTGCCACATACATGCGGAACTTTTATAAGTTGAAATTATGCAAAATTCGCAGTACTCTTGGCTTGAAATATTATTATGCATACGCCATGTGGCCACAGTGGCACTGGCACTGGCATTGGCGACGATGAAGTTGCACGCTGCACGCTGCACGCTTCAAGCTGCACGTTGCACGTTGCACATTGCACATTGCACATTGCACATTGCATACCTGCAGGCGCCACATGAGTCAAAAAGTTTGAATGCAACAATGCGGGCGGCTGTCCGTGGCGAAGTTCTATTAAATTTTCGTACACATATTTCATATTTCGCATTATGAGTGAGCAGAAAAAAAAGGAGAAAAAAAAGGAGAACAAAAAAGGAGAACAATGAAAGTCAAAATAAAAAAAAAAATAAAAAATGCTGCCCCAACTTTCTTCTCGTACTTAAAATTCAATTTGAGCTCACAGCTGGAGCCAGAATTGGGTAAAGGACAAAAATAAATAAAAGCCCCAAAATAGACTAAAAGTTTTCCATTCGTGTGTTCATTAGCCTGCGCCTTGCCAAAGTATCAAAGTGTTTGAAGTCCTGGCGCAAAAAATGTGCAAAAAAGTCCCGAGTTACAAGTTTACATACTATTAAATAGATTGATTATTGCCACGCACACATACAGTATATATATGCAGATGTGCGTGTGTGTGTATATATTTGTTGTGTCTGAGGCAATTTTCTCAGTCCAAGGGAAACTAAAGCCTGGGTATAGAATTTATTACTCGCTTTCCCAATCATAGATTAGATATTTATATGTATTTATATATGTCATATATATTTTATATATATATTAAATAATAATAAATTAACAATAAAATAATAAATAATATTATATACTTTATATTTTCCCCTCTCTTTGGGCACAGCAAATTCTGTGCGCTCGCTTGACGCTTCTCAGACTGAACTGCAAATTCGGCGATGCTCGACTGGCATTTTTTTTTAATTTTTTTTTTTTTTATAATTATTATTATTATTATTATTATTATTATTATTATTATTATTACTATTATTATTTTAAAGCATACGGGATACCTAAAAACCACTTTGTTATCTTTTTATCTGTCTTTATTTTGCCCAGAATGGACACGCCGGCTACCCGAGGTTAGCTTTAATAAATTTTATACACTAATTAACAATTAACAATTAACAATTAACAGTTACCAATTAACCATTAACAATTAACCATTAAAAACTAGAGGAGAAGAAATTTGTATCATTTTCTGCTGGTCTTTTTCTCGGGGATCTGTGTATGAGATCATTTGGTTGTCTCCTCTTCAGCCTTCCCGGCCTTCCCAGGCCGCGCTGTTGAGAGGACATGTACCAGGCGCTTTCTATGTTTCAAAAGTCTGTCCTGATATCGACTGGAATGTCTGTTGATCTCGTCAAAGACCGCAGTCAGTTACAGATCTTTATGCAGGGTAGTGCTTCACACATACCCCTCACACCTCACTAATCTCCGGGTGTCTAATTGCATCCTGGATTCTCTGGATCTGCTTACCGCATGCCAGGCCCCAGATTTGGCATCCATATATATTGGTGTTAGATTGTCACCTTGTTAGCCAGCGACTGGCATTAATTTCTGCCTAAGACTAGCACTACTATCGGCATCCCTTTCTAACCAATCAGCGCACTTAGACCAGACCCACCTCAGCAGCAGAGAGCATCTCGCCTTCCCTGCATTTCTGCTTGAAGGACAAGGTACAGGGAAATGTAGACTGCCTCCTTTTAATGACACTCGTCTACAAAATACATGAACCAGCGCTACCCAACAAATGTTTACTAATAATATATAAATAATAAAAAAATATAAAATATTAAAAATATATATATAAAGTACCTAAGGAGTTCGTTGACCCCATTTGAAAGGCTCTAAATAAATATATTATTTATATTGAGTAAAAATTGTTAATGTCCTTTTTAAGATTATGACTTTTAGTAAACATTTTAAATGAAAATCAACTAATTCCCTGGCCTTTGATTAAACATGATTTAAAGATGAATAAGGACTTTTCCTGCAGTTGACGTCAATGCAACTGCCGCTGCTTTAGTCCTGATTTAAATGAGAAGCTTTTAAATGCGTTCAAAAGGGATGAAAATCTGAAAAGCTGAGATTAAAAATGACACTTTATGGACATTTGTGTTCGGCTTATTTTAAGTGGCGAAAGGACAGTGAGGACAATTCGGACAATTCGATGAGCTTGGCTAACAATTCGGATTTAGAAATTAAATCCTCAACTTAGCTGGAAAGGCTCTTAGCAGATTTTAAATTCTTTAAAAAGGATTACATTTAGGTGAGATGCCGTGTCGAGCCTGTGTGTTCACCTCAAAGGCGGCGGGTCCCGGGTCCCGCCTTCTTAAAGCACACCCAAAATTTCAAAGTTTAAATAGGATTTGTGTTTACATTTTTATTTTTTTTTTGCCAGGACATTTTTGCTCGTTCTCAAGGCTCAATGACATTATTTCATTCTTGAAATTTTTATGATTTCATTTGCATGCACACAATTGAGAAATTCTGCCTGTATGTATGTGTGTGTGTGTGCTTCTGTTATGCATGAACGTAATTTACAATCTTGCAAAGGATCTCCAAGGATCTGGTTTCGTTCGCTGCGACAAGAGACTGAAGGCAGTTAATTGTTAATTTTTATGTCTGAAAACACAAAGAAGCGAATTTTTTTTCAAAATAAACCGAGTGCAAAAATATTTGTACACACACACACACACACATACACATACACCGAGCTATGTATATAAATATCCTGGCCGTTGCGGGCCGCATATTAATAATAATTTATCTCCTTTGGCTTTGTTATATTTGGCATTATTTTATACATGCCATAGGCCGAGATTAAGAGATTGAAGGATATCAAGTTAAGTGCTTAAATGTTACTTTATAACATTTTAATGGCCTCGGAGCCGCTGTCTGAGCAATGTTGCCATTGGAGGCCGTTCTTCAAGTTTTAAAATGTCATAAAATTTTCAACAAGTACTTTAACTTGTTAGCGGAAATGCAAGAGAGGGGGATGGGTACAATAATAAAGGAGCCAGGAGCACGGAGCAAGCCCAGATGGGGGTAAAGAAGGGTAGGCAGGGTGGGGTGGGGAGGAAAAGCATTGCATTGAGTACAAAATTTGAAACTGTGTCTTGTCTACGATAAGAGTTGAGAACTTAAAGTGCTTTATTTCCATTCTCGGGGCAAAAGCAATTTTATTAGCTTTAGAAAATTACAACAAAGTCGCAAGTCAGAGGCAGCTGCAACAAAAATTATGATGACTTTTTAATTAAGCAACGAAAAGGCAACAAACCCATTCAGTAATAGCAACAACAACAACAACAACAACAATACCAACGGATACAACAATAAGAAAATTCGTCGCCAAGTGAAAAACAAAATTACGTTGTTCCCTCCAGAAGATGATGAGGATATACGAAGGATGATTATTATGTCGACGGCGATGCTGATGGCGATGGCGATGACGATAGTTACCCGTGCTGGACAAGAGCCTGAGCCAGGCCTGGGCCCGGCTAGGAGCCAGACAGTTGCCATTTGTTGTTCGGCTCGCACCACGTGAAGCGCAAATTCACACAACGAGAGCTATCCAAGCAGGCCAAGAGCAGAAACAACAGCCAGCCGGCCATTCAGAAGGCAAACAATTGAGCGGCTCCAGATGCATATACTTGTACAGCAGCAGCAGCAGCAGCAGCGACAGGAGCGGCAGAGGCGGCAAAAGGGGCAGAAACGGCAGCAGCGACAGAAGCGGCAGGAGCGGCAGAGGCGGCAAAAGGGGCAGAAGGGGCAGAAGCGGCAGGAGCGGCAGAAACGGCAGAAACGGCAGAAGGGGCAGAAGGGGCAGAAGGGGCAAAAGCGGCAGGAGCGGCAGAGGCGGTGGCAGCAACAGCTTCGGCTATATAGATAAACAAAGATACAGTTACATACAATAGCTTTGAGCTGAGATAGAAATGCAGCTGCACGGCTGTACGGCAAACGCGTTAGATAATGTTGCCCACTCGCATTGTCCTGTGCAGCTGGCAAATCCCAGATACAGTTGGCATCCGCCAGCTTAACCAACAATTGTTGTTGGTGGACAGAGGGAAGGCTTCACAGTGGCTAGGGACACACACACACAGGAAGAGAGAGAGAGAGAGAGAGAGAGTGCGGTCGGTGGAAAGGTGGTGGAAGAGGGGGGGCAGCAGTTGTCGTGGGTCAGACAATAAAAGCTAAAGCTGCCAACATCATCGGAATCCCCTTATTTAATTTTTGTTTTATTTTATGTTGTTGCTTTTTTGGTTTTTGCTTTTGTTGGTGTTTTTGTTTATGTTTTTGTTTATAAAATTAATTTGTTTTTTTTTTGTTTTCTAATTTTTTGTTTCTCTGGTCAACATTCTGTTGCCTGTTTATGCGGCAGCCAAAGTCTCCCGCTGTCAGTCATTAATTTTAGCTGAATTTTCCAGGACTCCAAGGCAGAGCAAAAAGTGGTCAACGGGCGGACAGTGGACAGCGGACAGTGGACAGTGGACAGTGGACAGCAAATGTCAAATGCGGTGGCTCATTTGAATTTTAAAAGCTATTACGTAATTTGTATGTCCTGCATTTCTCAATGATTAATTAATTACAGTTCATTAATTTAATTACCATTTTGACAAAAAAAAAAAAAAATTTCTTGAATAAATTTAATTTATGTTTTAAGAAAATTTATGATTCAACTTGCGGTGTGTGTGTGTGTGTGTGTGTGTGTGGGTAGGGCATTCAGAAGTCGACAGTCGCCCGATGGCAGCCTCGTTCAGGATTTATTATCACATTGCCATTCATCATTTTCAGACTTGTAATCCTATGAGCCTTAAATAAATTCAAAACGTATTTATTTCAGTCCTTCGGCCCAGCTCTGCGCCTGGGTCCTTCTCAATAGTTCATAATTTCGAGATCATAATGAACATTTGGGGTACTTAATTACACTTTACGAAAAAGTTAACTGCACACGCCATAAAAAAAAAAATAAATAAATAAACAAGTAAACAAATAAATAAATAAATAAATAAAGAAATAAATAAATAAATTAAATAATAATTAAAAATGCCGCACGCTGAGTATTTTTTTTTTTTTGAAAAGCTTAATGCATCCTTGGCGAATTCTATTTGAAATGTGCAGAAAATTATATTTCAATTTTGACAAGCGGCGGCAAGTACAAAAATTCGAGGCCGGACAAAGGATAAAAGGACTCACACTGCGTTCATAATAAACTCTGCGCAATTTTACATATCAAAGGCAAACGGGGTACAATTAAAATGAGCGCAACCGCAAATTGCGAATGCGGAGGACGCAGTGTGGAGCTGGAATGCCGGAATGGTGGAACGGTGGAATGGTGTGGAATGGTGAGTGGTGAGTGACGAGTGATGACTGGTGGGAAGGTGAGACAGTAGCACAGCAAGACAACAATAATGTTTAATATATGATTACCATATAGATGTGCAGGTACTGCATGTTTCCTACAGTACTGTACTCCCCGGCCCCCACACCCCACACCCCACATCCCTATACCCCACACTCCACCTGCATTATGTAAAACACAAATGTGACACACTTTATTAATTTTCATAAAATTAAATTCATACTTTCGGAAAATTGGGTGGAACGTAAACTTAATGGAAGCCCGCGAAGAGCTGAAAGTTAGAAAAGCCCAAGGGACCCCTTGGCACTGCTACGCCTTCAGCTCGAAATTGTCAACTTATATATATAATAAGTACATACACATTTCAGCAACTATAGAGGCACCCCTCGCACTTGCCACTTCTCGCCTTATGTATGCCACACATTTTCCACACATGAAATAATTATAAATTTGTGCGTGCTTTGATTTTGCGCCTCTCGACAATTTTCCATAGCATTTTCTCTACACACAAAATGGCATTATATCTTGTTGTTGTTGTTGTCCTTGTTGTTGTCCTTGTTGTAGTTGTTGCTATTTTGTTGTTGTTGCTTTTGTTGTTGCTCTTCATGCTGTCATTATTGTCAGTGTTGTTGCTTTTGCTTCTGATGTTGCTTTTATGTTTTCAGTTGTTGTTGTTGTTGCTGATGTTGTTGTTGCCGATGTTGTTGTTGTTGTTGTTGTTGTTTCAGATGTTGTTGCTGTTGATGTTGAGCCAAATTATAATATGCTCCACACTAATTTGAAAAGCAACCGCCACGAAATATTATCACCCAGAGCAACAGTTTCAAGAGCGACTCTTGATTGGGATGACTTTGATTACTCCGAATTGTGTGAATTGCTTTTAAAGCGTGAAGTGAATGGAACTTGAAATAATAACACTCGCACACACACTCCCACACACTCCCACACACTCGCACACACAACAAATTAAGGTTCCGTTCATACATATTGATATTAGTATAGATTTATTTATTTATTTTTATTAAATTGATTTGCGATTCGCCTGGATTCTTGGCTGGGAAATTGAAGCTACTCGAATACTGGGAAAATCAGTTAAAGCCTGGAAATTGGAAAGGACCCAACGGTAACTATTTCTATAAAACGCAGTCCTGAAATTCACAATTTTAGTTTGGAATGCAGGTCGCCTTCCAGCGTCTCCTCTGGGCTGAGCGTTAGCCTCGTCTCCTTCTCTCTGACCTTCAGCAGCTGCCTGGTGCCTGGAGCCTGGTGCTTGGTGCCTGAGTGTCTGAATACGTCATCCCTATGAGGATATGATCATTAGTGTCTGGTTGACTGCCCAAGCCGCTGCCTGGAGCTGCCTTGCCACTTCTGGGGAATGCCAGCACAGCCCAAGGTGTTCCCGACTAGACAAACTTAACCTCCTTTAATCTGATATATTGCAGAGTCCCACAGGTAATTTCGTAATCACCTGGGCAAATATTTTGATGTATTTTAAACAAAAGTTTCGCCAACAGACAGACCCAGAGATTCAGAGATTCAGAGACTCAGAGACTCAGAGCCCGGAGACCCGGAGACCCGGAGACAAGGTCCAATCCATGTCGCACGTAGTATGTGTAAACTTTGCGGTAGGCCGCTGAGACACACGTCGTATGCGCAATATTTTTACATTAACCGGCAAGGTAATTAATGTAAGTTGATCTTGGATGGCATCCATAGTCCTTTATTATATTTTTTCGCTTTGCCTTTGCATTTTTTTCTATCTTCTGATGTTCCCGGCGTCTACTTAGCCATTCGTGTGCCTTCACTCTTCGCCTGTGCGAGTGCCTGTGTGTAAATGTGTGCCCGGATGGGTGTGAGGGTGGCCTAATGTAATTGCGTAGGTACATATTAAAAATTAATTTTCTTTCAAATCCAATTAAATTTCTAATTATTTGCCTCGCATATGGGCAAAGGAAGTAAGTAAACACACGAAGGACAATGGCTGCAAGAATAAGTAAGCAACAGCTGCGCTTACACACCCAACAATATCCAAGCCTTGACACTTACTAATTCACCTCACACACTCCTCACACACATACAAACACCTACATACATCACACACACACACATGCACATAGCATTTTCTGAGCACATACGTTCCTGGATAAAGTTTGCAAACGCCGCCCAAATGCCTGCAGCATGTCGAGCTCATATTAAAGGGCTTAGATCACGGCTTAAATTCCCACATTTGTCAACTCGGAGCAGTTAGTGCAACGTTAAATTTCCACAAATCCCCACATGTCGACAGCTGAGCCGAGCACTTGACCTTTGACACGGCCTATATGAAAGTTTTACTGCTCACCACGCCCAGGTAATTTTGTGGCTTATTCATTAAAAACTGCTTAGTTGGCGCACTAAAAAACATAAAAACAGCAAACAAAATAACCACAGAGTTGAAGAAAGGGGGCCCCTCCCCTCTCCTCTCCCCTCCACACTCCCCATCCCAACACCGAAGGCTTCTATTTTGCGGCTTGTTGACATAAAAATTACGCGCATGAAAGTCAACATGGAAAATGAGTTGAATAAACATCACGTGAGAAGAGGGGAAAGGGGGAAAGGTGGAGAGGGGGGAGGGGAGGACATGCTGCGATATTAAATTAGCTATGGGGGAGGAAAGTTCAAAGGGGGTACGATTTACTACATAGTTATATCAGTATATATCCTGCCTCTACCCTGCCCGCCGAAGGCAGAGCCGAAGCGCTGGCTAAGGCCGCAAATATTTAGTCACTTTTAATTTTAATTATATTTAATTTATGTATTTATATTTATTTATATATATTTATACATATTTAATCTAAAATAAAAAATGTGCAGCCGCTGCTCAGGCAGTTTACATATGTGAGCAGTAAATTTATAAATATAAAAAATGACTTGTTTTTTTTCGGCTTATGCTTAAAGTAGACACCCGCCATTTTATATTAAATTAGTTTTAATTTTAAGATTTATTTCAATTGCATTTTTTTTTTAATTTTGAAATTATTTAATCTGATTACAACAGTTGCCAAAATAAATAAACACACGGCGTGTTAATTTGAAGCGTGTGCACAAGTCGTCGCCCCCAAGACGCTCTGCTCCTTTTGCTCCTTCCGCTCTTAAAAAAGCCTTAAGTGAATCATTTGAAATTCAATGCAAAAGAAGAAGGATAACCATTAAATAATTAATATCATTCGTTAAATAAATATTTCATTGCACACACATTTAACACAAAGAAGCGTCCCTTTAAAGGAAACCCGAATGACCTGAGAGCGAAATTTAAGGATAATTTTTAGGAATCGAATTAAAGAATGAAGAAATGAAAATTTCAAGTTGAAAACAAAAGGATAACTCGATTTGGTTAATATCCCTGTTTATATAGTGGAAAATTTGGCATACTTTTTGTCCGCTAATCACTTTTATCCTGTTTTAAAATAAATTGCCCAACATTTTTCGGCCTCTAAAAAAGCTGAAATTAAACGCTTGCCATTCAATTTTGTCAGGAAAATGGAGCAGCTTTCAATAATTTTATTTTATGCAAACGAATATTTATGGAGCAATTAAACGAACCGTTAAACAAGCTAATAACCACAAAATTGTTATCATAAAGTCCGCTATCAGGATCAGGATATGACAACCGTCCATTTCTAGCTGAGCTCCAAATGGGTCCAGGCTTCAGCTGATACTCTCGCTCCATGGCCGTGGCACATGTCAGAGCGGCCTTAAGCTCGATTTAATACATATAAACATATACACACACACACACACATACATACGTGTGCATGAATTTCAAAATGGACGCTATTTTATTATATTTTGTTTACTCTTTGTGTCTCAACACACACACACACACACACACACACACACACACACACACAGAGAGAGTGTCCCCAATATGTTGATAAACTGAACAACTGTATGAAATGTGTTCGGCATTGCGCTAAGCCTTTAAGCGCATTTTAATTTATATGTAGCACATCCTTTATACACATTTTTATTTCAAAAATGTTGCTTTTATTTATTTTCTTAAAAAAAAAAGAAAAAAGAAAAAATAGATTCATATTTCCGTCTAACGGTGCAATCGTTTATATAAATGCTTATTTTCCTGAAAATATTTTAAGCTGATTTCCGTTCGGAATATAAACGAGCGATACCAAAACAAAACAAGTCCTTTCCCCCTTCTCTCAGCTATGTAGTTGTTTTTTTCATATTGTGGCAGCAAACACTTAATATATCATTTCATAAATGTTTCACCCACAAGTGTTTTTTTTTAGTTCACAAAATTCGTCTGGCTGCTGATTTTTAAATTAATACAAAATTCACAAAAGCCAACTCCTAATTGGAGCATTAATTTGCATGATGGCAAACGAGTATCTTTCGTAATTCGAAATTCGAACTACAAATAATTCATTTTTCGAAATGCTACAAATTATATACACACACATATATATATATATATATATCTGCAGCCGAAAATAAATTAGGCCAATTAATGCACACATAAATCAATTTGTCGCGCTTGCAAATGATGGAAATATCGCAGGTCAACATTTCAAGTCCTTCGACTTGGCAGTTATGGACAAGGAGATTCCCTGGCTCTCAGCTCCAAAGCCTGGCGGCATCTTCTGCTCCTTTTTATACCAAAACAATGACTGCAGCTTGTCGATTGTTCCACTGTTTCTGCAAGTGTTTTCCAACACTCGAAACTCAAGTGACTTTCTTCCACCTTTGATTAAATCCTTGAAATCCAATTAAAAGTGTTTGGGAAATATTTTATTTGAACTCAACTCAAACCCCGCAGAAAACATCAATTTATATTTCGATTCATCGAAGGACCTTTTCAGAGACTTGTGGCTGACTTCCGACTGGACAGATGGGATAAGCCTTATATCCGCTGAGCCACTTACAGGACGTACAGGGTATGCTTATGCAGAGTCCTGAAAAATGATAGCACTAATTGCAGTTGGCAGCCAGGCCGTTCAGCTGCCAGCCAAAAGGGATAACAAAAGGATAAAGCTCAGGTGCATATTACCAAAATAAATGTCAAAAAAATATGCAAAATGCGAAATGCAAAATGCAAAATGCGAATACCAACAAAATATTAACCGCTGCGCATATGCCCAAAAAATGTTTTTTTTTCGGGTCATATTTTCAAAGTGTCCCAGAGAAAAAATTTGTCCCCGAAATCAGGACGAGTTCTGACAGCTAAAAGAATTGAAAAAAAAAAAATAAAAAAAAATTATAAACAGAAAATAAAAAAAAAAATATATTTTTTATGGACGAGTATTTTTTTTGGGGGCAGTCAAACGTCTCATGTGGCACTTGAATTTTGTTTAAAAACAAATAAATAACTTAAAGCACATATTTACACATATTCACTTTATTTTTAATATTTTTAGTATTTTTAATTTTTGTATTATTTTTCTATATATTTTTACATTTTTGGCTTTGACCAATATTTTCCAGAAATGTGTATTAAAATGTGCTCTGGCTCTGTGCGCAGCGATTGCCATATTGATGGACGCCCTTATTGATTTGTTGATTGTGTAATTTGAAGCGATGCAAAAAATACATGTTTGATTTATATATATACATATATATACATATATAAATATATATATATATTTGCGGTGAAGCTAGCTTTTTGTATACGATGCTCATCGAAGTAATCATTGATAATTTATTGATTGATTTGGCTTGACAGAGGCCAGAGAAAAAAAAAAGAATCTCCAGCTAAATGCATGTGAATGGAGCCGAAAAAACTAGTATTAAATGTATTAATATTTATTTTTTATTTAATATTTTTATTTTTGAATTTAAACACTTGGGCTTAAATAAAGCAACGGACACATAGAGAGCTGTGTTTGTATCTTAGTTTGTGTCTAAAGTTAATCGCTTTAATAGTCGGTCCACTCGCTTTCTGGCCAAAGACACAAGTGCTGATGGACCGGAAAGGTTATTGATGCGAAAATGTAATGCAGTATTTGAATTGATAATATAATTTAATTTGTGCCTAATGAGCATTAGAATCGTCTCGTTCGATGGCCAAACAATTTATTTAAATGAATTTCCGGAGCATTAAAATTGCTTTCAATTTTGATAATTACCTTGAATGGAAATGTTTGCATCACTAAATGCCAATCAATTACACTGGCCAACACAGAATAACACCCGCATATTTCGACTTAACATGCGACAGCCTGTAAACATGTTGACTAGTGTAGCGGCGATTATACAATTGTAAAATTAATAGAATTTGTATTAGGGACATAAAGTTTGAAAAACAATTGATACAAATTAGAGAATTTTGTACTGCAAGAGGGAAATGCACACATTTCTGCAGCGACAATATTTTTGTATATTTATTAAATAATCAGAAAGAAAATAAAAAAAAAAAAAACAAATAAAATTTGCAATGAATACGAGAAATGGGGCTTCCACTTCCGTTCGATTAACACACACTTCCGGCAAGCCACATTCAGGCGGCAGCAGCTCGCAGAAGGGGAGCCCGGGAAGCCCGGGGTGGAGTCAATAAAGCAGAAAACATTTGAAATGCATGTCGAACGTTCAACTTTTTTACAGCAAGCGTCTCGCTGACCTGTTGCCTGCCAGGCGGAGCCATAGAAAAACTGTAAATTAGTATGTGGAATTTCATTTTGAACGCAGCCAAATAGTTTGCCCTTTGGCCATTTAAACCGGAAACAAAAGCTGCCCAGACAACCGGACAGGGCCAAAGCCAAAACCGGCAACTGCAAACTGAAAACTGCGACAACGACAGCGACGGCGACGGCGACGGCGACGGCGACAGCGGCTGAATTGCCATTGACTCTGTACGGGCAACAGCTGCAAATACAGAGCGATGGTCAGACCAAAACTGACCACAACAAAACCAAAAACCGAAAACCGAAAACCGAAAACTGAAAACTGAAAACCAAGAGCAAAACCCAAACTCCAATTGCAACTAATTTCTATTTTATGGGCAACCCCGCCCCAACCCTCCAACCCCCCGAACCCTCACCCCCCAAAACCCACGATCCGCAAAGGAAAAACTTTTGTTTGCGCTGTTTGCCACATTGACCGCGTTGCTGAGTTCTCGATACGCTTTCAATTTCCTTGCGGGGTCCTTGCAAAAAACCCATAACTGAAGCCCCACCCCCCTCCCCACCCACCCATCGACCAGACCAGACCAGAAATCGCAGAAAAAGGCCACCAAGCAAATGGCAAAAAAAAATCCTTAAATATATCGGCAGGATTTATGCTTTTGTACGGCAGCTCCTTTCTCCTTGCCTCCTTCCTTAAGCTGCGACTCATTGGGTATTTTTTTTTTTTCTAAATTAAGTACAATTTTTTAATTATTTAAGTTCGAGTGAAAGTTTAAAATTTACAATGATTTTTATGGCTTTCAGTTTCAAAGATTCTTTGTGAATTAAAAGGACCTCAAAATGGACGGACTGCAAATTATCACGGACACAAGTAGAGCCAAAGTTAAATTTTAATTTTAAATATTAAATTTTGAAATTAATAAAATTGAACTGTGAATTAAAATTCTCTGGAAGATGTCCTTTGGATGTATTCCTAGTCGATTTGAGCAGAGGTATGCACACTTGGGAGCCACTGTAGTCTCAGTGCATGCAATTATCAGAGTTTAGCTAATAACAGGGAACTATTTAAGCCACATCCTGTTTGCCAGGAGCATCCCTCCACCTCCACCTTACTCAGTTATTCCACATAATTGACTCCAGACTCAAGAAATTTCCGCGTGCTCCGAAGTTGGACTTAAAGTGCGGCAATGAGAGAACTTAAGGCAGCGCATGGCTGGGCAGACTGTACTTAATCTGCTATGTTTGCTAGCCATAGCAATTATGGTATATACTTGGTATATTTATACCGCAGACAATGCGATGACAAATACACACAAAGCTGAAAGCTAAGCCAACAACAACAGACAACAAAAACTACACTAAACGCTGTCTTATAAAGCCAGCGGAATGAAGTTCCTGTTCTAATTAATTTGATGCTTAGTGCGACTTACTTCTCGCCACTTGTTGTCCTTACATCCTTCTGAGCTGACTGTATCCTGATAGCCGGCATCCCGACAATGTGCTTTGTCACTAAACGAGTGCTTAAACGAATGATGCAAAGCTGTTGTTGCAACACTTGGCGTATAATTAATTTTAAATGCGTACCGAAGGGCGGAAGGGAGAAAACCCCCCCTCCCTCACTCCTCCTCAACATATGTCACATGTACAATACACATTTAGTTCAGCTCAGTTGTTTTTCTGTTATCCTTTTTCAATTGTGACTCTTCTCTCTCTCCCTCTCTCTCTCTCTCTCTCTCGTTTTGCCCATTCTCTCCTCCTGATTTTCTTCTGTCCCCCGCAATCGCCCCTCCCGCCGGCCGACAGTTTAGTTAGTTTGCGTTTTTATTTACAGCCATTCAACATGAGCATATTTATTGTTTAATTACAGTGACAACTTTAAAATTAATTTAACCAGAGGCAGCCCATCATTCGGGCCGAGTAATTAACTGCATCGGTTTAATTGGTAAATGCGGGTCCTGGGCATTTATCAATTGGGAAACCTCTGCCAATTACTTACTTGTTATCCTTTTACCGAGCGCACTGTTCAATTAAATTAATTGACAAGCATGTGTAAGGGTCAAGTTCTACTCTCTGCCATATTTTGCCCACTCTCCACTCTCCACTCTCCACTCATCCCAACTCCCTTTGCGTCCTGCTGCCCGAGTGCAGGGCAAAGAAAGGACAAAGGATTGTAAACAAAATTGTATGCAATTACTTATAAACATTGAGTTTTGTTTATCTGAGAGAGAGAAAATCAAAATGGCCAACTGCAGGCAAATAAAATGTTAAGTATTTGGAGGAAATCCTCCCCCCGCTCCCCCTCCAAGTTGGCACCATAAAACCGACGGAAGAGTTGGGAAAATGGGAAAAGGGAGAAGGGAAAATGCTTTATGTTCAGTCCGCACGCAATGAAAAGTGTAAGCGGAAATGAAGGCAACGACGAGAAGGAAAACTACTAAAATGCTACTCACTGACGGTAACTTGACAAGATGCCAAAAGCAGCGAGCTCTGTTGTGGCCACAACTCAACTAAAAGGCGCACATTTGGGGCGTGACACTAGGTGTGGCAACTGTTGCCGTAGGTGGCTTTGGGAGGTGTTGCTTAGATAAACTGACATGATTTAAATAGTAGAAAAACTTTTGGAACCTCGACAAGGCACCTGGGCACAAATGTACAAGCTCAGACATGCAAACATACAAGGACACACACGCGCAACATACACACTCATACAGTCAAACATATAAGCATAAGCATTTTAAACAAAGCCACACACACACACACACACACACACATGTGTCTGTGTGTGGCTGTAGCTGTGACATTTTTCAACATGGAAACTGTCATCTTGCGTTTGTCATGTGCCTCTGCATTGTGACAGTGCGGTCCTGGGTACGTTCCTCTTCTGCTCTTATCAACTTGCCGTTGTTGATTGAATAAACAGGCCCAAGCTTCGAGAATATTCCTGCGTGTGTGTGTGTGTGTGTGCGTTTGTATTGGTGTATGTGTAAGCAAAGTAAATGTGTGTGCCAATTTCTCATTCACTCTCTCAATGTTTGTATTTATGCGAGTCTCTGTCTCTGTCTCTGTCTCTGTCTCTGTCTCTGTCTCTGTCTCTGTGTGTGTATGTTGGTCTGTCTCTCTCTGTGTGTGTGTGTGTGTATGAAAACTTTTTTGACATGGACTACGGCAGTCAAACTGTGTGGACACTTTTATACGTACCACTTGGGGAGAAGTAGAAAATAATATTTACATGCCAACCAAAATTGTCAAAAAGCCTTTGCTTTAGAGCAGTGTCATGCGGGCCGAGAGCCAAAGCCAAATGAAAAATGGCCAAAATGGTTCAAAATCTCAATGGAGTCACAAGAAACACTCGACTGCCCTGCCAGAGATGCTAATAAATCATTGAAAATGTCCTTTAACGACAGCACAGTGTCAGCCAAATCGTCAAAACAAGCTCCAAATTTAACCTGTTCCCCATTTTCATATCACGTGAAATCCTTTCAGGATTTCATTAAAGGGATGAACACTAAATATGATAGCTTCGGTCTCGATCGATCCAAAAAATATGAAATTTAATTTTTGAACTTCAAAATTCATGTCCTTTTATTATAATTATTTTTGAGACTTTCAAGAAGGACAACTATGCAGTTTTTTTAACGCTGCCTGAAGCCTTGGACTTGTGCAGTGAGGAACGAACAGTTTGACTAAAGGTACCAATAATACCAGAATTAATTTTAAAAAATACTAAATTTATCTTAAGTAAATTAAATAAAAAATATCCTTTTTTATAATTACTTTTGAGACTTTCGAGAAGGACAACTGTGCAGTTTTTTTAAGGCTGCCTGAAGCCTTTGGACTTGTGCAGTAAAGAACGAACAGTTTGAATTAAGGCACCAATAATACCAGAATTGATTTTAAAAAATACTAAATTTATCTTAAGTAAATTAAATAAAAAATATCCTTTTATTATAATTGTTTTTCAGACTTTCAAGAAGGACAACTGTGCAGTTTTAAAGGCTGCCTGAAGCCTTTGGACTTGTGCAGTAAAGAACGAACAGTTTGAATTAAGGCACCAATAATACCAAAATTGATTTTAAAAAATACTAAATGTATCTTAAGTAAATTAAATAAAAAATATCCTTTTATTATAATTGTTTTTCAGACTTTCAAGAAGGACAACTGTGCAGCTTTTTTAAGGCTGCCTGAAGCCTTGGACTTGTGCAGTGAGGAACGAACAGTTTGAATTAAGGCACCAATAATACCAAAATTGATTTTAAAAAATACTAAATGTATCTTAAGTAAATTAAATAAAAAATATCCTTTTATTATAATTGTTTTTCAGACTTTCAAGAAGGACAACTGTGCAGCTTTTTTAAGGCTGCCTGAAGCCTTGGACTTGTGCAGTGAGGAACGAACAGTTTGAATAAAGGTACTAAAAATACCAAAATTGATTTTAAAAAAATACTAAATTTATTTTAAATAAATTAAAAATTATATAAATTTAATTTTAAAAAATAAAAAAAAACTTCACCTTTTAATTACCCCTTAAAAGTGCTGCATCCTTCCTGCAGATTTATATATAAATTCATACATCGCCTCCAATTCACACGCTGAGCATCTGATACCTAAAGCCTCACCTCAGGTGTTCCCCCCTTTATCTACTTAATATTTTACCTGAACGCCTTAAATATTAATTTCATTTTCAACTCTTTCACTCGTAAGCCTATCAGAGCGACACACGAATGTGGCAATTACATTTTGGATGAAAGGACTAATTGTTGTTGTTGGGCTTGCTGATGTGGCAGACATTTAAAATGCTGCCTTCAGGTTATTTGTTTACTTTAAATAATATTCATTGAAATGTTTTACATTTGGCAGCCCGCCGCCCACGTAACCATGTCGAACTCTCGCCTCCACCTGAACGCCTGCTCCCGTTCCGCCGCACACGGAAGAGCAGATTCTAGTCCAGTCACCATTCAGCTGGCATTTCATTAGCCCGCCCGGTGCTACCTTTTTCGGCAGATCTCTGTATCTGTGTATCTGTGTATCTGTGTGACTATGAGTGTGTGGGTGTGTGGCTGTGGGTGGGTGTTATGCTAGGTTAGGCCAGGGGACTAATGATGACAAATGTATAAAAAGCAAAAATAGCAGACAGCCATTTGGCTGAGGCCTAGGGGCGAGTTCAAAGGTCAGACGGTCAGAATAGTCGCATATGTTGTGACATTATTCAGCTTGTCCGCTGCCTCGCTGCCTCGCTGCCTCGCTGCCTGCTGCCTCTTAGTGTCCCGCAGCTCTGCTGGTCCGCTGCTCAGCACATTGTGTCTGCATGCAAATGACTTTATTTGAATTTTAAATGTGTAAATTGCGTTCGTGTTGCTTGATTTCTCTGGCGCCTTCCTTGGTTTACGACCTGGCCGTTTGTCACTGATAAGGACACAAGTAAGGGACGCCGGCCAGGAATGGTCAAATGAGAGTTGCAGCGGAACGGCAACGGCAACGGCAGCGGTTACTCTAAAGGTAACGTTAATGGCAACGGTAGCAGCAATGGCAATGCCAATGCCAATGCCAATGCCAATGGTAATGGCCATGGCAATGGTAATGGTAATGGAACAATGGCCGCAATGACAACAACGTTGCCAACAACGCCCCCCTCCCCCTCCCCCCTTCATCTGCCCCGCCAAGAAGATATAATCATTTCCGTTGCCGGCCCACGTACGTCTTTTATCTCTTTCAAATTTTCGTTATTGTTATGCCTTAAAAAAGGTTTCCTTGATAAAGGAGGTGCAAAGTAAAAAAGAAAAAAAAATAAAGAAAATAATTTTATACGTATACTCGCACACACACACACACACACACACACACATGAAATCAAAAAAAATGTTGACTCACCGGGTAATTTCCGGTGACTGCCTTTCTTCTGCCATTTCAGCCGTCATACAATGCGTATACGTAATGCGTGTAATTTTGTATGGCTTCAGCTCTCATCTGTGCCGGCCCCCTTCCTCCCCCCACACAAACTCGGAGCACCTCCATCTGTTCCTGACAGCTTTTTAATTAATTTCAAATGCGATGAGCACCTTTAACGCAAATTTCAACTACTCGACATCCATTTTCATCTATGGCTTTCCGTTTGCCACATTCATATGGCAACACGCCACATCACATGAAGACCACCGGCACGAGGATATCTTTGAAATGGAACTATTCAACTCATAAATAAACCCTTCTTCATGGAATCATGGAATCCACAAAAACAACAGACTCCAATAAAATTTAAATTAAAATTTATTTCTCCCCCTGAAAATAAATAAAATTTATAAAGGAAATGCAAACGAGTCCTGGACCTGCAGCTCCCTGTTTACGGGCACGCTTTTTCTAGGGTAGCATATAAATAAATGTATGTATATATAATATATGATATATATGATATATATGATATATATAATAATTGAGTTTACGTTGGAAATTCCCATACCCTGCAAATAGTCCCCATCGCTGGGGAGCCTTATTTCGGCTGGAGGAGCAACTGATTTAAATAATGAGAATATTTATGCAGGGAAGCAAATCTTGAATATTAAACTTGATGAATTCAAATTGTTTGTGCGTGTGCCAATGGGTGTGTATGTGTGTGTGTGTGTGTGTGTGTGTGTGTGTGTGAGTGAAATAGTAGCACATTGAAGATGCTTTTAAAGTTCGCCTTTGGCTTTCAGTCGGGAAAAGTTTGTGCCAACTATTAGCCAAATCGCCTGAGCCGAGCAGAGGGGAACAGAGGGGAACAGAGGGGAGCAGGGAGGAGCAGAGCGAAGCGGAGTGCCAATAAGCCGAATAACTTGTAGCTGCTGCCATTGGATCCGCCCACTTAGAGGACTCGCTAAAGTATTACGACACATTTCAGAATTTATGATCCATCGAAGAGACTCGTAGGGATGGAAATTCAAAAGTCCCCCCCCCCCCTCCCCAGAACCAGGACACCAGAACACTGGGACACCGGGACACCGGGACACTGGGACACCGGGACACCGGGACACTGGGACACCAGACCAAGGAGCCAGCATCAGGACAAACAGCGGATGTGGAAAACCGCTCAGGCGCTGAAATCGTGTGCGTGTAAACATATTGGCTGCCTTTCTTGGATATTTACGGCTGTGCCCTTTGCTCGTGTGTCATTGATGTACGACTGGCGTATGCAAAAGGTAAGCGTAACCATAGGCACTGCCAGTGGCAGTGGCAGTGGCACTGCGAGTGGCTTGGGGCAGAGACTGAGGCAGGACAGAAGGACTCTGTTTCCGTGCCAAATATTGTGAGTCAGGCATGAAAAATGGCAAATTAACTGAAATTAATGGCGGGCCATGTGCAAATTTATTAAAATTGATACGCCGAACCAGATCCAAGCTACTTTCTAACTTCATTTGAGCGGATTTATGCGGTGACCTAATCAAATACCAACCTGACATCCCATTCAACTTCAGCGATTCATATGCGTCTTCTATATTCTCCTCGTTTTCATTATTCGCCGCCCGCTGTCCGCTGTCCGCTGCCCACTGTCCGCTGCCCACTGCCCAGGACCGGAGTCCAACTTTTGTATCAATCAAAAGTCAAATCGATACGACTTAAGCCAAACTCGAGCCACAGACGGCGGGAAGACGCAGAGTCCGCCAATGTTGATTGAGTGGCCCCCCCTTCGAGCTTCACCCGTCCGTCCGACACGTAAATCATGCGGCTTATGTTATCAATATGAGCATTAGATTTTGGGGGTAGCTCCTTTTGCTTTTACTGTTGCTTCTGCCTCTGCCTCTGCCGCTGCTCCTGCTTTCCGTTCGACAATCCCTAAATTTCCCATTGATCGGGCGTTGAAGTTTTCGTTTCAGCGCTGCCATTGGGGCTTTTTATATATTTATGGCTTCAATTTGCTTGTAAGTAATTAAGCCGAGTTTGTCTGGATTAGTGGCGAACACTGAATTGCCAAATGCTTGAGTGACAGCAGTGAAAGTGGCAGAGCGAGGGGGATGAGGCGCAAGGCGCAAGGAGCAAGGCGCAAGGAGCACAATCTGAATCAATATAAGAAGCAACACAAAGCTCAGAATAATTTAACATTTTCGATTGTAGCTTTTATGTGCTTTATGTGCAGCTTTCGATAGTTTTCTTCTCAGCTTAGGTGTCATTCAATTAATCCCGTTAAGTGCTTGGAACGAAGCTCTCAGGATCTTAACGGCTTAAACGGGCTCCAAAAGCTCCAAAAGCCCACGATTTGTTGCTACAAAAAAAAAACTGTTTGCCATTTCAGCCTGTTTTTCCGAGAAATGAAAAGCCGTTCACCGTTCATTGGATTAAGCATATGGAAAATTGAAAAAGTGCTGAAGGCACCTCCAGTGAGGTGTCAGAAGTAGCTCCTAGTGCCAACACGTAGCAATTACGGAGCAAGTGGCATAGCATAAAATGCAGATGGTTCCGATTTAAAAAAATATAAATTTTAATAAAAGTTTTGAAGAGGCAAAAAACTATCTAAAAGCTTAGAGGATATACAATGCACACACACACACACACACACACACACTCGACGTGCACAACAAATTATTCAATTCTATTGAAGCAACCGCTGCACATGGCAGACGAGTGGATTACCAATCATTGGAGATGAAGCGCCTTTTTTGTCTCCGGCTGGCGTTGCGGTCTGTTGAACCCATGGTTACGTCAATGATGGACACACCATGGGGGTGATAGACCATGCCACTGCTCTGTGTGTGTGCGTGTGTGTGGGTGTGTGGGTGTGGCACTGATTTAAATGTACGTCAAGCAACAAAAAAGAAAAAGAAAATTCCACTTTCTGTGCTGTGGCAGAAAAAAAGGAAAATTAAATCTAAAATGAAAGAAAGCAAAAACCAATCGAATCCAAACCACGAGCGTAATTAATGTTGTATAAAGTTGCGCCGAGTCCTTTTATCATTGACGAGACTATGCAGACCATGGGATCTACTTACATAGTCAGTCGAATGGGGAAAAAGTTCCATAGTTCCAGGGAATGCTGACCGCTTAAGTGATGCTCTTTTATGAGGAACTTTTTGAGGATGCACGCCACATATTGATAAGGACACCATAAACATGCATGAATAAAAGGATATGCATACGCATATATATGTACGCACACACACACACACACATACACATTCGTAGAACGATTTAAATTTGCTTGTACATGCAGCACTGCAGGACTCAACTGAGGAGGATCCAGGTGCAGGTATTTGCATACAGAAGGCAGACATATTTGAAGTTTTAAATTAAAATTTTATTCGTCCATTTTATGTGCATAACAAAGTAAATTTTTATTGGTTTATATTTAGTATTCCATGGAAACAATCTCAATCTCAATCTCAGTCCTAGCCAAGCTCCCCCACTGCTACTCTAGCAATGAGCGAGACTCGAGTTTCAATTGTTGCATTTTGCATTTTGCATTTTGCTCAGCTTGAGTTTTGGGTTTTGCGGTTTCCAATTAAGTGCTTAGTATATAAATTCTTTTTATACACATTGTTGAGCAAGGGTCATGTAGCAGTGGTATTGGTGTGAGTGAGTGCCTAACCGCCACCCCTCCCCCCACTTACTGGCCTAATGAATTTCCGCTGTCAAGTGAATTGCTTACCATGCAAATCGCTGCCTGTCCAATAATTGAAGCCAAAACGCCTGCCGCAGCATTGTTATTATCAATTTCATTTTGTGCTTTCTCTTCTCATTCTCTCATTTTCCCATTCTTCCATTCTCCCATTCGCCCATTCTCTTGTGCTCTCCTTTGCTTACGCTTGTTGCTATAGAAATTTTCGCTTAGGGGTCGCACATGTTTCACATCCGTAGAAGGCGCTTGCTTGGGTGGCGCTGAGAAGTAGGCAATGGTTTTTTTCCATTTTTTTTGGTTGCTCCTCACGCCCGCTTAGAGCAAATTGCGCACATTTAAATGCAAAAACCGTCGACAGTTGCGTTTATGGGCGGCTAGAGGTGTTCATGATTGTGATGCCGAGCAGATGCCACGCCCCCGCTGGGGTTATTTACTGCTGCGCGTGAGTTTTTCATTTGCTGTCTTTCGCGTATGTTGGAGCGTTTTCAGTTGGATTTATTTGCCCAAGATTTATGTCACACACAGACTGAGGGGGACAGGCGAACACTAACCACTTGCCACCCACATACCTAGGGACAGAATTCACAAATTCACCTGTACAGTACACACACGCACATATAGACACCTGTATAACGCGCTGGCTGCTATGAATATGCATGTGTTCATTATGTTGGATTATTGTTATATCAGCGGAAATGGTCTGCGACTTTGACTACACCATGAATATTATTTAAATATTCGTTCTTTGTGACACTACGCCGTGCACTCACATATAGATCCAGATCCGTACGCACTGCCATCGGGCAAGTTCTTTGAACTAAGAGCTACGATCTGCTTGAGCGCACGCACACCTACACACATACAAGGACATAGGAGGTTGCCTCAATTTGAAGCATTTTCTTCCGGCATATGAATATTATCTCTGTGGTCCATGTGTCACTGTGTGTATTCCCTGCTGTGGTTAAGCTGAATATGTAAATTGCTAGGATATGTCTGGAAAAACGCCTACAAGGATTTCAGTTATTAGTCTCTCAGATGTTTTCATCATTTGCGGTTGAGCTTTGCTTTCAAATGTCTTCCTGCTGTTTGTTGTGGTTGCATTTACCACTTCCTCAGGGGGCTTTAAGTGGATTGCAGAACTGCCAAAGACGCGCCCTGAGGTAAACCGGTCTCATATTAATATCGAAAGCTCCTTGCATCCTCACAGATCCGCCTTTGCGGATATTAATTCAACTGAAGTTAAGTTTGATTTTAATACAAAATTCCACACTGCGGAATTTAATATGCCAAGCCTTAAGCTTCGAGTCGCTTCGAGTCATTCGCATGGCTATCCTTTACCCTATGACTGTGACTGTGACTGTGACTGTGACTGCGACTGTGACTGTGGCTGTAACAAAGTAGAAGCAAGCATCGTATTACCTTTATCGAGCATAAACCGAGCAGGGCACATCATTAAAATACATTATGGGAACCATTAAATTGCATTTCCAAGGCATTGTCAAGGATCGCCGAGGCACTCGCAGTTGCCATGCGAAACTGTAAGTTTACGTCAAACTGCATTCACATTTTTGCAATTATCGATGGCTGCCAGTGGCCGTACGTTGGGCTTTATTTGGCAGCATTTGGTGGCAGCTCTGCAATTGCGCTGGCCACCCTCCGGACGGAGGACCATCGATTTAATCTATTTCTGGCCAACACACAACATTGCCATGGTACCAACAATTAAGCCGTGCGTACAAATGTGCTCGACAAATTTCTCATTCATCGGACCGGAGGCCATTTGAACCGCAAGCGACCAGTGCGACCACCAATTTCCAATTCCGCTCGTTGCTTCTTACTTGGCATAATGAAAGCCCCTCACGGGTGACATTCATTGGCCATGGTTTTAGTATATGGCGATTCCCACAACCCAATCCCATATCCCCCAAACCCTTCAATCCCTTCAATCCCTCGATCCTCCGATCCCCAATTCCCATTACCCGTTACCCATAACCCTTTACCCGTTACCCGTTACCAGTTACCCGTTACTCGTTTCCCATAACCCGTTACCCGTTACCCGTTACTCGTTGTTCGTTACCCGTCACCCATTACACACACTTTCTAGCTGCCAATTTCCACACACCGATTCACCCGTCACCAACCACATCGATGGGGATGATGACGACAACAACAATACGCCGATTGTAGCTCTGATTTACTGCATCGCAGATGCACATTTTTGGTTTTAAGCTTTTAATTCGCAACAGCAACGTGCTAATTTGTGGCAATCCTGTTGAGGTCCTTGCCGGCAGAAGATGCAACGCCATGTCTCGCAGGCCAAGAACATAATATAATGCTAATTAGTACAAAGCCAGCCGAGGACTCCAAGAGAAAAACTCAGTGCACTTTCAAAGCTTTTGGTATACAATTTCAAGTCCTTGGCTTTCATTAAATCCGCTTGCGCATTGTCTAATTGGAAATCAGAATCAAATTATAAACAGAAAACTCAATAATCCGTCTGCAAGAGCTCTGCTTCCCTCTCCTTCGTCCTCCCTCCTCCCTCCTTCCTCCACTCTAGACACTCGACTCTCGACTCTCGACTCTGAGCAAAGTTCGTGCCCAGAGGCAATGGAGTTGCAAAGAGTAAAAGTAAGTGCAAACAAATATCAGGGCACATCCTTAGAGTATCATATGAGCAGTAAGCACACTCACACACACATGCACACACACACATACACAGAAATTTAATGAACGAAGCTAACGAATACTCAATCATGACATTACCAGCTCCACATTAACACAAGCCAAGAGACCTGGCACAGGTTCGGGACCATCTGTATTATTTAGCAGGCGGGGGAGGGGGGAGGGGGGAGCGAATGTAAAAGTTTTTCAGGTGTCTGCCGGCACAGGTAATCACAAATTAATATGCCGGCAGGCACACTTAAAAGGCCATTCTTATAAAAACTTCATGAACATATATCTCTGTAGCGCACTTTCATAATCATAAAACAGACTTCAATGGCGCCAACATGCATGTTTCTGTGCCTGCGTGTGTGTGTGTGTGTGTGCGTGTGTGTGTGTCGCAAGGACACTTTGTTTCATTACAGGTCCGTTTTCCATTTACTGAGCGTAGTAGCTAATAATTTTGGGAAGGCTTCGCCCGCCCCTACGTCCCAATACTCGCGAGCTGCGTTGACTGAAGGAGACGCCTCCAGCTCAGGCATAAAGAATCCTTGACGCGTTTATTGGCTTGTCATACTTGGAGATTACATACAGCTAGTAAGTCAGTCGATAAAAAAAAAGATGCTCTCCACTTAAAATATAAGTTGACAGCAGGATGTGCTATAATATATAGATGTAAGCTACTTACAACCTGCAGTAGCCGGGAACGAGTTGTGGCATTCAAGGATGTCCTCAGTATGAACATAATCCTTGATTAACAACAGAACAGAAACTCAGACGACACGACTCAGAGCCAAAGGCTGTAGGTAAAGTCTCAAATCAGCGTTTTATGCATCAGCCAACAGCTAAGTAGCTAACAGGATATTCAAGGATATTCAAGGAAAGTTACAATTTTAAGCCAACCCAAATTATTGTATTATTATTATATAAGTTTTCAGATTTTCCAAGCAACTTACATTTTAATATAAACCATAACGATAAATGAGTTGTTTAATTGAAGTTAAAAAATAAAAAAAAATAAAAAATAAAATAAAAAAAAATGGAATTAAGAGTGGAGAAAAATATAAACAAACAAAGTTTTAACACAATGCTTATAAAATTGAATATAACTGTGATGACTGCAGCTGCAATTTTCAAATATTGTTTACCTTTTTGTTTATTTTGAAAAAGTTGAAAACTTTTGTAAAACAAAAACGGAATCCAACCCAAATTAATGTACATATTTTTAAATGGGTAAACCAGACAAATATTTAAATAGTTTCCCAGAGCGTGAGTATCTGTGTGTGTGAGTGCCTGTGTGTGTGTGTGTGTGTTAAATTTAATTTAAAAAGTTTCTGAAATGCATTATCCAACACAGTTGCCACGCTGCAGCTGGAGGAGTTGGCGATTCTATTAGTCCTTCTAATGGAGTTACGGGCGAGAGAGTTCATTTATGTCATTAAATGGAATATTACAATTAACTAATTAAGTTGACAATATGGCGGCGCCCAGGGGTTATTTGTATCAGTTAATTTTTAATAAAATAAATAAATGCAAATCTCTGCAGTCCAAGAAGCGTTCTGAGCTCTGGGAATAATTGAAATTGGATTCGAAAATTTAAAAGCATCCTTCGAATAGGCAAATTAATTTCCTTCAATGCGAAATTAAAGCATCGCCCTGGGCGGCATGCGACAAATCCAAAAAAAACCAAACAACTCGAAGCCGAAAATCTTATCTAGGCTAAGGTGAGGTCTATCGCCGAATCATGCAGGAGACATGTCCTGGCAG
This sequence comes from Zaprionus lineosus, assembly GCA_035044505.1. NCBI lineage: Eukaryota > Metazoa > Arthropoda > Insecta > Diptera > Drosophilidae > Zaprionus > Zaprionus lineosus. The sequence continues at coordinate 2,875,808 of JAWNNX010000682.1, read as the reverse complement.
AAGTGAAACAATAAAGAAACTTTGTATTCCAAATTATAAACTTTTCAACCGCCTTATCTGAGGTGTGTATAAAAAGGATAACTTAAAGCATGCGAGTCGGGAATAAATTCACCCCATAAGCAAATGGATGGTATATGGAAAAGTCGGGATCTCTGCTTAAAAGTCCTTTGTGAGGTGGCGGAACATTATGTAGAAATGGATGATAATGTTTTTCCCTCTCTTTGGGGCCTCACTCTTTGGAGTCACACTCTTTGGGGTCACACTCTTTGAGGCCACACTCTTTGGAGTCACACTCTTTGGGGCTCGACTTTTGGCCATCACTGAAAAAGCTTCTTGTCAATACGCGATTGAAAATAATTCTCAGAATTGTTTTGTGCAGGATGAAATATTTTTTTCCTGTGGCCATGGCCCACTGTCTTTGGCAAGGAAAGGCAACAAGCCAATAACAGGCAACAGTTTATAGATATTTATATGTGTAGGTGTGTATACTCATGTATCTGCATGTTTGTATGTATATGTGTGTGTGTGCTTGAATCTCTGTCTGTACGTAAGGGAGAAAGGGTGGGGGGCGGAAATAAATGTAAAACGAAGTAAGGAAAAGTACAAACAGGCGGACGATAAAACCACTTAAAAAGCAAGCAGCAGCCAAGACAAACTCTTAGCACCCACAACATAGTAGTCGTAAGTATAAAAACTAACACGCAGTGGTACAACAATGGGAAGCAGCACCACCACCACCACCACCACCACCACCACCAGCACCACCACAACAAGCACCAGCACCAACAACAACAACAACAACAACAATAATAATAATAGCAACAAAAGCAGCTCTGTCTCTGTGTGTGTGTATGTATCTGTGTAGCTGCCCGGCTGTCTGTCTGTATGTCTGCCTGTCTGTATGTCCTTCTGTCTGTTATATAGAAAGCAAAATAATTGGCGTGTCAGACATTTTGTTACGCCCAATTTAAGTGCTTCCGCCTTTTGCATGGGAGTCAGCTTGGCGCTTGGCGCTTGGCGTTTGGCGCTCGACGCCCGACGCCCGACGCTCGACGCTTTGTGGCAAGCAGCATCAGACAAGTGGCAAATGCATCGAGGGTCGAAAGTCATACCAAATGCCAACTTTACCCCCCAGACCCCCAGACCTCCATTGCCCATTTTCCATTCTCCATTCTCCATTCTCTATTTTCCCTTCCCCCTTCTCCCTTCTCCCTTCATCCATCCCCCTTCCATTCTCACTTTCGAGTGCATCATCAAATTTGTTAGGAAAAACGCAGTTTTCCGCCAGTATTTAAACGCCTCCAAATTATGTGCCACTAGCTTCCAGTTATGCGGCAGATGGAAAAGAAAACAGTAAATTCAACGCTTTCCCAGGATAAACATAAATTTAAGTCACTTCAGTTTTTACTTGCCACAAGCCACGGCATATGATATTTTATTTCTCGAGGCATTCAGTTTTTTTGTACCTAGCAACCAATTTGCCCGGAATCGCTTCACGTTACCCCCCTTTTTACTTTCAACTCATAGCGAATTTTTATATTAAGATTAATTGACAAAAATTAAAAATAAATAAATTAATATAAATATTTTTATTTCAAATTTCTATCGATGCTTTTTGATAGTCAGAAATAAAAAATAAATAAATTATTTAATTGACGTTTTTTGGAGGAGGCTTAAAGCGCATGGATGCCGCCACCGTTCTACCAGTTAATTAATTAAGATGATGGATTATTTTTATTTCGATAAATAAACAATGATATTTAATAGTTTTAAATGTTTCAATAATTTTGCCAATTTAAAATCAAAATTATTTTTCCAACGACTTTTTGATGTTTCAACAAAAATACTTTAATTGCGCGCACGCAGGCAATGGTTATTCAGGGCTACTTGGGGATCAATTGATTAAAATATCCTTTCAAAGTAATCAAGTGCATTCAGTCGACATATTGACATTGTCGCCATTTGTATGCTTAAATATGTATAAATTAATGTACAAAAAAATAAATATATAAATGCATGAATATATGTATAAATAAATGCGTATTCCTTTCAATTTCTTTTGGCCACTAAATTAAAATACATCCGTCCGGTTTCGGTTCCGGTGAATTCGAAATAATTAATTTCCATAACAAAATTTACATTGATTAAATGCCAAAATGGCCGTATGAATGCGCATTTATATGTTAATAATTAAACGCCGTATTATGCATTTGCCCCCGGGCAATAAATGCAATTAAGATCGATTAAGGCAGCTGAACGGCCCAATAAAGTGAAAAACCAAAGAAAAAATACAAATTAAATCAAAAATAAAAATACAAAAAAACAAAAAAAAAAAAAAAAGGACAAAACGACAAAAAATACAAAAATTAAAAGGATTCTCATATCAATAAGGATTTCGTGTTTGTTCAATGTACAATTTACGTGATTTTTACGGTTAATTACGAGTTGAAATGAAATTAATTTTTAAGTTATTTGCGGGCCCATCAAATTAACCAGATTACAAGCTGTATCAGAAAATTGCAAAAATTGAAATCCAAAGACCAAAATCATAACAAAATGCAGAAAGATTCAAAGACTCCAAGCCCCAAATCCTGCATGAGAGCCAAAAATGATGGATGGCCCGGACGGGAACTCTCAGAGAAAACGGCAATAAATTTTAAATGTGTGAGATTCAAAAATGATAAATGAGCCAAGCATTTTTTGAGGAAATACTTTTAAAAGCTAGATTACAAGGATTTTAAAGGAAAAATTCAATTAAAATAAAAAATACTTCAAATCATTGAAATACACCTTTAAACCCCGCTCTTCTTTTTCTACTTTCTTTTCCTTTCCCCACTTTCCCTGTGGGTAATTAAAAAACTGAAACTAAGAAATTTTCAACCGAATTCCAGTGCAGTTTTTGGTGTTCAGAAAACAAACTGTTCGCGAGTTTGCATGTGACGCCAACATTTAGCAGTCAAACCATGTTATTACCAACACACACACACACACACACACACACACACATGCGCATTTGGTACAACTGCGCGCACTTCCGCTTAAAACCTTTCACTTCCGCTTTGTAATGCAGTCAAAATGTATGCAGGAGCAAGGAAGTCCTCATGCACGAAGCCTCAGCCCGGCAATTAGATACCCTGCCAATGGGACTTTTATCACTTATCGATCTGACGATAGGACGAATTTTGACATTGGTTTGTCTCCTTTTCGTGCCACGACACCCTAAGTCACCCTTAGTCACCCGTAGTCAGCCTTAGTCCTGGCCCGACTATTGATCGAATGTTAAGTGCGTTTAGGCAGGATGTTAACCCTTTCTGTCTGAGGCTCCGCCGTTCGTTCACTTTCACCACGTCGCACATATGTAGAGAGTATACAAGGTGCTTGGCAGGGAACAAGGACACCAACTTTCAACTTTCTGGCATCGCATGTGACACGCATATGCAAATTTCTTCAACTTTTATTTTGATTTCCTTCAAATGTGTAATATTATATAATAAAAGTCGGGAACAAAAAAAGGATCCTTAGAATAATGTTGATACATGCCCTGCATTGACATATATATATATGTATGTATGTGCAAGGATATATGCGGGCCGCAAATATTGAATCCGAGCGGTTGGGCCGTGAACCCAACATCGCATTATCGCCTGTGATTTACGGCGACAAAAAGCAATCAATTTTTAATTTGCGTTTAATTAAAAATGCAGCCGAGGCGTAATTTAAATTGTGATCCGCATTATGGACAAGGCTCAACTGTCTATCTATGGCTGGAGAGAGAGAGAGAGAGAGAGTGAGAGGCAGACAGACGGCAAAAGGACAAAGGTCGACAGTGTCAATAATGTATTGGAGCGGTGTCAGGAGTTAGCCGGCGCTTAAATGACATCAACCAAAATCTGGTTTTGTTGCAATCAATCATGGCCGGTGCCAGTTTCCAGTATTGGTTGCGAGTGACTATCTCCCGCCTCCCGCCTCCCGCCTGCCGTCACCCACCACTGTCTCCCGTCTCCTGCCTGCCGTCTCCCGTCTCCTGCCTTCCATCTCCCGCCAATACTCGCATCAGTAGCGCAACTAAACCAAGCGTGCAGCATGCAGCATGCTGCATGTGGCATGTGGCATGCGGCATGCGGCATGTAGCAAGCAGCGCATCGTCAGCGGTAATTGGAAATAGGTGGCGTTGTGATTGCGTGGTCGGCGCCAGTCATGCATCCATTGCACAAGGATATGCGTATCCAGCTGAGTTTTGCTCGCCGCTGCATTGTGGTCGCACCTTCGAACTTTCCCATGACATGACGTGGCAGGCGCACATTCATTCTGACGACTTCATTAGCTTCCCACACGGCGTATGAGTGATGCACGGATAATCAGTGCTCGATAGATTAGCAACAATTCATTTTGCCCACACACATCTGATGCGGACATCCTGTTCATTATTAAGGAACACTCCTAGCCCAATCATTTCAAGTCCCTCAAGTGACTGCCACAAGTAAAGTATTCAAAATTCATCCTCCTCCTGACATTTGCGTAACCTGTTGCCAGGGATTACCTCTGGCCAGAGGCAGAGCGCAAGAGAGAGAGAAAGAGAGAGGAAGGGAGAGGGAGTGTAGTTGGTGGCTGTGGACTAGGGGTGGGCTAGGGGTGGGCGTGGGCGTGAGCGTGTGCGTGGGACGGAATCAAGTCATGGCTTAAACAAATTATGGCCCATAAATAACACGACGCGGCTGAGTGGGCTATTGAAAAATTCCATTAGTGTTAATGCAAACGCGCCTGTCGCTAAAAATGTCACAAACATGAAATTTAATAATTCTAATTTGTTAAATTTATGAAGTTTATTACTTGTTTAATAGACATAAATGCCGCGAAGCCAATGCCGTCCCGTTGCGCGCACCGCATTGTTTCGAATTCATCTTTCCCATAAGCCAAAAACTACCCCACCCAACCTCGGCCTCCCTCACCACCATTACCCCACACCCCATCACAGCCACCAGCACATCACCACCACCACATCACAGCCACCACCACCACCACCACCACCACCACAACACCACCAACACCGCTGCCATTCCCAACGCCAGGACGCCCAGGCAACAGCAACAGCAACAGCAGGCGGCAAAATACGTACATCCGTGCATGGGGCAAGTGATTTTTTTTTCTTCCTTCCTTTCCTTTCAAAACAACAACGAAATTTTAATACGCTGCACGCCCGAAACTCATTTGAGTCGCGAAATAAAATATTTTATTTTCCATATCAAAAAATTACACCGAAAATAAAATTTTTATGATTTTTTGCAAAATTAAAAATAATTGTTTCAATTATTAAATTCAAAATATATAAATATATAAACGCAATAATTGCCCATTACTCCCGCAAAATAGACTTCCTGTTATTTTTTCTGTATTATCCTTAAAGCTCCTTTAGCTCCCATCCACAGCCACATCCTCGTCCACAGCTTAATAAACTTTAAGCCAAGTTCATTTTTCAGCTCTTTGCAGCTTAGCCCCCGTTGGAGCTGAGTTTCCATGCAGCTTAAATTCTTAACACTTGACTTCATTTGCCAGGACGTGCCCCCAGACAGGGGGATAAGTTGTCCTTTGCTTTTGTATAGTGTATAGAAACATCGGTGTTTTAATTGTATTTCCATTTGGGTTTCCTCATATTTTGTTTGGGTCGCATTTCATGACGTTTTCCGCAGTGGGGACTTTTTTCCTCCTTGTTGGTTTTTGTTTCTTTGGTCTTTGGTCTTCACTTAATTTTTTTTTGGTTTTTTTTTTTTTCTAGTATTTTTATTATGGCTGTACTTGGCGCTCGGAAGGAGGATGCCGGAGAGCTGCTTGGTTACGTGCGGAAATGTCTCTAAATTGTGTGTAAAAATTTTGGCTTCTCGTTGTTTCTGTTGTTGTTGTTGTTGTTGTTGTTGTTGTTGTTGTTGTTGTTGTTGTTTTTTTTTCACTCTGCGGTCTTCTGACACCATATGGCCCCTGCAGATAAGGCTAAGTAATTGATGGACAGACACAATGTAAGAGTCAAATGCAAACCCAAAACGCTTCCATAGATTACGAGTCCATAAATACATATGTATTATCCTGGCAAAGCTTCCGCTTGGCCGCTTGGCCGCTTGGCCGCTTGGCCTGACCATGCCATATGGATGGAGTTCAATGTGAAGAACTTAAATTTTGAGAATCACGGTTAAAGCCCAAATTACTGCATTTGTGGCTGCCATCAACTGCATCCCACAGATTTCCCACAGCCTTTGTCAGAGTTGAGCTATGAAATTGAGACGTGCTCTTTGACTACATTCTGCGGTTTACTCAAACGGCGTGCATCTCTGTTACAACCCACTGGTTTTTGTTGGCCAAAAAATTCATGTACTCATGTACTGCAACGAGCCGCCTGTGTTTGCTTAATACTTTCCCCATACCATGAATATGGCCCGGAGGCGGGCTGCCGTATCAATTGGCTTGAGGCTATGGCTATATTGATCGGACCTCGGACCTCGGACCTCGGTGCATAGTCAGGCTTTATCGTTACCAGCTGCCAATACTCTGCAGCTCCAGAGTCGAGTCCTTCTACACACAATGTCATGTGTGGATGTGTATGGATGTGTGTGTGTGTGTGTGTGTGTGTTTTCGTTCGATTAGAAGGGGTTTGTTGGCCATTTTCACTTGATTGGGCAATTTCCAACTGGGCATTGTCTAAGCTACCACAAGTTGATGGCTAAATTAACTGGCACACACCGCATTTTGTGTTTGGTTTTACCATGTGCCCCAAATACCTATCAGATATCCTTGCAACGAACATTATCTGACCTATTCCGATTTTAACCTCACTGAAACTCGATACATGTTAATTTTGTCAATTCACAATGCATTTAATTCCTTTGGTTTGCTTTTTCAGTTGTGTCCTTCCTCACTTCAATTAAAATATTAAAAAAAAAAAAATTAAATTTAAAATATATATAACAACAATCCTTTGACTTTACCTCGCAACGAATTGACTATTATTTCACTTTTCTCCCTTCTCAAAGCCCACTTCAATTCGAAATTCGGAAAAGGGTTGGGTCTGTCCTTTCACCAAATAAACATAATATAAACAAAATATGTCCTTCGGTTCTAAATAAAGTTAAAAATTATGCAGAAAGACCAGACAATCAAATCACTTAACCTAAAATTAAACAAACTCCCCACAGATGTTTATAGGAACATATTTTTTTTTTAAAGAAGGAAGTCCGCAAATTTAAGCCTTTGAAAAAAGGCTTCACATGTATTATAAAAGTCCAAATGCCAACATTTCGCTGGCCTTTCCTTGGAGCATAAAATTACGCAGTCCCTCATTTTCCAGGCTAGATACAAGCCAGACCTGTCCCAAAATTGAAAGAGTCCTTACAAAAAACGGGTGCGGGGGGGGTAGAGTAGGAATGACAATGGAAAACTTGAAGTAGGCAAAGTCTTACGCAATTTCAAGCATTGCCTATGGGGCGTATGAAATAATCGATCAAATTGAAGATGTGAACACCCAATTCGGTATATCACAGGGCGTTTACAGCAGAAACTTTTGGGTAAAATCATAAATCGCAGTTGAGATCTGTAAGTGTGCATAGCGAATGGACTATTCATGGTTGTGCTCTGGGAAAAACTAAAAGCTGTCAGCAAAGGCAAAGTACAATAAATATGCGCTGCTTATGATTAATGATTTACGCACACAGGCAAACACCGGAGAAAGTCCGCAGCAACAAAAAACCAAACAAACGAAAAGAAAAACGAACAAAAATTACCTAAAACTGGGCGCCTAAAAGCAGGCAATGCCGAGCCTCGAACCTCGAACCTCGAACCCTGAACCCCGAAAAGCGAACGGCAAACGGCGAACAGCGAACGGCGAACGGCTCGGGGCTATGGGGCTGCGGCTTTCAGTTTGTTTAGCTTTGCAGGCAGTGTAGCGTGTATTAAGGGAATTAAAATGTTATTATACAGAACAGGGATGGATGGAAGAGAAGGGGGAGGGACAAGAGCTTCGTGGACTATGGATTATGGGATAGGAGTCCAGAAATTTGAGGGGGCGGCAAGCTGAGCTGTGGTGCCAAGTGGTTGCTGCTGGGGCCAGCCACTGATCCTGGATAACGACATGATAATCACACCCAACATAACAACCAACACACCCAGCACACCTACCACACCACACCACACCACAGGCACACACACACACACACTCGTACACACCTACAAGCAGTCAGGCAAACACTCAGATAGACAGACAACGAAAATGAAGGACAGGTGACTTGTACATAATTCTCAATTTTTACTTTTCTCGCCTTTTGTGAAGAACTTAATTTTACGCTTTTGCATTCGCAGCGTAAATAATCAGGGGTCAGAGGTTACAAGCATCCAGGATTTTTGGAAAAACTTGACGTGCCTTGATAAAGGCCACCCACCTAACGGCCATTGAAGCTATCCTAATTTTAATAAGTTTTCCCAGCTCAGCGTGCCAGACACACAGACAACGCGGCAAGGCAAATCCAAATCCGAGGACCTTGAGATATTCCATTTGAAAGTGAATACAAGAGATTATTCACATTTACGTATTTGATTAAAATGATTCACAAAAGAAAGGGAGACTTCATCATTGATCTATAATTCCAGATTCTTGATTAAATTTTACATATTTTGAGTGCCTTCAAGCCTGAGATGACTTCTCAGAACATTTGTGCTCACAACTTGAAGTGTGCTTCTATCGATGGTAACACAATTTTATAGCTGCTGCCATAAATTATGGATCTTCCATTATATTATGGTACGGAAAAAGGTAAACAGTTGATAGGAGAACTTTAACATCTGTTAAGTAAGAGCCAAGAATAAATGATTATCCACTGAAATTACGTATACGCACCGCCATATATGTTGTCATTGAGACAGGCGCAAAATTGAAGGCGCGCAGAACCTGCGACTCGCAGGCTCGCATCATAAAGAATAAAAGCATCCTTTGATAGCTCAAGTCACCCTCGTACCAATTATTGTAAAAAGCGGCGGGAAGGAGCTTGTCGCCCTGAAGGATTAAAGGATTTCATTAGAAACTCTCTCTTCGCAATGCTGTCCGGGCTTTAATTACCGCAGAAGTGAATTCAGTGCCATTGAAGCAGATGAAAAGTGTGAAAACCAGAAAGGACATTAAGCCCACCGAGTACTTCATAGTTGAGGCCAAGCTGATCATAACCATAGCAAAGCCCATCAGGCAGATGGCAACGGTCGAGGTTGAGAAATTGATTAAAAAAGAAAGATTAAAGATTGCGTTTATATTTTGCGAGATGCGCAGGAGGCGACTGTGATACGATATCAAAGCCTTTAAGTCCCTATTGGCATCGGGGTGGCCAGCATCCAGAGTAGCCAGACCATTTGCCAGGGCATCAAAGTGCAGCTGCATTTGTGTGGTAAAGAAGCACAGCAAAAACTGACTGACCATAATGAAGGCAACGCCCGCAAGTGAGGAGAGAGCCTGGCAGATATAGGCGACCACAAAGCTAATGGATGAGTCCTTGGCGGCAAACAGCTGCCACGGATACCATGTGTTACTTTGATACTTGTACCTCACATACTGCGATTCTGCGACCAGCTCGTACACCAGCTCCACAATTGGCAATAAATTGTAGTAACAATAGGCCGACATAAAGAAGACCATCGTGTAGCTCATCAGTCTGTTCGATTTGGAGTAATAGTGTTCCATTCGGTATAGGTGCATCTGTCGGCCTGGCTTGGGATAGAGGTCCTGCAGTTCGGTTAGCATGGACTCGATTTCATCACGGTACTTGAGTAGTATCCACATGTTGCAGGCACCCACAAGCGTGAGGCCCATAACGCTGCACGTTTCCGACACTTGTCCAATATACGACGCCAGCTGCTTCGTCTCCGACTTTGTCAGTAACAGATAGATGGGCATTCCCATGTTCTGATAGACAAGGTTCAAGGATAGAAACAGGAAGAACAGACGCTCGATAAGAGTCTGCTTCTCACTTGGCAACCCGCTGCCCCTCCACACATAGCGCCGCATCAGCGTCATATTGCATCCAATGTTCGGATAATGCATGAAATCCTTCAGTTGCATAGCTTTTCACTTTCCACACAGCACAGGTGAGTTGCTCAGGTGAAAGGGAACTTATATATGATAGCCGTGGGTCGGCATTTCCCAATCAAAGTGCTCATTAAGCAATTTGCTTTGATATAAAATTACGCAAATGTTAAGGTTCCCAAGTCCCAAACGTGATCCTACAAATTTGCCTAAAGGACGAACACGTAATCGAATAGCCTAGTAGTTCCAAAGCCTCAAATGCCAGATAATTGATACTGAGATACTGGCCATTAAATTAGTTAGTCATTCCCTTATAAACTGCAAATAGGTTAGACCTCATCATCGATAATCATGTTAATCATATAAGACGCCCCCGCCCCCCATCACTCCTTAATCACGTATAAAATTTATATTTCTAAATATCCTAAGACCTTTTCACTTTTCATATTGAAAGTGAGCTGAATAATTTGCAACAGTTTCATTAGGGGCCAGGAATCTAAACAAATGATCCATAAGTTTTTCAGCAACTTATCTCATTTTCATGAACTCTTACTCAGAGGTGCAAACACTTTAAATATTAATATAAAAAGCCAGAGCCGAAACCGAAACCAAAAACCAAGAACCAAAAACCAAAAACCAAAGTACTTTTAAATATTTAATATTTCTATTTGCCGTCTGCTAAGTGTTCAACTTTTCTTCTGAAAAATTGCAAAACTTCTGAGAGCACTAAGCAGATTTATAACCCTTGTTGCCATTCGCCATTTGCCACTCGCCATTCGCCATTTGCCATTCACCATTCGCCACTCTCTGTTCTCTGTTCGCTGTCCTCTGTTCGCTTTTCACTGTTCGCTGTTTGCTGTTCGCCATGGCCAAAAGACAGGTATTTGCCATAATAAAAATGTAACTCGAAGCGAACGTTTTGGCCAAAACGGAAGGACAAGAAGGATGCTCTTCGTTTGCCTGCATATAAATATTAGATCCATAAATTGAGCTATCAATTTTCCCAAAACTTTACAAGTTGAAAGCCAAATCTTTAATTTGCATACGCAAAATATGCATTTCAATTAGAATACCTCCTGATACACAAATTGGAATATCGTGTTACGTTCCATTTTGAGTGCTACACGGACTTCAAATCAAATCCTGTAATTATTGGGGCTTGGATCCGGCCAGGGTATAGAATTCGCACTCGAAGGGGCAAAAGTTTACTCAATTTGTAGGTCAGTTCGAGCAAAGATTAAATTACCTGTGCCTCGCTCAAGGCCTTAAGTTTAAATTGAGCTAAGCTTAAATTAAATAAAATCAGAGATTTTTTTAAAAATATTCAGTTAATGCGCAATTTACGACGGACGGGAAATGTTTCTGATATTTTAATAAAATAAAAATATAATAAATAACAAATAAATGTAAGTGAATATAATTTATGATTAATCATTATAGACCTATAAAATATTATTTTAAATAAATATATTAATTTAAGTTAATAAAATAGAGTAATAATGTAAATAAATGTATTTGAATGAGATATTAATTTAAAAAAAAATTATTAAAATGAAATATCAATATAAATAAATTTGTTTAAATAAAATATTAATGTAAATAAATTTATTTACATAAGATATAAATATAAGCAAATTTATTTAAATAAAATAATAATGTAAATAAACGTATTTAAATAAAATATGAATGTAAATAAATTAATTTAAATAAGATAAAAATTTAAAAAAAAATTATTTAAATAAAATATAAATTTAAATATATTTATTTAAATAATATATTAGTGTAAATAAACTTAATTAAATAAAACATTAATGTAAAAAAACTTATTTAAATAAGATATTATTATAAATAAATTTATAATAAGATAATAATTATAAAAAAATTATTTAAATAAAACATAAATATAAATACATTTATTTAAATAAAATATTAGTGTAGAAAAGTTTACTTAAATAAGATATTAATTTAAACAAATTTATTTAAATAAAATATTAATTCAAGTAAATATATTTAAATAAGATATTAAAATGAATAAATTTATTTAAATAATATATTAATTTTAAAAAATTTATATAAATAAAATATTAATGTATATTAATTTATTTAAATAAAATAATAATGTAACTTAGTTTATTTAAATAAAATAATAATTTAAATAAAAAAATATTTTAAATGTATTTATCAACTAATTAAATACTTAAGTCGGCTTGTCATTTTCAAGAATTTTAAATCAGTAAAAAATTATATATATAACATTTTTCTATATCATCAATCAATAATCAATATATCAATAATCATATATTAAATAAATAAATAAATTATATAAATAAAAATTTACTCCTAATTCTTTTGCATCTTTAAACGCGCTCCCCCAATAAAAACTTTAACTTTCCCCAAGTCGTCTTTGATTTCAAATAGAGATTGTGTCCTGTGAGATGGCTTGAAGTGTGGCAGCAACTATATGTAAGAGTCCTTCAAATGTAATTACAGGATATGTGTTGCCCAAAAAACTCCCTCCATGCTCATCCCTCAGCCCAGTCTGTACATCCGTCACGGAGATGTGAGGAATGCAGAAAGGATTTTATTTTTTACTTGAATTTTAGAATAGGGCGCTACTTAGATAAGTTGTAGCTTCATTTTAATTACATGCTTAGCTTCTACTGAATAGGAAATTAACGCAGTGTCCTTATGGAAATTATATGAATCTCTGACTGTACTCAGAAGCCATTCCCTTTCATATGTTATGCTGTCTGCGACCTTATATCCATATGTATATGTGTATGTGTATATACATTTATGATGTGTACATGAATATTTTGTATGTGTATTCATACGTGTGTCTACGTGAGAGTGTGAGACTGTGTGTGTGTGTGTGTGCTTTGTAGATTATATTTTGTATTCATTCGTGCAGGTACTGAGTATGTGCTGAAAAGCTGCTGACAATCAAATCAAATAACGAAGACAGTCGGTCGTTTGTTTATTTCTTTTATATTTGTGTCAACCTCATAATGTGATGCCTCTAAGCCGGCTATCAGTCTTTTATATTTAGCTCGCTTCTGCTGCCATCAGCTCTGTCTGGGATCATTGTACATCTATTTGTTTGAGTATATACAGTATATATATATAGTATATATTTATATATATATATGACATGTGTATGTGTGTGCACTCCATTTCCGCCGGAAGCCATGTGACAAACAGACAGATTCCCCGCATATTCCTATATGTATCGTATGTATCGTACTTACCGCTTGCCGCCTTGTTTATTTCTTTGTTTATGGCCATTCTTGTTTTTATGTTTGCCTCCTTTCTCCTTTCTCCTCTCTCCTTTCTGCTTGCTCGCAGTAACACTTCCCGGCCCCACCCTTTCTTAATACCACCCAAGGCCGCCCTTTTTTTTTTTTTTTTTTTATTTATGTGGTTTGTATGACTGTGGCTTATATGGAAAGTCTGCCATATGTATGCCCGTATGGGGTCTATGTCTATGAATTTTTCTCCGTCTTGGTCCTTTTACTTTATGGCTCGGTTATCGTGTTGCTTTATCCTCGAGAATTCGTTAGTGTTTATTGTTTTTATTTTTTTATTGTATTTTTTTTTCTTTTTTCTTTTTGTTCTTTTTTTGTGTGTGTTATTGTCTTTTTTCACGTCACTTTGTGTCAGTCGTTTGTTGTGGTAATTAAACTTTGATTGCTTTCAAATTGTTTTTATTGATTGGCAGATTTTCGTTCAATTTTTCGAAAATGTGTGCTTTCTTTGTCGCTTTTCACTTGATCGACAATTTTGCTGTAAATTCATTTTTCATTCAGTCTGCCCGACTTTAAGCCAATTGATGTTCCGCTGTCGTTACTAAACTGCGGCCTACAACGCACACAGATTTAATACGTTTAAAGGAGTCCTCCCAAGTAGAAGATTGATTATGAAATAATAATATGACGGATTTGAAAATTAATTTCCAAAAATATCAACAGGATAAAACACCTTAACCAAGGACTGCACTTGGGATTTTTAATAATATTCTCTAAGCCTCCAAATCAAATAGACTTTTGAATATATATGAGGCGTTATACTTAAATCAGACCCCACATATTGAATAAATTATCTGCATTGGTCTAATCAGTGATTTTATAGACACTTTCCATTGATATATATTTGGGCAAGTTCAGTTCGCTCGCATGGCACGAAAGGACAAACACTTTGAACGCCATTTGGCCAACAATTTGAGTACAACGTGTGCAGCAGGCCCCCCACAACTAAAACAAACAAGAAACTTGGCAAGGGCCCCGGTAAATAGACTCGCTCTATAGATGAATCTTGAATGCGGCACGTACACAACGCCAATTGCCAGAGCTCAACACCATCGCCAACTCATCTCCAACTCCACTGCGAGCACGAATGGAACATGGAACAGCTACAGCGTCAGGTCTAAGTTTGGCTATGGCGATGGCTTCAGCTTCAGCTTCAGCATCAGCTCCAGCCTCAACTCGAGTTACAGTTGGTTGGAGTCAGGCTGAAGCTCAAATCGAGCAGCAGCTGCAAGAAATGGACAATCTGAATTATAACCAAGTTAAGACGAAGGCGGCTGGCATAACGGCGATTGAAGGCGGGGAGTGTGAGTAATAGTTTTGGCTGGCAGGCAGGCAGGCAAGCAGACAGGGAGCCTGGGAAGCTGGGAAGCTGGGAGGCAGGAAGGCAACGGGTCCGCCTGGAATTTATGGGCGGTGGTCCGGCCAAGTGCCACTACACACTGGAATTCACTTTGAATACTTGGCAGCCAGGGCAGTGGCATCCATCTTAGCTACTGACAACTGCAAAGAAGTGCGCCCAACTGTTGGATTTATCGATCCTCCAGCATCACGGTCGCCGCCAGCTCGAGTTCGAGATACGAGGTACGAGGTACGGGATACGAGGTACGGGATACGAGGTACGGGATTCGAGGTACGAGGTTCGAGGTTCGAGGTTCGAGATTTCGAACATCCGGGGGCAGCCTTTTAAACTAATTAGGCTTAGGGTATTGCTTGCCATGGCAAGCACATGCTACT
This sequence comes from Zaprionus lineosus, assembly GCA_035044505.1. Taxonomy (NCBI): domain Eukaryota; kingdom Metazoa; phylum Arthropoda; class Insecta; order Diptera; family Drosophilidae; genus Zaprionus; species Zaprionus lineosus. The sequence goes on along the minus strand of JAWNNX010000682.1, from coordinate 2,860,721 downwards.
AATATCCAGAAAATTTCCAGAATTAACGTATTTGCTTCTGGCCGCAGTCAAAATAAATGGCCAAAATACTTAAATTGGGTTCGGTTAGCATGTGGCCCACCCACGGCGCGTACTGGCCATACGTCTCGCTCCGAGCCTCTGGCCAGTAGTTGGCTATAAATTCAATCGCAACTGGATTTTAAGCGGCAACTTTTGTTTGCCTTGTTTACAAGACTCTTTAGACCGTTAGGTGAGACCCCATCCCCTCTCCTCTCTCCTCTCCTCTCCTCTCTTCACTTCACTCTTCTTCTTCAGCTTCTTCTGTCCATGGCAAAAATTATAGTCAGCTGGAAAATTTATGTGCAGCGCCCATGAAAATTAAACGTTTTAGCACTTTACGAGTAGTCCAGCTGCTCCTTCTCCCCCCTGCCGCTCCTTTCACCCTTCCACCTTCCACCTTACTCTTGTTCCTGTTCCCATTGCTATTCCTGCTGCTGCCGCTCCTGCTGCTGCTGCTGCCGCTCCCTCCGCCGCTGCTCCTGCTGCTGTTGTTTTAGTTTCTGTTTATCCTTCTGCTTCTGCCAAGTTGCCAACTATTTCAAACTGCATCCTTGAAAATAGTGTGAAAAATTGCTGCTGCCGCCGCTCAAAATATCTAAATTAAGATTAACGAGCACATTAGGCGACGGAATTTATTTGTTTTGAATGAGAGTCTTATACTCCTGGAGCACTCTTAATCCAGAGCCTCTATTTGATAGGACGATTCAAAATAGTCAAGTATTTCAACTCATCTTTAAATCAGTTTGTGGGTCTCAGGACTTAAGCAAGGAATATGCGATTCCTTATATAAATATTTGTTTTTGTGGAATTTCAAATATGCCTTTGATATCCCTCTGTATGTGTGTGAGTGCGTGAGTGTGTGGGTGTGCGAGTGTGTGAGTGTACAAGGGTGCGAGTATGTGAGTGTGTGAGCGTGTGAGTGTGTGTGTGTGTATTCTGACGAGCTTATTCAAAGCAATATAAATTTTCATTAAGGGTACAGAAATCAATAAATATTCCTTCATTCCAGCAAGGACGAAATGAGAAACATCAAAAATACATTTGATTGATTGCTAAATGTAGAGAAGTACCAAAAAGGACTCGTGTTTCCAGGCTGTGTGCAATGCGTCAAAGAAGTTCATATCGCAGGACACAAAATTATGCAAAATATGGGAGGTTAAAAGTCATTTCTCTATAAGCTAAAAACCCTTTGAAAACAGGATATGCATGCAATATGTAATTTCCTTTTTCAATATCTCCTCTTTAGTTTACTTAACTGGTGATTCTTTTTTTTTTTGGCTCGTCTTTGCAAAATACACAGTTTTCCATGCAGTTGAATATCCCGATAAAAGGACACTAAGAAATAGTTACTTATTACAGTTAATTTTCTCTAAAAAAAAAACTAAAAAAAAAAATAATAATTTGAACTTTAAAAAAATTATTCTTAAATATTTTAAGTCCTCAAATTTGTTGGTAGGGGAAAAAAATAAAATAAAGACTTAATAATTTATTATTTAATTAGTTAATTATTTTAATTTATTTTTATACGTCCCAGAGAAAGCCTTTAAGGATATCTGTCCCATCTACCAATCCTTGCATTGTTTTGGCCCGAACACAAGGATAATCGTCTAATCTACGGGAATCCTGATTTGCGTAATTGAATCTAATTACCTAATAAGTCATTGCTTTCCTGGAAAACGTCACAACAATTTGGCTGCCAGCAGGATAACACTTTCTCTATCCACGGCAAGGATCTGTGCGATTTTCAATTTCAGCTTTGACTCTTTTCAAAGCTTTGGAGGAAATGATTTTAAATTACGTAATTCGACTGATAAACGGAGCCAAAAAAAATAGTTACCTTTGGCAAACGCAAAGTCCTGAATCGGGAGAGGGGGCAGGCGGGCAGGCGGGCTTCTAAACTAATTTGCACACCTTTGGCTGCTGGCAATAAATTAAATGCTAATTAAGTAATGAAATTACTTAACAAATGCTTCATCCTGCATCCCGAAATTGTCAATCTCAGACTCCGCTCCGCTCCGCTCTCCTTGGACAACTCCTTAACTCTTATAGAATTTCTTATTCAGATCAAAGTGAATTTACGTTCTGCTTTTCTAACCCTTAGCTCCAAGTCTAACGACCTAGTATATCACACGCTTAGGCTGTCAGATATTCAAATACACACACACATTCAAATGGCACTCACACATACATACATATAAAAGTCAAGAGCTGAAAATATATTCACAAATCGAGGCATAAATCACAATTTCTTAGCCATTAAGACGGAACCACAAAAATTTGCGGCACTTCCAAACTGATGATGGAGCGAATGAGTCGTGTTTGGGTCCTTAACCACAAAGGACCTTGGATTTAAATGGGCACCAACAAGCAAATGGATTTGGCAGTAAGTTCAAGAATTCTAAACTTCAAACACTGCCCAAACTTCCAACCAAATGTATAATATGAATTTTATTTGAATTTATTTATTCGAAGGATATATTTAAGTAAAAAAATATTTCCTGTTATGTGTCTGTCCAAGGAATGATTTGTATTTATTTCTTTTCAGTGTAGAGCCCGTAGTTTATTAAAATGTTCACTGACTGTCTCCAATTCTGTCAAGTGTCACAGGAAATGCCCAATTTCTGTCAGTGCATCACCCTGAGTTATGGCTCAGCAATTTTATGCTTGTTGCTAACAAGACAGGAATCGTCAGGACATTTGCAGGAATTCAACAAAAATTGTTGACACCCGCGTCCTTTAAATGTTTTTTTTTAATGGGAGCCGAAAGTCAACTTTTTAAATTTCATTGTATGTATATGTATATTTATATATATATAATAATTTAATAATTTAATAATTTTATAATTTTATAATTTTATAATTTTATAATTTTATAATTTTATAATTTTATAATTTTATAATTTTATAATTTTATAATTTTATAATTTTATAATTTTATAATTTTATAATTTTATAATTTTATAATTTTATAATTTTATAATTTTATAATTTTATAATTTTATAATTTTATAATTTTATAATTTTATAATTTTATAATTTTATAATTTTATAATTTTATAATTTTATAATTTTATAATTTTATAATTTTATAATTTTATAATTTTATAATTTTATAATTTTATAATTTTATAATTTTATAATTTTATAATTTTATAATTTTATAATTTTATAATTTTATAATTTTATAATTTTATAATTTTATAATTTTATAATTTTATAATTTTATAATTTTATAATTTTATAATTTTATAATTTTATAATTTTATAATTTTATAATTTTATAATTTTATAATTTTATAATTTTATAATTTTATAATTTTATAATTTTATAATTTTATAATTTTATAATTTTATAATTTTATAATTTTATAATTCTATAATTTTATAATTTTATAATTTTATAATTTTATAATTTTATAATTTTATAATTTTATAATTTTATAATTTTATAATTTTATAATTTTATAATTTTATAATTTTATAATTTTATAATTTTATAATTTTATAATTTTATAATTTTATAATTTTATAATTTTATAATTTTATAATTTTATAATTTTAATTAATTAATTTAATTATTTAATATTTTAATATATATTAATAATTCAGTAATTTAATAATTAATAAATTAAATTGGACTCGAATCAAATGCAATTTTCGTCTGTCTGATAATCTTAAAGCACTTCATGGAGCTCGTAGTCTGTGTGGACTTTAATTTTGCTTTCACTTTACCAAATAGCCGCAAATAAATTTTAGCCACATGCTCCAACGGGGAGAGGTGAAAGCGGTGAAAGCGGCAAGGGGGTAAGACGGCGGTAGGGGGGAAATGGCGTCGGGTACGAGCCACAGAGCATGAGGCAGGAGCAACCAGTAAATTACTATTGCACGACGCTCTGCCGACCCGCTAACAAATTGCAATGGCATTTGGTCCGCTCGTAGGTGTGCCACAAACAGTGGGTGGAAACCGGGAGGCAGGTGGGGAGAGGTGGTAGATGGTAGATGGTAGGCGGTAGTTGGTAGTTCGTAGGCGGCAGTTGGTAGGCGCCTGGTAACCAACAATTTTCTTCACTTTATTTCACACTTGGCCCCCACGACAGCTACACATAAGGTGTGTCCGTTTTATCTTGTAGTCCACCACTCGTCACCCACCACCCCCCACCTCATTCCCGAAAATTGAGGAAGGTACGAAAAAAAAAATAAAGTAAAAAAAAAATCAAAAAGAAGAAAGGAAATTTAACATCGAGTGAAAAAGTTTTCTCAGCTGATTTTGCTTTTCGTGTTCCGTTCTTCTACTTACTTCACTTGCCAACGACCTATTTACCAGCATTGCTTTAAGCCATGATTGTATATGTGTGATTGACTGAGAATGTGTATGTGTGAGTGATTGAGTGTGAGTGTGTGTGAGTGTGTGTAAGTGTGTGTGTGTGTGCGTGTATAGTTCTTCGTGTGTTCAAGTAATTCAACGACTGCGGCTGCACTTGTAGCCCCTTGCCAGTCTGACAAGAAGATAAATTAGGCCGAAAACATTTTGGACAACGATTCGCATGAAATTTTGAATAAATTCACATTAAAGTTGCTAAAGGTATTCAACATTTTATAAACATTTATTAATAAAAAAAAAACTTTCCCACTCAATGTGCCCCAAAAGACAAACTTCAACCACTGCACTCTGCCCCTTCTTCCTTCATTCATTCAGTATTTATTTTTCGGAGGAAGTATGTATAATTTTGCTTGGCCGTATTTATGGCTCATATTAGAAAATAGTTTGGCCAACTATGTTGGTCAAAAGTTCTTAGACTTGGGTCAAGTATTTGCCAAGGACTCGCGTTGCATACCCTATGAAATAGCAAGGATCAAGCACTCTCCGCTGGAGCATTCTTAGGTGTTTTTATTTGAAATGACTCTTGAGTCTTGTGGATAAATGAAGGAGTTGCAGTAGCAGGCAAAATTTTGATTTCCTTAAGCGTTGTTTTGCCAAGTTTGTAAGGCTCCTCCTCTCCTTTCACCGCCCACAGCCCACAGCCCACAACTCAGGACGATGCTTATTATCCTAGCCGTATAATAGCGCACTTTGCTGCACTGTGCTACTTTGTTGCATAGGTAGGAATAATTTTCAGAAATTATATATGACCACTTAAGTTGTCATTAACGTTAACGACCTGGCCAAAAAGGAATGAAAGGGAGAAGAGAGTGAGAGTGAGAATGAGAATGAGTATCAGTATGAGAGGTGAGTGAGCCTAAGAGTGAGACAGGGACTGGAACTGGGACTGAGACTGGGACTGAGACTGGGACTGGGAATGGAACTGGGACTGGGACTGAGAGTGAGAGGCAGAGGAAGAGGAGGAGTAAAGGAACGCCCATGGAAACCGAGACAGAGGTGAGAGTAAGAAACTAGGCATGTTCGGGGCATTATGAAATGCTTAACAGCATGGCTAAGTGGCGCTTGCAAGTTTGTGAATTTTTCGGGACCGCCAGTCAACGAATCTGGTGGTGCTTGGGTAATCCAAAATTAATGGCCTGTCAGTCATAGTGACTGTGGAGCAGCCATCGCGCCAACGGCTAGCAGTCAACAGCCAACAACCAACAACCAACTACCAGCTACCAGCTACCAGCTACCAACTACCAGAATCTACAGCAGCTGTGGACTTTTCGACGCCTCCGTGGGCCTGGTTTAAAAATTTCGCCTCATTTTTGGCTGCAGTTTTGGCCACTTACAACTGCAAGTCCTTCTACATCCTGTCTTTGTGTGAGCTTCCGCTTCCCCTAAAAAGTGTTTACTGCCCGATATACCATGCCACGCCATTGCATACCACACAGTCTCGAGCAGCTTGAGCTGAGGCCCCGAGCCGCTTAATCGAAAACGTATGAATGTAGCACGCCAACAGAAAGGATCCACGGATACATTCGAGACGCGTGCGGCAGGCAACTGCCGCTGCAACCGCAGCCGCAGTCCTGCCTGCACTTAAGTCCTTTTCCTATTGCTCTTTCTCTGCTTCTATACCCCCCCACATAACGATAAAACCACCATCTACCATCTACCAGGTACCAGCTACATGCTACCAGTTGCCAGCTACCAGTTACCAGTTACCAGTTACCAGTTACCAGCTACTAGTTACCAACTTCCAACTACCAGTTACCAGTTGCCAGTTGCCAGTTACCAGTTACCAGTTACCAGTTGCCAGTTGCCAGTTACTAGTTACCAGTTACCAGTTACCAGTTACCAGTTACCAGTTACCAGTTACCAGTTACCAGTTACCAGTTACCAGTTACCAGTTACAGTTACCAGCCAACAGCCAACAGCCAACAGCCAAGTTATTACAAGCGCAAAAATATTTTCACTTAAGTAGCTGCCAGTATTTTGCTCAATTTATTTCAACATCGTGTTCCTTTTAATTTCTTACAACATTTCGTGTTTGTGTTCTTTGTGCGCGTGTGTGTATGTGTGCGTGTGTGTGTGTGTGTAAGTAAGTATTCGTATGTATGCGTTCTTTGTTGAGTCCCTTTCAATTCTGCCACACAGACCGCCTTTCAAATAAAGCCCTTGTCGAGTGGTTCAAATATTTTCAAAGTTGCAAAATGATTCGATTTATTGAAAGGAAGCGTACATTCCGCACATATCCTAGTTGTAAAATTCAATGGAAGAACCTTCAATGCCAAGACACATTCAAGGCTCATAGATATAAAAAGTATTCATTGGTGTTGTCCTTTAAAGTATATTCCCTGTCTACGTTTCATTACGAAAAATGCTATATAAATAAACAAGTTAAAAATGTCTCTATTCATCCTGAAAATAATTATTTGAATAGTCCTTAAAAAATATATAATAAATTAATGAACGGTACATGAGCTAACGGTAACTTAATACGAACCACTAGCTGGCTTTACCTTTAATACCTTTTTAAATAAATAATTAAATAAATATTTATTTTATTTATTTTATTTTTTTTATTCTATCTATTTTATTTATTTTATACATTTCATTTATTTCATTCATTTTATTTATTTTATTTATTTTATTTATTTTATAATTTTTATTTACTTTATATATTTTATTTATTTTATATATTTTATTTATTTTATTTATTTTATATAAAATTATTTATTTTATTTTATTTTATTTATTTTATTAATTTTATTTATTTAATTTATTATATATATTTTATTTATTTTATTATTATATTATTTTATGTATTTTATATATTTTATTTATTTATATATTTAATTTATTTTATATATTTTATATATATTATTTATTTATTTTTTTTTTTAAATTTTATATGGTTTACCCCATAAATATTGACAGCTCATTCTAAAAAAAAAACTGAAAAAACTTTAAATAATCTCAAGCAATTAAAATTAAAATAAAATAAAATTTCATCCACACAACTACCTAATAATAATATAAAATATTAAAATAAAATTATACTCTAAAACTTCCAATGCAAATTCTCGCCTATTAAGTTTATTAAACTTAAATATATTAAAAAATAGAGATACTATAGAAGGTATAAAAAAATATCCTTAATACTCTTTAAATATAAACAATAAATTTAAATAATTATTTATTAAATGATGGTAAGTACGCAGTCCCTTTAAAATAAATTTCAAATTTATCATATTTATTTTAAAAATAAATATAAAAAAATTTAAATATTAAACTTAATTGACTGCAGATAAAATTGTATAAAAAATTGCTTCATTAAATTTATTTGGCTGTTTATTTTTTATAATAAATATAAAGAGAAATATATAAATATAAATTAAAATTGATTGCTTTTAAAATGAATCAATTTTTGGCAAATAATAATATTTCGATTAAGGAAAATCAATTTGAGGATTTAGAACTTGGCAAAATTTTTTCGACAAGTGTAAATTTTTAATTAATTTAATTAATTTGAAAAGTTATTGAAGTTAAAATTGAATTTTGGTTAATACAGCATGCGGTTAAATAATTTAATAAAAATTAAATAAAAAATAATTATACAGAATTTAAATAATGTTTTAAGTACAACCAGGAAATTGTTGACTTAATTTTTGCAGTTAAAATATTTGAAATTTTAAATTTAAGTCTCTTTTTTTTATTAAGGAGAGAAGTGCAGGTTTTTTGCACATATTTTTTAATTAAAAATTTGCTGCTTTCTTGGAACAATTTGTGTATAGGAAAATTGCGTATGAATTTATAAATTAAATTGCCAACTGCCGAATGCGTTTGCTGCATTGTTTATTTTTATTTATTTGCATTTTTTCTCCTGCGGCCTCCGAGTGTAACTTTTTATGCAATTTTTAATCATTTACTACGAACACAAATATGAATATATTTTTTATTTTTTTTATTTTTATTTTTTGCTTAACGCTCGATGTGTACGCAGCGATGTGCAAATAGTCAAAATTGTGACGCCTCGGGATGAGTTTTACATATTTCATGCACAATACAGAATCCTTGGAACAATATCAGCTTCACGCTATGAAATTGACACATCCTTTGAACAAATCCTGACTTCGGCTCAGTTCCAGGAAGCTGCAGTTTGTGGAAATTGGGAATTTCACTTTGTAACTGAGAACACTTTCAACACTTTTGGACTATGTAAATGCTTACGGGGTATCTCATAGTCGGGCACAGGACTCAAATGGGAAACTCAATATGTTTCCCATTGTTTCAGTCGTGTTCATTTGAGTATTTAACAATGTGTGAAAATGAATTCATTTTCCTAATTGAAATGCTGCGTTTTACAGTTTCATTTCAAATATGTTTGCATGTGTATTAGTGTGTGTGTGTGTGTGTGTGCCTATATGTATATATATTTTTTAATATATTTTACTATGCATCTTCGTTATTGAATGATTCTATTTTGTAAGCGTTTATCTGAATAAAAAAAGGATGCGAATTGAAAAGTGAAAATAAATCCAAGCGAAATATTTAAATTTTTGGATTATTGGCTTAAAGATTTCCTAACTATGATTTATTGTAATAATTTTTTAGCTAAGGAAACTCTTCACTTCTTTCTTTTATATTTGAAGCATTTTCAATTAAAATAAATTTTATTTTCCAGAAATAGTTTTAATTTACCCCTAGGCATTATTGAGTTACACAATTTTCCGATTGATTAGTGAAAATTTATGAAAAAAATAAAATACAAGTGACACGAAAAGCTTAAATATTTGAGCAGAAATCATATATTTTTTATTTAGCCGAAATTACAAATTTATTATTAGTTAAAAGTTAAGCAAACACTCGGCACGTTTTATAGCCATTTTTATTGGCTGGAAGCTCTGGAGGGCGTCAAATATTATTGCAGTCGCTTGGCTGTCAGTTGACATGAACTTGACCTCACGGCCATAACTCTCACTTAGGAAACATCAAAGTCGCAGAGCTGTGCAACGGTAGCTTTACGCTTTGATTAACTGTAAATCAAATGCGATGAGATACAGAAGCGGTTAGCACAGGAGCCCCTTTTATGGCCTGTGAAATAGTCGCGGAATAATATTTGTTCTTGTTGTTGTTGTTGTTGTTGTTGTCCTGGGCCATAAGTTATGAGACTTCTGCAGAGCGAGTGATCCATAAAATATCACGTATACGCAGCGCAGGAGGCAAGCCGCAGCGATACACACACACACGCTAACGTACGCGGGCCACACACATACACATACATAGACACAGACGCTTACACGGACGAGAACACACGTAACTGGCGTGTATACCAGATGCGTTTTTATGATTTGTGGCATAATGCCAGGCAGCCAAGCAGCAGCCGATTGTAAATCTATGCGGGTTACCCATCCTAGACCGCTGCCTGCGGTTATTGCCGCCGGGGGTCAGCGTTCTGTGGTTATGCTTGCTTTAACAGTCAGCAAGCGAAATCAGAAATCAGATGTCAGGAGTCAGCAGTCAGCAGTCGGCAGTCGGCAGTCGCAGCAGTCGGTGTCCAGCAGCCAGCAGCCAGCAGCCAGCAGCCGGTAAACGGCAGACGACAGACGGCAACCAGCAGCAGGCAACTGGCAACTGGCAACTGGCAACTGGCAACTGGCAACCGGCATCTGTCACTTTCATCTTTAAACTTTAAATGCGAATGGAAAAGTTTTTTACGCTGAGCTCTGGTCAGAGATTTGGGCATTTGGTCGGCACGTCTTGACAACCATGTCCTGCCGTGCTCCTGGCGGTGCTACGGTGATACGGTGATGCGGTGTTGCGGTGTTGTGGTGGTAGTGCTGGGGCTCCAGTTGTTACTGATGTTGCTGCTGCTGCTGCTGCTGCTGCTGCTGCTGCTGTTACTGATGCTCCAGCTAATCCCCAGTACGTGTCCTGCTAGCCAAACGTTTTCGTAAATATTTATTTATTATTTACTCCTGTTCGTTCTATTGCGCACCTTGTTGTCCAAAAATTGACTTGACATCGCTGCCAGGAGCACAACTTAAGGGGCTCTATTGTGTTGTACGTGCCATTTTCTTGTTGCTGAGCACAACTAAAAGCTGTCAAACACGGCGTATACTTAATATTAATTACATAGACAGCCGCACCAACGAAAGCAAAACAAACGCACTTTGTAATGCCAGTCGGTAATCTTTTCCTGTCACACCCAAAATACACACAAAATCCCTCAAAATGTCATTCAAGGATCCTCCCACTCTCTCTCTCTTCTATCTTTTCTATTCTCGCTTTCTTTATTTCTCTCCCTCGCTGCTCTCTCTCTCAACTTTTTGAAGACGTGATAAGCTTCTCGAGAGTTCACTCAAATGCACTTAAAAAAAAAAAAAATAGCAGTCAAATTAGCTAAAATGTATACCCCATTATAGCGGAACTTAATTATATTATTATATCATTAACTCAGTTAAGGATCGCTCTAATCGCTCTTCGTACACATGGAATACATAACATCACAGGGAAAAGGGCAAAAGTCCTGTTGATTGATGGTCGAGGGGTGAGTGTGTATCGTGCAGAAGAAAATCAGTAAGTTGGAAAAATAATAAATAAATAAAAAATACGCCATAAAAGCAGCTATAATTTTATAACAATTGCCAAACATTTTATATGAAAATATTCTCAAATCTTATAGCAACTACGAATGGAAATATAAATACAAAACTTTTCTAGGTTTGAAATAATTGAAGTACCACAGATTTTCTTCCTGTGTACACACTTTCATTTGTTGCGGCGCAGACGTTGGCCACGTATTGAAAGCGTATGGAACGCCCATCCACTTGTAATTAACACTTAAATTAATTCATATTAATTAAGGTCCATGGCCCAAACGACCAAATGAGAACACACTTAACGCTCTGGGGCTGTTGGCCTTTATTGGGCCAAAATTGGGCAAACCGGGCCGGAACAAACAGCGGCGGAAGTGGGTTGACGCGCGGGGAGGATAAAAGCGAGGTAAACGCATTTAACCTCAACGCAATCAACATGGCAAAGCACAGCAAATACTAGTTAAATAAATAAGAACAACAAATAGCGAAGGACTACTGGCTAGACACAGCCAGGACTCATTAATAAAGGGCCCAAACGCAATATTCCCGCACAGCAGGATACGCAGGATACGCAGAATACACTGAATACGCCGGATACACAGCATACCACAAGTAAAGAACAACAGGAAAAATCCACACGATGGGGCCAAGAAAATATTAATCACGTTTAATAAGTAACAGAAATTAGCAACGCTTCTGTGGCTCGGATCTACGATACATGAGTTTATACGAATTGTGGTCAGTTGTGCTCCAATTGGCTAATTATTAGGTTGCTTTGCTTCGTGTGAGTAGAGGGTCCTGCGAGTACAACTTAAATGTGCGTTGGTCTCTACCAATTGCCTTCAGTACAGTACAATTATTAAAGGAAAAAAAAATAGATTAATAATAAAATAAAAATTAAATAGAAAAAAAAATAATTTAAAAATAAAATAAAAACTAAATTAAAATAAAATAAAAATAAAATAAAAATGAAAATGAAATAAAAATAAAATAAATAACAAACAAAAATAAAATAAAAATAAAATAAAAATAAAATATAAATGAAATAAATATAAAATAAAAATAAAATATAAATAAAATAAAAATAAAATAAAAACAAAATAAAAATAAAATAAAAATAAAGTAAAAATAAAAAAAAAATAAAGTAAGAATAAAATAAAAATAAAGTACAAATAAAATAAACATAAAATAATAATTAAATAAAAATAATATAAAATTAAAAATAAAATTAAAATTCATATTCAAATTCGAATTCAAATTAAAATAAAAATAAGATAAAAATAATATAAAAATAAAATAATAATAAAATAAAAGCATAATAAAAATAAAATAAAAATAAAATACAATTTAAAAAAATAAACTAAAATAAAAATAAATAAATAAATAAAAAAATAATAAAATAAAAATAAAGTAAGAATAAAATAAAAATAAAATGAAAATATTTTTTTTTTTAAATTTAATTCTCATATTATATTTGAATCCTAGGTGCCACCTTCAACTCCTCAAGTGCGTAAGGAATTTGTTCTCCAAGAGTGGAGACTCAGTGAATACCCGGGCAACAAGTGCTCAAATAATTCTGGATCGACATTTCGACACCGAAAACCGATAAGCCTTCAAAAATTCATAAAGAAAACTTTTCCTGACACTGAGCCACTACTTGAGGCTTATGTCAAGTTGACGTTAAGTTCCTTTCCAACTCGAAAAGGAAAATGCGGAGCTCGTCAACTCGTAAACTATGTACACAAAACAGATACGACCACAAGGTATGCGCGAAGGGGTGGAAAGTGGTTAAGGAGTGAAGTGCTGAAAGGTGAAGTGGTGAAAGGTGAGTGGTGAGTGGTGAGTGGGTGGAGGGAATGGGAAGATGAGCAAAGGCTTCTCAAGCTTCAAAAATAAAAACTGTAATCGATATGGAAAATATATTTTTGCATGTTATTGTACGTTATATAACTTAATGATGTTACAAGAAGTGACGCACCCCTCGCCAAGTTCCAGTCCAATTATTTATATAATTTTACTTGCATGGCAAATCGGATAAGCAGTGGAAAGAAATGCGAGGTTCTTGCAGGATACCCGTTAGGGGCCACAAGCTTATGCGTGGCGAAAAATGCTCGAAAGAAAACAGGAATAAATTGTAAAAGTAATAGTAATAGTAACAACAACAAAAAGCTAAAATATAATATTTAAATTTTGATAAAGTGAATAAATGGGTTTTTTATATAACGCATTTAATTGCGGCTCTTTCAACGGTCTCAGCGCTCAAAGTAAAACTATTTGCAGCGTTTATGAAACTCCAATTAAAGTCCAATTAATCGAATTTCGAATAACGAACGAAAATACCTTGAATATATATCATATATATATACATATATATATTTGAAATTATCGCATTAAAAGACAGGCTAAAAAAAATCGGGTAAATTTGTTGGCTTAAATTCAATCAGACCGCTAAAAGCGCTCCATTTTGGCGCTACATCGCACACAAGCAAATTGCTCAGCCAAGCGACCTGCGGACCCCGCCCATGTGCTCGTTTCCACACTGTTTACATATGCAGGTGCTGCCCCCACCCACCTGACGCCTGGCTGATTGCCCATATTTGGGCAAATGCTGGGAGCAAAGACTGAAATTACATTAATATTAATATTTTGCTTAGGGCAACTGGCATAATCAGTGAACTAGTTCCCAGATGTAATCATGTATTCACGAATTTAATTGGCGTATTAATAAAGTGTATTTTGTCACCTATCCCGTTATAAGCCAAACACCTTAGAGGGAAGGGAAAGGGGAGCAGCGATCATAACTCCAAAGGCTTTACTTTGGAGAGATGATATTTATTAATAGATGGATGGGATGATATGTAGAAAGATAGATAGATATATAGATAGGTGGATAGACGAATAAATGGATAGATAGATATTTAAATGCAGGGGTACACATATCGAAAGATAAATGAATAGACCGATAGAAAGATAGATGGATGGATGGATGGATGGATATAAAGATAGATAGATAGATAAAAAGCTAGATGAATAGATATATAGATAGTTAGATAGAAGGGTAGATGGATAGATGAATAGATAGATAGATAGATAGATAGATATATGGATAGTTAGTTAGATGGATGGATAGATATATATAAATAAATGGATAGAAAGATATATGGATGGAATGGTAGATATATCGAAAGATAAAAGATGAATAGATAGATAGATAGATAAATAGATAGATGAATGGACGGATGGATAGATGGAAAGATAGATAAATAGATGGAGGGATGGGTAGGTAGATAGATAAATGGATGGATGGATAGATATATATAAAAATAAATAGATAGAAAGCTAGATAAATAGATGGATAGATAGATAGATAAATATAAGTATGTATATATGTTTATATATATATATATACAAATATTTATATATATGGACTCTTGGGGCATTGTGAAGGTGGCAACCCGCTATTTCGATCGTCGTCGACTGGAACTGTCTTGATCTCTACTGTAGTAAAGGCCGCCATTCGTGTGATGCCACCAGGAAGACAGAGTTGCTAAGATTTTGAGTAGAGTTAAAAAAAAAATGGAAAAACGAACAGCCGCCAGCAGATAGAATTGACTAACAGCCATCTGTTTATTGTTACTATGTTAATAAGCCTACGCCTTACATACGAGGTGTGTTCAAAAAGTAAGGTGACTTTTCAAATTTCGCGGGCAATATATTTTCGATTATCGATTTTTTTGTTTTGTTATGTTGGTACACTCTTCCCTAACATCTGTACCAAGTTTCAAGTGAATCCCCTTTTTTGTTTTGCGTGCTCGGCGATTTTTTGCTATCGAAAAATATGCATCACGATAATGCCCCTGCTCACTCATCTCTGCTTGTAAGGGATTATTTGGCCAAAAACAACACCACAATAATGTCTCAGCCACCATATTAACCGGATTTGGCCCCATGTGACTTTTTCTTGTTCCCAAAACTAAAGAGACCTATGAAAGGACGGAGATTTGCAACGATTGAAGAGATAAAGACTGCATCGCTGGGAGAGCTCAAGGCTATACCGAAAAGTGCTTATGGGAAGTGCTTTGAGGATTGGAAAAACCGTTGGCATAAGTGTATTGTATCTGAGGGGGATTACTTTGAAGGGGACAACATAAATATCGATAAATAAATTAATAGTTTTTCTTGAAAATACAAAGTCACCTTACTTTTTGAACACACCTCGAATATACATATATTTATATATATATTATTTAAATTATTATAATATATACAGATATTTATATATATAGATTCTGAAAGACATTTGCATTTCAAGCCAGAAGCTTGAATATTTTGTCATCAAAGGCTTATAAACCACAGAAGGAATTGGGTGAATTTAAGAGTTGTTGCTGGTGCCGTTTCAGGACTCAAGGAATACCACATCAAGTTATATTTTTTTAAATAATTTTCGATTTGATTTGGTATGCTACTGTTTTGGCCAAAATTTATGGAGTTTGTGTCATTTGAAGGAGCTTATTGCATTTTTATGATAAGTTTGAAATAACTGCACAATTCGATAAAGGTAATTCAAAAACAAATTGTTCCGGGGGTCAAGGGGTGGGACGGCATCGGTCGGAGCTCTGCATTCACTTCCAGCTGAAATAATTTCACGCATAGGAGCACAATACTCTCTGTTCACCCCTTTCCACCCCAACAATCCGCTCAGATCTTGAGAGCTGCTTGGACCAAACAACATGAATCAAGCACACGGAATTTGAGGGGGGATGACATGACGGTTGAGCGGGTGGGGAGGAGGGGTGGAGCATACTACATACAACAGTGAACAACATGAAAGTAAAAATCAACGTGAGGAAAAGAAAGCGAATGAAACAGAAAAGGAAACACACACACACAATCACACACACACACACACACACACACACAAAAACATAACACACAAAATGCAGAAACAGTTTTGGTAAGAAAAAGTAGACGTAACGCTATAAAAAATTACTTATCTGCGCACAAAATGATTTATTGGCCCAAATGGCAAGCAAATAGCATTAAAAGTGTGGTCGGGGTCGAGGTCGGGGTTGGGGCTGGGGTCGGGGTTGGGGTTGGGGTTGGGGTCGGAGTTGGAGTTGGACTTGCTGGCCGAAGGGTTGCCGCATAAATAACCAAAAACGGGAAGCCTTTAAAATCTCAAAATAAAAATCTACATGCAAGCCCAAGGGCCAAGTCCTTAAACACGTTTGACCCAAGATTTCCAAGTCCTGCTTCAAGTAAACTACATAAACAAAGAGTCCTCTTCAGGTTTCAGGTTGAGCCGGAAAGTTAAATTCCAAGCAAACCCTCAAATCGCCCAAACACAAACCTAGACAAAATTCTGTATAAATAAAGGACTTGACTCTGCCACACCTCAAAAGGAATGCATCAGCGATACGAGAAACCTAAACAAGGAAGCAAATCAATTATCAAATAGATCAGATATATTAAGATAGATATATAAAATATAGTATGTAGATATTATATATGAATATATCGAAATATTTTTAAGTAAAATTATGTCTTTTCATAGATCATGAATATATAAGATTAGGAGATGACTTTATTTCGGAATCAACGCTCAAGAATCAAATAAGTATTGTGAAGTATAAAATTTAATAAAATAAAAATTATATATAATAAATATACAACAAATATATATATATATATATATATATATATATATATATCAATCATCAACTTACGCGAAGTACGGCCGAAAAGAGGTCGATGCGAGGGTGGACTTACGGAGATTATAAGAATGGTATAATAACACATAAATACATTTTTATTATATAGTTATTATATGTAAATAAAAACCCAATAATACATATTTTTTTTACTGGACTTACAAAAACTCGAAAGGCGAAGTATAGATTGATTCCAGTTGAAGATGTTGTACTGGATGATCAGATACTCAACAGAGGAAAAGGAACTGTTCTACAGAAACGGATCAATCGAAGCTTTAAACATTACAAAAATGAATTTGGAAATTATATAGTAAGTTTTCTAGGGACTTTTTTTTGTAGGGATCACCTGCACATCCTGGCAAAGGACAGTTCTGGTCTGCCTCCCATACAGCGTACAGGAGCAGAGAGAAGGCTCTTCGCATGTTCAATATAATAATTTTGAGGCCAAAAAAGGCAAGGATGACTTTAAGCTAATGTTCTATTTAATTTATTTATTATATTAAAATTAATATTTTGATCAACTACAAAAGATTTTTTATTTTAAATTTAAATTTAAATTTTCTTAAATATTTCTTTTGCTTTAATGGAAGTTCATTGCTTAAAGACGATTTAAATCGTCAGTCAGGATGAGAACACAGCTTCTATATGGCCTTTTTTTTGTGCCCTTAAAAGTTTATCAGCTGTCGCACGAAACTTAACGAAACTTAACGAAACTAAACGAAACTTGTTGAAAAGTTCATTCCAAAGTTTACAATAGTGGCGATTGAGGTTAGCGCCCCATAAGATTTGATTTTAAATGTTGTGCACATACACAATGCAGAGTAAGCACTTCGGTACACAAGACTCCTTATTGTTAAGTCTTAGTTTCGTCCTTAAAATTGAAGGCATTATTTTTGCAGCTCTAATGAGTTCAGTGAAACTTCAAATGGCAATCCCTGAATACAATTTAAAATTGTAGCATTTTTAGGCGCCCTTTAAAACTCGCTAATTCTCAAAACAAATAAGCCATTAATTGAACATTGATAATTAGCTTGCAGCAATAATAAAATATAAAAATAAAATAAAAAAAAAACATAATTTAATATAAATAGTTGAAAAATGATTTAAACAAGGATATCTACACTTACACCAACTAATTAACAGTCAACCGATGACTCAGGAATGTGGCCACTAGACTTTATATTATTTATGTTTTGTGTAGAATTGAATTACTATCTGATTTTTATTATTTAATTTTTTAGGGCTTCGAAACAATACTACGATAAACCCACAACATTCAGGCAGTGTCCTTTTTGTGCAACTCGTAATCCATTTATACAGTAAACATCAATATTTTTTCTTGTTATGCATGTCATCGACCAGCTTGGCGCTTTGTTGCTGTTCAATCAACCGAGTTCGTAGTTCGTTAAAAAAAAAAAATAATAAAAAAATAAAAAAATAAAAAAAATAATAGTTTTGAGTTCGTCAGTAAATTTAATCAAATAAACAAGTTTTAATTCGTCCGCCCGACTCAGAGATACCTTCACCTCGCACATCCTTTATTTTCGCAGCTCCGAAGCTTAGCTTAAAATAAGTTTTAATATCGCTTAAAATAAGTTTTAGTATCGCTTTAATCAAGCGATCGTTTTTTAAACTCTGCTGAAAATATTTCAATTAAATGCCCGAGATGAAAAATAATAAAAGTGCCAGGAAATATTTTCCATAAAATTGGCGAAATTTCAAATTGACATTGGGCTTTGTTTTGAAAAGAAAAGAAGAGAAAAAAATCATTTTGAGTGAACATTTGAAAGGCAAATAAAATCCCAGGTACGAATTTTTAGCAACTGTGTAAATATGTTCGACATTTAAAGGACTTCAAATATAAACTAAAATCTGCAGCTCATATTGAGACAAGTTCTTCAAGCTGTGAGCTGTGAGCTGTGATTGTCTCTATTAAAAATTTTATTTTAGATATTTACGCATTTTGATATTTTAATTGAATAACTTAAGAAAATATTTAATGCCTTTTAAGCAGGACAATGGGCACAAAACATTTTTAAAATAAAATTTAAAAAAAACAACAAAAATAAACAAAAAAAAAATAACAAGAGGCAAAAAATAAAAACAAAAAATGTATATTAAAATAACACAAATATTGAGACATACAATATTTTAAAATAAAAACTAAACAAATTAATAAAAAAAAAAAATTACAAGGAGCACAAAAATAAAAAGGAAAAAAATAAATATTAAAATAAATAATAAAAAATAAAATAAAAAAAATAACACAAATATCAAGGCATACAAAGTTTTAAAATAAAAACTAAACAAATTATAAAAAATAATAACAAGAGGTACATAAATAAAAAGAAAAAATTTATATTAAAATAAATAATAAAAAATAAAATAAAAAAATAAAACACAAATACCAAGGCATACAAAATTAAAAAAAAAAAAAAAATTAAACAAATTAATAAAAAAAAAAATAACAAGAGGCACATAAATAAAAAATAAATATTAAAATAACACACAAATCGAAGCATGTAAAATTTTAAAATGAAAATTAAGCAAATTAATAAAAAATAAAAAAATATTCTAGAAAAAAAATATTTTCTTTTGAAGCGCACAACCTTATCCTTTGTAAATGTCAAAGTATTTATATGCTTAGTTGTGGGATATAAATTAAAAAAAAAATAAATTAAAATCTATTTACTTTCAAATATTTTGGTCAAAAGCGTTAATAACTGTGTAAAAATAGACGCACATCTTATAAAATATGTTCCATGTCCCACGTTCCATGTCCCATGTCCCATGCCCCGTTGAGTCCTTGGGTTAGACAAATGATGCGAGTGTCACCATACACTTCTCGGAAGTTGGCTCACATTTATAATTGTAAAAGTTTATGATACATCCCATGTAACCAGTTGATGGAGAAGACAGGGTATAAAAAATGTTGCCAGAGTCACTTTAAATGTATTTTTGCAATTTTAATGAATTGAAATGCATGTGGGCTCAGGCTCAGCGGTGTAAATGTTGAGGCGCCGCCAGACACGCGCAGCTATCACCGCCGACATCGCTGCAGCCCCATCAACCCTTACATAGCTTCAAGGCATTTTTTCAAACTGTATTTGTGTGCAAAGTATGTAAGCGTGTGTGTGCGTGTGTATGTGTGTGTGTACGCGCGTGTGTGTGTATGTGTGTGTGTGTGTTTAAATGCAAATTACATTTCATTTCATTATAGTATGCGGCATTTTCATGTTGGGCATGAAATGAAAATGCAAAAAGTGCTGCATGCGAAACGAGCTTAAAATGGCGGCCGTTAACGTTACACAGTTAGAGCCGGAATCAAGCCCGTAGTCTGAGTCGGAGTCGGAGTCGTTGCCGGAGTCTGAGTCTGAGTCGCAGTCAGAGCTGGCGTTGGCGTTGGAGTCGGAATTGCTATCGTAGTAAATACCAGTTGAACTCAACCACTCAGAAACACACAGATACACATACACACACCTACACATGCACATACACACCCGGGTAGAAAGAGAAACATACACACACTAACACACAGACGCTTATTCTTACACAGGACGACAGTTATGAACATTCACGCTAATGCGTTGTGAATGCTCAAGCATTTTATGCACCCTGTGGAAAAATGATAGCAACGGGGAATGCACAGCCTCAGGAGCAGCAACAAGGACATAAATATTATTTTATATATTTATATCCACTCAGAGAAATGCTTTGAGGACTCACACCCTTCAATAGGCTCTCATCTCAAAGGTTACTCCACGATAGGTAACAATCATACATTGCGTATGTCCAGTAGGAATCGAGGGTATCTGATGGGCCCCCCCTCCCATTGTGGGTGGCGGCATTTATGCTTGTTTTTATATATATATATATAAATAACTGTAAGCAAGTGTTGCGCATCGCGTTGGATGAAAAGGAGCTGTCCTGCGTCTGGGCCTGCCCCCACGCTCCGTCTTCTATGCCACTGGCTGTCTCCTCCGGATTGTCTCCGAACTCCCACCTGGCTCGTCCAGTGAAGCGTCTACACAGGTGCATTTCATATTTTTTCTATTTTTTCTTCTTTTTTTTCCCTGGTGTCCTGGCGCCTTTCCCCCAACGCTGCTTTGCATTGAAAATGAAATTACGTTTAAGATTTAAAGTGCACTGCACAAATTGCCATTTGTCGTGCGCTTCTAAATATAATGAAATATAATCAAATTTTCTCCAAAGCAGAAGAAATTGTGTTAGGTTCCTTAAGGAAGTGGCTAAGCAGCCACGATGAGCTATAAAGCTCTCTCTCTCTCTCTCGAGCGGATAGGATCACTTTTGTATCTGGGACGCACAAGCACCTGAATTCAACACTCAACTAGTAAAACAATCAGTTTCTTAGTATAAATATCATTTATATTATGCAATTCACATTATACAGCAAAATATCCTTCACAAGCTTTTTAGGTCCTTTGATGATTACCCTCTTAATTCGACTTAACAAAATCTTAGAACAGACTCAAAGAAGCCCCGAAACAAACATGGCTTTAAAATTGAAATTTTATTTGGTTTTTAAAATTTTTCAATTTTATTCTATTTAAATAAATAATTATGTAATATTTATATATTGATTAAATAATATTAAAAAATAAATATCAATAAAATAAATGTAAATAAAATAAAATAATAAAACTAACTCCTTAAAAGACATCGCTGTTAAATTTCTACAGAAATGCATGCAATGTTAATTAACAGAGCTGCCTCCACCCTTAACATTGATAATATGATTTCTTATTGGAAAGACAAAAATCAAAAAATAATAAAAAGTTTAATTAAAGGTTCAATTAAGTTGCAGCTCCATCATGTGCCCCCGAGGCAGGCATTATTTTCGACTGCAGCATTTATAGCTAAAAGTTGACCCAAATAGCGGGAAAAAAGTCAGAAAGTCAGAAAGTCAGAAAGTCGGAAAGTCAGAAAGTCAGAAAGAGAAAAATATTAAACGCAAAACTAGAGAATAAAACATTGCAGACTTGCAATGAAATTACACATACGCACTGTGTGTCGCATGGGGCAGACATGGTTGGGCGGGTGCATGTTGTTATTTTTGCTGCTAATTTAGTGGCGCACTCATTTCGCCCATCCGGCCAGACTCGCCCACCGCCCGCCGCCCACCGCCCACCGCTTCCGCTCCTGCCAGCGTCGTCGTCTAATGCCAATCCCTCTAAAAAGTATGGCCCATAAAGTTTTGCAGCTAACTCAACCAGCACGCAGTGCATATTTCGTTAGGAAATCCTTGTAAGCCACAAAGACTTGAAAATTTGTGCGGAGCCACAAATTTCATGGGAATAAAATTGCAACGAAATAAACTAACACAAGCACAAGCAGAAGCACAAAACACACCCACAGCACAACAACAACAACAAAACAACAACAACAACAGCAACAAACCAAGTAACAAGAAAACAACATCAAAAGAACGTCGAAAATGCTTGAAGTGAAAAGCACTCGAAAAATCAGCGGCAAAAACCAAAAACGAACGGGCACTCAATACAATCTGATTTGGGATTGGATGGACGGATGGATGGATGGATGGACGGATGGATAGATGGATGGAAGGATGGATGGATGGAAGGCTGGAAGGATGGATGAAAGGACGGCTGGATGGAAGGACGGATGGATGGATGGATGGAAGGACGGCTGTATGGATAAATGGATGGATGCTAGGATGGATGGATGGAAGGACGGATGGATGGATGGATGGACGGATGGATGGCTGGATGGACGGATGGATGGCTGGATGAATGGCTGGATAGACGAAGGGGCTTTGAACTGGACTGGTAAATGCAGCAGCAAACCAATCGATTTGGCAATGCGTACTAGTTTCCAATTAAAAGTTTACTAATTATTTCTAAAGTTTTGTGCAGCGATCAATGAGCACTGAGCATGCAAGCCGCCAGCTCCGGACTGGCACTCAGAGAAGAACAGCCTGAAAATCCTGCCGCAAATTGGTTACGACTGTGGATATGTCTGCGTGTCAATGTGTATATGCATACGTGTGTCTATTCGCGTGTAAGCATGTGTGTGTGTGTGCCTGTGTGTGTGTGTCTGTATGTAAACCATGTGCTACGAGGTGCGCCGGCCAGACCAGTCAACCCTTTTGCCAATGAGACGCCATGGACGTGCTTGTGTCCTCCACATCGTCAACATCGGCTGCCAGTAATTGAGTATGCGTTGACTTTTGTTAATTTCGCTGCGTTATGGGCCGGGGCATGTGTTTGCTGGTTCCGCCATTTTGTTGCCATACATGCACACACACACGCACACCCCTACAGAGACACACACATGAAATTGCTTGCATTGAAGTAGTCAATCAAAGCACTAATCGATTACCGTCGCGTCCATTTGATACAATGACTCCGTGGAAGCGGTTTCTGGCATTAACAGCAATTGCATTTCGCTCTCCTGGCCAAGTTGATTGTCATCATCATTGGCTTCACCCAGAGTCTGCGACATTTTCATTATTTTTGCAGCCTAACGAGTTTTTCAAGTCTCTTGATTGGCAACCAATCGAAGTGTCAAATGGCCCCAAGGTGCACGCAGATGATGTTCCTCGGCTCATCCTTCGCTCTTCTCCTGTGATGTCTTCAACTATGAGCAGTTCGTATTTCAAATCTTCATTAAAATAAAATATTATATAAATTGAGAGTCCCAAGTGAGTTCTATTTCAAATCAAGATTCCTGAATATATCCTGAATATATAGCCAGATATATGGTAAGTCGTTCTAAAACATAACCTAATTAAAGGACACGGGACGATGTCGATATCATCGCACAGTTGGCAGCATCAGTGGAATGATTAAATCTTAATATCCACTGCCCGCGGGGGAGGGTTGAGGGGGCAGGGGGATGGGGGTTTATATTGTAAATATAATCGATCATATTGTGTTTTGTTAGAGGCAGACAAATCCTTTCCAATTACATTGTAAAGTAATTGTCAAGCACTTCGGAATGCATTTCACTGGCAAAACAAACATCAGGGAAGTCAAATGACAAATAGCTCGACTACAAATAATACAAGCTCTGCAGTGTGTGTATCTGATAGATACATATCAACGAAATTCCTATATCAATGGCAATTGAAAATGCGCCAGCACTTTGCCAGCGACCAATATTTGTTATTGCAGTCCGCACGATGGGTATGCGTGTGTGTGTGTGTGTAGGGTGTGTAGGGTGTGCGGTATACCGGATAATGGGGTATATGGGGTATACAGGGTGTCTAGGGTGCCTGGGATGAATGGAGTGTATGCTGGGTATTCACGGGTGGCAGCTGGTCGTAAGTGGTATGTAAGTGTATGCGTGAGTAAATTTAGTCGGGTAGAGGGGGGTGGGGGGAACAGTAACTATCGACGCATTTGTCGCCGATTTGTTGGCGTCATTATGGCTCGTCATATGGGGTGGCTATGGGCTGGCAGTGCACTGGATAAGCAACGGGAAGGTTTCAATTCTCATCCTTCGTCCACAATGGAGCAGCCATCGATAGTCCACCTCTTGATGCCAATGTTGACGCACTTAACATTGCAATTTGCAAGCGCTGCTTTATTTTCCGATGCCATACGCGTCGTATACGCAATTCGAGGCAATGCATTGTTTAATCTACAATGCAATGCCACCACGCCCACATTCTACTCCCACTTAAACAACTCGACTGGATTTGTCTATTGTTTAAGCATGTGTGTGTATGTGTGTGTATATGTGCATGTGTGTGTGTGTGTGTGCTTGTACGAATTTTGTGTGTGCGGTCTCTTAATTATTTTTGCCAGTAATGTTTTGTAAATTTGCCAACTGCTGCACGTCTCTCGCCGAACCCTCGACTCTCGGCTGGAAGCGAGCATTATATAATATAATAGTGATTCATTATAAAAATATTAATTAAATGTTGACGATTGTCGATAGACTCATTCAAATGAAAAACATTGCTGAATAAATATTTGAAGCCATTCAAGTGCCATAAAATAAATAATTTTGACATTTGCAAAGAAATTTAATTAAATAATTTATTATTCGGTTGCTATGACTTTATTTATGAATCAACTTTTTCTAATTATTTATACAAGAATTAAATTAATTAAATGATTACAAATGAATTAAATTATTATCAAAATTGAATTGAATCTGTGAAGTTCCGTTAAATAAAGGAGTATCTGCTGGTCGACCCTTTTTAAATGTAAGTCTTCAGTTGTTTTTACTGCTTTGTATTCTTACTTTACTCACACACACACACACACACACACATGCACACACTGGACTATCACGTTTGTTATCATTGTTGTTGTTCTCTGAGTTTTCCTTGATTCTATTGCCAATGTTTGGAAAATTTTTACAGTTGGAACGAACGCATAAAGGGATTGGGGACTGGCGGCCCAACAAACTTCACAGCACGTGATCGCAGTGACTATAAGTACACACAGGCACACACACACACACATACGCAATCAAACAAACATGTATACATTTATACAGTGAGTTATAAATGTACTAACACACGTTTCACTCTTATGGCATTTTATTGGCAGCATTTTATTTGAAGCGCGTGAGTGGTAAGAAACGTTTTGTATTTGCCACTGCCACTGCCTCTGCTCCTGCCTCTGCCCCTGCCGCTGCCTCTGCCGCTGTCGCAGCCATTGTTTTTGTTTATGTTTTTCCTTTTGTTTATTATGCATATGATGGAAACCACCATAAAGTAGATTGATGACTCAGTCATAGAATAATAAAGCATTAAATACGTGAATTAGTTTATTCAGAGCTCAGAACTTTCTTCTGCCATCCACGGGCCACGCCTCTGCGACTACACTTCCTTCGAGCAGTCTGTAGTCACTGCCTTAGATTAATATAAGACAATAATATTAATTCCGAGAAAGAAGCCATACTTTATGGCTAACTTTTGATGTCCTGGCATTGTTCTTGCAGCAAGTATAAAACTTTCCCTTTTGCTTCGTCCGATCTGAACTCATTTCCAGAACTTCAATTGAATTGTTACAGTTCCGATTAAAAATTGAACCGTTTAATTGTATTGCAATGAAAATTTTTATAGTTGCATCTCAAAATTTGTTTTATGCGCTCAGAAGTTGTGGAGCTTCGTGGCCAGGACCAAAATCGCTTTAAAATGCGGCTCTTGAATTTACGAGCAGCTTTCCGACTATGTCAAAAAGGTTCTTTCCTGCATATGTCATTGTTGTTGTTGTTTGTGTTGTTGTTGGCAGTTTTTGTATTGTTGTTGGTGGTGTGCTTGTGTTGTTGTTTTATAGCTGTTTAAACAAACGACAATGCAACACGTCAACACACAGCTGGCAGTTACAGCTTTGCGCCTGTGCCCTAAACAAATTTTATTTGCACACACACTTCGAGAAAAAGTTTTCCCATTGCCGGAGGCTTTTGGCCGCTATTGGAGGAAAGGAAAAACTGCATGTTTGCGATTTTCATCTTGTGCGAGTTTATTTAGTGCCTGTCCTTAGCACCGGCCCCACTCCCACGCCCACGCCCACGCCCACTACACACTTGTTCTTCTACTCCCGCAATGCGATTGCTCCACATATTCACCCAGTCGACTGGCTGCAACGTCACTCGGGGGGCGGGATTTGAGGGGAACTGCGGAAACAGCAAGCTCCGGGTAGCTGCTGTCTGGCGGCATCCGAGTGTGCTCAAGTCAAATAGTCAAGCTGTCAAACTGCATGTCGATATATTCTTTAGCGTCTACTTTGGCTGCCTTACTATAATGATTTTAGTTGTCAGATGTTGTTGCCCGTTTGACGGGGCGTATGCGCAATTTTGCAGCCTGATTGAAATAAATCGTCTGCACACTTTGCTACACGCACACACACGCATGTGAGAGTCTCTGGGTATTCTTAAGAATGTGTGCGTGTGCTTGTGCGTGTGTGTGTGTGCGTGTGTGTGTGTGCGTGTGTGTGTGTGTGTGTGTGTGTGAGCGCTTGTTCGCGTATGTATTTATGTCGGTCGCATTTGGCATGACCTGCTTTTTATTTATTTATGAAATATTACGATTTTTTCACAGCCGAGCCAATTGACATTTTAGGTTGCTTTAAATTGAAGAAGAAGAAGAAGATACGCCCATCTTAAAGTCCATCAAGGAGCAAAATGCCGATACGTTTGTTTATTTGCAGGAGTGCAAACGCATAAATCATATATGAATTTATGTGAACGAAACAATCCAAAGCCCAAATAATGTTTATGACTTTTTCGTTAAATAAATACACAAAAAAAAAAAAAATAAATAAATATAAAAAAAAAATAAATAAATATAAAAAAAAAATAAATAAATATAAAAAAAAAATAAATAAATATAAAAAAAAAATAAATAAATATAAAAAAAAAATAAATAAATATAAAAAAAAAATAAATAAAAATAAAAAAAAAATAAACAAATATAAAAACAACCATTCATTCACTTCATCCCTAATATTTGATTTGAATGTTGAATAAATATAATGAATAAATATATAATTGGGGCCATTCAGTTGTTTGTGCATACGATTAGTGCACACAAAGCCAACTAATTATTCGTCTATTCACGCACTTTTTGCACACTATTCGCATTATCCTTCTAATTATTCGTTTATTACATATTTTCCATATGCAATCAATTTTTAGTTTCACCCTCGTACCTCATTTTTAGTATTTATTTGTGTATCAATCAGCTCATCTCTTCATCGAGTATCCAACCATTCAAATATATAATAATATATACATTAGTGGATAAATATTATATCATAGCAAATATTATATTTTACATACATGCAAAAAGTATTTAAATATTTCCCTTTGATTTGTTGTTTACCACCCCCTCCCCCGTCCCGAGTCACAGCCCCTGCTGTCTCGTTTAAGCCGCAGGAATTTTAAGCAAAAACTTGCCACTTTATGTTGTTCAGTTGCAAATTTGTCATTTTCATTTTTTGTCTTCGCTGCTTGACTTATTATGGATATTTTCTGCTCCTCTTATCCTTTTTATTTTTTCTCTTAGGGCTCCAAAGTGACCTCCTTGTGTAAGAGTAAGTCTGCCGCATGCCAACTGCCTCTGAGCTATAACTTTATCTTGTGCTGTGACAATCTCGGCTCTGATTAATTGCTACCTCTTAACGCCGCGGCTGACCACTCGAGTGCCATCAGCTAAGAGGGCTTGCTTCACTTGAATCCCAGCAAGACTCTCTGCCTTCCTTGACTTGAGACCTGACACAGCCAGCCATCCAACTAGGCAACCAGCCAGCCAGCCAGTCAGCCAGCCAGCCAAGCAGATGGTCTGCCAACCCATTTGCCAAAAGGTCGAATTAATAACACGTTTTACCCCTTTGCATCCCTTGACACACACACACACACACACACACACACAAACACAAACACACGCACACACACACAGACAGATTTTCATACTGTAAGGATCAAAATTGCTCTGCGTCTGGGCTTTCGCTGGACACACAACATGCATTGGGATGCATTTTTAATTAATAAATATTAAGCCGGCACAATTGGCCACAGGACGAACCTTTCGAAGGCCGACCACTTTGCTCCTTTGACACGATTTTAAGGCATGGCCCAAAAAATTCAACAGAAATTCCCATTTCATTTGGCTTAAGTCATAAAAAAAAAGCTGTCACCCAGCAACAACAACAATTTGGGGCTTTAAGTGGCAGGTTAAGGCTTGCGATTAAATAGATCAACTCTTTAAACAGGATTAAGTCATAAACGTAAACACAAAGTTTAAAAAAAAAAAAAAAAAAAAAAGTATTGATTAATTAAGATTATTTAATTAAGCGGCGTTGGTAGCCACATAAAAAATATGTGAAAATGTAAATTTGCGGCAAAAATATGTAAGTATAATTATTTAATGAGCGTTTGGTATTTTTGTTCTCATAATAAAAAATACCTTATGGCAGACCAAATAACGGCACATTCCACTCCGACATCCTGGCCAGATGAATAACCCAATTAATGAACTTTCGGCTATCAAATCAAAACTGAATTGCACCGCCAATTAGCTCGATTCGCATTGGCAACAAATAAGGACAAAATGTGCAAACATCGAGAGTTGAAATAAAAGTCAAAATAAATAGTCATCAGCTGGCAAGGACAGCGAGAGAGACAGAGAGAGAGAGAGAGAGAGAGAGAGAGAGAGAGAGAGAGAGAGAGAGAGAGACAAAGTCAAAGTCAAAGTCATTATCTTTGTTGAAAATTGTCTAATGAACCCATTTGCAAACATTACTTAAATGATATTCTGATGTCCATAAGTTTGGAAGTCCTTAACCAACATTTACTCCAATTAGAGGAAAGCCTTTAAAATGCAGCCAATGCTTGGCCTGGCGACAAGGACGACGACGAGGCGACGGGGCGACGAGCACAATAAAATGCAAGAACAACTCAAATAATGGCAACAACAAGAATAACAGGAGCAGCAGGAGGAGGAGCAGCAGCAGCAGCAGGAGGAGAGGCTGGAGTAGAAGCAGCCCAGAACAACAACAAACATATAAACAACAGCAAGGACCATGTTATAGATACAATTGTGTTTGTTCTGTAATTACACAAATGCATTTATGTTGCAAAGAGACCGAGACACATTTATTCACACATGGACAAAGTTGCAGACGTTTTGTATTTGTGCGGCCATTCAGAACAGAGCAAAACACAACAAAACATCAAGAGCAAATACACACACACAGCGCACACACACACACACACACGCAGAGTCTCACAAAAATAAAAGTCCATACAGCCAAAGTGTAAACAAAATATATACATGCATGCCAACATTTTAGACACACACGGTTGCACACGCATACACACACACTCATACACACATTGAGATAGGGGCACACATACATACATACATTCTGAAATATACGCAGTGTGTGTGTGTGTGATACACACATAATCTGTGGCATTTTCATTTGGCTGCTTTAGGACAAAAGCGAACGGGCTCAGACTTAATTAAAATTTCATTGTGTGTGGTTCACCTTTTGGCTGGTTTTTTCACATTTTGATTTTACCCTTCGTCAGTTGGACAATTGTTTTTGTGCTAATGCGTTTTGGAACCTCTTTTAGCCCCACCCGCCCTCTCCACTCCACCCACCATCCCATATTGCTTGGGCCCCACTCTTGAGACACACACAGACAATGGCTACTTGTTAGAGCAACATTCCTTGCCATTTTCACCACTCACCACCCACCGCCCTCCGCCCATTTTATGCAATTTTCTTTTCTGCCCGAAATAAGCGGAAACTTTACAAAAGGATGCGATGCCAATTTGTAGGGACGACCACACACACACACACGTATATGTATATATATGGAAAGACTTGCTGATAATTGGCGAATTTTGGTCCAAGAGACGAGGCCACTAATTTGCAAAATTGGTCAAATAATTGGCCAGCATGATGTATTTCATTTAAATTTAAACGTCGCTCCAATTCCATGAGAAAGCAACCACATAGCCAGCCACAACACCAGCTCCACCACCCACACCATCTACGCCAACCACACCATCTACGCCAGCCACTCCACCTACGCCAGCCACTCCACCTACGCCACTCCACCTACACCACACGTCGAAAGTTAGCCACACGAATTTCGCTCAGCTTTCAGACATTCTGACGTATCATGTCCTCACGACAAAGGATACACAATCAAGCAGCAAGCAACTTTACATTATTTACCCAAGCTGTGCCATCCTTTCCGCTACTCCAAGCATAATATCCATAAGGAAATATATGTATATATATGTATAGAGCCCCATCCGCAGCCAGGACTGAACTTTAAAAGTGGCCCATGGAATGTGGCGTGTATGTAATTAAAGGTATCCAATGCATACTTATCCGGAACTTATCTCATAAGCTCGTGCAATAATGGAGCTACCTTTAACTTTCACTGCGAACTAGTTTTACCGTTAGAAATTCCTAAAACTTTGACTATTTCCAAGTATCTGTTTAATCAACATTCCCCGGAAAATGTGTGCAACAATGTTTTCCATGGCTTTTGCTCGGGCTTTTCGCCACTTTAAGTTTCAGCCTTGCGTAAAAACTTTTATACATTATGAAATCTACTATAATATTGTACAATATATGTATTATATTTGAGTTACATCGAGTGCTTAACTTTTAGTTGTTCAAATGATTAAGTCGAGCTTAAAAAAAGATTTTCTCAAAACTCGAGAAGAGTATTTCCACTTCCAAGCAGTCATGTTTTAATGGCTTCTGCAGGTGTTTTGCAGGTGCTTGGGACTCTGTTGTTTGTTTACTTTAGATAGCCAACAGAATGATTAAGTTAAGCAAATTGATGTTTAACGGGAAATAAACAACAACAATTGTTATACGCATAGGCAGGCAGTCGCTTTAAAGCGCTGCGTCATCCGCCAAAGAAAAGGCAGATATTGAGGGTAAATACATTTTCCGTTATAAAATCAATAATAAATTTCATAATGCGTATAAGAAAATTAATGATGTTCAGGCTCACGCCTGCGACTGCTCTCAATGTCCTTTGACTGTCGCCTGGAGTAGGGGCAATATGAACGATGGGCAAACCACGTCGAGGGTCTCACATCACGCCCCAGCGACGACATAGATATAGACATATAGACATACAGACATATAGACATACAGACATATAGACATACATATTAAGTGATACCATATTTATGGGTCAGCTGATTTTTGCGCATTTTTGTATTCTCTTTAGCATTAATGGCACTTCTGTCATCATTTATTATCGACTGCCTGCATATGTTCACATACAAGTGGATATCAGCCATACAAATAATGACTGAGGGTCGTTAAAGGCAACCGAGTATAGATACAATACCCACACACCAATAACCATAGATAAAACAACAACTACAGACACAAGTACGTGTCTGTGCGTAACAATGAACTAAAGGTTGCTACAAAATATAATTCGTTATCCTGGCGGCTCTGCCTCTTTTGTATTTTTAAATAAATCAAACTCAAATATTTCTGTTCAATTCAATTTTTTGTTATTTTTCCACAATCAAATGGTTGTTGTCCGGAATAAGAAGATAATCGAGAATCTTTTCTAACCACTTTCATACAGTAAAGGGAATAAATCTAATTTATTAATTATATAATAGGTTTCAAAAAAATGTAAAAAAAAGACAGCATTTTTAGTTAGTTTGAGACAGAAAAAAACGCTTACTCCATTTAAAAAAAATCACCATCTTGATATAAATATAAAAATTCAAATATGAACTTAACTTATTTATTCACCATCCACAAATGGTTGTTGTCCGTAACGAGAAGATCATTGAGAATAGTTTCAAAGTTATTGTATTGCTTAATGCATTGACTATAGTCGAAGGAATAAAACTAATATATTAATTAAATATTAATAATGGACAAAGAAGTGTACAAAAAAAAAAAATCATTATACAGACAGAAAAAAAAGCTATTTAAATAGAAATATTCAAATATAAACTCAACTTATTTATTCACCATCCATACATGGTAGTTGTCCGGAATAAAAAGATTACTAAGAAAATTTTCTATATATGAACTCAACTTATTTATTCACCACCCACAAATGGTTGCTGTCCGAAATAAAAAGATCATTGAGAATATTTTAAAAGCAATGGCATTGCCTAATGCATTGACTACAGTGAAGGGAATATATTTAATGTATTAATTACATTTAAGAGGTTTTAAGCTAATGGACAAAGAAGTGTAAAAAAAAACAACAGCATTTTATTGTACATTTAGTTCGAGACAGAATAAAACACTATTTAAATATTTAAACATAAATATTAAAATATGAACTCAACTTATTTATTCACCATCCACAAATGGTTGCTGTCCGGACTGTCCGGAATGAGACTGACCACAAGCGCATTTATAATACGTCCAAAGCAATAAAGTAATTTAGGAATTAAATAAAATCAATCAAAAAACCAAAACTTATTCATGCGTTCAATTTTTATTAAAAGGTATTAATCTTATCAGTTTATTTCAACAAATAGAAATTTTATGGATTCTCCTTTTACCATAAATATAAATATATTTATTTTATGCCCGAATAAAATGTTTATTTCATTTAAAATAAAATCACTAAATTAAGGCTTTTGCAAGGATAACTAATTTAACAGCTTAAAATTGAGTTTTCCTGCCAATTGCAAGCTGAAAATATTCGCAAACTTGCATTTTAGCCCCAACTTTGTTTCAGCCACTTAAACATAGAGCCAAGTTCAGTGAAACTAATCCCAATTGTAATGTAATGTAAACTTTGCAGAGAGCAGGTAAAAAGCTTTGAAAACTTTCGCCTTATTATTATAAATAATGAAATTATTTTCCGAATTTCTTGCTGCCTAATAATATTCAAGGCATTTAGATACTTGTATAAAATATACTATAATTCAAATTATAATGTAAACTTGTCTATTATATCCTAGAAAATCGCTTGCTTCCAGTTTAATGGTTCCTCGATACAAATTTTGCAGCTTCCCTCGATGTGTGCTTCTAAGTGTTCATTTAAAATGGTATTCGAATAGACAGCGTGAGTACATGTGTGTGAATATGTGTGTGTGTGTGTGTGTGTGTGTGTGTTTCTATGGGTATATAAATTTGTAGTCGCATCTATTTACAAATTAAGTGCAGCACAATAGAGTGTGTAGTGTGTGAGTGTGAGCGTGTGTGTGTGCGTGTGCGAGTATTGTTAGCCCATGTACACCCCAGCACAGGCACACATACACATGCACCCAATGTAGTCCCTTTCGTTGGGAGTGATTGAGTTATGCATGCGACTCGGAACCTATTTCATTTGATAAATAATATATTCCTTACAAAAATATTTCACAATCCGTTCGTCGATTTTGGGGGCCAGAGAGCAGAATGTGTGGAATTCCGAATACCAAACAAAGCCTGAATTCTCAGACGCATTCGAAAGAAAATGCCTTGACTCCACTCAAGTGTATTTAATATTCAGGAAAATCAATAAACCAAATCCAAGGTGAAAGTTACAGGTGAAAGGGGAGCCAAAAATATAGAAGGTAAATTTTGGCATGCAAATTTCTAATTGCATAGTTTTCAGTAATCTGTAAAGGATATCTGCTAGTCGAACATTCCCATCCATCAAATGGCTTTTTCACTTCTTGCCTTTGTATTTGTATTTGTGTTTGTATTTGTATTTGTATTTGCATTTGTGTTTGCGTCTGTGTGCGTAGTTGTGTTCACTAGCGCCGCCGCAGTGCACACAGCGTTGGCAAATTTACCATAAAACTTCATCATTTGTTGCCTAATTGTGTGCCAATTTTCCAAATCCTGCCTTTCCATCCCCACACTCCAATCTCCTATCCCCCCTCTCCTATCTCCTATACCCATTAGCCCCGTCACATCACCCACACCTAACGCCAACGCAGCATTAAAACTGTTGCATAATTTGCATGACAGGCGCTTTCGAATTTGGCACTTAACTGAGAAGGACTGGGAAGGCTTTTCGCTGCCAGGAGTTGACATTTCAGTCAATGGAGGCACTGATTGATCCCACTGTTGGAGTGTCATAAGAGCAGACTTTACTGTGGCCCCCAAACAAGCTATCAACGTGCGCAAACACAGGCAACTCATCATCTAATTAAACGCATATAAAACTCCAAGCCTCCTGAAACTGCGAGCAGCGATTCGCAGCATCCGATTTTCTACTATTTTTTATAAATAAATTAAATTTCCTTTTTTTAATTTTTTTTTTTCACATTTATTTATCCTAAAGCAACCTTCTAATTTAGCCACTTATTAACATGTAAGGAGAGCTACGCTTTAAAAAGCTTCTTAAAATTTTCTAGTATTAAAATAGAAAAATGTCATTACTTACCCCTTGGATTATTTTTAGATTTGTTGACGATACCTGAAAATAAATTTCACAAATATTATTCGATTTATTTGAAAAAAAAAAAAAAAATAATAAATAAACAAATGTGGGTCAAAGTTATTTTTTGAATAATTATGACACTGACATTTGAAAATAAACAACTAAATAAATGCGAAACTTTAGAGTCTCAAAATAATTCCTATTGACATTTTGACGTTTATGTGAAGTTTATTTAGGCCATGCTCAAATTTTGAGGTTGAGTTTTGGTTTCTCCAAATATTTGTCATCAATATGCAAATCGACTTTTAAAATATTCCTAAAATGCTTAACCTGCTGGTCGTCCACACTTGACTTGTCTTAAATTGCCTGTCGGCTATGAAGCTTTTTTCATTTCAATTCCCTTGCCCATTCCCATGCCCATTCACATTCACATACACATTCACATACACATTCACATTCGCATACACATTCACATTCACATTCACATTCACATTCACATTCACATTCACGTTCATTTCTATCTCAATTTCTCCTTAAGGATGAGGACTCCCTGGCGAGCAGATCCCAAATGTGGGCAACTCTCAATTTTACGGCCAACGCTTCGAGTCGATGTCAAAAAGACAAAAAGTAAGAAAGCCAGAAAGAGTGTGAACTGCGTGTGTGTGTGTGTGTGTGTGTGAGAGACGGAACAAGTTGGAAAGACAATGTATAACCAGGAATGGAAGGAGATACCAAGTCCCTAACTAGATCCGCACTTCAAAGTGTCGATAAAGTCGAAGGTGGCGCCCGCCACAAAAACTATTGACAACTGTGTAATTTTATACGTTCGAGTCGTGTGCGGGGGAGGGGCGAGCGGCGAGGAGTGAGGATCGGGAAATATTTTTTAATAAAATTCTGTTGCAAAGTTGAACCTATGTCCAAATGGGAGCGCGGCTCAAGGCACTAAAGTGCCGGCTTTTGTGGTCAAATTGAGATGTAGCTGGCAGGCACCCATATCAAAAGTTGGACATGAGGCGGCAAATTCAGGATTCAGGGCAGCAGAGCTTGCTCCTGCGAAATGAGGCAGTGCTCCTTCCGATCATCTGCTTTATTCTTATTCTCATTTCATATTTATAATCCTATTTGTAGCTTCGCTAGCGATTAGCTTGGCCATTAATTAAATTGGCCAACTGTTCGCCGACCCTTTGGAAGGGAAGCCAAGCGCCGCTTAAAGTCGATAATGAGATTTTTTTTTTCTTTCTTGACTTTAAGCCGCTTCTTAAGTTGGCTAAAAGAAAGAAAGGAAGTTAGAAACAGATGTCCCAGTGTTATAGTCATCCTATTTAACGCACAATTTTCATAGAGTTTTGCGGGTGTGCAAAAGTTTAAATTGAAGTCCCCCTCCTCCTCCTCCTCCTGCTCCTGCTCCTCCTTCTCCTCCCCTCTCACCCATGTCCTTGTACCCAGAAACTTTTCGAATTGCCCGTGCTAAATGATTTTGAATGCCGGTCACTTTTGCCACTAAGCATTTTGTAGTGCTTAAGCCAAAGTCTGGCGCCTTCCCGACCAACGGAGCGGCTTCCATGGAAAACTCAAATTAGAAGGATATGAAATGCACAGCAGCAAAACACAAAGCACAGCAAGGACCCAACCACTGGAAGCCTCACAAGTATTCCAATCTGTGGCTCATTCCGTGGCTCATTCAGTTGCTCCTTAGGTGGCTCAATCCTTGGTTCAGTCTATGCTTTCAGTTTTAATCGCTTATTGACACTTTCCTGATGCCTTTCAAAGGATTCTCTGACTATTCTAATTATGTAGCAACCCAAATACCTGTTCAAAAGTATAATTATCCTGGTCACAATTGAACATATCCTTCCATGAAAATCCAAGTCAATATATTGGAACTTCCGTCTGTCTGTCGTCACTCAGATTGGGGGAAACCTTAAGGAAGCTTGGGTAATTTGGGATCGAGTAGGCATCGAAGCATCGAAATGATGCCGGAAATGATTGAGCCGTAGGGCCAGTATTATTTAGAATAAGAGACAGTTGTAATCTAAATTTGTTAATTGTTAAGTTTTGAAGTTATCGAAATAAATTCGAACACAAATTCCAATGGATCAGAATAATGAGAAAACATCGGCAGATCACGAAAATTGCTGTGAGGAGCAGGAAGCGGCGTGGAGGCGCTTGGTGGAGACACCGACCAAATGTTCGGTGGGATTTTGCAATGATATCATTTTTGCCTCGACCATGATGGCCCACCTCCTGAGTAGACATAACAATGAGAGGCAGAAAGTCCTGCGCAGAATATACAACGGTAGGCCTATAAGGATATACGTTGATCCAACAGACTTTCAGTTCGGACAAAATGTGTGTGTGGGCGTCCTGTTGTTTGGCGGTACGAGGAACAATCCAAGTACATTGCCCTATAATACACGTCTGAGCTTCCCAAATGTGGATCTTAAGGATTGCTATAAGAAATACGAGCACTTTATGCCCCTAATGGTCTTGGCCTGCTCAACCACTTGGCTAGCCCAATTGAGTCAGAAGAGCCTGGAACATCAGCTGACCGCCAAGCGGAACAGTAAAAGCGGAGTCCTCATCTTTTGGCTAGTTGCACCCAGTACGACCCGCCAGATACACTACACATTAACAGTCTTCGATCGAGAGCACACAAGCTCGCGTAGCGTCAGTCGCTGTGTCAGGACC
Organism: Zaprionus lineosus; assembly: GCA_035044505.1. Taxonomy (NCBI): domain Eukaryota; kingdom Metazoa; phylum Arthropoda; class Insecta; order Diptera; family Drosophilidae; genus Zaprionus; species Zaprionus lineosus. Next base: position 2,823,480 of record JAWNNX010000682.1, on the reverse strand, counting down.
TACAGCAGCTCCCAGAATCCCAGCGAATTTATGCCCCACGAGGATAACTACCTCTTGCTGCGGGAATCGGAAATAGTCAAGTTTATGAGTAAGAGCACGGGCCAACAGTCCAAAGGTATACCAATAGAGATTGTCATTCATGATGATGCCCAGATGGTGCAAATGGAGGACAACAGTTCCACCTCCGAGAGAGCGGTGGAATCAATGGAACAACTGACCACAGCCAAGACACCTAAAATACACCTGCGTCCAAATTGCTTAGAGCCACAGAAGCTATAAGTTTGAAAGCTTTTATACCCCAAAGGATATGCAAGGAGTGCGACTTTCGTTTCACAAAATTGTAAAACGTAATAAATCTAAGACAATAATTTACAATACGCCGTGTTTTGCAGTCAATCGATAAATACTATAATTAACGTCTCGCAGGACATGCAACAGGCTCCACACTTAACTGGCAACTCATTTTATTTGACTCTTATTTAATTTTCATTACAAATTTGAGGCCGCACGTGATGTGCATGCCTTTCCATCTGTATTTTCATTTTTACGCCTTACCTCACTCTCTCTTCTACCCTCCCTCTCTCATTCTCCCTCTCTCTCTCTCCCTCTCCTTCTTGCTCACTCTCTAGCCGTCTCGCTCCGACGTGCTCGCACTTTTATGCGTCATTAGCACACAAAATACAATACAATAAAAAAATAAGAATTATCTAGTTAGTCGTAGTCCCTTAAAGGATACCCTGCAGCTCGAGCCACGCAAATAAAGAGGCGTTTATTTAATGATAATTCATTTGAAAAAACTATCGCTTTAAAAACTATCGTATAAGCAATCGTAGGTAACCAAGCAAAGGCTGAGCTTGAGCTTCGGCAGTTTTTTGAAGCTGTGCGTTGACCCGGAGCCGTCGGCTCTACCCTGTGATCCGGGCTTGATGTGTACGGGGTATAATTAGCTCATGTCCAGATACTGTGGGATAAGGACATGGAATACAATCAGGATATAATAATGTTGCCTTCTCTTTGGCAGACCGCTCTGTGGCTCCTTCTTTATTTGGGGATTACTGCTCATTTTGTAATTAAGGACTTAATTATTTAATGCGCTGATTGTGCAATATTTCAAATGTAGCCTTGACTTGGCCATTAGGAAGCCAACTTGTTCAACATTTCTACAGGCATACGTCCATGTGTGCATCTGTATGTGTACCTGTGTGTACCTGTGTGTCTGGGTGTCCATTCATATGTTTGCTCGTGTCGAGGTGTCAAAATTACTACGTTCACTTGAATTTAATCAAGCAACCTCAACGTGCAATGCAGCTCAAGTCAAGCTCAGGTGGCACTTGGTAATTAATTATACGTTTCCACTGCTCTGCATTAAGGCGCATTAATATCGCATTCGTGTTTGCATAAGCATTTGGCCATTGATTACGTAAATTGAAATACAAATATCAGTACAGAGCACAAAGTTAGTTATTTGCTTAAGAAGAAGAAGAAGAAGAAGAAGAAGCAGCACAAATATAGAAAATAAAAGCCCAGTGGGAAATGATTTTCCCAGTCGAAACTAACTAAATATAGTTGGGGTCTATTATTGGAAATTATTGTCCTCACTCATTTAATTTAGGATATAATTACATATATCCTAGACTATTTAATAGGCATTTAAGCAATAGAATCCTTATTTGACTACTGCCAAGCCTTTGCAGGCTTCAGAGGAAAAAGTTCCATTTTCTTTCCATTTCTTTCCTTTATTCAACTCATCCCCAACTTTTCTTCTCTCAGATAACTACAACATCTAGTGCACATGCTGCCACGCCCCCTTTCCCATCTTTGAACTGTTTTAATATAATTTTAATAGTGGCATTCATTTCTCTTGGCCTCTACGTCGCTTCGCCCCTTGGCCATTTGGCCATTTGGCCATTTGGCCTCTGGGCTGCATTTCGTTGCCATATGACGACTTGAATTTAGCTTCATGAAATTACCACCATTTGCTGGCCATATTATTAAGCACTCTCCGGGCTCCCCTCCACTCCTCTTCACTCCCTCTGGGCGCCTCCCTCCTATTGCCAGATTGCGTGTTTCGGTGACAAATTAAATGAATGCACAATGAAGAAAGAGAGAGAGAGGGAGAGGGAGGAGAGCAGCATGAGGCATTTAATAATACTCGGAAACGTATACATATTTACGTTAAATGCAGTAACTAAAATATGTTTTGTTTTATTTTGCAATCAAAAGCTGAAAATCAAAGTGTTTTAGAGGAACAATCAAATATGCAAATAAACAAATTGATTTGACGCTTTGGCTTAAATGCATAACGAACATTTAATTGCTGCAGCACCTCATTTTTGGGTGGGGCAGAGGGGAGACAATTACGACTATCGCCATACTGATGAGCAGTGTCACACACACACACACACACACACACACACACACATAGACTAACTCATGTGTACATAAGCGACTTTGCTCTTTGTGCACACCAAAGGATCTCTAATTGTCATTCTCACACGCTCCTAACGTGACATCAATTCCTGCCCACAGATAATTATATACTATCAACACACAGGAGCTTAGTTAATGATTACTTTACTTTCCAGGACATTAAATCGAAATTTTCTTGAGTCCAGAAATAATCACTTAAGGCTGGAAACAATTTTTGAGCAAGAACTAATTTTAGTTTTTTAATTCATTTTAATTTTAATTTTTATATTTTATTTTCTTTATGATTATGTCAGTTATTTGAACGCGTATAAATGACTTATTAAAAAAAAAAAAAAACTATAAATTTAAAATTTAATACCTAATAAAATTTATAAAGTAATTTTCAAATTTATATTTAAAAAATATTTAATTAACTTATTTATTCAATTCAATTTAATTCTTGCCCATAGATAATTATATACTATCAACACACAGGAGCTTAGTTAATGATTACTTTACTTTCCAGGACATTAAATTAACTCCATCGAAATGTTCTTGAGTCCACAAATAAACACTTAAGGCTAGAAAACAATTTTGGAACAAGAACTAATTTAAATTTTTTAATTAATTTTAATTTTCATTTTTATATTATTTTTAATATATTTTCATTATGATATGTCAGTTATTCGAACGCGGATAATTGATTTAAAAAAAAAAAAAAAAACGATAAATTTAAAATTTAATACCTTATAAAATTTATAAGGTAATTTTCAAAATTCCAAATGTATATTTAAAAAATATTTAATTTAATTAATTTATTAAATACGCTCATAGCCCACCCCCGTTTTTTTTAAGAGTTGCTTCTTTCCTTCAATTAGAAAATGTATATAAAAAATATATAAAAACATCTCTGATTTTATTATTTATTATTATTATATTTTACATAAATTCTCAGCTGAGTCTTGAGCTAAGATATCCTTTCATACGTCCAAAGGAACACAAGGATTTCAAAACTCGAAGCTCGGAAAATGAGCTCCTATTTGCTGGAGGTAAAAGAAGGCCACTTTAATTTTAAATATAAAAAAAAAACAGTTGCTTAGGGTAGTCCCTAGTCGAGAGGACTTTAGTAAATTTTCATAGTTGACTGCATAATTATAAATAAATAAACAAAAAAAATTTGCATGAAACATGAAATGAGCGGAAATATTCTAAGTTTTTTAATATGAAAAGTTGAGTTTTCGCATAATTATGGATATTTTTGATATCAAAGACTTCAAAGCTTTACATCTATTTATGCATGGAGAACATCGATAAGAATGGGTTGACCCTCTTTTTCTTTCCTCTACATCTGTGTGTGTGTGCATGTGTGTGTGTTTATAGCCGCAAGCAGTATTTATGCAACTAAGCGGGTAAATTTAGTTAGCCAACACGCAACTCTGAAAAGTATGCTACGAAATTGTGTTCAATTTCAACAGTGGGTAAATTCAAGGAAAAAAACCAGAAAAATGAGTTGCAATGGAATTTTAAAAAAAATTAAAACACTTTTAGAAACTTTGTAATTCTATTGTCCGATTCGACAAAGTTCGTCCATGAAGCGAACCCCTCGTTTAACACACTGATTGTTGAACCAGCCAGAACAGGAGTTAAATGCCGTTTGAGCTCTTTTTTAAATATAGATACTCTATGCTCCATACATAAGGGAACGTATCATTGCTCCTCGTGCTTTGTTCACCACTCACTACACACTACTCCCCACTCCCCACTCCCCACTCCCCACTCCCCACTCCCCATTCCCCACTCCCTGCTCCAACCATCAGCCATCCTCATCTATACCCATTATCGTCCATCCTTTACTCCATCCGCCCATCATTCTGTGCCACCCTTTGCCATTGTCAACGGATAAAGCCGCCAGCAAATGTATTCAAGTGCTGATGGCAGGGGATGGCAGGGGATGGCTGGGGATGGCAGGGGTTGGCAGGGAATGGCCCAGGATGGCGGGGGTGGAATGTGTCCCCGTTCCACCAATTGAATGCAAATATTAATAGCACAAATTTTCTGTTGGTCAACAGAAATAATGTGAATGCGTTTCATGTAATGTGACTGCGTTCCATGTATGTTGTGTGCGTGTGTGTGTGTGTGTGTGAGTGTGTGTGTGTGCAAGCGTGTGTGCTCGACTGTGACTGCATTACAGTTTATGCCTTTGTTGTTGGTTTCTTTGCATCCACTGAATAAGCGAACATTTGGAGCCAACTCGTTGACTCGAATTCAGGACTCTTCCCTCTTCCTTTCCCCCTTCCTTTCCCTCTTCCTTGGATCGTTCGTTATAATTGTTATTTTCATATGGAATCAACAATTAACTGGCTGAAACTTAAAACCTTTTTTCTTTTACGTTAAATAACAAAAATAACCCAACAATCTTCAAGGAGTATCTAACTCCGCAAAGGATATTTGCGGAAATGTAAAATAAGGCTTCGTTCGCATTCAGAGGATGATCTCCGAACTGATGATGTCCTTATGAGTTTCAAAAGAAGGATTTTAGGAAGAAGTGTGTTTTCTTTTCATAGAGACAACAATGCAAAAAATGAAAACAACGTGAGCTTTGGAAAATATGGCAACCTTTTCTCCCATGGAAAAAGGACACAAGTTTCAGGTTTCGTTAAAGTATCGTTGAGAGAGGGAAGGCAAAACTGAATACCAAAGCATACTTAACCCCACGCTAACTAGCGGCAAGTTGTTTGTGAACATGAAAGGAGGGAGCATCCCTCACGTGGCACCTCTTCGTGGCAGGTCCTTGCCAACTTAAGGGTTCACTTACTTTTCTGCTCGTTTTTAGTTAATTTAACGCATATGAAATTTATGATAAATATGTGAGGCAAAAGGGAAAGGAGCTCATATTTATGTGTGTGTGTGTGTATATAAATATATGTATATGTATGCATACATTGATGCCCCCCCCCCAAACGTAGCGAAGAGAAGGAAAACTGTAACGGTGCGTCATCGGCAAACAACAAGAAAATCCCTTTTGCCAACAAGCGTCGCACGCTGTAATTAAGAGACACTCAACATGACTGCGTTCCATGAGAGACCCACTCCAATGGGTCCTTCTATGGCCAATGGCAATGGGAAAACAATGATGGGCTGCCAGACCTGGTGCCCGCCCTCAAAGCTGACCCAATTAGCAGACTCACTGGGAGAAAAGCCTGCGTTGTTTCTTTAGCTTTGGCTTTGCAGTTGCCATCGATGGTAATGGCGAAGGTGACGGTGACGGTGGCGGTGACGGTGACGGTGACGGTGACGGTGATGGTGACGGTGATGGCGATGGTGTTGGCAATGGTGTTGTCGATGGTGTTGGCAATGGTGTTGATGTTGCTGCTCATGATGTCGTCGATGATGATGACGATGTCGATGCTAATGATGATGATGATGATGATGATGATGCTGGGAAGGGTGATGATGATGCTAAGCACTAGCTGGTTGCCACGTTTGTAGCCACGTTAATTAAATTATCACGTGTCAATTAATGCTGCTCCCAGGGCAACTGGCAACAAAAAGTGACGTTATTCGCTTTGCCCAGTACACGTTGCGTATGAGTGATTTTAATGCTACCATCTACCACATTGTACATGCGACCTGCTATCTACTCACTGATGCCCTGCTACCTGCTACCCGCTATCCGCTGCCCGTTACTTGCTGTCTACTGCCTACCGCGCGTCTACCATCAACCAGCAACTATCAACTGTCATAATTTTTCGCTGCCTTCCTGCCACCAAAGTTGTTGGCTCTTGGTAACTTCAGTTCAGTTCTGTCTCACGAATATATTTTCCCAACCAGCGACCAAAAACTGTCGCTCAAAAATTTCGTTTGACTCGGCGTCAAAGTTACCGCTTGTGGCATTGCTGGATCCTATGACACGCCTTGCTGCCACCACCACTTAGCCCACCGACCATCGTGCACCGACCTCTGCCCAGCGTCAAGCGTTCATCACCCACCTTCAGCCACCGACCACCCACCAACCATCGCCCATTGCCTCTCTACTCTGTTCGAGGCACTGTCAACTAAAAAGTGTCGTTTATATTCTCTGGGGGAAAAGTCGTGTTTAAAGTTTTTCAATTAAACGTTTAAATTTTGGCCCGCGCAGGTTTAATTAAACTCAGCCCGCGGGCAAGAAGCACGAACTGCCACTGAGCCTAGAATTTTGTTTAGATTTATGCTCAATTTGATTGGGAAAGTGCCGAAGGACATACACGAAATCATTTTGTGTTCTAAGGTTAATTAGGGCTTCCCACGAAACGCCCATCCAAGGATCCCAAACTTCAAAACAAAATATTCATCAACTGAAATGAGGATTTTTAATACAAAAGTTTCACCGAACATTCAAGTAGAGTTCTTCTTCTTCAAAATCACAAATTCTCACACGTTTCGGTAAATTTATAAATTATTAAATTCCCTCGACGACAAAAAATGTCCAATTTTAAACTTTACCTATATCCATTTTAGGCGTTTCCAAAACACAAATATAAATTTAATTTTTTTAAAAAACAAATGAAGTAACACACGAGTTTTAAGACAAAGTCTGATGAAGTTTCGTTTTTTAATGAATATTTAAAAGATAGTTGGAAGGACTCTATCGTCTCTGAAGGATACAGATATAAATAAGACGGAACTGACAGCCTTGCAAGCCTCAGGACAGAAGCAGTTGATTGGATTGATTTCATTTGTATCCCTTACACATTAACAGATCCGTCACCCATATTAAAAGCTCTTTAATTTGTCAAGAATATAAATTTAAATATTTATATTTATATTTATTAAAAAAAAAAAAATAAAAAATAAATATTTTAAATATTTATATATGAATCATTTATGTATCTAAATACTGAACATGAGTTATGTGTTATATAAATACTAAATATTAAATATTATATATTTAAAAAATATTTTTTTATTTATATAAATAATTTATTTATATTATTTAAATATGTCAAGAATATATTTTAAAATTTAAGCTATAAAAAAATATTAAATAAATATTTAAAATAGTTATATATAAACTCTTCATATATCTAAATAATGAATATGATTTATGTATTATATAAACACTAAATAATAAATATTAAATATTTAAAAAATATTTTTTATTTATATAAAATATTTAAAATTTTTTTAAAATATGTCAAATATATATGTCAAAAATATATGTCAAAAATATATGTCAAAAATTAAAGCCATTAAAAATAATAAAAAAAACAATAAATAAATATTTAAAATATTTAAATATAAATTATTCTGAACATGAGTTATGTATTATATAAATACTAAATAAATAATAATTAAATATTTAAAAAATATTTTTTTATTCATATAAATAATTTATATATTTTTTTTTAAATATGTCAAATATATGTACTGAAATTAAAGCAATAAAAAATTAATAAAAATAATAAATAAATATTTAAAATATTTATATATAAATTATTTATATATCTAAATACTGAACATGAGTTATGTTTTATATGAATACTTAATATTAAATATTAAATATTAATACTAAATATTAAATATTAATATATTTAAAAAATATTTCTTTATTCATATAAATAATTTATATATATTTTTTTTAAATATGTCAAATATATATACTGAAATTAAAGCAATAAAAAATTAAAAAAAAAAAATAATAAATAAATATTTAATATATTTAAAATATTTATATATAAATTATTTATATATCTAAATACTGAATATGAGTTGTACATTATATAAATAATAATTTAATAATAATTTGTTATTCAAATAAATAATTTATATATACTATTTATGTATATTATTTATATAAATAAATAAATATTATTAAAATATGTGATGATAATTAAATTTATTTTTATTATTGCAAGAATGTCACCCCAAAGAAAATCGGATTGTCCTTATTGTGCCTGAGATTGTATACAACTGGCACTTAGCATATGCAAATCTTATAATATTTTTGCTTAGTCCTGGCGACAGCCAAATAAAAATTCCTATTTATTCAAAGCCCGTCAATTTAGCCCGGCGCTTCAATGGCTAAAACGCTGAATCCCATGTAAATTTATTTTTTAAACACCCCTGCAATAAAAATCTGCCAAAAACATATTTCACGCCTAACAAGCTTACCGGGCCGACAGGCTGGGGTATACCTATTCATGTCCTGGTTGCTGTCTTTTTGTTGCTGTTGCTTGTTTCGCTGAAAGCGTTGGTGTTGGTGTTTTTGTTGGTGTTGGTTTTGTTGGCTTCTTAAAAGGATAACCACCGCATAAACCACAAAATTTGTGTTGCATTTACCAGCTTGGCAAAAATTCAACCTCTCAGCTTGTATAGATATGTGGGTAGGTCTATACGTGAGTGTATGCTTAAGTGTACATGTGTGTGTGTGTGTGTGTGTGTATAGGCGTATGTGTATACTTATTTATTTATATGTGTGTGTGTGTGTGTATTTATCTACAGCGCAGTCGATTTTAATAGCACACTTTTGGGCGCTGCGCCAACCACCTGTTCAACTGAATTGGTAGATGTGTGTGTCCTCTGGCAGGCCAAAAGATGGGTGGGCAGAGGTGGGTGGGCGGCACTGAGTGGTGGGTATCTGGTAAACGCGCACATCCACGAAAATGTGTCTCAGGTGTGAAACATCAACAGCACGTTATTGTCGCCATTGCAGTTGTCCATAATGGTCTGGCCATAAGCTGCGACAACGGCACGGCCCAGTAGCACACACACACACGTGGCCCCGCAGGACAATTGTCCTGCGCCCTGACCGGCACATGCATAAACATTAACTGGCGGTTTTTATCGCATCGCAATATGCGGCACCGGCAATTTTTATACATTTTTTAATATTTTCTTCCCTCTTTTTTTTTATTTATTTTTTTTTTTTTTGGCTTGTTTCGCATTTACTAGGCGCAATTTTATTTTCACTTGAGATTTTACGTGCGGCCTCGTTATGTCCGTAATTATGTGCAGCGGAAATGCTTAGCGCCGGAAATTATGCAGCAATAACTTTAATAGGCAGCCAGCAGGAACTTAAAATACATTTTAAGCGTCGCCAAGTCCAACAACAAAAGAAGACACAGACGCCAGCACCAGTTTTAGTACACAGACACACACGCTATATACCCATACACACACACACACGCACACACACACACACGCACACACGTACGCACACGCAATCACGTTGATCCTTTAAGCAAGCATGGCGTATACTCGATTTTTATTGTTTGTCATTTGTTTTGGTTCGTTCGTTGTCTGTTTTTCTTTGGTATTTTGGTATTTTGGTATTTTATTTTGTTGTATTTGTTTATTTTTTTTTGTGATTTTGTTTTGTTTTTTGAAATTACAGCTATCCGATGCCACTTCTGACATCGTACCCAAAGCTCCCCAGTTAACCGTAAAACTCTCTGGCAACAAATATGAAAAAGAAAAGCCAAACAATCCGCACGCTTCGCTGGGGGAGATTCCTCCTCGAATTGGGCTGACATTGCAGCATGAAATCTCAGTATTTATTCCTTCCACTTAGACGAAATTAGCTTCGCTTCCAGGAACTGCTTCTGCTCCCCTGTGACCGCATACACATAGGTGTTTCTATGTGGGTGCCTGTGGGTGTTTGTGGGTGTTTGTGGGTGTGTGTGGCTGTGTGTGGGTGTGTGTGTGCGTGAGCATCCCGGACTTCATATCTTTCATTTGCGGTTAGTCAGTGGTGTAGTTTATGGTTATCTCTGAATAAACATATGGCACAAGGTGCGTAGACGACGGGAATGCAATGAAGTGTTTTGTTTTAATGGATGAACCAAAGGCAGACATAGGAACAACCTACAACCTACTCCAAAGAGCGGAATATCAAATAACTGTTATTTTTCTGGAATTTTCTATATTTAGTTTTGTACAGGAATATCGAGAGCTTTTCCAGTGGTCGAATCTTTAAAAATACATATATCCTTTCAATCGGATAAAAAATTAAATAATCAAAAACCAACACAACAACTGGCACAAATACACACACACACACACACACAAACGTAGCGCCACTTGGGAGTATTTGATAGAGTTACTCATTCTGTAAAGTCCTTTCAATTCCTCGAGCCATTCAATAGAAAAATTGAAACCAATTGCATAAACATTTTCCTTCCGTCCCTGTGGCCCCCAGGGCATTTTGTGACCATCTCTAATCAAATGGATGGCAACGGCAACTTATGGCATTTGTGCCTATCTGGCGGCAGACTTTCAGGACGAACTGTGGGCATTTTCTAAGCTGTTAAGCCCCGAAGTGCCATCATTGGGATGGCTCCTTTGCTGTTCCCCTCAATGAACCTAAGCAATTGACTTTTGTTCTCTGTCTGTCAACTTAATATTCATGATTTATATGCCTTGATGCTTCACTCGCATTGTTTGAGGTCATTGAGCACTCCCCTCGACTCGGACTCGGACTTGGACCCATCCGCATCGGACTGTAATAATATTATATCTTAAATACATTCAATGTTCGAAAATATTTTCAAGTTCCCCTCCCCCTCCAGGCTCGTTAGATTACTTGCCTGTCAACATTGCTTAAATAATTTATCATAAATCATTTCGTCGTGGCCAGGACACAACCCAAACCCAGGTCAACGCTTAGCATGCTCCCTTTGGTACCCTGTACACGTGGCACTCTTGGAATGAAGAGAGTGTCTCAACATTCTGTAAACGCATTCCCTCAGATGTGACACATTTTATTTAATTTAAATATTTATATACATATTTAAATATTTAACATGTTTAAAAAATGACAAAGGATCCTTTTGAAAAAATGCATAACTTCTATGGACCAAAAGGGAGCAGAGAAAAAAGCACTGACCTGCAATCTTCTGCAGCACCACAAAAGAAAAAGCAACAGTTGAAAGGAGAGCAAGATAAAACATAGAGAGCTTGAAACGAACCAAGCGGCAACAACAAGGGTAAAAGAAAAAACAACAACAACAAAGGAAGGCAAAGGAAATCAGTGGTTAAAGGAAAAAGCCGAAAAGCAGCTTGGGCCCAGGGGCAGAGGGAGAATGTGAAAGGCAAATGCGGACACAAAACAAAAAAGGAGATAAGAAGAAGGAAAAATGAAAAAGGAAGAAAAAAAAGTAAAAGCAGCAGCAAATAGAAAAAAGGGAGCAAAAAAGGCAGTAAAAATGGGAGCAAAAAAGGCAATAAAAATGGGAGCAAAAAAGGCAGCAAAAATGGGAGCAAAAAAGGAGTCTTTAAACGCACCTCGAAAACAAGCAGCAACATTCCTGACCCTTGCAACAAAATAGCTATGCGAATCGACCTACAGGATATCTTCCAGCGAGCACAGCCAAGAAATGAAATTTTTTACTTACTCTCACAGGATCTGCACATTTCTCCTGCCACTCTGACTTTTAATGCTTACTTCATATCGTGTACATTGACCAATTGTCAGGATCTGAATTAATGAGAATTCTTCTTGATTTATGAACTTTGTGTGTCCTTTCAAGGATTTAAACGTTCATTTGTTTTCTTGAGTTTCTCTAGATTTTATTTATTTTTCTTTTCCATTTACATCCTTTGGAAAAACCATCAATCAAATAAACAGCTACATTTTATGCATTTAATATATAAAAATAAAAATTTATAAAAAGTAAATAAAAATAATTAAATGCGATATAGGAATAAATGTAGCTAGGTAATTTAATAATTAAATTGCATTAATTAATTTATTTTATGCACTTAACCTTAGGAAAGATGTTAAGTGAAGTCAAAGTCCTTTCGGATCAACTTCCCACATCCTTCGCATTCACTTTTCCAGCATTTTTAATATTAATCTCCCTGCGGAGTGTCTTCTATCAATCAACACATACACACACTCACACACACACAGGCTTATACACACTTCTAATCAGCTATTGAATACGTTATCCCCAGAGCCTTGAGGACACAAAACTAATTAACACAACGTATGAATGCCCACAGCTAACATCAATTTTTTTTTTTTTTGGAGCAACCGTCGTGTCCTTTGGCGCCCAGCGGCTCTGCTAATTTTTGTCTAATTTGCGATACACCTGCCCACAAATAAATTGCCCTTATGCTTGGACCCTAGCACACACACACACACACAACTACCCAGCCAGCTACTGGCTACTGGGCACTAGGATCCAGGATCCAAATGGTGTTGGCGTTGGAAGCTTCAAGGGAATTACTGTATAAGCAATTAAAAATCCTTTTGCTAACATAAAAATACCATTAAATCTTTACCGATTATCCTTTTGGGCTCTGTTTTCTTTCGCTCCCTAGCCATGTGTATATGTGTGTGTGTGTGTGTTAGTATGTATGTACATGCTTAAATATCCTCTGTCCTTTGCATGGTATGCCCAGCAATGTGAGTACATAGATGCTTAAGGTAAACACTGGGACTCAAGCCACTAATACACTCAAAGTGCCTGGCCAAGGATAGGGACATATTTCAGTTGTGACCACTTGTTGTTGTTGTTGTACATGTTTGTTGTTGCTGTTCTTGGCATTGTTATTTTGATAGCCTGGTGCATTTTTTACATAACATTCTGATTGGCTCTATGGCACAGCCGTTGCCTCCTTATGGCCATAAGGATTATTTCGAGGATTATTTTTCGGTACTTTTCTGGGTATGTGCTTTACTTATGTTTATTGGCATTGTTAATATTTGTTTTCTTGACATTGTTTATTTGCTCTGCTACACACACGCACACGCACACGCACACGTACACGCACACGCACACGCACACGCATACGTGCACACTTGTGCTTATACGCATACACGCACATGGCTTCTTCCTTTTTCTCTGCACACTCATTTAGTTTTATTGAGACGGGTTTTTCGGCTTGTGGCCTTAAAGCTGTGGCCCAAAAGTATTAAAGCTCTGTTTTGTGGCTACCACAGCGTAGTGGCAGTTAGGATTTCATTTAAGCCTTAGAAATTTCCTAAGGCGATGAATGTCTCTGTTAAATTTGAAATATTGCCAATCGTTTGCCCTTCTCCTGCCAACCATTTTGCTTGCCCCTAAAAGTAGGCAATACAATTTCATATCTGGCTTCTTGCACGAATCGCCAACCGCAAGTTTCTATGTGTGTGTGTGTGTGTGTGTGTGTGTGTGTGTGTGCGTCGTCGCATCAACATTAAGTGTGGTAAATTTTAAAGATGTAAATTTTAAATATATCAAATTTAATAAAATACTTAGTTGCCCCTAGGATATTCGATATTAAATATTCCATACAAAGAAACTACACAATGGAAGGTGCCGAAGCAACAAAATCGCCTGGCTCAAAGGTTGCTTAATAAACGTTAATGTATTGAGTGGAAAGAAAGTTCAAGTTTGTTCTAAACATGACGATTAAATTGGGAGAAAAAAATAATGAAAAAATGAGTTTTAACTTTTTTTTAAATATATAAAATAATATGTTTTTAGAAGTGTTTACTTGGCAGGCAAACATAGCTTAGGAAAATATATAAGGGGGGAAGTAGGGCCAAAAGTTGAAAAAAAAAGTATTTCAATTTTCATATTCCCTCAGCTCTGAAAATTCGTTCAGAATCCATCAAAATTTCATGTTCACTTATGCATAGGTGAAACGTTTCCGTGCAAACCATTAGTCATCCAAAGTTGGCACTTAACTTTATGGATGCACGCCCATTTTTGTTGGCACTCTACACTCTACACTCTACACCATCACCACCGTCACCGTCACCGTCACCGTCACCGTCACCGTCACCGTCACCGCCACCGCCATAGCCATCGCCATTGCCGTCGCCATCACCCACGCCCATTTTCGCTCTTTGAGCCATTATAAATTCGCTTGTGGTCATCTGAAATGCGATTCTCGCTTAGCAGGCATGGCAATTGCTGCATAATTACAATTACAGCTCGCGTTGCTGCAGTGCCATTTATGTAGCTGTGGCAACAGTCACAATTTCTCTGCTATTACATTAAACTGCTCTTTGGTTTGCCAACACGCCACAACTCCTCACACACACATACATACATGCATAATACATATGTATGCACACACACACACACACACCCATGACTGCACACAAAGACATACCGTATGTTACACATACAACATAATATGCCACATTTCGCTGCAGTTGCAGACAGCAAACTATTAAAGACCACTTCAAAACGAAACCGCAGGCGGTCCAACGCTCAAACTCTTTCCATCTGTCTGTCTGTCTGTCTGTCTGTCTATATGTTTTTCTGTCGTCCCGTCTTCCTGTCTAACTATCTGTCTACTTGGCAGCCTAGATGCCTAGGTGCATAGGTGCCTGGATGCCTGTCTGACTTGCCTCTTACCCAGCTGCCTGGCTGCCTAACGGAATGACTGTCTCACTACCTGGCTGCCTGGCGACCTGTCTACCTGGCGACCTGTCTGCCTGACTGCCTTGCTGATTGCTTAAAATTTCAGCTACGTGAGCGGTATACGTGTGCTCCACACCTGTCCCAGTCGCAGCCAGAATCGCAGTCGCATACACAGTAAAGGACAGAAACAATGGCCAACTAGCGATCTACGTAATTTAATGTTTTATTTCTACACAGTTGGCCGCGCTGCCGTATACGTAATAACAATCGGCACACGTCGGGCACGCGATGCCAACGTGCCGCGGCCTTTTGGCCCGTTGACGTTACCACTGAAGCTAACCCGTACGAGTCCTCTGCAGACAGAGCTGAGCACGTGAGGCATGAACTCAACAGACTCTTGTACTCGAATAACAATAACAATCAAATAAGTATAAATTAAATGGAACATATAAATAACAATTATAATAATCAAGATAGAATTTACGATATATATACAAATTTGCTGCAACATTCGAGTTACTTTAAAATAAGCGGATCTAAGGAGTACGGAAGGCAGAGATTGGACAAATTTCTACGACTAGACCGTTATACATGATCTGTATATATCACCTGCATACCCATCATCTGTATATATCACCTGTATACCCATCATCTGTATATATCACCTGTATACCCATCATCTGTATATATCATCTGTATACCCATCATCTGTATATATCACCTGTATACCCATCATCTGTATATATCACCTGTATATTCATACCTAGACCGTATACATCATCTTTATAGGTGATATATACAGATGATGTATACCCATAGGTAGACCGTTTACATCATCTGTATATATCACCTGTATACCCATCATCTGTATATATAACCTGCATACCCATAGCTACATTTTCCATATTATCTAAAATCATACTATTCCAGTGTCAAAGATTCCATTGAGGTCACGTAACCATCTCAAACATAGTTGCAACATTTCCACAGACACAAAGGTCAAAGTCCAAATTGAAGCTTTGTCGTAATCATTGCTAAAAGTGTTTCCACATTGCCCGTGCACAATTAGGATAATTGGTGTAATGTTGTTCCTTACCTACACCCTGTTCATATTAAAATCGGGTTAAAGCCCCTTCTCTGCACTAACATGGCTAATTAGCATAAACGATATGGTCAATCAATCATTTTGACCAGTTAAAAACCATTTTTGAAGCTCTATAAAACAATAGAAAATAAATCCCATACAAATGGATCCTTAATTGCCTTAAGGTAGGTACCAGCTTAATCTAAGTAACTATAATATCAATTAAAATATATATATATATATATATATATATATATATATATATTAGTTGGACATACCCGCAGTATAAAATCGTTTCCTTCTTGCTGCTGTTCCTGTGGCTGCTCCTGTCGTGGTTGACGTTGGATTGTTGTTGGTCCTGTGTGTAACATGCAAGCAATTTTCATGTTTCACATGCACAATCCTCGAGCCGAGGGTCCAACGCCAACGCAATCAACTATTTCATTCATTCACTCATTTCACTCATTTCACTCGTTTCACTCATTTCACTTTATTTATATGTATGTGTACACATTTTGTTGTCATTTCATTGTTATTCACGTTGTTCTGGTTGTTTTAACTGTTGTCGCTTGTTAATGTTGATTTAAGTCGCGGCATCGAATCACTGCCATATCACGAACTGCAGCTACGACCGTAAATAAAGTTTTGGGTTAAATAAATTGCAATTTTATATTTAAATTAACAAACGACTGTTGCACGATTGCTTTCTTCCTCTCTCTCAAGTATTTTCAACTTAAAATATCTAAGCTCAGTCACTTTCCTTAAGAAATAAAAAATATACTTTCTCACGATATATATATAGATATATTGTAATAAAAAAGTAATAGGAAAAATAAAAAAAATTATAAAATAATTAATATATAAATAAGAAAGAAGAATAAATCAATTGATAAAATAAAATATATAAATACTAGGCACTTAAATAATAATTAATTAATATAATATATATAATTGAAACTAATAGAAGGTATATATAAAAATAAAAAAATAAAAAAAAAATACAATAGATTAAGAATGAATAAAAAATAAATATAAAATAACAAAATACAAAACTACGTCTTAAGTTACTTTTGACTAAAAAAAATTACTTCATTCATGCTATAAAAATAATAATTATATATAAATATGATTTATATACACATATAAATTATATATATCATATATATATATAAAGTATTTATGATTTATTTTAAGTACGTTCCGCAACGCTTGAAATTGGTCGAAAAGAAAAACTATTGAGAAAATTCAACATTAAATCTTTACTCTAGGTAAGCGGACGACAACTGCTACTTATTGGACACATCCAATTTATTAATAAACGCATTAAAGGGAATCAACATTATTTTCGATTCGATTCAAGGACTGTTCGGTATGAAATGCAGCTCTCATCGGCTTCAGTGAGATCCAATTAGAAGCACAAAAGCAGCTTCTGTGTGGATGCAATGAGGCAATGAGGCGATGCGATGAGCTTGGCCCGCATCTAAGCGCATTAAGTATGCGCCTCGTGCGCCAATTAGGTTGAGTCAGCTTCAGTGATGGTTGCTCTGTGGTTGGTGCCACATTTTTTCATCAAGCAGCTTACAAAGTAATTAACCTTCCCTTGCAGACACTAAGCATTTGTAAGTCGCTTAATCACAGTTCATTTCAGATGAAGATCAGTTCAAAGCGAAATGCCCGGTGTAAATTTAATTGAAAAAAGTGTGTACATTATTTTGATTTTCTACTTTTCTTTCAAAAAAAAAAAAAAAAAAAAAAAAAACGACATCACTTTTGGGTCCATGAACGACAAATATTAATAATAATAAATATTTATATCAAAAGCTTAACTTTTTAGCTAAAACTAAACAATATCAATTTTATATAATACGCACACAATAAGTAAATTTTAAATTATTTAAATCAATAATAATAGAAATAAAATAAATATTAAATTAAATTAAAATCACGTTGTATTTTAATGACACTGCCTTAAAAAGGCAAAATTAATATATTTCTACATACAAAAGAAGTGATGACTAAACTATTCACAACAAAAATACCTTCACGGAAAATTCTTTAAATTATTACTTTTTACTTTGATGCAAATAACTCTCTTTAAATTTACAAAAAAAATTTAGCTGCTACAACAAGTATTGTATATAATTAAATGAAAATTAAGATGGGAATTTATTTGTAAGATATATAGCAAACACCTTGCGATAGACATAATAAAAGTTACTCTTATTTTTTACATAATCACTAAATTTCTAAAGTATAATCTACTTAAAAGCCTAGCAACTAAGCTGAAAATTTCGTTACAGTCAGTCTTATAACTATTAATTAAAATTTTGTTTCCCGATTGTTCCCTGAATTTGAATTTGTACGTCAAATAATTGTTTGAATAAAAAATAATATCGAAAGTAATGCTCTTATTAAAATTGTTATTATACAAAATAGTTATTATTTTAGAAAATAACGTTACAAAATAATAAGCGTCTTACAATGGAAGAGCAACCCTTAAGGCTACATTTGATTTTCTAACGGATAAAATTTGAATAAACTAAGCCCTAAGCTAAGTATTCCATAAGACAAGACTGATTAAATTACAACTTTTTCTTTTTCTATGCAACTATACTAAATAAAATTGAAAAGACATATTTATTGCTTTCGATACACCTATCTTACTACCTAATTTTATTTTTCAATCACTTAATATAGTTTATTTAATATATAGAAGGTTTCTGCAACCACTTAAACAACGTATGTTTGCTCATCTCTAATTTACGATTTACTTTTTATCGTTTCACTATTATTAAAAATGCATACACTCACACACGAACAGATTGGCAGAATCATTTACAAATAGGAACAAAACAAAATGTTTAAAGACGCCTTATTTAAGTGATAAGATTTAAAAGCCGCCGTTTCTTTATATACGTATACATAGAAATGGTCTCACTATTACTTCAATAAGATTTTTAAATTAAAAAACTTCGGATATACCGCGTACAGCGAAAACCATGTAAGTTACTATTGTCAGCACGCGGTAACACTTCAAATCGTAATTAAAGAAGGAACATATGTAAAATATATGTATATAGTCTGGTAACACAGCTTCTTCTGTTTATCGATCATAAAGCCCTACTTACGACATGAGCGCTTCTTTAAATTAGTAACACAGCTCTTATAGGTTAAAATTTTAATTTAATAGTAATAATACAAATGGAATTGTAAATTACCCACATTTTTCAAATATGAATAACATTGGGATTTAAAAACAATTTGGTTTAATTATTACTATTAACTTTATTGGTAACTTATTTTTTTATACTTTTACTGCTGCACAGCGTACTATTTACTAATTTATAAATCGATTAATTTTGTCTTTCACGATTAAACCGCCATCTTATTTTGTGCTTTAATTTAACTCTTACCTCGTCACTTCTTGAAATCCAAATTCCTAAAATGAGTGACACTAGTATTAACAATGAGATCTATAATGACGACAACGATAGCATTGAGTCATTTGAATCAGCTCCTGAATGGGAAAAGAAAACCTTAAAAACTATACCTCTGGTGCAAAATGAATTGATATCATTAGACCAGAAACTGAAGCGTATTATATTTATTCAACAAAAGGAACAGACATACTATAAGGCGATAAATGATATAAACGATCAATCTATTATTTCGGTTTTGGTGGAGCCAAGTTTTTATGGACGACACTGCAACTCGTCTGTGCTTGTAATTGCAACAGCAAATAATACGTATATATTTGATTTAAAGGCATTGGGTCAAATATTTCCAGATTTATGTCAGATAATGGAAGCAGAAAATCCTAAAAAAATTATGCACTACAGTCATCGAATATGTGATCAGCTTATGAAGAGACATAATTTAAAAGTTAATGGAATATTCGATACGTTTGTTGCTTTCTGTGTAGCTCGACAGGATCGAGAAAATTGTTCATTACAAAAAGCTATATCTCTTGTGTTACATATACCATTGTCGCAATTGGTCTGTGATGAAATGACAGCAGTAAGTATATTTAATAAAGTTTTCTTTCTGTAAAATCAATTATAACTCATCACTCACAGGAAAGCGAATTACAACGTAACTTTTGTGCACGCCCATTATCTAAAGGTCAACTGGAATACCTTGCTAAAATCACTATTTTGCAGCTGAAGCTACATGACAGACTCATATATAGCAACATTTGTAGCGAATTGCAAAATATGTCAAAAGCACTCAGTCAGAAGTTTGTCAACAACGACAAGTGTTACGAAGTGGCTTTTGATATGAGACCAGGCAGTACAATTGGTTTAGAAGACATAAATCCTTGTTACACAATATCAACCAATGTTGACTAGGTGTTTGTTAAGTTTCACCTTTAAGATAACAACGAAACATAATACATAATTTCATTATATAGTACGTTTATTAAAGCCAATCAAATTTTGTCTCTTAATTGACTGTAAAATATTTAAAACATGAATTCGAAAATTGCATGAGTACAACTATACATAAGTTTTCCCATAGGAGTAAAAATAAAGTAACACGTACTGTAATTTATAAAACAATATTTACTATTTTTATCTACGAACAAGGTTTAGTTTTAACATTTAAATCGTGCAAAGAAATCGCCGGTTAAGCGATATATCGATTATACTGTTGAAATATCGAATCAAGCAAATTGAACATCTTACATCACTATACCAAACTGCGATACGGTCCGCACGTGTAGTTGAATTTTCAATTATTCTCAATTATTTATTAAACCTTAGCTGTTCGGAGCGCTCCAGCTTGCATTTAACAACATAAAAATGGTGAGTGGAAAATTAAGAAAGCTCGTACACGAGAACAGCTGTACGTTTCTTTGATGAAATTGACTTAGTTTTCTCGAAATTTCTACATGCACTGATATCTCGCTTTGCCGGGCTGTTGTGTAACTTGCGGCCCCAGCCTCTGCTAAATGTGATGTTCATTTTTATTGATTGAAATTATTTTATTAATGTGTAGGCTGCCGCTATTAAGAAGATTATTCCCATGCTGGACCGTATTTTAGTACAGCGCGCGGAAGCACTAACCAAAACTAAAGGCGGCATTGTTTTACCAGAAAAATCAGTTGGTAAAGTGTTGGAAGGCACAGTCGTAGCCGTTGGACCCGGTAACCGGAATGTTGTAAGTATTTCATAATTATGTGAGATGATTACAACAATATTTTAAAATCAATTATTTTTTCCTTAGACCACCGGCAATCACATTCCAATTGGAGTAAAGGAAGGCGATCGAGTACTTTTACCCGAATTTGGAGGTACCAAGGTCCAATTGGATAGTGATGATAAGAAGGAGTTGTTCCTTTTCCGCGAGTCGGATATTTTAGCGAAATTGGAATAAACAATTTCTACAATTCTATGAATTCTATGTTTTTTATTAGTACGTAACCCCTAAAATAAAAGTAAAATGCAATGTTTTCGTTTGCATCACCTTTAAAAATAAAGTTTGCATTCTCTGTTAATATAAATCTATTTTATTGTATATAAAGTATAATCAACAACTAATCCAGCTTGAGATTGCTCAAGCCGTACACCTGGTTAAAGGCAGATCTCCGTTTAATGTCGGGTAAGCCTTCTATAGCAGCACGCTCTCTCGATATTTTAACCAAAGCTTCAAAAGAACGAGGTTCCCAAATAGCCAAGTCAGACAGCATTTTTCTATTTAGCAATTTATTAATATTATTAAATAAAAAATGGATTTTGATTAATACTTACTTGTTTAGTAAAATATCTGAACGTGCAAGACCTTCTTTAAAGGTATCCAAAGAGACACCATACTGTTGACAACCGGCTTCGACCCGTGTCGCCCACAGTTGTGCCATGTCCAATTTTTTAAGTTTACGACCTTTTGTAGCGTATGCTAGTGCACGATGAACACTACGAATGGTAAGGGAATAGACATTTCGTGTACGACTACGGTAATGCTAAAAGTAAAATATTTGCATTAGTTATAATACGGCATAGTAAGTTTTTGAATTTTCTACTTACTGCGGCAAGTTTAAAAATTTTCCTTTTACGCCAGAACTCATCGGGACCACGCGCCCGAACCAATAATGGCAGGTTTAAGAACACCATGGTAGCCTCTTTCAAACAATATTAGAAATTTTATAGAATTAATATAAAAAAAACGTAGCAATTTACATAACCACACACTAATTTACAGAAATTATTTTGAGGCAGGCACAATTGTTATCGGTTTTCATAGAGTACACATATCGATAGCCATTGAACAGCTGTCGGCTTAAAGAAGGTTTCTTTGCAAACAAAAAGTTTATAACCTGTGACGTCAGTGTAGAATAATATTTTAGAAATATTTACTTTCACTGCTTTAAAAACAACAATTTAAAATTAACATTTCTTTTAGTAGATATACCATTAATAAACTTCAAGTCGAAAAAATTTGTAATTTAGTTAATAATGTTCTTACCGTTGCTTAATTATTGACGTAGTGGGCAGGTCAGCACGATAGTCCTGCTCCAAAAATGTAATCTCTTACACTCACTCACCTCTTGTTTATTTATCTTTTGAAAATAATGTGAAATTTCTAATTTTTAATGTATTATTACATAAACCGCACAAATAACTTTTTTATTTAGAAATAATGTTCGCAACAAATCACATATCTGGAGGTTCAACAACTGCCAGCACCAAAACAGAATTCTGTAAAGAAGGTGTCATCAGCCTATATTGTTTTCTGATCACGGCGGGACTTGTTTTACTACCATCAATTCCACAAATTTATTATGGAATTATTCCAAATGTTTGGGGGGCCATTCTATGGGGTCCAGTACTTTACTATGCACTTATCAATATGGTTATTCGTTTTGTTCTTCGGAACACAGACTACCAGGTAAAGATTGAACAATTGTGCACAAGAAATCATGTTTCTAACTTCCTATTCCAATTAGATTGCTATACGTGCCTCATTTCTTGGTTTCACAACAGCTGTGAGTGTGCTGTTTATCTGCTTTGCGCCCACACCTTGGCAACAATTAGGCGTTTATGGCTGCTTTATGTCATTTTTCCATTACTCAGAATTTTTATTTATTGCGTTTGCTAACCCATCCACACTGTCACTGGATTCTTTCATGTTAAGTCACTCTCTGCATTATGGGTTAGCTGCAGCTGTTAGTTGGATTGAGTTTGTTTTAGAGGTATGCTTCCTACCACAGTTTAAACAGTATGGGTACATTTGGCTCTTGGGTGTAGCAATGTGCACCGGGGGCGAAATTGTCCGTAAAGTGGCAATTATAACAGCTGGTCGGAGTTTTACACATTTAGTAAGTATACTTAATATTTGTATATATATTTGCAATTTAACTAAATTCTAACCTAAACAGGTACAAGATGAAAAGCGATCGGATCACAAGCTTATAACAAATGGTATATATGCCTATTGCCGTCATCCTTCTTATGTTGGTTGGTTCTATTGGTCGATCGGCACACAATTTATACTGTTGAACCCCGTGTGCATTTGCATTTATACAGTTGTCAGTTGGTTATTCTTCCACAGTCGAATATATGTTGAGGAGTACTCGTTGCTCAATTTCTTCCAATCTGATTACCTGTGTTATCAGAAAAAAGTACCAACGGGCTTGCCGTTCATAAAGGGCTTTCAGGTTGAGTAGCGTGTATACCAGGATAACAACTGTCATCCACACAAATGCAAATTAAACAAGCAACAAAAATAGCTTTAACATTTTTTAAAGGTCCAACTGACCGCCGAATCATTAAAAATTCTATTCCGAAACAAAGAAATAAATTAAGAGAAAATATTTTATCTTTAAAACCTAGTCGAACTTTGTTATCGCCATATTTGCACTTCCATCGTAAAAAGTAACTCATACAATTGTTCAATTATTTATGTAAAATTCCCATTTTCAACCACAATTATTATATATAGATATTTAGTATAAAAACTGTATATGCATTTTAATTAAGTCAGATATACATAGATATAGAATGTCGTAACATTCTGATGTTTTTGTTAAAAATCAAATAATGTAATCGAGATAAAACTTCTGTTTATCTAGTGACTAGCGACTGCCCCCGAAGTCTAACTGCAAACATTACACGATATACAGAAAAATAAAAGATTGTTTCTTTATCTGACTTTGTTGCACTTTAACAAATCTTATCTTATATTAAACAAAATAAAGGATGATTAAGGAGTGTTACTTAAATAATAAAAAAAAATAACACATGGCCAAGCACATGAAATGTTTTTCACTTTGTTCGTCAGTCCTTGTCGGGTCAATTATAGGTCAAATTAAGAAATAGACTACCTTATCAGTAGCCACTAGTATTCAGAACGAATTAAAAACAAGTTCTTTAAGATGTGTGTTTGTTGTTGGTTTTGTTATTTATTATCAATTTAAATTCGAATATTGCTCTAACTTTGTATATAAACCACAAGGCGAAGAGTTTTCCATACATAACTCACATTATGCTCAGCAACAGGTTGTGTGTGTGTGTGTGTGTGTGTGTGTGTTATGCGTGTGCATGAGTGATGATTGTTTGTGTTGTTCGCGTGTGTGTGTGTGTGTGTGTGTGTGTATAAATGTAAATTATATGTACAAATAATTAATAGTGTTAACAAAATTGTCTTAGTCACTCTTTGAACTTAATTGCAGTAATTGCAAGTCTATTTGCGCTATGCTTATGTCTCTTACAGGCTTATTGGTGTATCTGCCAGTGTTTGCTATGTCATGTGCTTCGTTGTGTGTGCGGTATTGGGGGTGGATGTGGGTGTGGGGTTGGGTGTAGGTGTGGGTGTGGGTGTGGGCATGTTTTCTTCTTCTGATGATTATTCGACAAACTGTGGCGCACCAGAATATGTGCAGCCTGGATTTTTGATGATATGACTTGCT
The DNA here is from genome assembly GCA_035044505.1 of Zaprionus lineosus. Taxonomy (NCBI): domain Eukaryota; kingdom Metazoa; phylum Arthropoda; class Insecta; order Diptera; family Drosophilidae; genus Zaprionus; species Zaprionus lineosus. The sequence goes on along the minus strand of JAWNNX010000682.1, from coordinate 2,798,744 downwards.
GCATAGTTGCCACAGCGTATGCAGACGTCCAGTGACTTGCCTTGCACAAACTGCGACAGGAAACCTCCAACGAATGCATCCCCAGCGCCATTTGTATCCACAATTTCATGCGCCGCCAATCGTTCTACTGGAAACTCTTGGACCGAATCGTGCTGGATAAGCAGCACGGGGTCACAGCCCTGCGTGAGTATGGCAATACGTTGTCGGTTCACATTTAATTTCTTTAGTGACACTATACGTTTGCCAATCTCACGCAGATCCTCATCGGCGGGCCAGCCTTGCGCAGTGGCAAAGGCGTGCGCCTCCGACTCATTGCCAAAAATGATATCAACGTACGGCATGACTTCCAACAGCGGCTTCATGAAAAATTGCGATATGAATGGTGCGCTGAGGTTCATTAGAAACGGTCGCTGCTTGGCAAGAGCGGTGGCAGCCACAAGCATTATGCTGGGCGGACTAACGGTTATAAAGAAGCCCTGCATAAAGAGATTATTAATATAATATTCAAATAAATCATTTAGAATATGCACAAATACACAGCTGGAATAATATGCCCAACTCTGTGATCGACAATGCGCATTCTCTAAACTTGTCAATGGATATATTTACCGATATATAATAGTAAAGTGCATTATCGACCAGTCTTCTGTTGGCTGCGATTTCCAGATGATCTATGGTAAACTTGTTCGCTGCTGCCAGATTGGCGCATAGCGAACGATGCGTTCCAGTTATGAGTACCGCACAGGTGCCAGTGGGAACCGTCTCACTGACCTGATAGTGAGCATCTACACCACTGCCGCGCGCCTTTTGCCTTAATATTTCTGCATAATTATCCTTGCCAACACAGCCAAAGAACACAGCGACATTGGGTTGTCCCAAGATCCATTGAGCGATACGTAGTGAATTTTGCACAGATCCACCTGCGAGGTATTCGGCCTGGAAGCCCTCAGCCAGCTCCTTGTAAATAGGCATGTGACGTTCCTCAGCTAAAATGGCATCATCTTCCTTCATTTCATATTTCTGAAGGAACTGCATTGGAACAGTAGCTGAAATATCCAGCAAAGGATTGCCGCAACCGACTAGAATGCCTTCTCTGAAAATAAAGTACAATTGACAAGATTACTAACTAATCATAAATAACTTTCTTAAGCCACTTATACAGATATAAAGAACACCTTGTTATTTTTGGCTTGCATTTCTGATCACACATGTTTCCTTGTCAAGGTTTATTATGGCCAACATTAACGATTAGAGAATATAATACAATCAGTATCAGCTTAAGATGAACCGTAGCGATAGCCTCAAGAAATACGTTAATGTTCGACTAATATGAATGTCGCTGTGCTGCTGAGATGTGTTAATAAATATCGTTGCCTCTCATTCAACAAATGATGAAAATATTTCAATGTATCTATGTACATATATTAAAGAGAATTTATCAAGTTTACTATTTGAGGAATTCATATTTAATTTATTGTTGATAGCTTTTCTTATTGCTGGGTGATTACGCTACGTTATGGTACGCTTTCTGTAAGAAATGCTTCTTATCTGGAAGAAACATTCATATAGCAACAACATTAGTTACTCCCTGACCCGATACCTAAAAGATCAACAAGATGCAGATAACACACTTCCTCAACAGCACAAAGTCAAAATCACAAATAATAAGACAGATCTACCCTAGTCGGTTTCTATTAATATACAATTTTCACATGTCACTGTAAACTTTAGAAATTAGAAGCTGGAACAACATGAGCACGTGGTACAATTTGAAGACATTAAGGTGGTTATTGGTACCGGTGGGAGGCCGCGGGCATAGTCATTTAACTTACTGTAGTTTGCTGGTCATTGTTGTTGTCGTTGTTTTTGATGTAGCTACCCGCTTATATAAACATATACACTTTATTGCACTGGAAGACTAGCCCTTCAATTGACTTAGTAATCTCTAAAACCTAAAACTTAGTAAAATATTTGGCTATTACAAGCTATTTATAGTGTATATGGTAAACTGTGGGAGCTGCTCGGCTCCAAAGTTTTTGGGCGCAAAATGTTAGCGAAATATGCCACTGAAAACATACTAAAAAATACCTGATTTGGACGATAAATGGCTTTTGCAACTCTTATGACTACTTCGAATTATAATTTACGTAGTGAAATAATGACAGGTTTTGTTTTGTCATATATATATTTTAATCATTTTATTGCTATGTTTAAGTGCACTAATATTTTATAATTATGTAAAATATATTTATTAATTTTTAAATTGTGTACGCCATAGCACGCAGCTTTTTAGTGGCAACACAAATGAACAGCTGACACAAGATTTTTTTCCAGCCCTAGAAACATGAAGTTAGCTGCAACGCGATCTTGGTCTCTTTCTTTCCGGTTGTCTAATAGGTACGGAAGGGTAGCAGCTTGTGCTAAAGCGGCATCTGAAATTAATTTGTTAAAAAATTAAACATCTTTATTAATTCTATATTTTTTATTGTCAATTACAGTGCAGTGCAGCCTCAACCTTTCAAATATGACCGACGTTGATGTGTAAGTGTTAAATATTTAAATATAAATTGAGTTAGCATATTTGTTGATGAAATTAATTGGTCCGTGTTTATGAATTTACGTTGATTTCGAACCTTCCAATTACTGAATATTATGTTAATACGACATTTTCATCTGCAAATTCTGTGACACATAGTGCTTATTATACTAATTATTGAATATTTTTTCCCAAACAGAGATGTTCCCTCCGCTGCGCCCGTTATTGGCGGAGCTATGGATATCAACACCGCGCTCCAAGAAGTGCTTAAGAAGTCCCTGATCGCCGATGGACTCGTTCATGGCATCCACCAGGCCTGCAAGGCCTTAGACAAGTAAGCAATATTCATTATTTTTTTAAATTAAGCAAATTTCTTTCAAGAGTTTCACGAATAATTTTAATTAGATATTTTTTTTTGTGTGTTTGTCACAAAAACGTGAAGTTTGTTTTGCAAGTTTGACCGGCACTTTTTTTTTTTATTTGTTGCTGTGAGTGCAAGTATAAACGCGTGGAAAATCTGAAAAACGAAAATATTTTGTTAAATGAACGTCATCTGTTCAAACAAAAAAAAAATCGTTTTTGTTTCTGTGTGCATAAGTTTTTATATACTTGACAACAACTGTAAAACACGTGGAACTTCGTATATGATTTTTTTTTTTATTTTGTGAACCAAATATAAAATCAGAGATTTTCGTGAACTTCTTTAAAGTCTTTGCTGGGCATACGCTGATGAAATTAATTGGTCCGTGTTTATGAATTTTACATTGATTTCAAACTCTCCAATTACTGAGAATCTGCTTTAACCCAAAATTGGATATAAATAAATAAGAGAAAAATATTAATCAACGATTCACTTTGGTTCAACAGGCGCCAGGCAGTTCTCTGCATTTTGGCCGAGTCTTTTGATGAGCCCAACTACAAGAGGCTGATCACCGCCCTGTGCAACGAGCATCAGATTCCTCTCATCCGCGTTGATTCGCATAAGAAATTAGGTGAGTGGTCTGGCTTGTGCAAAATCGATAAGGAGGGCAAGCCCCGTAAGGTATGTGGCTGCTCAGTGGTCGTCATTAAGGACTACGGTGAGGAAACGCCAGCATTGGATGTGGTTAAGGACCATCTCAGACAGAACAGTTAAACTTCTGTCTGTTGTATGAGAGACTACGTGGCACGTTTTTTTTATTGCTAAATAAAAATATAAATAAAAAATACTTATAACATCCACCCCAAAAGGAAGTTCGATTTATTACATTTTTGGAATGTTCTTTAATTTTAATAATTAATTAACTAAAAATAATTTTGCGTGCGGTGTAAAATAAATTATGGAGCCTTAACCAGGCAGTCCTGTTTGTGTTGTGGCCAATCCTTAAGCTGGCAATCACTGAAAACAATGACGGAATTTGTTAATTTTAAAATAGGATAATAAAAATGTATCTGTACACACACAAAAATGGAAGTGTAAAGGATCGGGCTATCTAAGGACTATACTTACCGGGAACAGTAGTGAACCTGCTTGCAATTGGCGCACTTCTTTTTGGCCGACTGCTTACATACGACGCACTTGTGATCCTTAACATCTACTTTATCATCGTTAGATCCTTTGTCCTTACCTAAATCGAGGTCTGCCATTTGCTGTTCCAGCTCGCACAACACCTCAGTGCCATAGGCTTTACTTAGCTTGGTCGCGAGCTCGCATATTTGACTCTTGTCGTTGTTCAGGAAGATAGCATCTTGTTTTTGGGCTATCTGATAGAAGCCACCATCTTTCTCCACTTGTTTTATAAGTGTGTTCTGAATCTGAGGCAAATCCTCCAGTATCAAATCTTGATTCTTGTTAGCAGTGTTTCCACTGAGTGTTAAGCGAGTAATGAACTGCTTCAGTTCAATCAACGGTGGCAACTGGTCCAATAGTGTATCATACATTAATCCCAGCAGCTAGGAGTTTGAGGAGCAGCAAATTAAAAGGGAACTCTGGAAATTGATTAATATACCCGTTAATTACCTTGGAGAGTTGTTTGCAACGATGTTCATTCAGAGTATATATCTCCATAGCTTGGGGGTTAAGGAGCAGTTGACGCACACAGAACCAGGCCTGAGCCTCTGGCTTTATTACCTTTGCTCCATCCTCCACAGGGGACCATTTTTCGTCGTTGTATTTTTCAATTCCTTTGCTTGTTGTGCGCTGCCAAGGTCGGTAGCACAGCACATCCACCATTAGCCAGGGAATGTCGTGTGTGAGCATCATACGACGACAGGCGCCCACATGGAACAGGGACACATTATCGGCCAAGTAATTGAGCAAAGAAACACATCGAATACCGATTTTATAAATTATATCGCGCTTTTGGCGTTCCAGCTCGGTGAAAACGGCCTCGTCTACATCGATCTTGGTCTCGTTCTCGTGATAGCCCATGTCCACCAGCCCAATGACCTGGGCAACTCCCATGGCACAGTAATCAATCAAGTCCAACACTGAATCCTGGAGCGATTCACAACCACTCGGATGGTACAAGCACATATCTAGCAATCCTATGACCGCGGACTCGTGATACATCACCGTGTAAAAAAGGAATGTTGCTTGAGGATTTGGATCAATTTCCAAAAGATACGGCAACACACGAGTCTTCCATAGACTGACGCAATAAGCCTCGCTTATGAGTACCGAGAGCTTGTCACGTGAAATAAGAAATTCTTTGACCTCCTCCTCGCGGTGTTCAGACACTTCAAGTGCCGCCTGTTGTGCTAGCTTAATGATCATCTCGTGCACCTCCAGCCATTTGGTGCCGCCCACATCGCGCACCTGGAAGCAACGGATGCTTTCCACAAACAAGTAAAGCTCCTCCGGATACACAAAATTAACCATTTTCAACTTTTAGAAGAATTCCTTAATTTTTTTTTTTTAAAAAGGTTCTACTTGACACGAGTACAAAGTGGAATATGACTTGAGAGCTCGAATCAATAAACAACGTCCCGGCAGTTGTCATAGCAATGGTTGCTATGATTCTCATGGCAGATATTTTCAAGATTTTCAATGGTTGCCATGACATCTCTTTAATAAATGAGATGAGATGAAGAATTATAAAAATAATTAATTACTGTCATTTGCATATTTTATAATTACGATAAGAATACAATAAACACAGTAAGAAAAACAAAAAACATTTTTTTTCGACATTTAGATTGTATTTAAAGTACAATTAGTACATATTTCGTTATTGAAACAATTATTATATTTCACATGTGTAATAAGAAGGTCTTTTACTAGTTTGGCCGCTGCTCCACACCTTCGGTGTGTTAAGCAACAATTCAATGCCTTTTTCTAATACTTTGGGTAGTGCATGAATCCATATATCGAATATATAAATACGTACATACATACATTCATTGATATAAAGAAATACATTAAACAAGCTATGAGCTCAGAATAAAATCGAAATCACTTCTAATTTAAATCGTAAACTAATGACTCGTCGCTCATGAATTCCAAATCATTGGTATTCTCGGTTCACTTCGTCCCATCATGTACCCTTCATTTGATAATTGAATCAACGTAGGATAATCTCCAAATAATACATAACTATAAAAGTTAGTGATAAATCACAAGTTTGTGTTAAGTTGGAGTCTAATTGTGCATATGGAATGCTGGTTTCCTTTGCATTCCTTTGGTTTTTTAGCGATACAATCTCACTTGTTTCTTCAGTTCCCTATCGCTTATACGATCTTTAAGATTTAATTCGTCCTCTTGCTTACGCAGCAAATCAAATATAGCTGCCAATTGCTCTCGCTCAACGCGTTGCTCTTCTTCAATCTGACTTGGGGAAAGGTGCTTCTCTATATTTTCCTGCAATTGCTTTGCCTTTAGTTTACCCACCAAATTAGTTAGACTCGTTACTTTTTCAAGACATTCATCTGCATCGGTTTCATTCAAAGATTCTTGGTCTTCCTCATAGGGCTCATCATGATCTGTTTCGCGGTGCAGGTGATCGCGTAGTTGCTCATTCATTTCGGAGTCATCTTCCATTTGTAATTCATCCGTACCCAATCCTTCGTCTTCATCCTGTATTGTACATATATATTGTATTGGTTTACATTATATTCTTTAGTCGTTACTTACATCGTCCTGCTTTAAGAAATTGGCAAAATAAAGGGATATCAAAATGCATAGCAGCAACGTAGTCAATGCCACGACATAGTAGCCAGATGGATCTAGCCATAAGTCGGCAGATTTTTTAATCGCTTGATGCATTATTTACGGCGCACTTATTTTATCCAACGTACTGTTTTTTTATTATGATTTTCTTTATTTAATGTGCCCAGTCACCAGACTTACTAATATACGCAAGATATATTAAAATCCCAAAAAATACATTGCAAAATACCAACAAGTATTTTCAAAATACAAATTTTAACTGACTGTAATCTATTATTTGTACTTCTTATTAAAATAATGCATATATTATTATATTTCATAATAAATTTTATTATTTAAAATATATAAATTTAAAGAATAAATAATTTAATTTAAACAGACTTTTCCCAATAGACTTTAATAACTTTTGGCTGTTGTATGAAATGAACACCTTTTAAGAATCAGTTACAAATCATAAGTAATTAGAGTAGTTATATAGGGTATATTTAAATTGATATTTCTTATATTACTAATATATATATACAATTATTTTCTTTGGGATTAATTATTAAAAGTGATGTAATTGGGTTTACAAAAACGTCTTATTAATCTAGAGTAGCTTAATCTATTTTCGTCTTGTTCTTTCTCATGCATCAAAGTCTAATGCTATCTCTTTTGCTCGTTCGCTCTATTTGTTTTTAATTTATATTGTTTTTCTTATCCATTATCCTAAATTTAAAAAATATAATATTTCTTGACAAGAGTAGTTAGTCGCTCTATACGAAGTATGCGGTTTCCATTTTAAATTTTTTTGGAAAATAAATACAATGCAGAGAATTTCTTTTTTAACATAAGTAAAATATATTACACAGTATATTTTTATTAAGCTAAAACCGAAAAATACTCCTATTAAAAAAAACAATGAATGAACAAATAGTTTAGCCCGAGCTTTAAAAATATATATACATATATCTTCTAGTACTTGTGAGCTGTAGCTTATCACTAAGTTTTATCGTTGGGCTCGCTTATAGACTTAAGAAATGTTTCGGGATTATATAAAAAAGCTTCTAGAAAAGCGATACCTTTGGGTAAGAATTGTATGTTTTCATCCATGAGATACAATGGTGGATACAGGATATCTTTAAAAGAAATCTCTTTGACACTTCCAACTTCAATGGAAAAATGTACTTCCTCTATCCGCGCGTATGCCTCGTCCTTATTCTTTTTCAACTTTCGCAAAGTCTTTCGCAGAACAGTGCGGTGAGATTCTCTAAAAGGAATAGGAAAATGTAAGTCACATGTTCTTTAAAATTCAGTTAAAAAAAAAATATGCCAACCTGACAAGACGTGTATTTGTCGAACATAAAATCAAATGCATTTGGCAGCACATCTGAAGTGTTTCAGTACAAATTGTATCCATGTGTTGGAAAAATTTTAAAAAACCCTCAACATCGTTGCCTTCGAAGATGTCATGCAGATTCAGTGGTAGTCGAAGTCTTAGTTGGAAATCTAAGAGATGCTCATCCACCGACCAAGCCGCTATGAAAAGAAAGAATTCAAGTTCAAGTTTGAGTATAATTAATTCATTGATATGATAGTTACCTTTTGGATGGTTTGTCATTGTATCCACTTTAACACCACAAACGCGGATCTCCGTTTCCAGGCAATCCAGTGGATCGTAGTGTACAATGATTCGGAAGGTTTTCATTTTGCGATATGTAAATATATAAATGTTATCACATTGCAGTTGATAATTGAATATCCAATTAGGCATTTCAGACTCCATGGAGTTTGCCAAGCGTTCAACAAACTTTTCCGTTGGCTTTGGTTTGGGTAATCTTTCGCTGAACCTAAATTAAGATAAGCATTTAAAATATTGTACTTAGTAATACGTATTAATTTTCTTATACTGACTCTTCCAGTTTTTGGTTGACCAAATCCATCATTTGTTCCACGCGTAACGAATTGGTGGACTTCTCCTCGCTGAATGTGTCGTTTTGGCTTTTGATTGTACTGTTTCCAGAGTTGGAGTAACGTTCTAGCTTCTTTAGTTGCCAATACTTGTTAACGTCTTCAATGTGTGGCTGCCTACGGATGTTCTCCAAGCGCTCAAGACGTTCGTTTAAGTCTGCCCAGTTTGGCAACGTAAATGAATTCTCAAAAGCTACTCTAGTCTCATTGATTGAGCGTCGGCAGTGTTTGCATTTCTTGCAGGATTCTCTTGAACCAGCAATAGTTGGTGGATCAATCTGCTGCAGACAATCTTCAATAATAGCTTCAGGATCCAGTTTGATGATGCTGCTATTATTTAATTGGTCATCATCCTCGCTTTTGTCATCGGGAACGTTTAAAACTAGACTGACTTCTGAAATCCTTTCAATATCGTCACCATCCTCGCAGTCAATAATGTCAGCAGCCGCAAAAATTTCAGTATCTCCACTCAAATCTATGAACTTCTTATAGGTCGTTGCGTAGTTGCTGCTCTTGCGTTCACTCGAGCTGCGACTGGCAATGGAAATATCCTTGAACTCATTCGCATCGGGAGGCATCCATTTAGATAGCTTAGGATTGGCCGCAAAGTGATTTGATACATCGGATATTGTAATGGGATTATCTTCAAATATATTCACACTTGGTTTTAGGGGTTCTTCTGCAAGTGCCATTATTCCTGTTTCGAAATAGCTTCGCGGCTTACGTACCATCTGCGACCTCACCATTCGCACAGATTCCTCATTCGAAACCGGCGATTGCATTGGTGAGTTCCTCTTTATTGATTTAGATAAAACTGGAATGCTTGAAGGCTTTTCAACAGTTGGTGTTACTCGTTGCATTTCCGTCATCGAGGTATCTAGCTCCATGTTTGACCTATTAATGTCCAACTCAATATCAGATCCAAAATTCTTCACAAAATAAAAGTTAACTTACATGTCGAGGTCCTGTATTTCTATTGGTAGTTGCCTGTTTCGTTTCTTTGCCTGCGGCAGATTCGGTGTCAGGTGTATGGGCAGTCGCTTAATATTGGGCGCATGTAATTGCTTTGAAGCAAGAGGAGAAGTGCAGAAACTTGAAGTATCCATATTTATGGTCTTGCATATTGTGTGGCGAGCACCTTGATTCTCACAGGTCACAGACGACTCGATAGGACTATTAAATTTGCAACGCTCTTCCTCCTCCTCATACTCCATAATTGAAAGTCCGGGTGTTATAGGAAAGAAGTTTCGACGATTAACATCCATTTCTGGGGTTTCCACATCTACTTCGCATTCTGGTGACTCAAATCTGTTTTCCTCTTTATTTGTACGAGCGGCTGTTGGGCCTTTGGTAATTCTTTCTGGACTTGAAAGTCTCATCTCATTCAACGATAAACCATCCAATTCTTGATACGTTCCTTCAGGTCCATTTTTCTTTAAGCACAATTTGTCTATTTCCATTGGTTCCAAGTGACCCGGTTTGGAATAACTCTGCTCAGTACGAGAATCTATTGACGGGTCCTCCTCAATAGCTTCAGCTAGATGTAGCGTCTGTCTAGTTTTCTTTAAATGGGACTTTTGAAATAACGTTAAATTTGTTTGAATACAATTTTCATCTTCATGATTAAGATTTCTTCTATGAGTACTTGTCTGCACCTCATCTGGTTGACAAGGATCAATTTCGTTGGCCGTTTGCCGTTTCAAACTTTTCTTTGAAGTTAGAAAATTCTTCCTGTCGGACTTGCGGTTTAACATTTCAGGAGACTCGAAACTAAAAGATACACTTGTGTTTGCTACTTCCACATGGCAGCCTAAAGCATCTTCTTCCTTAATGGTTTCTGACAGCACAAGGGTTTGTCTTTGTTTCTTGTATTGCGTATTTCTTAAACCATCATTCGCCACAAGCGATGTTTCTGTATCAGGGCAAAATGAGTCTTCCTTGATTGGATCAGTCATATGCAATGTTTGTCTAGATTTCCCAACTTGCCTTTCCATTGCAGAGTTTTTTTGGGACAGATGTTTGTTCCTACCAGTGCTCACCTGGTCGGTACTGGTCTCAAAAGTTATATCTTTATGAATATAGCTGGTGTCTTCTTCGATTGGATCAGCCATAAGTACAGTTTGTCGCGGATTAGAAGGTTGCTTTCTCAGAGCATGAGGTTCCACCTTCGAATGTGGTTCGTTATGTGATTTAAAACCAGACATTGTGATGAGATTAGCATTATGACCTGTTGGGTTGGTATTTGAAATTGACGAAGTTTCTTTAGGTGAATATATGGGATCTTCTTCGATTGGATCAGCCATAAGTACAGTTTCTCTCCGATTTGATAGCTTCTTTCCCAAAACATAGGGTTCCACCTTTGCCTGAGGTTCGTTGTGTGATTTAAAACCAGACATGACAGGATCCTCTTCGATTGGATCAGCCATAAGCACAGTTTGTCGCCTACTAGAAAGTTTCTGTCCATGAACATGAGGATCTGCTTTCGCCTGTGGTTCGTTGTGTGATTTAAAACCAGACATGACAGCATCTTCTTCGATTGGATCAGCCATAAGCACAGTTTGTCGCCTAATAGAAAGTTTCTGTCCATGAACATGAGGATCTTCTTTCGCCTGTGGTTCGTTGTGTGATTTAAAATCAGACATGACAGGATCCTCTTCGATGGGATCAGCCATAAGTACAGTTTCTCTCCGATTTGATAGCTTCTTTTCCAAAACATAGGGTTCCACCTTCGCCTGAGGTTCGTTGTGTGATTTAAAACCAGACATTACAGGATCTTCTTCGATTGGATCAGCCATAAGCACAGTTTGTCGCCGATTTGAATGCTTCTTTTCCAAAATATTGGTTTCTACCTTCGACTGTGGTTCCTTATGTGATTTAAAACCAGACATGACAGGATCTTCTTCGATTGGATCAGCCATAAGCACAGTTTGTCGCCTAATAGAAAGTTTCTGTCCATGAACATGAGGATCTGCTTTCGACTGTAGTTCGTTGTATGATTCAAAGCCAGACATTGTGATGGGATTAGCAATGTGACCCCGTGGATTGGTATTTGAAATTGACGAAGTTTCTTTAGGTGTATATATGGAATCTTCTTCGATTGGATCAGCCATTAGTACAGTTTGTCGCCTATTATGCTTCTCTCCGAGAGCGAGGGGTTCTGCCTTTAGCTGTGATTCTGAAGTGTTGTTAGTAATGGGTTTTGCCATGTGAAGTATATGAGATGGCTGCTTGCTATGAGAATCACTTGGTTTGGTGTTTGATGCTGCCATTGTATCTATATGAAGGAAACTGATGTCTTCTTCGATTGGATCTGACATGTGTAATGTTTGCCGCCGTTTAGTTTGATCATAGGTTTCTGCTTTCATGTGCGTGTCTAAAGTTGACATTCTGATGGACTCATTTAAGTGTAGTATCTGTGGAGGTTTCATATTATAGGAGGCTTTAAGCTCACTACTTCGTTGGTTGTCTGCACAAAGAGCCCCCGCATTTGAATCTATGTTTTGAAGTGAATTTTCGTTATCCCCTCCAAAAGAAAATGACATTGAAAATGATTCTCGACATGTTTTATGATGATGTTCTTTTGGATCGACACGACCATGTAAGTCTTTGGGAGAGCAGAAGGAGTCCTCAGTAATGGATTCAGCCATAAGCAACTCTTGTCTTCGATTACTCGAACGCCCCTCCTGGGCCAGGTCTAATATTATGTCTTCCTCAATGGGCACAGCCAAACGTAATGTTTCTCGTCGTGGAATAGATAATTGTTTCACGGTGCTATCCAAATATTGGGATTTAAATTCTGTTTGATTTGTAGTGAGGTCCTCTTTTATAGATTCAATATGTCGAGCTGTTTTATATTCTGCACCAGCACAAGATTTAGGTAAATGATCTTCGTTCTGCATCTTTTCCTTTGACTCGGCTGTGTGTACTGCCTGGTTTCTTATGAAGTCATGTTCCTGACCTGGCTTTGCATCATCAGCAAGGCAATACTCATTTTCAATTGATTCATTTAACTGTAGGGTCCGACTGAGGGTTTGTTTATTTTGCGTACTTGAAGCAGATGCCATTGCGTTATGCTTCGAACTAAAATGTGGCAAGTCTTCTTCCAAAGCCTCCATACGGTTCTTTTGTTTGGCCTGTTGTAGAACCGCCGTAGCAGCAGCTTCATATTTTTCTAAGTCATCTAACTCCATAGCAGTGTTATCGTATATTGTTTCGCGTCGTGAGGAGCATTTCGATGTGTTCCGAGACTGAGTATCATCGCCACATTTAGCGTGAACAAGGAAATTTGTGTTGTCCAGTAACGTCTCATCTGCAGAAGAAAATCGAAAGTGATGTTTTCCGTGCATTGAATTTTTAACTTCAACTGGTTCTTTTAAGTTATTGGAGACGAGTTTGGCTTCTGGTTGTTGCGGAACAGGGGACATTGACATGCTCTCATTGAAGCATAGTGTGCCCCTAGACCTAATACTGTTCCTTATTGCCACATCTTCGTCCGTTTGTTGTTCTAAACCATGCCAAAAACGTTTCTGTTTTGTTTTAAGGTCTGTAGTTGGCGTTTTTGGACCATTTGGAAAAAGCTGTATTCGCCCTGAGTTAAGGGCGTCATTAAGCTGACGAAAATTTAGTTTCGTGCTGATCCCATTTTCTGAAATAACATCTGGTGGTATTAAGGGCGAAGAAAACATCGAATTATCCATCGAATAGTTCATGTAATCTTTTTCATTGAAATCATATGATTTATTTTTTTCTGACGTTTTTGCCTTGGCAGCGTTAACGACTTCAGGAGGATCTGCAAAAGAAGCATTTGTTAGTTATACTTTTTCAATAACTTTTGTTTTAAGTCAATACCAATATAAGAAAAGTCACATAATATATCACTGTTTTCAAATAAAACAGTCTTCTCTTTCACATCTTTAGCATTTTCCGGTACAAGAGATGTAAATTTAGCCGAGACAATTGGCGTTTTGTTCATCTCCATATTTGTATTCTTGGATTCAAGCTAGAAATATAAAGTTAAAGTTATAGCAATTTGTCAGTGAAAATGTAAATAAAATTCGTGTAGCAACACTTACTCGCATTAAGTCAATAGTTTTATCATTGATGGACACATTATATTTACTACACGTATTTAGTTTTTCACGTGCCATATCAGATATTGACAAGCTGTCTGTTGATGTTATTTCGAAAGGTTCCGATGACTCTCTTCTAATATTTCTTTTTAATTCGTGGGGCAATAATGTTACATCAATACTAGTCTGCAACCGAAGAGTGAAATCACCTCGATCAGATATTGAAACGCCTGCGCCTAACGCACTGTCCGGCAGTGCATTTTCCTTGTTAGTTTCGACGCTCAAACTATGCACTGTACTTGGAAACGCTGACGGAGTGTTATGACTCTCTTCTCCATTGGTATGCTCTGACATTTCGTATGAGTTGTCATAATTTCCTGCAGTTTCCATAGTATTGTATACCCTAAAAAATACAATAATAATATGTCATTTATATTCTGTATATATTCGACAAAGGCTTTACCGAATAGATTTCCGTCCACTAAAACTGACGCCACGCTTAGTAGTGGATCGAGTGGGATCAGGTTCCTCCATTTCCGCAGTCGACACTTTTTTAAGCTAAGAGATTAATTTTAATTAAGACTTTGATAATGTAAGTTATATTTTAAACTTACCGAATATCTCGGATTCTTATTCATAATTACAGTTTGCTTACAAAATACGCTCTTCTTTTGTTCAAAATCATGGACGCCAATATTTGTACTGCCAACTTGAATAATTTTGCGCCTGTTGGCTTCCCTAGTGAATGTCATCTTGTATTTCGATAAGTAAAATATAGAATATCAGTTAAAATTGAAATTACATATATCGATCCTTGCTAATAGTAGTTACCGGTAAACAAATAAAAATTATCAAAACGTTGCATATTTATTTATATACTCAAATTTAATAGTAATTTTATATATAAATACAATTTAATTATGTACATAATAAATTACACTACTTTAATGATAGCTTAAAAGTTGAGCGTATCATGCAGTGTCAAGATATCGATAGCTTATTACTGTTCAAGCAGTGAGCATATCGATATAATATTGTAAGCCTTCCAAGTGAATGGCAATTGTAAGCATATAAGTTTGTGGATTGCTAAGCTGCAATGTCCAAAAATGTATCCATCTAGTTCACAAAAACGATCTTGGACATTTGCCAACGAGTCTCAGCTGCAGACGTTTCGTTTGGAGCAAAATACTAAATATATAGAGGCACATAAGTCTGAGGCACCATCAGAAAATCTCACCGATTATTTCTTGACGCCGCCAGAAGAGCGACTGTTGCTCAAACAGTATGAAATTTACTTGGTTGACTTTTGCCGGCGTTTCGAACCACCAATGCCAAAATGCGTAATTGGTACGTCATTTCATTACTTCAAGCGATTCTACTTAAACAACACGCCGATGGACTATCATCCCAAAGAAATCTTGTAAGTTAACTAATTATATTTTTTATTTATACATCAACTGATAAAATCGTTTTGCACCCACAGGGCTACATGCGTCTTTGTTGCCTGTAAAGTGGAAGAGTTTAATGTTTCTATTAACCAGTTTGTGAACAACATTAAAGGTGATCGCAACAAGGCTACCGACATTGTGCTTTCCAATGAGCTACTGTTAATCAGCCAACTAAACTACTTCCTAACCATACACAATCCCTTCCGGCCCATCGAGGGATTTCTAATAGACATTAAGGTATGTAGTAAATTTGTTTTATGCATTTATTTGTTACCTATTTACTTATTGTTTTGATACTTTTTTTAGACTCGCAGCAACATGCAAAATCCAGAACGCCTACGTCCGCAAATTGATAGCTTCATTGATTCAACATTCTTCACCGATGCCTGTCTGCTCCATACGCCCTCTCAAATTGGATTGGCTGCTGTGCTACATGCGGCCAGCAAGGAACAAGAAAATTTGGATAGCTATGTGACAGATTTACTTTTTGTGGCGGCTCGTGAGAAATTGCCTGGACTAATTGATGCCGTTCGCAGTAAGTATAAAACTTAATGAAGGAATTCGCTATATTAATATTCTGCAAATTCAGAAATACGCATGTTGGTTAAAAACTATCAACCACCTGAACGAGAATTGGTGAAAGTCATTGAGAAGAAATTGGATAGGTGTCGTAATCAATATAATAATCCCGATAGTGATCTGTAAGTTAGAATGATTCTCATAGCCAATATGATATGCAAATCCTTTTTTTTTATTAAAGTTACAAAGAGCGCTTGCGCCGCATATACACTGATGAGGAGGACCTGCCTGCCGAGAATTCAACGTTTCATCTTGCAAATGTCAGTTTAGATACATCTATCATGAATATCAGTCAATAACAATGGACATTCCATGTATTAAATTTCCTAATATTTCACTCCACGAGTGTAAAGTACGTCAAATCAGCAGGAAATGATATAGATATATATTTTTTTTTAATATCTGGCACAAGCCAAATGATGTTTGTTATCAAAAAATCCTATTTTATTATATACATATTGCTCAGAAATAAAACTGTTTTTCTAAAAATCCCTTATTGTCTCTTAATACCTTGAATCCTTAAGTATTGGGAAATTCAATATGGTACCTTTGTTCGCAAGCATCTCAGAATTCATAAAGGACAGAATCCGAAAGGCTTGCGAGGATAATGGTTGTTTTCTATGGTAAGATTTGAATTTATTAGCGCCGCAAAGTATGCTATACTTTTGATGGAATACCAAAAAAATATTTCATGTAAAAGTATGCAGCACTTTTTTCGCGCAGTTGGTGCAGCCACCATCAGTCGATTCTGTTCGCCTAGTACCTCAAGCCGTGAAACAGCCAAATTTGAGCGCGTTTAGAAAAATTTAAGAGGAAGAAGAAGCAGCACCAGCTTAGAGGAGCTTCTGGGGACTGCCGATCTGCATGGTTACTGTTTATATTTTTTAATATTTTAAAAAAATTTTAAATTAATAAAATTCTTCTTCTTCCTGGTGGAATAAAAATCAACACTATTTTTTGTTATTTTCTAAGCTTTTTATGATTTATTTTCATTTTATTATAAGCACTTACGATGCTATATTTAAATAATAAATCGTATATAGTAAATAATAAATGAGCTAACTGCAATCCTTGCAATGCCACTAAGAGTCCTTGTTAAAAATAACCCAAAAATTTATTTTATCCTTCGGAAGGACATTCTTTTGCTGTATAAAGCGGCAAAGTGGCTATGCGAAGGTAATGCCAATTTCAAAGTCCCATAACTCAGCCAAAAAATGTCCTTTCAAGGACATACATACACTTTCGGATTGCGTACGGCCACGACTAACGACTGGCATTCATAGTTTTCAGCATATCCAAAATTCATTTTTTTCCCCAAAATTTTGACAATTTTGGCAAGGGGTAACATCACGCATATTGTCAGAAATTGAAAATTCAAAAATTTTCTAAATTTGATTTCAATTGAAAAAGGACTCTCTTACAAGGATAACAACATTTATTTTTTTAAATTCGGACATCATTTGGCCAAGTTATACGCATTCAAAGAATGGGGGCATTTGGGGCGCAGATCGTCATAAAAAAATGTCCTTTTAAGGACATACATACATTTTCGGATTCCTTTCGGCCACGACTAACGACTGACATTCAAAGTTTTCAGCATATCCAAAATTTATTTTTTTCCCCAAAATTTTGACAATTTTGACAAGGGGTACCACCACGCAAAATGTCAAAATCGAAAATTTGAAATTTTCCCAAATTTGTTTCTAATTAAAAATCTGCACTTTTTTAAGGATAATAACGTTTATTTCATCAAAATCGGACATCATTTGGCCAAGTAATGAGGGTTTGAAGTTCCAAGCTTGAGTTTGAAGTGTGCTTCACCGTTGGGGCCAATCATTTGAAAATTGTACCTTGAAAGTATGCAGCACATTCCACATTTCACCTTCTGCCGTTTCTGTTCGCCTAGTACCTCAAGCCGTGAAACAGCCAAATTTGAGCACGTCTAGAAAAATTTAAGGGGAAGAAGAAGCAGCACCAGCTTAGAGGAGCTTCTGGGTACTGCCGATCTGCTTGGTTACTGTTTATATTTTTTAATATTTTAAAAAAATTCAAAATTAATAAAATTCTTCTTCTTCTTGATGGAATAAAAATCAACAATTTTACAATGGAAGAAGAAGCACTTATTTGTAGCTGCACTATATCCGATCTATTATCTGTTTGTATTTTAATTTTTTTGGGTATTTAATAAAATTCAAAATTCAAATTTTATATTTTTATTCTTCCGACTGAATCAAACTTTTATTTAAATTATTCCTGTTATTTCATTTATTTAATTATACTGGTTGATTGATTTTTGATATTTATATTTTTTTCGTTTCAATGTTCATAACTTCGCCAAATGACGTTTGATTTTAGTCAAATTAAATTTTTGTGCTTTATATGTATTTTTTATTATTATATTTTATTCAAAAGTTTCAAAAGTTTTTCTTACTTATGTGGCAACTTAACAGGATAAATGTGTATAACTTGAATTGAATTTGAATTTTAGCTTTCATTAAATTATAAATTATATTTAATATATTTATTATATTATATTTTTTGAGTTTCGTCTAAAGTAGATTTTCTGTTAAAGTATTTTGTTGACTGCAGTTGAATTACATCGTTAGTCTTTGATATTTCCAGGTCCTTCCCTATCCTTTTGCTTTGTGAGCCTATACCAGGGTGCATTGCATATTCTTCTCCGAATTTTGGCTAGGACAGTTCCTAAATTATTCAAATTTGTTTTAGCCGCAATGCCATAAATTTGTAATGCCTAATTCTTCGTGGGGCTAAGGATCGACTTGTATATAGTAACTTTAGTGTACAAGGATAGCTTTTTTGCGGGAGCAGGCAGTCAAGCCATCTTCCCAGTTTTTGTCATGATCGTCTTCTGTATTTAAGCCTCTAGTATAGCGTCTAGCTATTTATAACTACTTATCTCTATAAATCAAAGGTCGTGTTGTAAAGGTGACGTTTGCACACGTCCTGCCATTGTTGGTAATATTCCATTAGGCAGGACAATTTTTAAAATTGCCAAATTACTAATGCATTACTTCTGTGGCTTCCACGATGCCGGTACTTCTCGTATGAATTGCAGTGTGGTCAGCGTAAGTGGCTATCATAAATATAATGTTAGATTTTTTGATTTTATTGATTTGAAAAAATCCTCAGGACCTTGTTTTGGATTCTTTAGATCATACTGCGGTTACTTAGACTGGCTGATTATAGCTTTGTATACTAGCAACTTAACTCTGAGCTTCATATTGAAGCGCCTTCGGATCAACCAGGACAGTTGCCTGATCATCATATCAACTTGTTTCCGCTTGCGTAGAAGAGTAGTCCTCCGGTCAGACGCCTGCCTAGTGTCATGTCCATGTACTTGGGGGTTGGATCCTATGGAATTACTGCTCCGCTTAAGCTAACTGGAGGGCAATCGCCCTTTCAAAGTTAGAAGGTTTTCCTGGGTTCCTGGGTGTCCTACACCATCCAAGCTTGCAATCTGCAATCAGAGAGTTCTACTGTTGGTCAAAGATCGAAGAGATCTCGAGAAGAAGACATTCATCAGGTCCCAAGTTAACTGCATTTATCGAGGGGTGTAATGGGTAACAAGAAGGTAAGCTAAATGAATGCCACCTTGGGCAATGCACTAACAGACTTGGGTAAGTTTGAGGTCTACAAATGCAGTTCGCTGGGAAAGGTGACATCATCGATACGCTTACCATTCAAACAAAGGCAATGTTATCGATAGGTATAATCTTGATCAAATGCGCGGTACATTCAATTGACAAATTATCGAGAGACTCGTATTGCAATAAAAGGCGATGCTGCGTTCGAGGAGACTTTCCTGTTGTTGCAAGTCAAGAGGCAGTCGTGTTCTTTATGGACGGACTGTAATTCACAGCTGTTTTAACAATCTGCACTGCACACGCGTTGCGCATTTTAAGCGCATCGCGATGCTCAGAAGGTAAAAACAGACACTTGGGCCCAGTCGTTGAAGCTGAATTGATTTTAGTTATCTTTGTTTCGATGTTTCGGCATGAAATTGGGTCATTTCACTGTTTGCTCTCTAAGAAAAGACGAGTCATCGTCCAAAGCCTGTTTCGGTTACACTGCAATTTTTCAGCCCTTTATTAAACTGCTTAACAGAAATAAATTAGCTGCTTGAGGGCAGAACTTTATTATTTATTATAATTATTATTATTATATTATTATTATATTATTAGAATGTAAAATTAAATTACCTGTTGTTACGTATTTCCTGGATGAGCGAAAATACCCCAACGTCTACTCTGTGTGATTCTTTTTTGTTTTTTTTTTTGTTTTTGTTTCTGTGCCTTGCAGTGTAGTACTTTGTATGCAGGAGCTGCGTTCAGTGGCAATAAAATTGCAATTAATTTTTATTGACAACTCTGAACTCTTGTTACAACGATTTGTTGTTGATCTTTAAGCGATTTCTCTGGCGCAAAGTGAAGAGCGTTTAGTGTGCCACTCAGTACCCGACATCGCATATGAAGTTAAGCAGTTGTTTCAGGTTAAGAGCACATTTAATTGAAAAGCAAATCTTCAACGTATTTCGAACGTAAACAGTCGATGCATTTCTATAAAATAAATAAAAGATTTTGTATATAACATTGTTTTATTTGATTAAAAAAAAAAAATTCTTAGCTTTTTCAATTTATGGAGCGATTTTTGGCATCTTTCATCAAATTCAGACCACCCAAACTGAAGATCTACTTATGTAATACAATACAAATATATTTTGATACGATTTACGGCTGCTCGGCCCGAGCTTTGGGCGCACAATAAAAGTGAAATAAATAAATAAATCTATGACTGAAAAAGAAATCAGTTTACAATAAAAGCCCGCAAGCATTTACAAACAATGAAATTCAATGCAATAATTCAATATTCAATTGAATTTTAAGCACGCCAGATCCCAGATCCCAGACCCCAGACCCCAGACCCCAGTGAGCCGCCTTCTTCGATCTATGAAACTAGAAACTCACTGACGGTCAGACTCACTGACGGCAATCCCTCTTCGCTTCTGTCTGTGGCGCACGCGCATACTGGCATACCCGGAGACTCGGATACTCGGATACTCGCAGACTGAGCCGTGTGTCTGAGTCACATGCCACATTGATTACACACACAGAGGCAAACAAAAAGTAATACACATACATGTATAAGAGGGAATTGCCCTCAAATAAAAAGGCAATTCCAATTGCATTGAGGGATGGGGAGGATTATGAGAGTCTAAAGTAGCAACCTGTAGGGATCGGGTGCGCGGGTAAGTGCACAAAATATAGAGAATATCCATAGTACATGAAATCTAGTTCTAGTTATTATAATTCATGAATCTCTCATGGCAGCCTACTCATCCTGCACCTTAGACAATTGCTTCTGCCGGAGCTGCTCCATTGTTGATCATTATCAGCGACATCAATAAAATCATTGCAAAAGTATCTTCAACAAGCAATCTACACATACACGGATGCACACACAGTCACACACCACACATACACACATACACACACACACACACACACTCACACACTTGTTGTCCCGATCACATTCGCTTTGGTTCGGTGCATAAATGCATTTTAAAGGCAATTGCCAGACGCTACCGGGCAGTGTTTAGACATTTGACAGTACGACAGACTTTTGTATGTTTATATTTATGTATTTGTTTGTTTGTTGGTTTGTTGGTTTGTTGGCTTGTTGGCTTGTTGGCTTGCTGGCTTTAAGTATTATGTTCGCTGCACGTGCATGTATTGGTGAACGAAACGGTGAAGCGATTGCCGCTTCTGTTTGGTCGCCGCTAATTGTGCGTGTGTTGTAGATTATGTTCGGCTTTTGGCATCTCACTTTGTTGCTACTCTCAGGGGGCGTGTTTTAACATACAGAAAAAGTCAGTAAATAGATAAATGTGTGAATGTTTGAATTTGACTGTGATTGAGCTCGTGTATACACTATATATGTGTGCACATAAGTCTCTTGCACGTGCGAGTGTGAGTGTGAGTGTTAGTGCGAGTGTGAGTGCGAGTGTGAGTGTGTATGTGCTTGACTTTTTACTCAAGTCCGAGCCAATGAGAGACATGAATAAATACATATCTATTCGTATGTATTTATAGACTCTGATGATTTCACTTTTAGTTCGTTGCTTAAGTCATTCGTTTAAATACCCTTTGTATATCAAGTAGATATAATACACAATTAAAATTGTAGCAATTTGAATCATTCTACATGGAATAAGACTGTACATTTTCTTGGATAAGTTGAAAATTTCCATTACACTAAAAAAAAATAAACAAATAAATAAATCGTAAATTATAGTCTTGATTAAGGTTGTTTATTCTACAACTTCCGTAATTTTTGTAGTAAATAAAAAAGTCTTCAAAATGCGCTGTAATTCTAACTAATTTTAAAGTCTCTTTTATTTTCATTACGCTTGCATATTTAAAATATTTTTTATTATATTTATAAATAAAATTTTGATTGTTGGTAGAAAAATGAATTTTAAATACCAGAAGACTTGTACCTTTTTTTAATAAAAATATGCGAATCCATTTTTATTTTATACAATATGTAAATATTAATTAACTGTTATTTTAACTTACCTTTTTGATTCAGCATTTAAATAGTTATTTTAGCCATTTTTGCTATTAATGTTCAATTTTTGTTTTTAATACATTTTATACTTAGGTTGATATGATCGAGTTTGTTGCCTAAGTCATTTGATTTTTTACTTAGCTTGATATGATCGAGTTTGTTGCCTAAGTCATTTGATTTTTGATTTAGTTGCCGTCGATTCTGTTGTCATGCGTCCAGTCCAGCATTGTCATAATTACATTTATGTAGTCAGCATCCCGATGGCTGACATTTAGAGATATGTCAAATATCTTACGCAATGGCAAAGGCATCGCTGCCATCGCTTGGCCCGCTGTCTTCCAAGGATTGTGGCCAGGTTGTGATGGATATACACATAAGCACAGTGCACGGTGACAGTTGAATCGCAAATATATTGAGCAATTTGCTGTAGATGGTCATGTAAAGTCTGCTCGTGTGTCAATTCGCTGCAGCTCTTGATGCCAGACATTTATATAGGATGGATGGACATCGAAGTCCATGTCATCGGTTAACTTTCATAGTGAAAATATGAATTTATAATTTAACATCGCAACGGATTTTCAGTTCTGTTCGATTGCTTTCAAAGGAGGACAAGGTGACAATAATAAATATAATACTTATGTTGGGTTGGGAGTACGGAAAGTCTCTTGGTTCAGTTAGGTGAAAATATGGAGAATTCCCGAGATGTTTCAGTGATGTTTTTTTTTTGTTTTTTTTTTTATTATTTCTTACTGCCTTTTACATAGTGTTGCATAACTTACGTGGCTATGAAATAAATTATTTAAAAGTAAAAAACAAACAAAAAGTCAATTATTAAAAACAACATACAAATAAAAACTAAATTACATTTTTGCTTAAATAAATATATAAAATAAAATAAAAAAAAAAAAAAAATTATACACAACTCACACTCATACTTACACACCACATGCACACGTACACGCTCAAAGTCTACGGACAGTCACTTGCAAAAATTTGGCTAATATTATATTATATATATATATATGTATATATATATATATTTTCTCGATATTTATTTATTCATCGTTTACACACTGGAATTGAGCTAAAAACAATTTATTTGTACATACTTTCACTGGCACCAATATGAAATCTGCAGAAATCACCAAGTGGGATGACAGAGCGACTCCTTCTCCAAAATCTGAATCTGTTGAATTCCCAGGTGATTAGAAGTTCCAGATTTCACGATATATATCGGGGATATGTTCGGGGATTCTTATCCTGTGAGGGTCTGCGATCGAATCAATGTCAGATCGAGTGGAGTGGACTTGCGCACAAAGTTGGAGGACGAAGCCGATGGCAGGTTGGCTGTTTCGCTGAGAGGACTGCTGGACCGATTGGCAGCGGGACTCACAGCATTTGTTCGTGACCTCAGTGACAAATCGATGGGCTCCTCCTCCGCTGGACTGACAGCTGGAAACGGGAACAGCATATCCGACTTGAACTGCTCCTTGAACATGGGCAGTGGCGGCATGCTGCTACCCACGAGAGCTGGTGGCAGAGTGAATGGCGTAAATGAGCTGTACAGTGGCTCCGAGTGACTGCGAAAGATGTCCAGGAGCTCCCTGTGACGCCTCTGCTGCTGCTCGACTATGTCCGCCT
The DNA here is from genome assembly GCA_035044505.1 of Zaprionus lineosus. Lineage (NCBI taxonomy): Eukaryota > Metazoa > Arthropoda > Insecta > Diptera > Drosophilidae > Zaprionus > Zaprionus lineosus. Next base: position 2,774,786 of record JAWNNX010000682.1, on the reverse strand, counting down.
CGGAGCTGCCCGCATAGCCAGAGCCTCTCTGGCGCAACGCTTTTCTAATTGTGCTTGTCGTGGCGCTTAATACACTTGTACCGTCATCCGTGGGATCTCCGGCTGAGGAGGCCCCCGAATCACTGGGCGTATTGCTTAGGCGGGATTCGAGCTTCAACTGGCGCTGCTGCTGCTCGTTCAAATACTTCGCTGCCTGCAGAAAGCCCGGCAGGCTTGGTGATGGCGCCGATCCTGTTGCTGTTGCCGTTGCCGTGGCCGTTGGCACTGCCGTCTGAACGCCAATTGTCGGCGAGGTTGCCGCCGTTGCCGATTTGATGCAGGGATTCGTCTTGTCCTGGTAAGTTTGTCGCGCCTGATTGCTAGCTTGCTGCAAGCGCGCCAACTGATCCAGATTTGCATTGCTCACAGCGCCACTACTCGCGCCCGCTGCCCCGCCCTGCTGCTCCTGCAGCAGGCAGTGTATCTTAAACCAATTGGAGCGGCGTCCATAGCGCGATCCGCTCTTCGACATACCCACCAATAGGCACTTGCGCAGCCGGCAAGCCTTGCACGCCGTTCGATTCTTCTTATTGATGACACAATCGCCGTTGTGCTTGCAGCCGGCGATTGCTGCAATGTTGTTGTAGGTGCGGCCGAAGAATGACTGGAAAATAATTTGCAAAAGGCGTCAATAAAAATGTCCTTAATTAACTGAAGACATGCACAGCTCTTACTGTGTCTGTATGTGTGTATATATGTATATGTATATGTGTATATAAGTTAAATAAGAGAAAGGAATGTCGAATGGTACTCGGAGACACTCCGAGTTAATCAATTACTTGAAGAGCTGTGATTTTGATTATATTAAATATAATATACTAAATATAATATATTAAATATAATATATAAAATGAGATATATATTGATTAGTTATAAGTCTAGATTATATTTGATTGATTTTCCTACACCTGTGGCAACCAATTATCAGGTCAAATTGCCAGCCATTTGGTTATTGGATTGGAGTCTCATCCACAATTTATTGGAGCTGAGAATTTTTGCATTGTTTAGTTTTTTTTTTTTTTTACATTATTATTGATTGTTTTTTGTTTTTTATTTTTTAATTTTTTTTTTTTTTTTATATTTATTTTGTTTGCTCTGTTTTAGCCAACTCATGCCAGAGCCAGGCCGCTGCTGTGAGCCCCACTTCTTCGCATTGATGTTGAAGTTGAAGTTCATTGAGCGCCTCATGTTGAGCAAATGTTAGTTAACATTGATGTCTGATTGTCTGTTGTCTGTTGTCTGTTGTCTGTTGTCTGCTGTGTGTTGTCTGTTGTCTGTTTTCTGCTGTCTGCTGTCTGTTTGTCTGCTGTCTGTTTGTCTGCCGTCTGTTGTCTGCCGTCTGCTGCCTGTTGTATGTTGTCCGTACGCTGTCCGTTGTTTGATTGTCTGTTGTCGGTTTCTGCTGACTCATCTAATATGCATGTAATTTTTATTTGATTGACTGCAGTTTACAATTGTGGTCGCCTTGAGCTTAGAGCTCTATATACACACTAATATGAGCTGCCGAGCTGCTGAGCTGCCGAACTGACGGAGCATCGGAGCGGAGATCGTGTGGTGTGTTTGTTGCTCTAAATTTGCAGAAATATTCCCATGGCATTTGAAGGTTCCCCATTGTGTTGAGGCGCACACACGTACTCATATCTACTTAAAGTCAATTAAAAATCGATTAATCTACCGAATTGAATTTTAATTATAGCAATAATATTTTTGATGCTGCCTCAAAAGTAAAAGCCAAAATCGAGACCATTTTTGCACATTTTGTGAGCATGCAGAAAATTCAAGAAAAAAGTTGCCTATCCCCCTTACCCTTCCCCATCCCCATACCCATCTCTCTCTATATATATATGCTGTATATATATTAGTAAACATGTCGGAGTCATATTTCTTCATATTTACCTTACAGCCCTCGCACGTGAATGCTCCAAAATGAAATCCAGCCGCCGGTTCGCCGCATACCTTGCACAGCTGGTTCATCTGAAAGTAAGATAAATATTTCCTAAATTAAGTATATACTAAAATAATACTATCTATTTATTAAAACATATTTTTGCCATGCTGAGTTAATATATATGGTTTAAAATATCAATAGACAAATGACAGACAATTCCCTGAACGTGTTCATTTCAATCTTCAGCCCAACCAAAGGCAGGTCTCTCCCTCCCTCCTCTCCGTCTCTCGGTGAAAAGTGAGACTTGAGGAAAGCAATAATAAGATTCAATTTACTTGAAGATTTGATCTTCAATATTTGTTGTTGGATTCAATAAAAATGTTTATGGGATTTGAATAACTTGAATGGCTAATCAATATTATTGTAATTAATGTAATTTCATAAAACGTTTTCTTGGCCAATTGGCCTTAAGACAGGAAAGTTAAATCTTTCACGATTGTTGTCCTTCTTGTTGATGAGCACTTGGCGGCAACTCCAGGCAATGGCAGACTCTTGCTTTTCAGTTGCGATCAAGAAGGGGCTCTATAATGGTCACATACTGCAGCAGCGAAAATACTTAGCAACAACAACAACAACAAAAACGGGCTAAGGCTGCAACTGCAAAAAAAAAAGAAACAGCAACAACAACGGCAACAATAATAATATGAAGAAGAAAAGAAGAAGAAGAAGAAGAAGAAGAAGCATAACCGATGACCCACTGCGTTTCTCTTTACTTTTGCCACAGGTCGTGGTTAGAAATTGAGGTATGCAACGACCGGTTTGGGCTGGCACCACATCCAAGACACGGTAACCAAGAGTCGAACCATGGACTGTCGCACCTCCCCTAGCCGGCGACTTGCTGCATGAGGATGGGTCGTGTTCACACATCTAATATACGTAGTTACTTGTTTTCTGTGATCATAAAGCTAAGGTCAAACAAAAAATAACTGCAAAAATTTACGAACATTTTGCGTCAAATATTTGATCAGCGTGAAAATAGTTGGAAAGAATGAAGCATTCTGTATGGGAAGCTGCTGGAGGACTTGGCCAAAGGGCACGGCAACAAGGCTTTCCCCTTTGAACAAAGGAATGTCAAAGGAAATTATAATGTTACTTCGATTACTTGTCATCCTACAAGGAGTGCTTTCTTTAGGCCTATCAAAGGATGTCTTCCCTATAATCTCTAATCACGGCTTCTTATGTAACCCCAAGGAAAGATCAGTCTGCATGATCAGGATCTTCAAAACGGCTCAATATAATATTATTTCTTTTTTTTTTGTTTAAATATAAATTAATTATTAATTATTAGTTTATATATATATATATATATATATTATAATTATTAGTTAATATATAAATGCTCCTATTTATAAATGAAATAATTCTGCATCCTTTTAAAATTGAAATCTTTGTGTCAAAATATTTTAAAATAAATATAAATAAAATATAAAAAAATATAAATATTTTTTTCCAGCAACGATTAGTTTTTTATCTCGTATTAATATTAATATTAATATTATATTTAATTTTGCTGAAATACTTAAATATTTTCGACTCCGCCAAGCGCAATGCATAACAGTTTTCCCAACGATCGAGATTATCGGAGGTTTAAGGCAATTGAATTTTGGGTTTTTTTTTCATTTTTTTTTTTTTCCACAAGCTTTTCTTCTGGCACTTTGTCGACTTTTCACCATTGCAATTCAGTTTTTTATTTCATTTTTTGTTGCTTTTCTGGAAAGCGCACCGCTGTGCCTAAAATTGTCACGGTTTTTTGTGACGCTGCAACTGCCGCAACCACTACCAACGCTGATGCCATTGCCACTGCCACTGCCACTGACGCTGCCACTGCCACTGCCACTGACGCTGCCGCTGACGCTGTGAAGGTGCAAATTTAATGTTTGCCAATTTAGCTGCGCTCGCTGTCACCTTTGGTGTCCATTAGCGCGCGTTTATATGCAAAGTGGCGGTCTGGCGTGTTCACCATTATCACAGGAGCAGCATCACGCAGGGGCACCACCTGCTGAGCGGTTGCGGCAACTGCCAAGCGGTTCGCCCTCCTGCCCAGCCAGCCAGCCAGCCAGCCAGCCGGTCAGACAGTGTCAAGATATGGACACACAATAACAAAGTTACTGGGAATCGCTACTACGGTACTAACACAACTTCTGCAGACATCGAGTGTTTATGTGCTTTGCCTGGCATTTCCCATTGGATCTTTATTGGGTCATAAGCCCAGGAGATCGCAGCAGCTTTGCTATAGTTCAAGTTGCTATACGAGGCTAGTTTTATGCCTTGCCTCAGGCCCTGACACTGCATTGCATATTTATACTTCATTCCCCATTTTTTTTTTTTTGGTTTTTTATTTTTTTGGTTTTCCAGATATTCCCAGAGAAAAAATATATATGCCCAGACACTTAGTTAGTCACTGGGAAAGGTATCGTAAATCCTTTTCATTAGGTCGAGCGACGTGAAGGCCAATGAAAACCGGAATAAGAAATTGCTTTTTATTTGCTTCTCGGTCAAATCGCCAATTGGCCAATCAATCAAAAGTTGATTAAAGAATTAGAAAAGCAATAAAAGGGTTTAAGTGTTAAATTAATTAAAACGAGAGTAAAATTTATAAAAATAATTAAAAACAAATAATGAATTTAATGGTTGCAGCTGGTGACTGATTTTTGATTTTTAAAATCTAAATCTAAATATAAATTAATTATTATTAAGAATTTCTATAAAAATCTTGCTTTAATTGAATAACCAAAAGGCAGTCAGAGCAGTCGCTGTAACTAAAGGAAAAACCGAATGCCTCTGACGACTCTGGCGGCAAGGGTAAGGGTAGAAGATCGGGAGTGGGTTTTGATTTGGTCACCCCGGACTTTCGCTCCTTAATTGATGAGAACAGAAGGAAATGCAAAGCTCATTCAATTGCCAACAATGAGAACAAGATCAGATGAATGTATCTACATTTTCAACAAGCCCATCAAGTAGCCATTGACGGGGAGCACGGACTGAAAGGATTTTCAGCGATAAGCATGGCAAAGAATAATAAACAAATCTGAAATATGTCCTTTAAAGCAAACAAAATGTTCCACTACAACAATACAAATCAGATAAAATGTTCCTCTTCGCCCATTCCCCCCTGACAGCAGCCATAGGGTGATATGATGCCATGGATGATGCTTCATCCATCGTTTCCAAAAAAAAAAAAAAAAATAAAAAATAAAAAAAAAATAAAGGTGTTCAAACAAGCAAACCACGATTGTTGAAAATATTTTGAAGCCGCTACAAAATAGAACAAGTATTGCCAAACCGGCAGTCAACTAACAGAAGCCAAACAGAACAGTAGCAAAGCATCCAACAATCTGAAACTCAAACATATACCCGAACCCAAACCCAAACCCAAACCGAAACCCAAACCCAAACCCAAACCCAAACCGAAACCCAAACCCAAACCCATGCCCAAACCCAAATCCAAACCGAAACCGAAAGATCGCTGACATTCAGGCCCCCAATTGACTACAATAAACAATTGCCCATAATATGCTTTATTATTAGCCTTTGGCAAAGACATTTGCAATATGCAAATCCATTCAAAAGAGTCACACGCTCTAGTTCGAATTGTTCGCTTCCTGACTGCCAGCCGTTGCCCCCGTCACTTATAACTTGTCTCCTGTCTCCTGTCTTCTGTCTACTCTGTCTGCTATCTACTCTGTCTACTCTGTCTGCTCTATCCACTCTGTCCACGCTGTCCACTCTGTCTACTCTGTCCACGCTGTCCACTCTGTCCACTCTGTCTACTCTGTCCACTCTGTCCACTCTGTCCACTCTGTCTACTCTGTCCACTCTGTCTACTGTCTTCTGTATCTTGTCTCTTGTCGTCCAGTCGCTGTCCTTGTTCCTTGTCCTTTTCTCTAGCCCTTTTCTGCTTGATTGCCAGCAGCCGTCATACAATTAAATGCCTGAGTATCTTCAACTTTTTTTATTCCTTTTTTTTTTTATTAGAATATTTTTAGTTATTTTTTACATTTTATTTTTATGTTTTTGTTTTGTTTTGTTTTTGTTGTATTTTTTTTTTTTAGCAAGAACTCTCGTCGCCCCATTGTAGAAATTTTTTGACACTTATCGCACAAAAGGCAATAACATAATTAATGAGCATGTCAATGAGTGTCCTTTGTTTTCGGCTTTGCCCTCTAAATGTAGTCGCTTAGGTAATCCCTTCAGCATGACAAAAATATACCAGCAGCAAGTGCCAAAAGTTGCAGCCAGTTTTTAGCCGAGCTGCGGGTTAAGATCTTGACCACTCAAAAATACATCTACTTGTCATTTACCAGGCAATCGCCAAATGCACTCAAAGTGATTTAATACTGAGAACGGAACGACTCCTTCGTCGCTTAGTATTTTTTGTTAGCCTTTGGTTAAAATGTATTAAGTCATGCCTTCGATTCGATTCATGTCGAGATAATGATAGTGTGCACACGTTATTAGCATATGTATTTATTTTTTAATGGCATCGTTTGAAAAATTATGAATTTAATTACAAGCACTAACAATAAATCAGTTGAAAGGTCAATGCTTACATATTCAAAGTGATGATCAATAAATGTGTCTCTTCTCTGGCACTATTCTTAATTTAATAAAGAATATAGAATAATATGATATAAATATATTTAAAAAAAAAAAATAAAAAAAATAAATAAATCTAAAACAAATAAAAAATAAAAAAAAAATATATAGCTGAGCTCTTAAGTTTTTTTTTATTGAATGTCAGAATCTACTTAATGGCTGGGTACTTTCTTCGGGCCGGACTTTCTATTCAGCTTTAAATGGCAATTCACTTGGTCGACACTCACCTTTTCACAATATTTTTATGCAGAATTCTGCATAAAATCCCGAATTGAAGATTAGTTTGAGACCCGTTATTTGGATGTTGATATTCACACAGAGCACACACTTGATATATATATATATATATATATATATATATATATTTAAGAAAAAAATTTATAAAGATCTTTGCACAATTGATAATTGATTTTCCATTTATTTAATTTAATATATATATATATTTTTATATATATTTATTTTTATTTTTTATTTTTTATTTTAATTTTTAATTTTTTATTTTCTCTTTTTTTTTTTTGTTTTGTTTTGTCAATTTAGCGACGGCTTCACACAAGTTTGCTGAAATCACGTGGCGAACATTACAACCGATAACCGCGATATCGCGCACGAGTCCTCACGTGAGACAATCTCAAGTAGCGGTATTCTGCAGAATGGCGATGCTTTGCAGCGCAGCGCCCATCCGAGACTAAATTGTCATCATCGTTCTGAGCTCCAAACCAACCAACCGACTGACTGGCCCTGGCCTCAAAGATCATCAGCAACAGCAACAGCAGCAACAGCAACAGCAACAGCATTTGAAGTCGCGGGCGCATGCGTCTTTCATGTGTTGACTCTGTGTGTTTGCGTGTGTGTGTGATGTCTACGCCTATGTGTGCGAGTGTCTGCCTGTAACTACCCAGCGGGAACTGATTGCATGTTAGGTTCCTTGACACTAAGCCTCTGCTTTACATCCCCCTAAACAGTTGACTTCCCAACAGGATTTTTCTTATTGAACCACAAAAACTCAGCTGCTTTAAAATATAAATAAATAAAATATAAAATATAATATATAAAATATAAAATATAAAATATATAATATAAAATATAAAATATAAAATATAAAATATAAAATATAAAATATAAAATATAAAATGTAAAATATAAAATATAAAATATAAAATATAAAATATAAAATATAAAATATAAAATATAAAATATAAAATATAAAATATAAAATATAAAATATAAAATATAAAATATAAAATATAAAATATAAAATATAAAATATAAAATATAAAATATAAAATATAAAATATAAAATATAAAATATAAAATATAAAATATAAAATATAAAATATAAAATATAAAATATAAAATATAAAATATAAAATATAAAATATAAAATATAAAATATAAAATATAAAATATAAAATATAAAATATAAAATATAAAATATAAAATATAAAATATAAAATATAAAATATAAAATATAAAATATAAAATATAAAATATAAAATATAAAATATAAAATATAAAATATAAAATATAAAATATAAAATATAAAATATAAAATATAAAATATAAAATATAAAATATAAAATATAAAATATAAAATATAAAATATAAAATATAAAATATAAAATATAAAATATAAAATATAAAATATAAAATATAAAATATAAAATATAAAATATAAAATATAAAATATAAAATATAAAATATAAAATATAAAATATAAAATATAAAATATAAAATATAAAATATAAAATATAAAATATAAAATATAAAATATAAAATATAAAATATAAAATATAAAATATATTTAAGCTTTGCTTCTTTATATTATAAGTATATATTTTATATATATTTTTTTTATTTATTTTTAATTTATATATATTTAAAATATATTTAAGCTTTGCTTCTTTATATTATGAGTATATATTTTTTATATATATTTTTTTTATATATTTATTATTTATATATATTTATTGACATCATTTGGTTTAACATTTTGGAAGTCTTCATCGAGTCACTGAATTCTCATCTAACGATCCCCTGAAATTTCATCTACTTGCTTCACCGTACGCTGCAGAAGGCAGTCCCAATTTCCTGTTTACAAACAGCTGCTGCTGTTGTTGTTGTTGTTGCTATTGTTGTTGCTGTTGTTGGTGCTGCTGTTGGTGCTGCCGCTGTGCGCTGTTAATGTTAAGTGCTGTGAACTGTTAAAAGCCGGCTTTGATATTTGTTGTTGTTGTTGTTGCTCTTGTTGCTGCTGCTTCTGCTTTTGCTTCTGTTATTGTTGTTGTTGTTGTTGTTGCTCTTTGGGTTGCTCTTTACCTTTTCATGCTGAATTGTGGTTGGCTGTTGGCAGCGGCACGATCTGCTGGCGTTCGTTTGTTTTCATTGAATTTCTCGATGTGGTTGGCTGTTGATTTTTTTCCCGCGATTTGTTTTTGTTGCTGTTGTGCTGACTTTACACACAGTACAGTTATTATCGCTGGATGGCATGCACTAGTGTGTGTGCCCCATTGCAATAGTGTGCGTGCACCGCTGCCCGATTGTTCATATTGTAAATGTGCATTCATTTGTATTCGTATTGGACTAATGTGCCAAAGAGGTGGGCACTTAATGCCCGTCGAACTGTGTAAATAAAAGCGCGAGAGCGAACAACATTTTCCATCGAAATTAGTGGCTTGTTTACAAAATGGTGAAAACGAGTTTGTTGCCTAAGTCTTTTGTTTTATAGCATCTGCCTAGTTGTGATTTAAAATATACGCCTTAAATTTGCTAAGTAAAACCGTAAGCGAACCCACACTATGAAATTTTACTTAATATTCAATACATGCAGCTTTGGACGAAAGGATTTTTTAAGTTAAGGACTTGATTGAAAAAATTTAATAAGAGATTTTTTATTCGGAAAATTAAATATTTATTATTTATATTTTATTTATTAAAAATTGTTGGCACTAATGTTCATTTGAGTTACGCATTTAACTATAGAATTTAATTAGAAAAAAATAAAAATAAAATTAAAAAAAATATAAATATAAAAAATGCCGTGAAATGTCAACTATAGAAAATAAAAGTCTCTTACGACTTAAAAAAATATGTTTAAAACCTTAAAAGTATTAAAAATTTAAATATATATTAAAATACATATAAAATTAAAGATTTAAATGTTAGTTAATTTAAAATTAAATATTAAATTATTAATACTTTTTTTTTTTTATTATTTATGTATATACCGATAGTTAAAGTATATTTTTTAGAGTATTAAAAATTTAAACACATAGTAAAACATATATAAAGCCAAACATTTTAATATTGGTTAATTTAAAATTAAATATTATATTATTTTTTTTTTTATTTTTTTTTTTAATCATTTATGTATGAATCAAAAATTTAAGTATATTTTTTAAAATATATATAAAACCAAAGATTTAAATATTGGTTAATTTAAAATTAAATATTAAATTAATACTACTTTTTTATTTATTTTTTTTTTTATTATTTATGAATGAATCGAAAGTTTAAGTATATTTTTAAGAGTATTACAAATTTAAGCATATATTAAAATATATATAAAATCAAAGATTTAAATATTGCTTAATTTAAAATTAAATATTAAATTATTATTATTATTTTTTTTTTAATTTATGTATGAATCGAAATTATGAAATGAAATTATTATTTTGATTTGCCATAAAATAAGCTACGAATATTTGTGGTTTCCTTGCACGTCCAGTTAAGACGATAAAGGATAATTATGTTTGCAGCAAAACATGCAACATGTGTGTCTTAGATTGTTGCATACATTTTTGCCATTGAGTAGTATATTTTTTTTTTGTTTTTTGTTCTCCAGACTACAGGGTATTAAACTGAATGCAATGACCCAATTGCAATTGTGATTTGATTTTATCATGGATAGAAACAATTCGTGGATCGCTATTAGCGCGTTTTCCTATATCTAATTGAATTCTCTTGTCATAAGCAAGATCAGTGCAGGCTCCGCACATGTTGCTAATCCTCGGGCTGAGACAATGCTGAAACTGGAGGCAGTGCTTCAGTCAGCTTGTATCACTTCTTGATGATGATGATTTCATTTTAATAACACCACTAGCACTCGCACACCATAGAACTGACATACCACAGCCACAGTCCGAGTCAGAGTCAGAGTCAGAGCCAGAGCCACAGTCAGAGTCAGAGCCAAAGTCAGAGCCAGAGCCTTAGCCACGTCCAAGATCCATTTTATATCCTCACCCTCTGCCGTGGAACGTCCCGCTGCGGCCGTGTGTCAACACCAGTTGACGGAGTAACTAGGAAGCGCAACACTCTAAAACGACGTGTAATTTATCACAGCACGAGCAGCATTTAGCCATGAACTGGACATGGAGCATCTCGCCCGTTGTGCTTAGTTTTTCCCTGGCCAGGCTGCTGTCAGCAATGCTGTCCTCGTCAAAAAAAAAAAAAAAATTCTGTGAACGCACTCAGAGTCGTCATAGTCGTTGTCTTTGTCGTCATTTCTCCTCGGTAGGCAAATCTTCTGCATCTGCCAGCGTTTTAATTTTAATTAAGTTTACGCGCTAGTCGGCCCCAGCCTTGGCTACCTCTCCCAGCCCCAAATGCCCAAGATGCGGCCACTCTGGAGCATCAGTGGCACTGGGGTTTTTATTGGATGGTCATCCATGGTCATAAGGTGTACCTGTTGCCTGTTGCCTGTTGCCTGTTGCCCAGCAACTCGCGTGCTCATGGTGATGAGTTGGGGCATTAGCTTTGATGTCTGCTCATATTTATTAGAGCGCAATCTACTTCAAATTATTGTTGACCAGTGCGGAGAGAGATTAATTCACTTGCTAACTTGGATGCAGGGAGATTTGTAGAGCTTTTCAAATTTCCTTGGACTAACCAAATTGAGATTGAGTTTCAGTCAACGCTCGCAACACTCAGTATTATGTAATACAAGAGTTACGCTTCTCCTTCTCCTTCAGAGAGAGAGAGAGAGAGAGAGAGAGAGAGAGAGAATGAGAATATCATGAGTTGATCTTCAGTGGAGAGAAATATGTAAATCAATGGACAGGGACTGGACGCGACAGGGCTAAATAAAATGCCAATGCGAATTCCGTTGATGAGGATGTTGAAACTCTTAAACATGCAACATTTCCAAATACAAATTGTCCATTCCAAAACGAGGAGAAGCCAACAAAATAGGCGACAAATCTGCTTCTGCATGCGGCATGCATGCCAAGTGCAGGATCGGACTTGGGGATGTGGGCAGCAATGGTGGTAAGCGGCTCTGGCGGCGGGGGGAGGGGCGGAAAGAGCGCGAGACTAAGAGAGAGAGAGAAGGAGAGCTTTGCAGTTGGAAGCCAAGCGTGCATGACACGGCCACATGGCCAAGTAGCGACATTGCGACATTGCGACATCTCGACATTCGATCGCTTCCAAATCGATCCAGATACAGATACTTTAAATCACAATTTCAGTTGAACGCAAGTCAAGCCAAAAACAGAACAAAAAAAAAAAAAAAAAATAAGTAAAAAAAAAAATTGAAAATAAAAAAAAAACTGAAAAATAGCTGTGCGCACATGTCAAAGGCGGTAGTAAAAAACAACAAAAATAAGTAGAAAAAAATAAGAAAAAAAAAACAAAAATAAATAAAATGAAAAGAAGAAAACAGCAGCAGCAACAACAGCAACAACAACAACAACAACAACAACAGCAACAACAACAACAAGTTGGCAGCAGCATTTTATTTCAATTTCAATTGATTGTCGTACAATCGCCATGAATAATTCAATTTTACAATTGCATTGCCCGTTGTTCGCAATGGGCGGCTAGAGAAGGATAGACGCACGCCGAGTGGGAGAGACGAGGCAGTGTCTCTAGTGCGACTGAGATGGCTATAGCGAAAGAGAGACACGGAACATATTTTAGCCACAGTCTGCGCCGCTGTCGCTGTCGCTGCTACTGTCGCTGCTGTCGCTGCTGCTGCTGCTGATGTTGTTGCTGTTGCTGTTGCTGCTGTCAATGTTACTGGCGACAGTGCAACCGTACAACAGTAGCAAGAACAACAACAGGAACAAAAACACAACAACAACAACAACAACAACAACAACAACAACACAGATGAAGACGACCACCTAATACACACATGATACAAAGATACATACCAGATATTAAACTACTCGTAGTACCCGAAGCGCTAGACTGACGCACAATACAAAATTCTCTCGCCGCTCAAGCATCGAAGATGAGAAAAATAAAATTCCTATTTTTTTGATTGATTTGTTAAGACTGAGATCCGAGAGCGACAATCTGTGTGTGGATCAAATGTGTGGCGGGCAGTTTGCATACTAAATTTTCCACTACTAAAATCATGCCCCACACAAGCCCCAAGTTCGGTCGTGACTATTGAGAAATCCATATATATAATATATATATTATATATATATATTATTATTACTTTAATCAGTCTGATCTCTCGCAACATTGTACAGAGAATAAATGTAATGAATGCATGGCATAAAATTTATACTGTTATTTAAAACGTGTATTATTTATTCCAGTTTCCAATATTGAAAAAAAATTATTTTTTTTTTTTTAATTTTCTGGAATTTATTTTTTTTTTTTTAATTTCCTGGAATTTATTTGAATTGTAAACGATTTTAAATTACTTTAACCCGATCCTGTGTGTACTTGCAGTGCAAGGATCAACCACTTTTGTCCTCTAATTTTTGACACTAACTACAAATGTTAACAAATGATGGCAGATGCTTGAGAACGCTAAGGACTATAAAGGATACATGCGTATAATGTACGGGAATGCATCAAAACATAATCTCAAACCATTAGCAGATTTCTGAGTTGGGATACTTTACCTTTACCACCCCTCCCCCCTCCCCCCACCCCACATTCCTAGGACTATTTCATTCATGGGTTGATTAATGAGTTTATTATGCAACAATTATGTATGTAAACACACCGAGTGATACACCCAGAGGCCATCGAGCGAGTGAGAGAGTGAGAGAGGGAGAGGGGGAGAGAAGGGGAGAGTACTGAGTTTTGTTTCCAGTTTCGAGAGCACGGCTCATGTCAAATTAATGAACTTGGGCTCTTGACTTTGACACTTCATAAAGGTGTCGACGCGGCAGGACGCGTACTTGAGTGTAAGTGTGAAATGTGAATGGGAATAGGAAGGATAGTCGTGGTAGTCGCAGGACATGCGGCTGCCGCCACAGAGCTTACTAGACTGTTGTTAATTTCATTTGCCGCCGTTTTATGCAAGGACAGGCACTGACATCGCGATACCGCACCCAATCGCTGACACATATAAATCACCAGCTGAAGAGCCTGCGAAATTTGCATAACTTAGCGGAGCTGCTGACATTGAAGTCACTTGGAATCTGGTACCAAATTCGTTCTGCCAAAAATGATCAAAACTAGTTTGAATCCTTTGATGGGATGGGATGGGATGGCATAGGATGGGATGGGATGAGATTGGATGAGACGTTCATCCGATGAGTCTCATCTTGCTTTGATGATGAACGAGTGTCAACAATGCTCCGTCGAGTTTGTTGTGCCTCAGCGCAGTTCATCTTTTCCCTCCTTCCTTGCGTCTTTCTCATTTTCTCATTTTCTCATTTTCTCTTCCTCATCCACATCCTCTTCCTCTGCCTCGAAATCGCTTCTTTCGCATTTGTCATAGGTCGCATCTGCAAAGTCTAAAGCGGCTGCGGCTGCGGCTGCGCCTTTTGGGGCACATATTTTGCCTGTGATGTCATCGGCTCACATTTCTCCAGCAACTCGTATAAATTCGTAGCCCAATTTGTTAAGAGCGCGTGCTTCAGTTTCGCTCCTCGTCGCAGCTCAGCTCCTCTTGGCCCGCTCCACGGCGGCTTTTTGCTGCTCAAAAGAGCCTAATAACAATTGTGCGATCTGGTTTGCTCTTGCGGTCGCTTCACTTCGCCTCAGACGTTCCTCTTTTTCAGATAACGAATGCAAATAATTTCCTCATGAATTTTACACACACTAACAAAATATTTTATACAATATTTTGGTATTTTTTATAAATTTATATTATAATTTTAAACTCTTTTTTTTTATTTTGTAAGCAGTCAATAAATTTTCTCATCTTAATTAGGAAATTTGTATTGAGAGGTGCTTCATATATTTCACAGAAATATCCTTGAGCTCTAGCAGAGTCTAAATCGACTACTACACTACTATATATACTAATTTAAAATTTAATATTTATATTTGTTATTATTATTTTTATGTGTAAGGAACTAAGGAAGGCCTACAGTTTGGCAATTATTAAAGGTAGAGCTTTGCCGTGTTAAAAAACAGAAAAAAAAAATTATAATAAAAAAAAAAATAAATAAAAAAAAAATAAAAATAATTATAACAATAATATAAAAAATAAATTTAAATAAATAAAAATAATTAATAGACAGGATTGCCATTCCCCGAGCTGCTCAAGATCTGCCGAAATGTTAGAGTGTTTAAACCAATAACACTTTTTGCATTTTGCCTGTGCAAGCGTTAAAAAAGTTAAGGAAAAAAATAAAAGTCGAAAAAATTGAAATAAAAAAAAAATAAAATAATAATAAAAAATAAAAAATAAGAAAGAAAAAGAAAACACACACCGAGTGACAAATTGGAGCGCCTTTAACTTGGGCCCTGGGTGTAAGTAGCGCGTACACCTCGACGCATGTGGAACGACTTGAGGGCTTGGCCAGGGCGAGAAAATATTTAAGTGGATTTTGTTTTGGTGCTCCGAAAAATTGGTTTACCCTATAAATCTTAGGCATTTGAGTTGTGTTTCTTTTTTACGACTGACATTAATTGAATTGGGGCTCTGCCGGTCTGGATGTCTGTTGTAGTTGGCGTAGCACACGCTCCATTTGATTTATATAAAATGCGTAATCTTCTTTACAAATTGCGAGGGCTTCTTAAAGTAAAGCTGGAAAGGAGCCAAGTTTGGTTTTGGTTTCGCATTTCGAGTTTTGAGAATTAAGGATCGAGACTCGGGATTCGGGATTCGGGAATCGGGAATTGAATGTCGGTTACTGCATATCTCTGCCTCAATGGCAATGCTCAGTGGGAACTGAATGCCTCGCCCAAGTTCTGGGGCGGCTTGAGAACAAAGTGCAACCGAAATGCCAAAACAATTGCTTCACATTTCCGTGGATGCATTTACTACTTTCTTTTGGTATGCTTAATAGACCAGGCCAGAGCTGGTGCCGGTATCTAGTAACCGGTGCCCGCAGCTACCCACCTCAGTACCAGCAGCAGCAGCAGAAGTCGCAGTCGCAGCAGAAGCTGCAGCAGCAGCAGCAGAGCAGTGCCAATGCCAAGTATCTAGAGTCAGTACCTAGACGGCCTCTGGCAAGATCAAAGCTCGGCGATATAATTGGTCGTTGTTTTGTTTGACCGCAGATCTTGCGCATCCCCATCCCCATTCCCATCCCCATCCCATTTCTCATGCCCAGTCTTGTTCTCGTCCTCACATCCAGATCCCATGCTTCTTGGCTGCCTGCCCGCTTAATAATAATTCGTTTTGGCAAACAATGTAAATTCTTCATTAGCTTAGCTTCCTAATTTGCCTTGCGTTGCCCCTCCTGGCCGGGGGGAAGGAGCGTTTGGTACTTCGTAATTGAAGGCATGCCTGGAGTAGCAGCAGTGGCGCAACATCACAAATAGGAACATCAGCAGGGAGCAGCAGCAGCAGCAGCCGAGATCTGGATAAAGGTATTTATGAGGGTTACCCAGAAATTCGTTACACTTCTATATTGGGTAATGCCTCCAGATCCCCCAAGCTCTCAGCTCATGCAAAACTAGAAATGTGATTCTCCTTTTTCATTGGAATTGCTGCCCCACACGACAGCCCAAATATATGTATATATATGCACAAGGATGTGTGTTTCATCCTATTGCATCCTGAATCTTGCATTCTTATATACATATGTATCTCCTTAGAGTCAAGTTGTTTGTTTAAGGCTCCTGCTGAATTGCCATCTGAATCTATAAGTTTCACATTACAATCGCTGGACATTCTGTGGTGCATATTTGAGATGCTCTCAGTGTCGCAATTTTTCACTCCACATGGTACTGTAAGGAATGCTCCGCTGATTGATCGATTGATTGAGTGATTGACAACGGCGCCAATGAAATCAAACTGTCGCTTAACCTGCATCATAGATACGCATTGCGGTTACTCTATGGCCGCAGCTCGACGGCGATCGCTAATTAATTAAACGCCGCGAATGCCAATGGATGTCAAAATCAAGGCAAATATGGCAAACATGACTGAAGGTTTTATCCTTCGTAAGATTCGTAAGATTCGATCCTTGGCAATATCTTTTCCCTAGCATTTTCACAGTACGTTTTTTTTTATTGCTTCTTTTTCCAAGATTTTGTTTATTTTGCCTCCACTTCGGCGGTGCCGTCGATTGCAACTGTGACCATTCTTTACGATCGGCAATAAATTTAACAATTTGTTTAGTGCAGACACTCACACACACACACACACACATACAGAAAGAGAAGAGAAGAGAGTGAGAGAGAGAGAGGGAGAGACTAAAGTGGAGACACGCAAAGTGTCTACCATGGTCCATATATGGCATACGGGGACCTGAGCCGCAGATGCCAAAAAGCACTGCAATTTGTCGAGCGGTAAACAAAAAACGCTTTGGGGACGTTGGGAGCTGCGGCTAACTGGTCTCTTTCTATGGCCTAAAGGTAAGAGGTGCGAGGTGCGGCGGGGTGGGGCATGAGCTGCAGCAGAAAGCAAAAGTCTTAGAATTGGTTTCTTATGTTGTTTTCAATCCGAGCAAAACAAAGCTCAGATTTCGGGCACAAATCTTGTGGAGGGAAAATCCTGAAAGCTGAAGAATTTTCAATAATTTCACATTTTGGGTGTGGAAAGGTGGGACATCATTTACGTGCGATTCTGTAATTGTTTTATTACAAATTTTCTTCTGCCGCGTAACTTTCTCTGCTGTTGCTAGGCTGCCGATCGTTGGCCATAATTCGGCACACTGTGTCAGAGAGGAATGAGATCTTTGGCAGGCCGGGCGGGGGGATTCGCTGCGTTTCATTCGCGTGCCCCACCGGTCAAGGGGTCGCTGGTCGCTGGTCGCTGGTCACTGGTCGTTGGTCGTTGGTCGTTGGTTGGCGTTTGGCGGTTGTTCGTCGGTCGTGGCTCGTTGGCAGTCTGTCGTTGGTCGTCTGGCAAGACTATATACAATATTTCTTAAATTAAATTATCAAAAAGAATTTCGCTAGTTGGCATGCCTGGCTCGATAGAGCGAAAGACTTGCCCCACCACGCCCCAGCGGCAGCCACAGCCACAGTCACAGTCACAGGCATAGCCATAGCCACAGCCAAAGTCTCAGTCGCAGTCGCAGTTGCGGTTTAAGCCTTCGTCTCAGCCTCAGTCACAGTCGCAGTCGCAGTCTGGGTCTCAGTCATAGTCTCAGTCTTGGCCGCAGTGGCAGTACTAGTCCATAGTTTCTAGCCAAAACTAAAACCTGTCTTTTGCGAGGGGGCAAAAGAAATTCCGAAAATTTTCCCACACTTCTTGCGGCTTTTGTAGAAGAAGAAGGCAGCGCACAGGCTGCACAGCTACTCATATTTGTTTATGGTCAGGTCGTTCTTTTAGTAACTCTATGTGTATGGGTCTATGGGTGTGTACTAGTGTATATATATGGGTGTGTGTGTGTGTGACTATGTCTACGTATGCTTTCAAGTGACTGCGAGTGTGTGCAATGGAACACATGTTGCATTTGCCTCCGTCTGTTGTTGATGAGCTGCATTATATGGCTGGCAGCATATCGGCATCCATCCACGAGGCCGTGGCCAATGTGGAGGCCGATGCCAAATGGGCATCCACTTGTTGCCGCTATTTACCTTTTGGTTCTGCTTGTTGCATTGCCTTCTCGAGTTTTCACTTTACCGGCTGTTTGTATTATTGTTGCAGATACTTATTTATTGTTGCTGCTGCCTGCTGCCTGCCGCCTGTTGCCTGCTGCCTGCCTACTTTTGTTGTTGTTGTTGTTACTTTAACTGTTGTTGTTGACACCAATTCTATTTGCATACGCCCTTTTCGTGCAACAAACTTGGCCCAGCAAGTGGAAAAGAGCTGAAACTCAAAACCCGTTTTAGTGAAAAATGAAATTGTTGCGAAAATTGAAATGTTCCCGTTTTTTATCAAGATCTTCACTTAGGTCCTTACAATTCGAAAATATCTAATTTCAAGGGGAATTTCTTGTGGCTGAAGAAGGATCTCAGTTTCACTTTTCAGATGTCACAGTTAATCGCAGTGACTCAATCACTTGTAATTGTCTATTCATTAATAGAATTAAAATCCATTTTTTTTTTCTCAGTTTCAATAAAATCCAAAAAAAATAAAGACAAATAAAGTGCAGAAGCCTTGGGTCAAGTTCCTAACTTGGGGAAAGACTTAAGCAGATATGTGACGTATGGAATCTCATCAAATAAAGTAATCATGAGTTGAGTCCTTTGTTAGAAAAGGGATCCTCACTCATTGGCAATGATTTCTGATTCTGATATTTCCCCCTGTATTTTATCCCTTCGGTTACTCTCAACCCCTTCCCAAGATCAACAGTCTTCCAGGTGATTGATATTCCAGCCTTCCCTGTAGCTACCTACCCATCATCATTATCAACGCCAACAGCAACATGAACATCCTCATCGCCATCGTCGTTGCCAACAGCACCACCACCACCACCACCGCCATCATCATCGTCATCGTCATCGTCATCGTCATCATTATCATTTGCGACACATTACAGGGTCCTCGTTTAGCCACGCATAGTTTAGTTTATTACGTCGATTAGTTGCACTATAAGCAACACCTTTAACTGCCAACAAATTACAACTTTATCATGCCGCAAACGATGACGATGACGGTGACTGGAACATTGCTCGGCCGTGCCCATCCATTCTGTTCCCATCTCCATCTCCAACCTCATCTTCAGCCCCATCTTCAGCCCCATCTCCATCTCCATCTTCATCTTCATCTTCATCTTCAGCTTCATCTCCATCCCCATCATCTCCATCCGCAGTTCCAATCCCATTCCAATTCTCATCCGCTGGCCGGCGCGCGAGAGAGCATCTCGCATAATTAATGAAGTGCAGGAATGGCGATGCCAGCGCAACTGCAAAAGCAACGCCGGCGACACAAATGAAGCTATTTCCAGCCGCCAGGCTCGAGTGTTGGCTTGCATCTGATGCTACGACTCTAGGTTTCAGCTTCAGCTGTAGCTCCTGCTTCAGCTACAGCTCCAGCTTCAGCTTCGACTTGGACTTGGACTTGGACTGGGCTCCTCCATATTTATACAGAGCGATCACGTTAAATAAAAGATAAGCGGCAAAAGCGGCGAGTGTCGCGCGCGCCATAATTGCCAGGTGACGGGCGGCTGGCTTTGGGGGCTGCAGGAATCGGGCAGAATCGACTCTCTTTTCCTGCTCTGAAATTGGGTACCGTCCTCCTCTGGGTGTCGCATCGTTTTGCAAGTCTAATCAAATAAACTAAAACTCCCGCCAAACTAACACTCCAAAGGCATTAGGGCACATCCAAAAGGCCGCCGTTACTTTCATCTCTGCCAGCGACTCTCATTATACACACTCGTGTGTCCCACAAAATGCCCCCCGCTCCACCCCACCCCACCCCACTCCACTACTCCATATATGTTATAAGGAATGGTAACACTTAAATTACCTACTGACGGCCTCCTTTACGTTGCCCGAATGTGTGTTCAGGTAATTCAAAGGATTTTTGCCCTTAGTACAAAATCAATTTTAGAATTTAAGTTCCATTTTAAAAAAATAACTAAAAATTTATTCAATTTTGAAGCTGCGAAAATGTATTTAAGCATTTGTTCTGAACGAAAAAAAAAAGCTAAAATTCAATCAAACTGAAGCCTAGGTAAAGGCTTCAAAATTTGATCAATAAATAAATAATTTTATTTATTATATTATAATTGATTGATTTATTATATTATATAAGTTAATATATAATAATAGTTTATAAATAAAATGAGTAAAAGGTTCAATACTTAAATAAAATAAAATTTATTATTTTTGTTAACATTTATTTTTATAGTTAAACTGAAAATATTTTATATAATACTAGTTTTACAGCCCAGTTAATAATTTAGATGTGTTATTATTAATTTTTCTATTTATAATTACTTTTATTTAAATTTATTATTATTATTTAATATATGTATTATTTAAGTATTCATAGTAAAATAATGGGATAAATAATTTAATACTATTTGTTGAATAGTTGTATATAGAAATATAAAAACAGAAGTATTTATATTTAATTATTTATTTAATAATAGTAGTAAAAATACTACTAAACTGCGAAGTATTTGGAAAAAGTACTAAATACAGAATTAAATGTTCGGTTGTTGCTTCAACAATTTAAAAAAAATATATTGAAACATTAAAGTTATTTTTATAAATAATTAAGTAGGAATTTAAGTGAATATAATTATAATATATAAAAAAAATATAATATAATAATATAATAATATAATAATATAATAATATAATAATATAATAATATAATAATATAATAATATAATAATATAATAATATAATAATATAATAATATAATAATATAATAATATAATAATATAATAATATAATAATATAATATAATAATATATAATAATATATATTCAATAAATAAATAAATAATAGTAAATAAAATTTAGAGCTTAACTGGTTGGGGAATACCAAAAGTGTAGTAGCTTAAGTAGTATTAGTAAAAAAGATTAGATTAGTAAAAAAGATGTAGTCGTAGTAGAAGTGTAGTAAAAAGAAAAGAAGTAGTAGAAGGTGTAGTAAAAGTAAAGGGAGTGACAGAAGAAAAAGGAGTAATATACATAGTAGCTTAAAGTGCTTATATGCAAATATTGCTTAAATGCAAAATAATGTAATTTCTAAACATCATCACAATTATTAAGTTTAATTTGTTTAAAAGGAAATATCGCATATATGCAAAATTTTGTCTCCATTATAGGTTTTGCATATAAGCGGTATGTAGTGTAGTAGTATTCCAACTGCTAGAAGCGGTACTAGAAGTACCTGTAGTCCTTTTAAATTAGTAGTTTTACAGGAGTAGTGTAGTAAAAGTAGTGTAGTAGTAGTAGTAGTGTAGTAGTAGTAGTAGTGTAGTATTAGTAGTGTAGTAGTAGTAGTGTAGTAGTAGTAGTGTAGTAGTAGTAGTGTAGTAGTAGTAGTGTAGTAGTAGTAGTGTAGTAGTAGCAGTGTAGTATTATAAATGTAGTAACCAGAAGAAGAACCCAATCTTTTCCAGGCTACAGGCTGATGACTTTCACCGAAGGTACTTCATTAACTTCTTTAATTTGTAACTTAAGGAAATTTGTTGAAAATAATTAAAATATTAAAATTTAAAATTTTTAAGCATTTAAATTAAATATTTTGTCTGTCGATATGTTAAATGACAATCGCGTAACTGACAGGTTTGAAGTTTGCCTTGAACGAAGAAATTATTATTACTTTTTTTTTATTAAGCTAAACTCGCACCTTGAAGGCGCTGGCAAGATGAAGTCGAAGTGGAAGTGGAAACCGTTGAGGCAGTCGAAGAAGTGTAACTATCGTCAATCCTCTGGCAGTGTGTTTGCCAGGAGACGAGAAACAAAGTTAAGGAGCTAAAGATCATGCGATTAGTTAGGCAAAAAGATTTGTTGATGGCATATGGGCAAGTTGGCTGTGGCCAAAAGAAACAAATTCATAATCCCGGATGGGAATGGCTGGCAGGACAAGGGCAACCAATATACTTCATACATGGATGTTTTTCAATATATTATTTTCAATTTTTGTATGCGTGTGCACGTCGTCGCCACGTTGTTCCCAAATGCATTTGTCAATGTCGGCAACGTGTCGCTGGCACTGGCACCCAATGAAAGTCCAAGTCCTCCGTTGGCACAAATAAAATAGCTAAAAAAAACTAAAGCCAAAACCAAAACCAAAACAAAAAAAAAATAAAATAAAATAAAAAAAAAACTTTCGCCTGCGCCTGCAGTCAGTTGAGTGTTCATTGTTGCTTGAGCCGCGCTGCGAACAACCGACAGCGGACAACCGACAGCGGACAACCGACAACCGACAACCGACACGGTCATAGTCATATTTGCAGTCATATCCATAGATCCATAGAGGAGGAGGCACAGAAATGGACAAGGAGATGGAGATTACGATGGTATGAAGGTGGCCCAGAGGTACTCCGTAGAATGCGTGACGACGAGAAAGAGGCGTCTCGACTGGAAAGGCTTGACTCGGTTTGACTTGGTTTAAGTGTGTGCCCTATTCATAGGTCCGGGCATACATACTCGTAACTCCAATTTGCAGCCTCCTTTTTACCTCGAGCGTATGGCCAGCACGTTCATGGCCCAAACAATAAATACGTTTTGGTCAGCCAGTTAGTGGCAAATGAGTTATGACTGTTGCACTTGGTACCGACACATTAACAAACTTTGACGAATGACGGAGGTGACGATCGCTAAGTGATCTCGATGCCACAGTTCTTCTCACCGTATCCCAGACCCGGAGTCCACCTAGCCTCTCCCCCCCCCTCTATGTGTGTATTGGTATATATAGATTTATTGCATATGTATGTGTGTATGTATTGGCGAATGTTGAGACTTTCGTTCCAAATACATATGTGCCCGTATTAATACACACACACACATAGTCACACACACTCGCATAGTCACACTTCTTCTTGTACTCGTTTGCTTGAATACTTCACATGCATTACGCACTTGTCGCTCTAAGCTGATCCAGCTTTGCGATGCCTGATTGCCATCGCTATAAGGCAGCATCGTAATTAAAATGAAATCAGCATACGGCTTAATTTCAGTTCAGTCTTCAGTTTAAAACTCGAGCTCCTCGGATTTTATATTTGGACTCGTCTGACTGCTTGTTGTTTGTCTAATGCGTAACATCGTTTGCTGCGCGCTGCTCTCTGCTCGCTGCCCGCTGCCCGCTGCTCGCTCTCTACTATATTTGCTTTCTGCTGTTTGTGGTTTGTTGTTTGCTTTTTGGTTTTTACATTTTACTTTTTGCTTTTTACTTTTTACTTTTTGCTCCTCCTTCTTTATCATCTTGCCTCCCTGCAGCAGTCGCAGCCACCCCGTCTCCCAGCCACATGACTGCGCCTCATGCTCCAAATCTGTCCGTTCTCATAAATCTGTCTGACATTTTGCATGCCAGTCATCAGCTGCTAACTCGCAGTGGATTAATTTAAATCCTTTTTTTCAGATTTACTGAGGAATTTTTTCTAGCCAAGTCTTATCCCACCTATACCGTTATAATTTGTAGCATTTCTAATGCTTCTTTTCCAGAAGCTGCGATTAGATTTTAAGTGGAAAAAGTCATTATATTACCTATTGGGAATTACCTCTCTCTCTCTCTTTCTTACTCTACCTCTACCTCTCTCTTTCTTACTCTACCTCTACCTCTCTCTTCTCTATCTCTCCCCCTCTCTCACAACTCCTATTCGAATCTCTTGCTCTTTATTCTATATCTATCAAGGGATTATATATATTTTTTATCCTAAGCGAGAAACCTTAGAAATTATGTCAATTTCTTTTAATAGGGATCATTTCACTTCCTGTCTAACTATGAAAAAATATTATTTAATCTATTATTTATATAAAAAATTTATGGGGATATGTATAACGAGTTGTGGCAGCCACTAACCCTGCAGCCAAGCCCCAACTTTGGCGTGTAGTCCAGGAGGCATGGTCAAATATTCCCATAAAGCGTGGCCAGGACCTTATAGACTCCATGCCACGCCCCTGTAGTGCAGTCATAGAAAATATTGGCTTTACAACTAAATATAAGATCCATAAAAACATATAGAGTAAAAAAATTAATCGAAAATGAAGTTATAGATTATTTTTTTTACCGTTATAAAAGTCACTACTATTATTTTTGGATGCAAATTTTTGATATAATCTTATATTTTCGTCCTTGGAGGGTAACTAATCAAGCAATTTAAAAAAAAAATAATATGAATTATAAAACAAATATGTATAATAAAATTTTGAATTAAAAATTGTTGCATATATGGTTTCTGTCTATAAGTTTTCTTAAGCAACATTTTGAACTGGAAAGCACTACTATTATTTCTCCCGCCACTGTATATATTATTATTAATAATTAAATGTGCATATATATGTGGGGTATATTTGATATCCAAGTTTACTATATTAATATGTAATCCGACCGAGTTTGCTTTTGGAAATCAAAGTATTTATCATAATATCCTAACTGATGTTCTATTATATAATATATATAATATATATTATATATATATTAATATAGATAATCTCCTTTTTTCAATTTGTAGCACTTCATTTCACAGTTCACAGAGCTTCCTCATAATCGTGCCCGATCTGAACAACTTGATGATTGTCCAAGCTGCAAATAGGAGTCTCTGGTGATTGTTTTGGGTAACAGTACACGCCATAAGTCCATACATAGTTAGTTAGGTGGTATACCTTATAATGCTGACAGTTTTGTAATTGATAACACGGACTAAACTGTCATAAACTGTCGTGGACGATGTGCAGGAATGATCTTGATCTAGATTGTCCAATACAGACGTCACATGGAGCAAGTAATTTACCAAAAATGTGTCCGAATGAACTTGTTGCATTTGCCGCCAGTGGCTCTTGTGACTATAAACAACGATCTGTGTTGATCTGCTGTTTGGGAGAATGGGAGGTGTGGATAGAAGTTGCCTCCTTCAACCTGGCACCGGGCTATCAACTATCAACAACGTCGGCTACTCCGACTATAACTACGGCTACGGCAACGGCAACGGCAACAGCAACAGCAACGGCAGCAGCAACGGCAGCAGCAACAGCAACGACAACGGCAATGGATACCGGCTACCGACTACTGGCTATCGGTTAACGTGTAAGGCGAACCTAAACTTAAAAAGAAGATGCCCCCTAGGCGCTGCCGTTGTCGAGTCCATTTCAAAAGACAGCGACAGAGGTAGCTCCTCCAGTGCTCCTCCAATGCTCCTACTTAAACCTCAACCTCGGCTCCAGCTTCAGCTTGAGCACCGGCCACAGTTCCAGCCTCAGCTCCAGCTTCAGCTTCAGCACCGGCCTCAGTTCCAGCCTTAGTTTCAGCCTCGGCTTCAAGTTGAGAGCGACCTGGGTATCATCGATCATCGATCATCTGGCGCGGTCTAAAAATGGCTTCCAGCTGCGTAGGAAAACACCATCGCATGACCAAATCACAATCCAAACTATTCGATACTTTCTTCTGCTCGAGTTGTGATTGCGATTGCGATTGTGACTTTGACTGCGATTGCGACTGCGACTGCGACTGCGAACTGCGACTTCGATGGCGATGGCGATGGCGATGGTGACGGTGATGGCGAAGGCGAAGGCGAAGGCGACGGCGACGGCGATTGCGATTGCGACTGCGAGGAGCGACAAGTTTTTGTGTATATGTCGATCGCTGGCAGATGCCTGTCTCCTTTTGGCACATTTATTATTATTAATATTATTAAATATCAACGTCGTTTGTCGTTAGCAATTTTTGTTATTTATGAGCTCAAGTTATGCCTTTTGGGTGTTTTGAGAATTTAGGCATGATACGGCGGCAGACGAGGAACGTCCAATGGTCCGAAGGGGCAGACACTGGCAGATCAGTGAGGAGTCAGAGTGGATCGACCCGACCCATACTACATATACATATAAGCAATGCCAATTAATGACCAAATTAGTGAGGCACTCATGGACAACACTTGACCGCTTATGGCACGGGATTTTCTACTGATTTGGTTCGAATTGTGATTTATTTGAGCGCAATGTGAAGGCTCGCTTTGATTTCTTTGTTAGTCATCTGTTGTCATCTGTACTCATCTGCGGCGATCGTCGGCGAAAGTCCGCCGAGGAACCCCAATTGGAAGAAGAACCCAAGTGAAATGCATTTGGGAAAGATGGACACTCGAAATCAAATCGCCTTCAATGTCCACCGCCTGCCATATTCATAGTTCTGCGCTCAACATCAAAGCACTGCCTTTCATTTTATATCCCAGCCAAGGACACCAAATCAAGCTATCCCACATCTCGGTCTCTCAGGCACGTAGTAAAAGCTGACAGACCATACAAGGGCCCAACTATTGCTGTGAAATATGATGTGGACTATCTTCAACCAATAAAGAGTAATTAGCGCTTGGCATTTGATCTACCAAATTTAGAGCTCTCAATAACTGTTAACCACAATTTCAACCTTTCCGATTCACATTTCCACGACTTTAATTTGATTTCATTTGATTCGATTTGTGAAAGGATTAATAAACATTAACCCTTTGCGAGGCATCGGGTTTGAAAAGCACCAAAGTTGTTCTTCCATAGAAGAAACAAAATATCTCCCTCTCTCTCTCTCTCTCTCTCTGTCCCTCTCTTTTAATTCTAAGACTATAATAAATTAAATTTAAATTACTTACTTACTTAAATAAATAAATTGAAGGAAAAAATAATAATTATAAAAAATAATTTTCAATGTGTAAGTTGAAGTCCTTTACAGTTCGAAAAAAAATTATTAATTATATTAAAATTTTGGTATTTATTGTGTTTCTATTATCCAGAAACTACATCACATTTACTTGTTATCAACGTAGACAGATTGTAAATAAAAAATAAAATTAAAAAAAAAAAAAAATGTATAGAAATTTAATAGATAATATTTATTTGTTTATTAAGATACTGAGCTATTTTTTAAATAATAAATTTATAAATATTAAATAATTGTATGAATAAAATAATTCTTTCATAAAATATATTAAGTGCTTATATGATTTATTATTTAATAAAATCACTTAGGCTGTTAAATGGTTATTAAAGGAATAAGTTGTAGGATTCTTAAAAAAAATTCTTAAATATTTATTTAAAAATAAGGTAGTTCCTAAATTAAATAATTTTCCTAGTTTATTATAATTTAAATATAGAAACATTTGTAAGCATTAGCAAAAATTTAGTAACAGTTTTTTTTAATGTTCTGTTAATACAATAAAAAAATTAAGCAATTTTAAAAAAAATATATAAAAAATATTTAAAATCCTTTAAAATAATTATTGCGTATTTTATTTTGCAGGTAAGTGACAGCTTAAAAATAAATTCTAATATTGTAAATTATTATTGTGATGTTTTCCTAATTACCAAATTGATTTTTGAGCTGGTATTTTTTTAACTTTTATTTTAATTTTAATTTTAATTTTTATTTTTATTTTTATTTTTATTTATATTTTTATTTTTCCCCCTATCAAGAGTAGAAGCGATAAGGCATATTTTTGTATTAAATAGTTAATTAAAAGTAAAAAGAAATAAATTATTATTTTAACTAAAAGTCTTCCTAAAACTGAGTTCATATATGGTTAACTGTCATGCAGCTTAAGTGGATGGGTTCAATGGACTTGCAGCTGGAAGAATTCCCTAATGCAACTTCTTTCTGTTAATAAACTTCGGTGACCGAGTAAACTATTAAACTTCTTTTAAGCTGAGTTCCTCTGCTATCATATCCCTGGCAGTGCAGGTGACATTCTTCTGCAGGATCGGTCCAGTCTGGCCGCTTGTTTTCATAGCTGGCTAACAAATTGAAAAACAAATTACTGTCATAAATGTCAGCATTACAACATGACGACAATCAATACATCAACCTGTTGTCAACGAACAAAACAAAAGCAAACAACGAAAAAAAAAAACAAAAACAAAACAAAACAAAAAACAGAAAAAAAAAAACAAAACAAAACACGAGACAACACAACACAATAAATTATGACAGTTTTGAGTGCATAAAGCAAAAAAGCAACAATCACAATAACAACAAGAGTAACAGCAACAACAGCAACAACAACAACAACAACAACAGCAACAACAACAACAACAACAACAACAACAACAACAAAATGAAGAAGATCAACAATTACAACAACTAAGCTGACTTTTTCTACCTACGTCCTTCTCCCCACTTCCTACCTCCTACCTCCTACCTCCTACCTCCTACCTCCCACTTTTCACTCTCCACTCTCCTTTCTCCACTCTCCACTCTTCAATCTTCGCTCCCCGCTCTGCCGCACTTCCCCCCTTGCACATGACGTACTGTGCCCTCGCCTGCAATTATAAGCCATCAACTGGCGTCAAAGAGACCTGCGGATCGAATGGCCAACACACATTCGAGCAATGCGAAAATGACAAAAAGCGCAGCCAGCGGCGAATTCTGCAAATGGCTGTGAGGCAGCGAATGCATTTAATGAAATCAGAAAATGGGGAGCAAAAAAACGGAGCTACAACTAAATGATTATAAAAATCTAAATTGAATTTTGCCATAAATTGAATCAATGGCAATCCTGACTTTGATTCCGTCCCCATCGCCATCTTCAGCTACAGCTTCAGCTGCAGCTCCAATCGCAGCTCGCCGCTGGCGGATCACCAGCAGATAATCCAAACATGAAAAATCTTAGTATCAACGACGGACTGTATAAATTCTAAGGTGAACGCATAAAAGCAGCAAAAACTGCAACCGACCAGATGGAGTCCAAAACGAATATAGAAATACTCTACATTTCATCCAATTATTAAATTTATTTAATTTTTCCTTTTTTCAGTTTTAAATCAAACTTAAAAAATAGCTAAATAAATATGCCTAAAGTTCTCTGAAGTCGCGGATGCTGAAGGCGAATTGTACCCTACACACTACTTGGATATAAATAATATATATTGATATTATATTTAAATAGTATATATTATTTAAATATATATAATATATATAATATAAATATATTGGACTCGGAGTATGGGTGTCCTTCTACTCTAAAATCAGTAAACGGGGAAAAAAGCTTAAATATGATCTTCAAATAAATTTCGTAATGATTTATTTATATCTAAAATGTTATTTAGTTAACATATGTTAGCTATAATTTACAGAACTGTTAAATTGAAAATGTGTCATACTGACTGGAATAACTAATATGCCCTGGGCGACCCATTTCCTTCGATAAAAGGGCATGTGAATAAAGCGTTGGGTGCCATTCTAACGGTGCGACGCGTCGAGACGTTGAGATTATCTAAGAGACTTGGACTCGGATCTAAGCCTAAGCAGCTCAAGGGAGAGGGTGCTGAAAATGGGATGAAGATGAAGATGGGACTGGGGCTGGGGCTAGGGATGGGGATGCTGCTGATGTTCGAGATGGAGCTGGAGACAATGGCAGTAGGCAGCTTGTGCAGCTCGCATTCGCAGCGTGGCAATCAATAACTTAAATTACAAAGTAATTGCACTGGCATTCACAGCACGCTGTAGCAGCTCCGGCATCAGCTCCAGCTTCAGCACCAGCATCAGCACCAACAGCACCAGCAGCAGCTCCAGCAGGAGCTTCAGTAACAGCGCAAAGCTATAAGCACTTGGTGGGGAGGGGGGGCAGCAGCACCTGAAGCTCTTGACTGCGGCTCTCAGGCGGCGGCTAGCATCTGTGCCCACAAGTCCATCCGTCCGTCAGCCTGTCAGTCTGGCTGTCTGCTTGGCTGTCTCCCTGTCTAAGTGTCCACCTGACTGTCTTTCTGTCCGAGCGTCTGTCTGCCCGTCACCCTGTCTGTCTGTCTGCTTGAATGTCTGAATGTCTGGCTGTCTGGCCGTCTGTCAGTCCTCTGCTTGCCTGCCTGTCGTCACAAATGTTACACTTGATGGTAATGATGATGGACAGATTGGTACCAAAGTCACTCAAAAGCGTTGCCGTTGCCAGCTCTCAGCTCTTAGATCTCCGATCTCCGATCTCAGATCTCAGATCGCTGATATCCCAGCTAAGCCGGGGCCAAGCCAATCCGGTAGCCGCTCTGTCAGTAAGTTGAAAATTGTTTTAAAATTGCTGTTACATGTCTGAATGCAAGCAGATTGAATTACAAGCCCACCGCTCGGCTGCCTCTCACCCGTCGTCCAGGCCCAAACTCAGCCCATGTTGCTGCTGTTATTCGTCCATTGCCCCGCACCGCCCACTGGCCACTCCGGCACACCAGGCAAAATGCTTTCCGAGATCGCGCACTCGGACTCGCAACGGCAACTGACGCGATTCCAGTCCAAAATTAAATATTGCCCATGTGCGCAGCACCCCAAATATGATCGCGATTACAGCCTGAAAATCAGTCACCGCAAATATGGTATAATCTAATTTTAAGTGCTGACACATTTCGATATAAACAGCTGATCGATAAAAAATAAAATTAAAAAAAAAAATCAAATCTAAACTAAAAACTAATGCTCGAAAAACTAACAACATTTTTTGTCAACAGCTGAAGGATCGGCATTTGATATATATTTAAATATATATATACTAGATATATATATAGATTATTGACAACTGAAAGAACGAAAGAAAATTGAAAGAAAATGGGAAAATGTAGAATTTCCCTGAAACTCAATATATATATATAGCATTAGCAGCTCACAGATAGCCGCATGCTTAAAAGGATGTCAAGTCCTTTCTTTTGCTTACTTTAATATTAATGTATATATTTATATATGATTATATATTTTATTTAATTAATTTAATTTATATATTTATAGTATATTATATAAAAACTATATTTCTTCATTATCCGTCTGACTAATTGGCCGACAGAACGGAACTTGACTGTGCGGCGGTGCGGCTGTGCGCGGATCATAATTGAAATTCTTAAAGCTCACAACTTTCCACCTTTGAAAATGAAGTGTTTAAAGTGGTTGACCAACAGGTGAGCCATGTTATGGGTCGGACCATATTTTAAGGCACTGTGACCATGAAATTATGGCATCATCGGCCGTATTGGGTTAAAGAGTGTTTCGTCTTTGAGCAAACATGAACTAAAGAATGATTTATGGACGAGCTGGTGGAATGCACCATAAAGAAGTGACACGTTGGCACATTACCGGAAAGGGTATCAACTTTGGTCAAAGAAATGAAAAATCTATAACATTTGCTATGCATTTTACAGTCTGTTTATGTGTGTTGGGAGCGAGAGGCGCGAAGCTTATGATAATCCTGGCATGACTAATGCACAGCCACATAGATGAGTCCCGGAGTGTGAGCAATAATAAATTTCACTTGTAAGTGTAACAATTTGTATGTTAAACGCGCCCAGTAACCGAGGCAACAGCCCCAGTGGCCCCCAGGCGGTACTAGGAGTCACCGGGAGGCATCTGAAGGCAACAAGAGGCAGCAGGAGGCAGCAGGGGGCAACAGGAGGCAACGAGGGCAACAGGAGGCAACAGGAGGCAGTAGGAGACAGCGGGGGGTGGTAACGGGAGGCAAACAGAAGGTATCAGAAGGCGGCCGTGCCTCAGAATACAACCAAGAGTCAGACACTGCCCCGGGGGAGTTGTTTGCCATCGAATGACTGTGGCGCATCCGAAGTTGTTGCTACCAGGCGGCGCATATTGGCGGTTGCATTTGAAAAAAAAGAGAATAGACAATTGTTTGGTGCCGCATAACAAGTTGAAGGCAAAAAGGCGCTCGCTCGCACGGTATGCAACTGAGTCCAGAGGCTGACTCGACTCCCAGAGTCCAAATCCCATTTCCACTCTTCCGGCAAATGCGGCCCACAGACAGAGCCGGTCACCGGGTATAGAGCAAACAATATAATAATACTCGTACCGAACGCAAAGCGAACCAAACGAAAATAGATTTGTATCGAGAGGCGGCTTCTCTGAAGCGCGCCTTGCGATTTGCAAATATTTTGTCATTGTGTGGCGAGATTTATGGAGTGGAGGCAGCAGCAGCAGCAGCAGTCGCAGCAGCAACGTCAGCAGAAGCAACAGCAGCAGCAGCAGCAACAACAGTTGCAGTTGCAGTTACAGTTGCCGTCGCAGTTGCAGTTGCAGTTGCAGCAGCAGCAGCAGCAGCAGCAGCAGCAGCAGCAGCAGCAACAGCAACAGGAACATCAACAGCAGCAACAGCGACAGCAACAGCAGGCAAAATGCTGTTTACTCAACGATTGTTTCCAGGAAAACTTTGGCCAACAAATATACCGCTAGCCGCGTTACATAGCCCCTCAGACTCAGACTTTGGCTCAGACCTAGACAAAGACACGGGCTCTGGCTCTGGCTCTGGCACAGCCGAGTGTCAGCGCATGACTATGTGACACAATTCTCACTCACCTGACAACCACAGCAGGCTGCTGTTGCCTTTGCTGCTGCTTATGTTGTTGCTGTTGTTGTTGTTGTTGCAGTTGCAGTTGCAGTCAAGTTGCTGTTGCTGTTGTTGTTGCCGATGCTGCACTTTGGTACAGCGGCAAGGCGGGTGGAGGCATTTGTCGGGGGCAGCGTATTACCAACTCAGCATGTGCAATGTGAATGTGTCACGGTGCCAGCACGCTCAGCATCCCAGATCCCAGATCCCAGATCCCATATCCACCATCCATCCATACCGCATCCATCTACCCAGCTTCCCATCTTCAGGCAACAAGACAGTCACATTTTCGACGACGACTCCTGCATGCCAAGGCTGCACGTACCCAATACTACTTATCGAACTAATGGACGTTACCTTTTTGGATATTCAAATTGCATACTTTAAAGTTACTTTGAACTCTATCTTCCCCCGCTCCCCGCTCCCCATTCTCTCCCTTGCACCCCATCTCTGTTTCTTGTTCCTTCCTTCTACTCGCAAAAACTCAATTCGAGTTTTAAGGCAAAATAAAATTTGGAAAAATATTTAAAGTCCGATGCTATAGATTTATGATCTTACCATCTTAAATAAGGGATCTTTGTTTGCATTTAAAAAATGTTAATTATATTATTTAAAAAAAATAAATTTTTAAAATAAATATAAGATAAATTTCAAAGGATCTACAGTTCTATATTTTCTTCCAATCAGCAAGGAAATTGACAGAAGCAAAAAAAAAAATACCTGACAGCCTTTCCGCCGATCGAAAATAATTATTTTTGGGGTTTATTTTTTTTCAATTATATTTTTTTTTTTAATTTATATCTTTATGTAATAAAATATAAATTATTATAGGGATATAATTTTTTTAAATAGATGTATACAACTTTTTATTTGTTATATTATAATTTTTGATGTATTATTATATGAATGTAATTTATTTTATAAATGTTTAAAATTTATTATTTATTATATTATTATTTTTTATATATTATTATATGTATGTATACAATTTTTTTGTATCTTTTATAATTTATGTACAAATTTTATATCGACCGCGCTTTTCTTCCTGAAGCTCCTCCCTAACATTTTGAGATATTTATGAATTAAATTACAGTTCTAATTAACGATTGGCGAAAAGAACTTAAAGTAACCCAAAATTAAAAAAGAATTTTTAATTTTGTATAAGTACTATATTTTTTATATATATTTTAACTGGTAATCTACTGAACAACGCTATGAAAGGTAACAATCATATACAGCACATACCGCTTATATGCAAAACCTATAAGGCAGAAAATTTTTGCATATATGCGATATTTCCTTTTAAGCAAATTAAAATTAATAATTATGAAATTTAAAAATAACATTATTTTGCATTTAAGCAATATTTGCATATAGCCGATATACACTGTAATAGAAAAATCAACGTTTTTCATTGTTATGACTTTTAAATTTTTTGTTTTATTTTTAAATTAAATTCTTGTGGTTGAAATGTTATTTTTTTGAATTAGTTTATTCAAAAAAAAAAAAAAGATAATGTTTAATTTTTTTAAACACAAAACATCCTCCTTTTTAAACATTTGCTTATCTCTACTAAATAATCGAGCTATGAGACTGTCAAGTTATGTCTGTCAACCTAAGGATACTTCAGCTTCATTTTATTGGGGCGAATATCTGAACTCATAATTAATGAATAAATAAATATATAAATAAATGAATTAATAAATATATAAATTAATGAATATATAAATAAATATATCAAAAAAAATAAATATATAAAAAAATAAATATATAAATATTAAATATTAAATTGGAAAAGTTTCTGGAAATATATTTCTTTAAAGGCAAGCGATCTGACCATAAAACAATTTCCTACAATTTCCTGCATGCAGTTAATAACTTAATTTGTGTATCCTTTTTATGGATAATGTTTTGTTTTCCAAACAAAATCGAGAGATGTTTACTTTAAAGCGTATTTATACAGATAAATTCATTTAGTTCCATGTGAAGTCCGGTGCAGTAGCAAACGATCTGATGATTAACCAATCACAATCACCAACAAGTAGCTGGAAAATTGGCCCGAGGCATTCACGGTAATCGCATTGGTAGTCCGTGGAGCACTGTTCGCTCCAATGAAGACAAATAACCAACATGCAAGCCATTACTTATCCACACTTTACACATCTGTGAGTAATCAGTGTATATATATATATATATATATATATATATATACATTTATATATACATATATGAATGTATATGTGCGTGTGTGTGTGTGTGTGCATGTGCCTGTTGTTTGTTTGTTGTTCGTTATTTGTGTTGTGCCAAGTGGACTCGAGTTTGTCGCCTAAGTCATTCGTTTTTGCCTGCAATCGGCAAGGTGTTGCTCTGAGTAATTGGCCAGCACGGCAATGTGATTTGATTAGCATGTAGATCATCATATGATCATCAAAATGTATGTGATCAGCGCTGCCAGCAGTTGGCACCGTAATCGCTGCCATTCAAGCGGAGAGACCTGAACGACACAAATAGATAAATTGTTTTTGGCGAAAGATTGCCTCTCTGCTGCTGCCGCTCGCTCAACAGGCGATCCCGGTGCGACACATGCTATGCGCCATACACTCATACACTAGATGTACGTCTATAGGTTATATGTATTCCTAGCTCCTCATGGTGATGCCAGGCAACAATTTAGCGCTCCACGGCAGTTTGTCGCCATTAGCGTCGAAGTGAAACCAAATGCT
This sequence comes from Zaprionus lineosus, assembly GCA_035044505.1. Taxonomy (NCBI): domain Eukaryota; kingdom Metazoa; phylum Arthropoda; class Insecta; order Diptera; family Drosophilidae; genus Zaprionus; species Zaprionus lineosus. Next base: position 2,739,262 of record JAWNNX010000682.1, on the reverse strand, counting down.
CCATCGCTGGCTCCATGCATGTTGCATGCTACATGCTTGCCTACTGCCTAGTGCCTACTAGCTACTGACTGCCAACTGCCGATTGCCGACTGCTGCATGCTGCATGCTGTATGCCGTATGCTGTATGCCGTATGCCGTATGCCGTATGCCGTATGCTGCTGCATGCTGGATGCACTACACCGCACCACATCTCGCCGCCGTCCTCAGCCTTCAGACTTCAGTCTGATGTGGCCACAAATCTGATCGCCTGTGACGGCATTAGAAATACATACAATACAAAAAGCAGACGCGGCCCCATACATTTGTGTCATTTGTATGCAAGAGTAACAAGCAAACGATCCGGCGATCGAGCCGCGTCCCAGCAGATTAGCAGACCTCGCCACAAGCCTGGCCAAAGACCGCCCCAGAGTTTGAGAGACTCAGACAGAGGCAGATAGACTTGGACAGCGCCAGATTCATGAGCACACACAATGAATGGCTGTCGGGCTGCCCAACTGCCGATCAGATCGATGCCAGAGCTCCATCGATTTAATTACAACAAACGCGTCAGCAAATTGCCTGACGCGAACATTTTGCACACTTTGAAAGCAAAGCAAACAATAAAATCACAACAACAAACTCTGTGAATATTAAGGACTTTATAGCCGAATATTAAATACACTTCCGCAAAAGCAAATCGAAGACCAAAGTCAAATTTTTGCAACATGTGAATCTGATGTTACTTTCTCAAGTCAGGGATTATCTTAAAAGGAATAATATCTTAAGGATGTACTAACTATGCAAATTTGTTATCCTTATCAAGGTGTCTATGACAGCGGCAAACATAAATTTAGCGACCAGATTCTTAGATACCCTCTGAAAGAGTATTTCAAATAAAACCAATGCTGACATCGTTCTGTATAGCCTCCGGGAAGCCTAGACACTAGTTGCATGCAGCTCCAATCCATTGCACTCCCCTCCACTCCACTCCACTCCTCATCACTCCCTCCCCGCACTCCAATAGTTTAGTTGAGCTCTGTCCAGGTTCAGATTCAGGTTCAGGTCCAGTGCAAGTCCATCGTGTACCTTGAGCGCCATCGAGTTAACAGCAAGTGGCGGTAAAATCGCTTTGATCTAAACTCAAATCTTTGTTTCGTTGACTGTTTTCCAGCTGCGCTTTTGGCATTGCCCTCTTCTTGTTATTGTTGCCCGCTGTTCGAGTGGATCTGCCTCTGTTTTACCAGCCAAGCAGACAGACATCTTCCCCACCAACCTACCTTCCCGTCCACACCACCACCCTATCAACCACCCCGTTCTCAATCCTCTCCGACTAACCACAAATCGTTAAATGCCACCAGGTTCACTTGCGCTGTGATTGCAATTGAATTACCTACGGAGTGAGTCTCGTATTGGATGAATGACATTGACGGCATCGGCTGTATGTCTGTGTGTGTGTATGTGTGCACTGGTATATCTACGCTCATGTGTATATATGTATATATGTTGGCTTAGATATCGATACGTATTAAAGGTGTGAAAGGTGTTTAATGTTGACTAATTGTTGGATTAAAGTGGCGAATACAAAGTGGAGTTCAGTTGGTCATTTGACATATGAACAGGATTTATACTAATTGCCTAAGCCACTATATAACTCGTACACTCGTATAGTCATGACATATAACACCAATACCAGTATATAGTTATAATTTAATTAAATATAAGATTCAGAATGCTCAACTAATGTTAACTAACAGAAGACTAACAGAAATCGAATGGAAGACCTTTCCGGGGATCAGGATAGATATTTATTATATATATATATATATATATATAATTTTAATCCGTCTAACTTGATAAACATAAATAAAAGAGAACAGAGTGAAGAACGAAGAATGTGAAGAAAATTTTAGTATCCTTTTTTCTTTTATTTAATCCATATAAATTGCTATTCAGTTATCCTTTCAAGAACTGCGACTCCTTAATATCATTTGCAAAGTTAAAAACTGCTCAAATGGAGAGTCCATAAAGAAGCGTTGCAAATCGAGGGTTTGGGCATTAACGCCTGGCAAGGATGTCATAACAAATTGATTGCTATATAATGAACTTTATATTGTTCAGGATGAGTTATGCGTGGCAAATGCTGTGAACATAGCGAAAACTGTGCTGACAGTTGGGCGACAAGACTGAAAGATGCGACCGAAGTGTCGATTGTGATTGTGACTGTGACTGTGATTGGAATGAGGCTTAGGATTGCGATTGCGATTGGGATGGGGATGGGGATGGGTATTGGGACTGGGATTGGTATATATATATAAATAGAGAATAGCACAAGTCGACTCTTGACTGGCTGCAGTTATTTATGGGCTTGCCTTTCTTCTATCTCTTTCATTGGCTAGACAGAAGGTCATTGTCATTGGGTGTGCCATTGGAATTGTGCCATTATGTGTGTCGCTGCCTTTGTTGATCGGCATTTGCTGTTTGCCCAAAACACAAGCAGGACATTAATCAATAAATTTGTTTGGCTGCCAACGTCGACACACCGCATGGGCAACCCTCTGGACGGACGGACAAGGTAGCCCGGAACCAACCAACTACTAAGAGCTGAGTACTAAGGACCAGAGACCAGGGAAGAGGGACAAGGGACGGCGGACAACGGACAAGAGACAAGGGAGCAAAGAGCAGGACACATTGTAAACTAACTGACGAACAAAGCGCAATGTTTCCCAACAATAAAGAGTCCCAAAGACTAGATAATGGCATGTGCTTTAGCTGCTTCCATGATATCCCTGCCCCTTGTGTTGTGACACGATTCCAGAGCTGATGACAGACTCAATGGAGCGGGCGGATCGAAAGGGCAGCAGCTGCGCATCCACCAGGCTATCATCGAACTCAAGTGGTTACCAAAATCAGGGGGTTGGCCCACTAGAAACGTTATATGTTCGGTAGGTGTTACTGCGAGTTCATCTATAACTCGGCAGCTACCAGTTAACAGTTAACACAGTTACCAGTTGCCAGTTGCCAGTTGCCAGTTACTCCTCAATTTCCGAGTCATTGGGCAGCAACAACTGCGATGGAAATGTGTGAGAATCACAGTTATTTTTATAGCTAACCACCAATTGTCATAACATATCCTTAGCAAATGGGAAAATAAAAAAAATTGGAATTATATAAAATAAAAAAAGCTAAAGTATTGAAACCCTAAAAAAAGCTTAAAAATTAAAATAATTGAAATAAAAATAAAAAAAAATAAATTATATAAAATAAAAAAGCTAAAATATTGAAATTCCTAAAAAAGCCAAAAAATTAAAATTATTTAAATAAAAATGAAAAAATGCTAAATAAAAAAAATTGGATTTATATAAAATAAAAAAAAACTAAAATATTGAAATTTCTAAAAAAAAGAAGCTAAAAAATTAAATTTATTTAAATAAAAATAAAAAAATAAAAGAAAAAATAGCTAAATAAAAAATTTTGGAAATATATAAATTAAAAAAAGCTAAGATATTGAAATTCCTTAAAAAGCTAAAATATTGAAATTATTTAAATAAAAATAAAAAAAAATAAAAAAAAGCTAAATAAAAAAAATTGGAATTAAATAAAATAAAAAAAGCTAAAATATTAAAATTCCTAAAAAAAGATAACAAATTCAAATTATTTAAATAAAAATAAAAAAAAGCTAAATAAAAAAAATGGAATTATATAAAATAAAAGAAGCTAAAATATTGAAACTCTGAAAAAATAAAAAAAATTAAAATTATTTAAATAAAAATAAAAAAAAAGCTAACAAATTTAAATACTTCCCCAAAGAAGGTCATTTTTTTTTATAGACATTGGCTGTAAAAACCGTTATTATTCACATGTAGAATTCAATTATAACTGTCATTAAATGAACTTGTTTAATGTCCTTTAAAGTTTGGCTCGAAAGCAGAAGGAACAGTCGGCGAGTTTAATATCATGTCTGATGAAAGAAAATTCGTTGAAGTTTCATCTTTTTGCTCCTGCGGCTTAAATTGGTTAGCTTCATTTTCTCAAGCCGAGGACACATTTGCTTTCTCTCTCGCTCTCGCAACCTCGCATCTGGATGCCAGGAGTGTGCGGGGGAGGCTCTGAAATTCCTGATTATACCAAGTCGTACGCATGCCATACATAGCCCGAATATCTGCGCGTTTCAGCGGGAAAAAAAAGTGTGAAACCCATGCGCAAATGTGCGATAAAAGAGCGGACAACTCTGCTCGCTGGTAGCTGGTGGCTGGTGGCTGGTAGATGGTGGCTGGCGGTGTTGTGGTGCCGCAGTGGTGTGGAGTTGCGGTGGCGGTGCTGCACTGCCGTTCAATGGAGCGAATGTTGCAAGTTGAGTTTAGTTCGGTTGAGTTCAGAAATGGTAACAAACGATTACATCAATTTATGCGCGCAAACACTATAAAGTAATTTTCAGCTCAAAATAGTAATGTCCACAAGTTGCAATGCCCCTCCACCCCCCCTCTCACTCTTTCTCTATCTGTCTCCCCTTTCACCGCCAACAGACGATGGTCAATAGTCAGCGGCTATTGTTGGTTTGCGGCAGTTGTTGATACCAACTTTGTTGCCTCCGTGTGTTTGTATCATTAACTGTGTTTGTAAATGGTTCTCTTAATGTATCTATATCAGCAAATGTATCTGCGGCAGTGTATCTGTAGCTTTAAGTGATGCTCTGCAAATATACACATATATTTAGTCTATATTTTCGTCTATCTCACTCGATCTCAATTTGTATCCGCACCTCTGACATCATTTGTATCTGCAATTGCAGCTTCACTCCAAACAGTATCTTGACATGTATCTGCTGTAAGCTGTAATTGCTGGTGCCTTGTTATCCTTTTCCATCCTTGTATCTTGTATCTTAATCTAAATCTGTATCTGTATCTGTATCTGTAAATGTATCTGTAAATGTATCTGTATCTGTAAATGTATCTGTATCTGTATCTGTATCTGTATCTGTATCTGTATCTGTATCTGTATCTGTATCTGTATCTGTATCTGTATCTGTATCTGTATCTGTATCTGTATCTGTATCTGTATCTGTATCTGTATCTGTATCTGTATCTGTATCTGTATCTGTATCTGTATCTGTATCTGTATCTGTATCTGTATCTGTATCTGTATCTGTATCTGTATCTGTATCTGTATCTGTATCTGTATCTGTATCTGTATCTGTATCTGTATCTGTATCTGTATCTGTATCTGTATCTGTATCTGTATCTGTATCTGTATCTGTATCTGTATCTGTATCTGTATCTGTATCTGTATCTGTATCTGTATCTGTATCTGTATCTGTATCTGTATCTGTATCTGTATCTGTATCTGTATCTGTATCTGTATCTGCTGATCTGTATCTGTATCTGTATCTGTATCTGTATCTGTATCTGTATCTGTATCTGTATCTGTATCTGTATCTGTATCTGTATCTGTATCTGTATCTGTATCTGTATCTGTATCTGTATCTGTATCTGTATCTGTATCTGTATCTGTATCTGTATCTGTATCTGTATCTGTATCTGTATCTGTATCTGTATCTGTATCTGTATCTGTATCTGTATCTGTATCTGTATCTGTATCTGTATCTGTATCTGTATCTGTATCTGTATCTGTATCTGTATCTGTATCTGTATCTGTATCTGTATCTGTATCTGTATCTGTATCTGTATCTGTATCTGTATCTGTATCTGTATCTGTATCTGTATCTGTATCTGTATCTGTATCTGTATCTGTACCTTTACTTATTCAATTATTATTGAAATTATGCAGAGGCTGCTGAAGGTGCTTCATGTTGCACCTTGATGAGTGTTTGTAGTAATTGTTGTAGAGGTTAGAGTTGGGCAATAAGAACAGCAAGTGAGCTGCGTTTTGGCTTCTGTCAATAATAATTCAAAATGTTTAGCTACCAGCAACAATTGCAAACATGCAACAACATTCGCAAGCGGAACGGCAACATGTTGCCAGCTACCTAAACATGCAACCAAAAACCAAAACTAAAACAAACAACCAGCAGCAGCAGCAGCAGCATCAGCCACAGTCACTGCAACATCTCTGGCAGCAGCAGCCGCAGTCGCAGCAGCAGCGCCAACATTGAAATCAGATAAACAAGGCGCGTAGTTTGCACTAATAACAACTCAATAAATAATAAATGCAACATTCACCGCAGCCAACAATAATAAACATGCGCATCTTTATTTTTATTTTTATGTTTTTATGGTTGGGGGTTTTTTTTTTTCTTTTTTTTTGTTTCTCTTTTGTAAGTTTTTTCTTATTTATTTATTTTTAGTTTAGTTTTTACGCCTTATTTGCCTGAGCAAATTTTCTATTTATTTTTATTCGTTTTCATTTCTGGCTTCCCACAGCCGACGCCGACAAGGTACCCAACGAGCCAAGTAACCTGCAAATGGGGCTCCCATGCAGCAGCGGCTTCCTCTCCGACCACCCCCCAAGCCATCCTGCCAACCAACACCTAATCTTGTTCCCAATTGCGATTTGTTGCCAGCAACATTTTCTGGCAATGACAATCAACTGGCCTAGCAACATTTTGTTGTAGTCGGCGCAAAATTTATGCTAATATCCATTATGTCCAACATGTTATACTTTCTATATCCTGCAGAAAAATGCCTCGGTGGGGTATGACATCCTAGCTCGAAAGCTCGCACATCTCCAGCATACATTTAAGTCTCGATGTTCAAGTGATACTCGACATTTCAAATGCGTTCCTTTCCATTGCAGAAGTCCTTTTTAAGGCTTCAAGCTATATGACTTTCTAATTATTTTTCCACTCTTGTATCCTTTACCTGATAAATTTGAGTGATACTTTTTTCTACTTCAAGTATATCCTTCTATTATATTTTATTTAATATTTTGAGTAATTATTTTTAATATTTTTTTATTTGGTATTTAAATTTTATATATATTACTTTAAAGGCATTGAAAGGTCCGTCGACCTTCGATACTATTTTCTACTTCAAGTACATCCTTTTAGTTTATTTTATTTTATATTTTGAGTAATTATTTTAAATATTTTTTTATTTGGTATTTAAATTTTATATATATCATTTTAAAGGCTTAGGGAGGTCCTTCTTTAAGTTTGCTTAGTTTTTCTACTCAAAAGGTGCCATTTTTAATTTTTAAGTAAAATTCCTCTGCATTTTTATTTCAAGCGTTAGAATTAGAAAATTCAAAAATCCTTTGAATATATTTTATATTTTGATTCAGACTGCAAAAATATCCTTTGGTCTCTTAATGATTCCTCGAATATTCCAAATAGTTTAAAACCTTTCATCTGCCAAGGAAGAAGTAACAACTTGTGCTCTTGGCTCAGTATCTTTAAGTCGGTCAACTCCTGTTAACTACTTTCCCCGCTTTTTTTGGCCAATGAGGGGCGTTAACTTGAAAATTGCTGGTTGCCTGTTGCAAGTTGCGCAGTAGCGCAAGTGTTGAGCTCTTAATAGAAAAATCGAAACGCCGACGTTGCCGTTTTTGTTGTTGTTGTTGTTGGTCCCCTTGTTGTTGTTGTTGTTGTTGCAGTTATAGTTGTAGTTGCCGTTGCCATTGGCATTGGCATTGGAAGTGCAACGGAGCACAGGAAAGGAGAGCAAGGAGAGCAGCATCGCATTGCATTGCATCCGAGATCCGTAGGCGGATTCCATCTGCTGGGAGCAGCAGCTCGCAGTGCAGCATCTGCATGCGATGCTGACGTAAATCAGAAGGTGTTATCGTCTGCATAAATATTGATATTGTTGGTGCGAGTGATAGCCGGCGTCGCGCTTGCAGCAGTAATTGCAGGCTCCACATCCAGCTCTAGCTCTAGCTCCAGCTCCAGCTTCAGCTCCAACTTCAACTTGGGCTACAACTCTAGCTCCAGCTGAAACTCCATCTCCAGGCTAAGCTGGAGCACCAGCGCTTTAGTTCGGGCAACTCCTTGGGAAAATTGGCATTGCCATTGCCATTGCCATTGCCCATAGTCACACTAATGTTGCCGCTTAGGTGCGCCTAATGGGTGTGCATGTGCATGTGCATGTGTGTGTGTGTGTTTGTGTGTCAGTGTGTGCATTGACTCTTACCCAGTTCCTCTAGGTAACGCCTACTTCTTTAGCAATTGCTTTGGCTTTGACTCTGACTCTGACTCTGACACTGGCGCTGTCTTTGGCTCAGGTCTGTGGTCTCTGGTCTCCGGTCTCCGAACTCCAGTCTCGAGTCTCTGGCATCCATTCGCCTTGCCGTTGGCTCCATCGACAATTTAGTGATTGAGATTAGGAGGTGTAAATGCGCTTTGAAATTAATTTGTTAGCCACAAATTAAATTTTCATTATTAAAATGCGTTGCGTGTGGTTTATAGGATTTTCGCTTCGCCTTTGTCAGCACAAGTTTACGATCCTCAACAGCCGATGACTCACCAGGTGAGGCTTTGGGGTCCATTTCACTAGAAAGTGGTGCACTTGGTCGACTACTCGTTCAGGTCTTGAGTGATACTTTCTTTGCATTTAGTTACAAACTTGCTACTCGAGTCCCTCAACTTTTTTTTTTTTTTTTAACTTTTTTGTATTAAAATTAATCGTTGATTAAATTAATTGATTGCACTTGGAACAATTTAAAATAATACAAGGATAAATTGAGGAAAAAATCTTCATCATTTCCTTAAGAAAACAAATAAATAATAAGCATTACTCAGCTAGGATAAAAAATGTCCTTGGAGCCTTTGTTACATTTGCCATATTTAAAGTTATAAATATTAATTTAAAAGTTATTTTTATTATCCACGCATTAACGTAAATAAATATAAATATACCCTGTAATTGGGTGTTAAAATTATGAATTTAATTGGCCGCTTTTTAATAATATCCTTGATAAAAAATACGTTTTGAATTTTTGTTACATTTTTTAACGTGTAACAAGGGAATTCCTGGCGGTTGATAGAATTTCTTCGGGTGAATCTTCACTCGTATAAAATTTTAAAAATGTAATCGAAATATATAATTCTTATATTATATTATATTATATTATTATATTATTTATTATATTCTTATATATAATTCATCTCTTATCACAGTTATGAAGGATATATACCTTAATTTTGGGATCAAGGTGAGAAAGTCTTGTGACTTGAGAAAGTTCCTGTTTGATTCCTCTCAATATGTCAAGTATCATATTTGAGAACCGTTCACATTTTGTAGCAATCAGATAAAAAAAAAAAATCGATAAAATAAAAAATAAATAAAATTTAAAAATCTTAAATGTTTAAAAGAAAAATCTCTTCAGGTGACAAGAAATTCTGATTCCCTTTGGAAATCATTCAAGCTATGCCCATGGGCTGCTTATCAGGATACGTCGGGGATTTGTTTTTTTTTGTCTGAATTTTTTTTCTATTCAAAGTTCCGCGTTTGGGAAACTCGAGCTTTAATGTTTTTTTTTTTTTTTTGATGATGAAAATTGAGCAGTTGACATTTGCGGACATCGAAAACTTAACCCCGTTTAAGTGGATATCTGATCCATTAGCATAACTGAGGCATAAATGAAGACATTTTTTTTTTGTTATTGGCTTTTGGGATCTGTTATTGTTTTTGTCTGGTTTTGTTTTTGCTAACAGAAACAAATATCGAGAGGAACATCATGCCAATAATGGGAATCAGAGCACAAAAAGGCAACTTCAAATTTTCCCAGCTTATATTATCATGGAGCGATCTTCTCTAAACGTTGTTTCTCCTCTTCTTGTTGTTGTTTTTGTTTTTGTTCTTGTTGAATTGAATTAAATTAAAATTCAATGACAGCACTTTTGGCGAGGGAGGAACAGATAGTAGAGGGAGGTAAGCTGGAGTGGGTTGGGGTAGGGAAGGGAGAGGGGAGAGGGGAGAGGGAGGCAAACAGCAGCACCTACGACGATTCGGCTTAGTCGTGTGCAAAGAGTTTTGTGGCGCAAATCAAAATGAAATCACGGACAAAAGAACACGCCAACGGAGGCACCCGAGTCCAAGACCAAATGGTTGTCCAGGTCGAAGCATTTCGAGCAATTCGTGACTTAAATGAACCGCAGAATCATCATCATCATCATCATCACCATCATCATTATCATTCACAAGGAAAAACAGTAGCCAGCCACACAGACGGAGCAGGGGAGGCGGAAGAGGGACGGGTAGGAGGGCGCCAGCCATGACAAAACAAGATCAGTTATGGTAATGATCATAGCCGATTTTGAATACACTCCATGGACACTGAGTACTTGTGCCTGTGCTACTTGTGCTACTCGTCCATGAATCAATATATATATATATAAGCCAACATACATACATACATACATACATATATATAGGTATATAGCTGTGTATATATATGTGTATATTTATGTATTTGTACATTATGTTTGTATGAAGAGCCAGCGACAACGACATCGAATGACAAATCCGCTGGAGAGTTCGCCGACGGCTTGGAAGACGACGACAAATGTGAACGGAATTGGCGGCAAAAATTAAAAGCCTCTGCGCACAAGGGAAAAGCCCGGTGAAAAATTATAAATTTAGGTGGAATGTCAACGTTATCGTCGCGCTTATATCTATTGGATGAATCTGCAGCATCTGAGAGAGCATGTCCCCAAAGCAGCTCCACAGCTCCTCAGCTCCATAGCTCCTCAGCTTCATAGCTCCATAGCTCCAGAGATGGAGCAGGCAAGCCGGCATTTAGGCATTTGCATGCCGACAGCATTGCCTTGGCTTAGCTGCCGATCAATAATGGTCAAAAGCATTTGGTAGGTGTTTCATGCTAGCCACCAAAGTCACCCAACTTACCAAGTTACCAAACTCACCGACAGCCACCAGGCACCAGCCACCATCCGGCAGCCACTAACCACTAACCACAAGCCACAAGCCACAAGCCACCAACCGCTAACTGCTAGCCGCTAGCCGCTAACCACAGCCCACAACCCACAACCCACCAACCGCTAACCATCAGACATGCACCACCAACAATTGCCCATCGCACCGCTGAGGCAGGCAAATTAAACTGTCGAAACTATTTCATGTCCAATGCGCGATTTGGCAAACAATTTGTGACATTTGAATGGCTACTCAATGACAATTGTGGCCATTGGCTGCCTTTTGGCCAACATTTGATACGCTTTCGGCATCGCCTTCCAATACTCATCCTGTTGGCCACATGGGTTGGGTTTTGGATTTCCTCCTTGCCATTGTGGGAAACTAAATTAGAGCCTCATTCCAGCTATGAGACGTGTCCTACCACTGGGAGAACTAATAGAGTATCCCTGAGGCGATTTAAGGATTGCCCATAAAAAAAAAAATAAATAAATATTATATAAAATATATAATATTATATTTAATGCTCAGTTCTAGATTTCAACCATAACTATTTATCCCTAAAAGAGGAGGAATCAAGCTTTGGTCTATATTCGAGTTATCGCCGTGCATCAAAAGAAGTTATTCTATATGCAGGTCGTTACTGTCTTTAATGACCTTTTGACCCTTAATAAAGCTCTCTTTAAGAAACATACAATAATAATTTTAGTATTTTTTATTAAATTAAATTTTAAATTAATATTTTACTTCTTCAATTTTTTCCACAGTTTAAGATTACCTTCTTAAAAAAATTATCTTACACGTTGCAATTTTATAATATAAGATATAAGTAATTATGAATAAATAAATAGAAATATAAAAAATAAAAAATATGTACACAAAATATTATAAAAATATATATAAATATACTTAAAATATAATATGTATACAAAAATAATATAGAATAATGTAAATAATAAAGTTAATGTAAAAAAATTATTTCAACTTATTTTTTATATAATAATGATAATAATTATAAAAATAAATATATAATAGATATATTAAATTATAAAAAAAACTACTTCCAAATTTATATAATAATATACACACATTAACAACAAATACATATAAATTAAAAAAATTATATTTTTATATAAGTATTTTAATATGTGTTATGAGTATAATAACTCAGTAAAAAATAAATATACATATAAATAAGTTCTTATCAATTAAGATTTAATAAGAATTTTACTTTTAGAATTTATTAGAACTATTTATTGAATTAACAACATACTTTAACCTATTAAATATTAAAATTTTTTTTTTTTTTTTTTTTTAAATATTATGACATTATGACATAAGTTATTAGTTATTTGCATTTATTTTTAGGTTTTATAATTATTATTTATTTTATCATCATGTCATCACTGCAGTCCTTTTATTTATATTTTATTTTTTATTTCAATATTAATTTTATTTATTTTTATTTTTTTCTAATTTTATTATTATTTATTTTAAATCTTAAAATCATTCATTATTTTTTCATTCACCCTAACCATCTGGCGAGTAAACTTGCCGAATCCATACCCCTCCGACGACTTAAAAGAATCCATCCCAGCAACCTGCCTACCCGAATACTATAATATCCCCTGTAAATAACACTCCTCAACTATTATATGTATATATGTAAATAACTGGTTATAGTCCAGTCATAAGGAAAACAAATGAAATCCACTGTATTATTACGTTAGGTTAAACTCAAAAAACTGATCGAATAAATGAATTATTTAAAAAAAAAATTTTTTTTTTTTTTTTTAAATCTATTCATTATTTATTTATTTTAAAATCTCTTCATTTTTTATTTATTTAAAAATCTGCTTAAAATTTATTTATTTTAATATCTATTCATTATTTATTTGTTTAAAAATCAATGTATTATTTATTTATATAAAAATCTATTAATTATTTATGTATTTTGAAATATATTCATTTTTTTTTTAATTAAATTATTTATTTATTTTAAAATGTATTAATTATTTATTTATTTTAAAATCTATTCATTTAAAATTTATATTTAAATTTATATTTATTTTAAAATCTATTCATTATTGACGCACTTTTCCAGGGTATTTTTGGGGCTTAACCAGCCGCTTTTACCGCTGACTGAGAGGCACAGGCAATGGAAATGAAAAACCAATTCGTAAGGAACTTTACTGTATTTAGCAGATCACCCGATGTCGAGATGCGGAGATGCAGAGATTTGAAGATTTAAGGGAGCTGCGAGCTGGTCGGGAGGGGGTAAGGGATGAGGGAACAATGATCAAGATTAAGTGCTGATCAGATGATCGGATGGTGTTCAACAATAGATGCAAGTGAACACTCCGACTGGTCCATAAGGCCTTTCAAGCTGTCCAAGCGAAAGTCAAAGAGCATTTTGTAAAATGTCTCACGTTCTGATTTTTAATCTTGACCACAGGCAATTGCTACCTTTCTAATGCGCGTTTTTATTGGTTGCCACAGCTGCTGTTTCAGTTGTTGCTGTTGTTGTTGTTGCTGTTGTTGGTGCCAGTGGCAATGCCACGGCCGGTGGCACCTCAGAGTATCGGCAGATCGCAGCTGGAACCTGCAGGCCAAAGCTAATGCCAAAGCTGAAGCTGGAGATGAGACTGAAGCTGGAGCTAAGGCTGAAGCTGAGGCTGAAGCTGGAGCTGAGGTTGGAGCTGAGGCTGAGGTTGGAGCTGAGGCTGAAGCTGGAGCGTCTGGCGTGTCAATGCCAGCATAATTTGCTTGCAACATTCAAGTACAACACACGATGCGCAGGCATGGAAAATCAGTGGCTGCCACTGCCACTGCTACAGCCGCAGCCACTGCCATTGCCACATGGTGCATGCAACTTTTTGTATGTGCTAATTTTGTGTGTGTGCAACATTTTGCCGACCGACCCGCATTTAATTTGCGCTCATTTTAATGGCACCGGCCAAATGCAAAACTCATGTTCCACATTGTGAAAATGTGAAAATGCACGCACTTTGGACTTTCCGACGACTTGTTTACAGTGTCTGCCATCAGTTAACCAGCAGTTTATATAATTGCCTATTTACAATGCTATGGCAGTAACTGTAGCAGTAGCATTTATCGCTGATTTGTTGCCCTGTACACTCCATTTCAGTGCCCACTGTATAAATAACCTCGCTGTCCGCGCTGCTGATCTTGCCTATGAAATTGCTCATTGTCTCCACACAACAGTGTCCGACAGAAGTTAACTTCCCATCCCACTCCTGACACTTGTGGGAATATTGGGAATGGGAATCAATTCTAAGTTCTTTTATTTTATGTTGATTTAATAAGTGATTGAAGTGGTTATTTATTATCATGCAGTCACCTCCATTGTCACTTTAAATATTTACATTTTCGCCGGCCGTCCGTCCTCCTCTTTCCATTCTATTCTCGGCGCTGTGAGGAATCTCTCTCGGTTATTTCAGCAGTTTATATTCCTTAGCCATATTTTCGAAATACGTGATTTACTCCAAAAAATGTGACTGACGTTGCACATTACATAATATGCGAGGCACATGTAATTAACACTGAGGTCACTTTATTTGTCAAAGTTTGGGTTCTTCCAAGCATCATGAATCGTGTGTCGGAAGTTCTGCTAATGATTCCCCCAGCCAAATGACTTGACTTGTGTGTGTGTGACATAATCTTTGGAGTTGCCTCCATGGTCACTTTATTTATATATTTAAGTGTGTCAAGTTATATTTGATTGTTTCTTGAAAAAAAAAAAAAAAAAAAAAAATTATGATTTTCTCACTCGTTGAAGTCTCTACTTATTTTTTTTTTGTATAAGTCGTTCGGGTGCTCTACCCAAAAGTAGGGTGTACCAATGGTCCCATATGATCGGCGGAGCAACTTTGAACTTCAAGCTCTTTTATAGCCGCACTTGAAGCGGCAATCGGAATCTGGCATCTTTTGCCATTCTGAGCTCCGTTGCATCTGCAAAATGTGACTCAGAGTGAACGAACGAGTCAGAGGACAGAGGACAGAAATCGTTGCTCATATTTGTTAATTCCCATGAAGTTATAAACAATAACAGAACACAACACACAAAAATACAAAAAAATACAGAAACAAAAAAAAAAGAGTTATAATAAAAAATACTTGATTTTGGCATTAAATGTCAATATGGCAAAGCCTTTTATGAGAATTGTAGCGATCGCATTTGTGTGCCCCATATTAAGGATTATTATTCATTTGCTACCCAAAACGGGGCACAATTGCGCCGATTACCGGACTCCGATAGACTAAACTGTCAATCGGTGGATAGTCCATGGAGAGCCAAATTAGTGTAACAATGAGTGCAGGGAGTCGCTTGCCCCTCTCTCGCCACCTTCTTCTCAGCCAAAGCTCTATTTGTATACCTAGATCTTATTCCCCTACCCCTACCCCGCACCCCTCACCCCTTCCCCACCATCGATATACTTCTTTTGTTGCCACATAATGTCAAAATGTCCCGCAGAAGTTGGCAACAAAGTTAATGCACTTAAATTGTTGTCAGTTTGTTGTTGATGTTGTTGCTGTTGTTGTTGCTGTTGTTGCTGTTGCTGCCTTGTAGGCCTCCATACTCGCCAGTGTATTTTAATTAACGCTTTTGCAACAAACTTGCCATTAGCCAGATTTTACAACCTGCGATTCTTTGCAACGCCCGCATTACAAATAACAGTCGACTTGGGCCGAGATCTCAATAGGAGTATTTGGCTTTGTTTTTGTTGCTGCTGCTGTTGTTGTTGTTGTTGTTGTTGTTGTTATTGCTTTTGTATTTCTTATTGTTTTTTTCATTTTTCTGTTTGCTGTTTTTCTTCTTCTTTTTCTATTTTTTTTTTTTTTTTTGTTTTGGATTTTTCAACAGTACTAAAAATTGTTAAATAGTCTGCAGCGACCGCCAGGAGGTTGGGCATAAACGCACAAAATGCATAGATACTTAAAAAAGTGAAACCACTTTGGGATCATTACCAAGAGATCTTCGCGCACAGCAACAGCCATAACTTTAGTTCACATTATTTCAGTTCAGTTCAGCTCGGTTCAGTTCAGTGCAGTTCAGTTCGGTTCAACTCAGTTCAGTTTAGTTCAGTTCAGTTTGGTTTAGTTCATTTTAGTTCAGTTAAGTTCAGTTCAGTTCAGTTTAGTTTAGTTCATTTTAGTCCACTTCTACTGAGTTCAGCTTAGTGAGTTCCGGCGGTTTGATTGGTTTGGTTGGAAACGGCCTGTAGTTGGGGTTGGGTTCATTTGGGTCTCACATTCCGTCTTTCAAGTCATTCAAGTAGCTGATCATCTGCCCAGTGCCATTTTGGCCAACATTGTTGCACCTGCACCAGAAAGCCCTCAATCTGCATCGTAGGTGAGTTGAGATTTTGTTCGCATCATAGACCAACCATGCCGATCGCTGCCGCGGCTGCCTTTTTGTCTAGCCAATGTAATTGGCAACAGGTTTTGGTTACTATCACTGACTGTTGGCCATTGGCCGTTGGCCGTTTGCCGTTTGCTTATTAACGGTTTGATTTATGCTTGGTTTCAACTAATTGCCAAACGTTCAGGTGTCTTTGATGGATATGGATGCGATTTGTAAAAGGCAAAACGTTGATCTTACACATTTCGCTTTATCGCTTAAAGGTTCCAAGATTCACTTAGCGTTCCTACAGATATTTCACAAAATATCTTATATAACATCAGAGTTCTTTATGGAACTGATGAATTTATAAATCGAATACAAGAAATATTTATGAATATTTTTTAGTTATTTTCTAATTTTTCATTCTTTGAAATAATCATAAAATATTAATACAGTACATACCGCTTATATGCAAAATCTATAATGCAGAAATTTTTTTGCATATATGCGATATTTCCTTTTAAGCAATTAAAATTAAAAAATATTTTATGATGATGTTTAAAAATATTGTTTTGCATTTAAGAAATATTTGCATATAACCGATATACATTGTATATTAATTATGGAAAGAGGCTCGAAGAAATTATAATAAGTTAGCTAAATTAACAGGACTTTATTTTGTGTATTAACTTCGTCCTGCGATTATATTTATTTTGAGGTATATAAAATTATATTTTTAAAATAAATCAACTTTTTTATTATCATTATTAGTTTCATTATATTTATTGCTACTATTTATTTAATTATTATTATTATTGTTATTATATTAATTACCATTATTCATTTAATTATTATTATTAAATTAATTATTATTATTAATTTAATAATTATTACTATTATTATTATAATAATTTTTATTATTATTAATTTAACTATTATTATTTTTAATTTAATTATTATTATTATTATTAATTTATTTATTATAGTTATTATTATTATTATTATTTAAACTATTATTATTTTATTTTTTTTAATAATTCTTTTAATATTTACTTATATTTATATACATATTTTAATTATTATTATAACTATTCTATTTATGTTATTAAAAAAATATATACAAATTTATAGCTTTAAAGAAAATTAATTTTTGAAAATAAAAAAAAATTAAGCTTTCATTAAATTTGGGAAAAAACAGGGGAAATTCTCAGTATTCTTTAAATTCTATCTAATCTGAAAATAATCTATAAAATATAAATTTTATATTATTAATATCAGACCTTTGATCGAATAAAAGCAAATAAGGAGTAGAAAAAAGAGTGGAATAAAATCGGAATTAAATTTGAAAGAAAGCCCAATGAATTTTTGATCGAGAGTCGCTTATCTTTTATTCGGGCAAATGCTAATTATCAGCCAATTGTTGATTAAAACAATTTTTAAATTCTAATTAATTATTGAAAAATGTTTTCTATGTTTCACATGGCGCGCATGGACCGCCTTCAATATGTGCGGATAACCTCTTCGCACAGTGGGGCGTCGTCGTTTAATCTGCGGCTTCGTTCGCCGTTAGTGCCACAAATTTTTGGCATTACCGCAAAGGCAATCGCCTTGGCAACAAAGAGGGAGGCAGCAGGAATGAGGGAAGCTACGGCTACGGCTATGGCTATGGCTATGGCTACGGGTGCAACGTCGGCAACTCACCTCTGAGGTTGACAAAATCGTGTTTGCCCCCGTAGCATCGCCTGAGTTCCGCATTGAATTGCTGGCAAAAATTGGTCGGCGGGCAGGCAAACTATGCGGCCTCTGGGATGGCAATGCACATCTTCGCATCTAGAAACCAAGTTCCGTGCCCGGACATATGTGCAAAGACATTTTAATGAATTAAGACGATCAAATATTTATTACACTCCACTTCCCTCCACCCCCCGCCCTACCCAACATACAGCCCAATAAAAGCGATTAGACCAACGAGAAGACAGTCACAATTTAAGCCACAATCCCAGAGCCCCAATAACTGTTATTTATAGAACATTTGCTGCATTTGCGGCCGGCCGATTATCATTTTTTGATGCTTGACATTTGTGGGGACCTGCGGTTCAATTAGCCGATGATGACGATGGGAACGAAAATGAAGGCAATCAAATCAAATTAAATTTTAAATTAAAAAAAAAAAATTCTTTAAATTCAGTTACTTAAGTTAATTATAAAAATGAATTTAAATTATAATATTTAAAATATTTAAAATTTAGTTATCCGACATATGAATTTTTTTAAATTAAAAATTAGAAAATTATTTAATTTTCTTATGCGCAAAAAATAAATAGGAATGCAATTGGATTTTTATTAATTTAAAATTTAAAATTAAAAATTTCATTTAATTTTCTTATGCGCAAAAAATAAATTGGAAAGCAATTGGAATTTTTTTAATTTAAAATTTAAAATTTAAAATTTTATTTGATTTTCTTATGCGCAAAAAGTAAATTGGAATGCAATTGGATTTTTTTTTTAATTTAAAATTTAAAATTTCATTTAATAGTTATATGCTCAAAAAATAAATTGGAATGCAATTGGTTTTTTTTTTATTTTAAAATTAAAAATTTAATTTAATTTTCTGATGCGCAAAAAATAAATTGGAATGCAATTAGATTTTTTTTAATTTAAAATTTAAAACTTAAAATTTTATTTGATTTTCTTATGCGCAAAAAGTAAATTGGAATGCAATTGGATTTTTTTTAATTTAAAATTTAAAATTTCATTTAATAGTTTTATGCTCAAAAAATAAATTGAAATTTTTTTTAATTTAAAATTTCATTTAATTTTCTTATGCGCAGAAAATAAATTGGAATGCATTTGAGTAAAGTATTTTGGAGAGTCAAAGTCAAAGTAAGAAACCATCGGGCAATGCGGCTGTTGTTTATATCATATTATTCAGTTAACTGTCCTATAACTTTAGCAAACGATTAGCATAGCGATTCGTTTAATGTTCCGATTATATTAGCAATAAATTTTGGATACAACTGGATGGGTATTGCTATTAAGGCAATCTGTAAAGCAATCAAATGTCAATACACGCACATAAAGTGGTAGATAGTTAGGATGGAGGAGAATACAACCATTTATTACTCCTAATATGCATCTCAACTGGGACTAATCCTCCCCAGCTGCCAGGCGACAAACGTCGCTGATAAAATATTCGGTCCCATTCGATGGCCAATGGTCGATGGCCACAACATGAACAAAGCCACATCGTAAACTGCCAACTGGCCAGTTCCGTGTCTCTTGGCTGCCTCTCGGTGTGGTGCGTCTTGGTTGCCAGGTCTCGTGTAGAGTGCATTTTCATGGTGTATGGTGTACGGTGTATGGTGTATGGTGTATGGCATGGTATAGTATGTTATATGGTATGGGGAATGGAGATGCGTATATTTAATTCGTTCCGTTCCGGTTTTGGGGAGTAGCGTTTTTTGCATAGTGCGAAAAGCAATGCAAGGGATTCAAAAAATTCCCAGGCGTATGGAAGGAGAACGCGTTGCCGACGAGATGACCATCTAATAAATTCAACTAATTAATGGCGAGTATGAGAGCAGCAGATTGACTCCGATCCCGAGCTTCAGCCTCGCCATCAGCATCAGCCAGTGCCTGACTCTGACTCTGACTCTGACTCTGAGCCTGAGCCTGAGCCTCAGCTTGAGTCTGATACCGAGCCCCAACCCCAACCCGAGCCCGAGCCCGAGTCCGAGACTAAGTCCGAGTTCGAATCCAAGCCCGAGCCAATGCCAGTGCCGTTGCGAGTGCCAGCTACACATTAGCAAAAATCTACATGATATTGAGATGCCGATGGTGATGTCGGTGCCGGTGTCGGTGTCGGTGTCGATGCCAGTGTCGGTGTCGGTGTCGGTGTCGGTGCCAGTGATGGTGTTGGTATTGGTATTGGTACCCCTTGAAGTAATATCGACCTGGTTGACTAACTCTCATGTGTGCGTGTGTGTTGCCGCCCGTTTGGCTGCTCCATTGAACGCTCAAGCGCACACCTGAATTCCTGGCCACAGAGATCTGCTCATTATGGTCAGGAGCGTGGCGGCGTCGTCCTTAGATACAGATTTCTTATCATTAATTAAACCTAAGCATGTTAGCTACCGTGTTCACAGATATCAAGCGCACTTGCCTTGGCCCAAGATTTCAGTGGCCTCAGTTTGAGTCCTCTGCCTGGGGCCCAGTCGATTGATCGCTCAGGCATCTGCTGCAATCTCACCGCTCCAGTCCCAGTCCCAGTCCCAATCCCAGTCCCAGCTTTAAGCCCAACTCCAGGCTCAGCTCTGGCATCGCCATCGGCAGCGGCACCGGCACACGCCTTATCACAGACACGCAATCGCCTTCGATTGGTATTCCACTCCTCGTCCTCCGCCCAAGGGCAAGGCGAGGGTGCAGATGTCTGTATATAAACACCTTAAGTGACTAAATTTATTTGTAACTCACATTTCCAGCAACTTTTAAAATACTTAAAGCAAATTATCGATACAAAGTTATCGATATTATTATTATTATTTATTAAAAATTAAATATCCCGTATTTCTTATTATTCAAGAAACTTCAGAGCTTTTGTAAAGAATTTTATTAATTAAAATAAAAATCAAATATCAAGTGCTGAAGGATTATTTTTAAGTCCTTAATAATGTCGACTTTGATCCTTTGCTTTGAGAGGTAATAATTTTTAGGAGTGGAGCATTTAAAATTCCCTTAAAATTGGGCTGAGCTGAGCCTCGATGTATTTTTTTAATTGCTTAAAAATGTAATAATTTTTTTCGGAATTTCAATAATTTTTTTCGGGACTGATCCTCGCCCAGGATCAGCATTCAATTTTCATGACGTGTTTTAATGGAGAAAAAGGCGGAATACAAACTTCGAAAGAGAAGCTGCAGGAATACGCATAAAAAATCGGTTTATGGAAGAATTTGAAATGGGGGATACAGAAAGACAGAGAAAGAGTGGAAGGCAGGGAGAGAGGGGGAGGAAAGAAATGAAAGTCTAGGATATGTATATTTCAGGCATAAAAGGTGAGACTTGATGTCCAAAAATTGCTGCCCGGAGCAGTTGGATCTCTGCTGCTGTTGTCAACAATGTAATTTATCAGGCAAGCGACATAATTACCTGCCACTTATGGCAATAAAAAAACGTCCAGCCCATGGACAGAGCGAAGAAGCCACTAAACCTCAAACCTCAAGCCTGAACTGAAGCTGAAGCTGTGGCTGTGGCTGAGACTGCGACTGAGACTGAGACTTAGACTGGGAGTTGCTTTGGCAGCATCGGTATTAGCAGTAGACGTGGCAGCGACAGCAGCAACAGCAGCAGCAGCGGCGGCGGCGGCGGCGGCGGCAGCAACAGCAGCAGCTGTAGTAGAAGCAACACCATGCAACCAGAGGAGCATTTAAATGCTGTCCAAAGGCAACCAGCGGCTGTGGCAGTGGCAGCAGCAGCCGTGTAGCTAACAGCTGAAGGATTTATGTTCTTACAAAACGCTCTAAGGCGCCTAACAAGTGAGCCACGACGACGGAGACGGAGATGGTGACGGAGTCGGAGTCGGAGTTGGGATTGGAGTCGCAGTCGGAGACTCAGCTGCTGCTCCGCGGCGATAGATTGATCGTCCGTCGGCGGGCGGTGTCCGGTGATGCGGTGAAGCAGTGAAGCAGTGAGGCGGTATGAGTACGATGGGGCGTTGAAGCGTTGGGGCGACGTAGAGGCTTGGCGGCGGGCCATGGGGCGTATGTGCAATGAAAATTCCCGCCGTTTGATAGCCACCGCTTAGCGCCTTACCCGATTGCAGCAACTTCAACTTCAACTGCAACTGCAACTGCAACCGCCACTGATTCCCACACCAATAGCGGTGCTTTTGCTTTGATGTGTGTGCCTGGTAGCTGTGAAGTGGTTGCAAATCTTCGGCAGAAGCTTCGTGTCGTTGTTGTTGTTGTTGCTCTTGTTGCTGTTGCTGCTGTTGCCGCTGTTGCGGTTGAAAGCGTTGACAAGTCACATGAGCATTGTGTTGCATGCAACATTGCCGCAATGTGACTATTGTTTGTGATGAATTCGAGCAACAAGCCCGCCCCAGACACGCCCACATTTTGAAATATTGAAGTTCCCCATGATCCACCGAGTGTCATAGAGAGTGAAAATCAGCATAAATCAAAAATCTCAGCTGATTATTTACAGGACAATTGATCCTAGCAGTTGCGAGTCCTTTGACGCGATAAGGACTAAAGAGGACGATTTTTTTTTAAATTCGATGCCAGAAAATAATTATAAAAAAAACCCTTTATGATTTCTAAATAGCTCAATAGAATAAATAAAATATATTTTATATTTATATTTTTTGTGGCGATTTTAGTCGTCATTTAAGATTATTAATTTTGTTATTAAGGAAAATTTTTAAAAATTAAAAAAAAAAAATCACGTTTTACTCATACTTAGAAGGTATATAGCTTATAAAATAATAAAAAATTTAAAAATAATTCGAATTTAATTTATAAATAAATTAATATAAGGAATAAATTAATTTCTAAATTATTTTTTTATATACTAAAGGTAAAAAAATAAATAAACGAAATATTTCTATATTTTAATATTATATCTATTTTTATGTTGATTATTTTAATGTTATAAATAATATACAGAAATATATAATATATAAATTATATTTTTTTTATTAATTATATTATTATTAATTATATTATTATTAATTATTATTTTTAGTTGCTTTAAAATGTTACAAATTATATTTAGTTTATTCTGAGGCAGTTTTTATTAAGTCAATGGGATTAAAAATTATAAAATTCTCTATTTTAAAAAGTTTATCATATATCAGAAGTGAATGAATAATATAAAAAAATATGTACTACTTAATACCAAGATATACTAGATGGAATATACTGCATGCTTTTAAATCTTGTTATATGAAATTCAATTCATTCGCTTGAAAATTAAAGTAATTAATAAATAAAAAAATAAATGATGGATGGGATATATCATGTAACTACATATCGAGGTCTTACTGTACTTTGGGGAGTTCAACTAAAAGCTACCAAACATCCTTGGGTACTTATTATGATCCTTAAAATATGAACTTAAAATACTTAAAGATAAAAAAAAATATAAAATCTTAAAAATAAATAAATTGAAGTTCACAAATCAAAAACTCCTGGAACTGGAAAGGTAATACAACTTGGAATATAGATACGGTTATGCGGCGGTTATGCAAACTGTTTATATGCAATTATTGCTTAAATGCAAATAATGTTATTTTTAAACATGATCATAACATCATAATTATTAATTATAATTGCTTAAAGGGAAATATCGCATATATGCAACAATTTGTCTGCAATATATATATTTATATATATAGATATATATAGATATATATTTACATATATAGATATATATAGATATATATTTATATATATAGATATATATTTTTATATATAGATATATATTTATATATATATAGATATATATTTAAATATATAAAATTGCATATGAAATTTCGTTCAGTTTTCCCCATCGACTTTACTACCTGCATACATATACATATACATATAGACACAGTCTCCTTATGTGTGTCCCCATCTATCCGCTCTGCCATCTATATAGAGGCGTATCCATGGATTGCCTTAATATATGATGAGCGTGCTGCATGGCATTAGCCCGATCCCAATAAAATTCATAGACTATTTTGACTTTGACCTCGATGATCCAATGAGCCCACCTGCTTGCTTTGGCAATCATTTGCCGTTAGATTATGCTCTCACCGACATCCTAATGCAAGGCGACATGCAAAAACAGTGATGAAAGAGGCCGGTGGCGGGGTGGGGCGGGGTGGTTATGGAAAATGAGAAAAGAAAGACAAAAACAGAAACTGAAACAAAAACGAAGAACAGGCAGACAAATTCATATTTTATTGGCTCTGACCATGCCCGGCGATGCATTAACAAACAATGCGGCGGCAGCAGCAGCAACAGCAGCAGTAGAAGCAGCAGCCACAACGGCAACAATAACAAAAACAACAACAAGAGATCAATGCAAAGCAAATATTTTCACTCTATGGATGTTGGGGCTGTCGTGTGGCTGCTTATTGCCTAATCTGAATTCAGCTTCTGGTTGCATGGGCATTGTAGTTGTAGAGGCAGTTGTTGTTGTTGTTGTTGTTGTTGTTGATGTTGTGATGTTGTGATGCTGCTGCGGCTGCTGCTGCGGCTGCTGCTGTTGTTGATTTTTTGGCCAAATTGCATTTTGAACATAATTTTCATATGTCGGTCTGGCAGTTATAATCACGTTCACAGCTCGTTAGGCGAATCCCAGGCTGAGCCACAGGTACAGGAACAACAAGAAACAACCAACAAGGACAACAACAAAACCAAAAGATGAAAATGAAGATGGAGAAGAAGAAGAAGAACAACAACAACAACAACAAAAAGCCACAGAGACAACCACAACCCACCTGTAGCTGCCCGTTTGGCCATAATTGTCCAGGCCACATATCGTACATAAGACGCCATCAGCATCACCATATTGACCATTAGCCGAGTGCCGAGTGCGTTTGCATTTGTGCATCTTCATCGATTTCACCACTTGGCGCGCGGCGCATAATTGGCCGGGCCGGGTCAACAGAGCTGCCGGCAGCAGGCAGCAGGCAGCAAGCAGCAGTCAACAGGCAACAGGCAACAGGCAACAGGCAACAGGCAACATGTGGCAAGCAACATCACCAGAAGTAGAGTCAACACGTTTTTTTGTATTTTTTTTGGATTTTTTTTTTGGTATTTTTTTCTTTTTATTTTTATTTTTGGTTTTGTCTTTTTAACTGTTTTTGTTTGTTTTACTGATGATTACAGATATTGCCAAGCAGTGAGAAATGCGTCGGATGCGTGGAAAACTTTTGCTGCTGCGGCGGCACAATTTTCCAGCCAAAAATCTGGTGGCGGCTGGCCGAAAAGATATGCACTTGACGGTGGAGAGAGAACGCTGGAAACGCTTGTAAAGAATTTCCATTCGAATAACGAAGTGTTTTGGGGCACCCGCGTCATGCGGCACAAAATTAGAAGCGGGTTAAGACCCGCAGAGAAATAAATTTTTGGCAACAAAATAACAGAACGTAAAACCAGATATCATTTCCGTGCAAATGGCGTGTAATCACCAAATTCTAATAACTAACACTCTTTACTAACTTTAATAACAGTATAATCCGTAGATTAGGAATCCATTTAATAATAACTGCCGCAAGACTCACAGCGCAATACCCCACGGCCTATCATTAATTGAAACCTCATCCAAGAAACGACTAAATAACAGTCAATAGATAAAAAATAGTAGTTAATTATCAGAGTTGGCAGTTCAGCTGCAATTCTGAAATGTAACTGTCTTTATATCAATTCAAATTTTAGAATTCAGTATTTCTTATAATCGAAATATTAAGAATAGTCTTTAAGACTATACTTAAAATAGTATTTCCATCTAAAGTCAAGCCAAAAAAAAGGGGCCGAATGGAGACTCAAGCAATGCGAGAGGCTTGTTGGTAGACACTCCAAACTCACATAAGGTCCTGCTCTACAGGAGTATCATATAGCCCATCTGGACGTATGGGGTATGGGATACAAGTCTGGGGAACCAAACGATAAAGGATAATTATTCCAGAACAAAAACTTGCGCCTCCCTGCTAACGCCCACCACCCTTGTCATGACAATCTGGCTATTTTCCAGTACTTCGACTTTCCGCTTGTCCAAGAGGCAACTGAAAGGCACAGCGCGAGATACGTCAATCCCCACAGCCCCACAGCCACCCAACTCCTTAGCAATCAATCTGTTAGACAACAGTTCAACAGTTGAACTGTTAGACGCCTCAAGAGGAGTCACCCACTGCATCCTGCAGGAGGAACACATCCTAACTAATTCGCAGCACACTTGTGATCCATCACTTCCTATGAAATATCCTACCCAAGGACCCACCCTACCATTTAATTATTGTAACTCTGACAGACTATAAATATAATTAATTTAATTTAATTAGAGAGAAAAAAGGAAAAGAATTTTATTTAATTTCAGAGTTAAATTAATAGAATATTGGTTACCCCCTACTTAATTATATTTTCTGTAAACTGATTAATTCATTTATAATATATATTATTATATTGTTATTAATATATTAATTAATTAATTTATAATAATAATTTAATAAATTAATTTATAGTAATAATTTAATTAATTAATTTATAATAATATCTTAATTAATTAATTTATAATAATATATTAATAAATTAATTTATTCCTTTTTATTTTGAACTGAAATCAGAATTTCTAAGGATTCTTTTTAATAGTTCTTCATTTGTAAATTAAACTATTTTTGAAATCTGCAGAATTATAAAAGGATTCTATTTTTCTTTAAATATATTTAAGTGTTACTTATTTACTTTTGCGACATTTCATAATTTAACCCTCAGTCAAAATAAACTAATTATTGGCTCAAATATTATATAATATAATATTAAATTTATAATCCACTAATCCTGCAACCAAATCCCAACTTTGGCGTGTTGTCCAGGAGTCAAATATTCCCATAAAAGGTTGCCAGGACCTAATAGACTCCTTGCCACGCCGCTGTAGTGCAGCCATACAAAATAATGGCTTTACAACCAAATAAAAGATCCTTATAGACATATGGAGTAAAAAGTCAATCGAAAATGAAGTTATAGATATTTTTTTTTCCCAATTATAAAAGTCACTACTATTTTTTTTTAAAAGTCAATTTTCGATATTTTCTTATATTTTCGTACTTGGAGGATAACTAATCAAGCATTATAAATAAAAAACACTGTGAATAATAATATATATATATGGTTTCTATCTATTATATTTTTGACTGAAAGGCACTACTATTTTTCGGTACACCACTGTATATATAATATAAATGAAATTTTTAATATTCATTAAATATAATGTCTTTCAAAAAAAAATCTTTAAAAATGTCCCATTTGGATTCCATATAAAAAATTAATTATAAATGTTGGGCAAGCAAGTGGCTATTAGTCTCTTATTTTTTTTTTATTTTTTATATATATATATATATATATATGATAATGATACGATATAGATATAATATATCATTTGATACTCATTTAATTCAAGATTTAAATTGCGTTATATTTCACTTATCTTACAAAGAGAAGTTCAAGAAGTATCTGTACTTTCAGGTTTAGTTCAGTTTTGATAATTGGAAATTCTATAAACTCCAAGGAAATGGGAGTAGAAAGATAAATATTATTAAATAATAATTAACAATACTTTATGAATTAATTAACTGTATAGGAGAGACATGTCTCTCTCTCTCTCTCTTAAAAGTCTCCAAAAGAAATTCACTACTTTTTTTAATAACAACTATTTATTACGCCGGAAACTGTTCAGTATCTTCTGAGCTCAACCAGGCGCTTAGAATAGGGAAAGGAAGTATGGATACAAAAGTGACCTTATATCTTTAATTAATTAATTAACCTAATATTTATATACTAAAATATTTGATAAAGTCCTAACTAATCTTACGAGTAGGGAGATCGAAGGGATGTTAGTGGCTCAGCTAGGCTCGATGCCATTGAGTTTGGATGTGCCTCAATCGAGTACTGAGGGGATTTAATTGTTCCTCAACGCGAAGAAGCCGAAGCTTCCTTTCTATGGCACAGTTTGTGTCCTACCAAATGGGAGCCCGGATGCACGCAGAGCGGCAATCGATTGATTCTATTAATTTGAGTCTTGGACGCAGTGCCCCACACTTGATTGGCGTAAGTCCAAGAAGGCTTTATTCAGGAGAGCCTTGGTTTAATCGCTTATTTAAACTCTCAACTTAACTTAATTTAAATATAGTTTTAAATTAGGCGCCTATAGCAATCTAAAGCAGCTGTTACTTCTACAGCGTTGCCAGCAATTGCAGCTGCAGACAGTCTGGCAGCATCGGCGGTTTTTTTTATTGATACCCAACACTGGAGCGAAACGATGTGGCAGCGCCAAGAACGAGTGTTACTAGGTAACAGCCGGCTGTTAACGGTATGCCGCTGGCTCGTGGAGCCGGGCAAACAATACTAATACCAATACCAGTTAAGATAGACGCAAACGCCGACTGCGACGGCAACGGCGACGCTGGTAGTGAAAGCTTTAGACAAGCGCCGCTTGGTGTTGGCTCTTCCAGCATTGCAACTTCAGCTTCAGTCGCTTTTCATTTTCTAACGGTAACGGGGTTGCTGTGCGCTATTCAAGAAAAAGCTTGAATTGGCTTCGCCGCTGCCGCCGCCGCCGCCGCTTTGTGCTACACAAACAATAATAATAAAAAAAAAAAACAAAAAAAAAACAAAAAATAAAAAAGCTAGACTAAATAATAATAACTGCTAATTGGCTGCCATTGTTGTTGTAACTGATATTTTTCTTTAAGTTTCTCGTGTATTGCATATCATTAAAAAAAAAAAACAAAAAAATAAAATAAAAAATAAAAGCTCAAAGCGAAGCATTTAAAAAAAAAATAAAAAAGCGACAACACAAAGTGTAATAAAATAAATATAAATTTACAGTAAAAATCCTAAGTACAAACACACACACACAGATCGGTACACGCGTCGTGTTGTGATTGTGATTGTGTTCGTGTGTGTGTGTGTTCGTGTGTGTGTGTGTGTGTGTGTGTGTGTGTGTGTATAGAAATGCTTTAATGCAGCACGTTTCCGCGCATGCGTCGTCATCGTCCAAACTCGCTGTCAAGTTTTGCATTAATTGTTTTTCGTTTCGTTGGAGCAAAGAACATTTGAAATTAGAAAGCATTGAGACCTGAGACGGTAGGTGGAAGGTCTGTGAGTTTTGTTTATTAATTTACAAACATTTTTAGTCAGCGCCAACCGTTTGCCAAACCGCGACGCTGATTGTGCGGCCGCTGCGTCGGCTGCATCGATGGCATCAGCGCCGTTTGTTTGGCTTGCCCCCCCCTCCTCCGCGTGCCCCATTACCATTTTTTACCGCCACTACTAGCAGCAGCAGCAGCAGCAGCAGTACCAATACCACCCCTACCACCACTAGCACCACCACCACCACCACCATCACCAGCAAAAGCCACACACAACCAACCAGTCAAACAGGCCGCACTCACACCCCCGCCCACCCACTATAAACCGTACCCTGCCGACACCCGCACATTTACTACGCGCGCTTGCAAAAAAGCTTTTTCCAGTTGTGCTCGACGCCGCCGTTTGCCATTAGCGTAAGCTTTTTCTTTCATTCAAGTTGTTCGAGCAGCGTCGACGAGCCTCTGTCGATGTCGACGTCGACGTCAACGTCAACGTCAACGTCGACGCCGCAGTCACGTCGTTATGTTGCGTGAAAGTTAATTCCGTTTACTATCGGCATTCATCAACATCATCAGCGGCGTTGGCGTTGGCGTTGCCACTTTGCCATCAACCCCCTGGCACCTGGCCCTTTATCCCGCACAAAAGCATAAAAGTCCTGTTCTGCCCTGTCCTTCGCCCAGCGTCTTGCCGGCTTTTACGTTAAGCATTTAAGTCATAATTGACATGCATTTGGCGATATGTGATGACAGATAACTGTAATTACTTTTCTTTGCTTTCTAGGGATTTGAGGTGGCTTTGGCTTTGGCGTAATTTCTCTTCTTTTAAAAGCTACAACGGTTAGAACTTAACTACCGTGACTCTTGAGGGGCTAAGCTTATAATAAACGCTCTGCATTCGCAGTAAAAAAAAAAAAAACACAGTAAAAAAAACAATTTATAGTTAAAGTCAATAAGCGGCAATTAAATGCATAACAAAAGCTTAGCCTATTTAATTGGTAATTGCTTTTGCTTTAGAATCGCAATTCAATTGATTCGAATTAAATTGAATTAAGCTGCCAACAATATGGCATGTAATGGCTTAATTTCCTTTTAATCATTATCCCTACTAATTCCGAGAATTTACTGATATTCAAACAAAAACAAAACTCAACTAAATAAAAACTAAACCTCGAAAAGCATTTGCAATTCTCATGTCACTTTCAAGCGCAGCGTGTAAATTACATTTGAAAAGACATAATCCGCTTTTTGGCTTAACATTTAATGCGAGCCAAAACAAAAAGCAAAAAAAGTAGATAAAAAAATAGATTAAAAAAATAGATAAATGAAAATACAAAAATACATAAAAACCCAAATTGTGCTCAACTTAATCAGAGCGACGTGCAATTACTTGCATTAGGGGAGAATCCGAGAATGAGAATTGCAGCTCGAATAAACTGGGAATGGGAACTCTGTGCTCATTCACATCATTCAGTTGAGGTTCTTGTACACTTCTCCTCTCCCTCCTCGTTTATCACCCATCAGCCATTGCCTATTGCCTATCACCCAGCGCCCATTGCCCCTCGCCCATTACCCATCACCCATCGCCCATCGCCCATCGCCCATCGCCCATCGCCCATCGCCCATTGCCCATTGCCTGTCTGTGTTCTTCCACCTTTTGTCATCGTGCCTTTCAGCAGCTCAGCGAAGCAAAGCACAGCAAGAAAGATATCGCACTTAAATTGCACTTAATGAAGCTGCATCATCACATTTTGCATTTCATGCAGTCAGCCGCCAAGCCACCTCCTCCTCCTCTCCCGACCCTCGTCGTTTACCGTTTACTTCTTACTCTTCACTCTTCACTCTTCACTCTTTACTCTGTTCACTTCTTCCTCCTCTCTCCGTTCACTCCTCACTCTTTCCATCCCTCCCTCCTCCCTCCTCCCTCCTCCCTCCTCCCTCCACCCACCACACTCTTCACTCTGTTCACTTTTCTCTGTTCTCTGGCCGATGGAAGATGGGTGCACTTTTCGTGCTTTTTACGTGACACGAACACAATAAGAAAAGTTCCCTCACAATGGCACTTAAAATAATCATTATGAACATCAAATGTGTGTGTGTGTGTGTGTTGTCCCAAAAAAAAAAAGAGGAAAAAAAGAGGCATAAAAAATACAAAGTCAATGCAGAAGTCAGTTAAAATAATAAATTTACTTATTATTTTCAATAATAAGACGGACGTCCCACCAGGTGAGCGCCGTGCCAGGTAGAAGGCTGAAAAGAAGTTCGCAGCACTCATCTCTAGAAGGGAAGTACCGTGCGGCGGCGGCGCAGGGTCTTGACTTTTGTGAGACAATGGCAGGCACTTGCATGCAGCAAGAGACAAATGAGTG
This sequence comes from Zaprionus lineosus, assembly GCA_035044505.1. Lineage (NCBI taxonomy): Eukaryota > Metazoa > Arthropoda > Insecta > Diptera > Drosophilidae > Zaprionus > Zaprionus lineosus. The sequence goes on along the minus strand of JAWNNX010000682.1, from coordinate 2,707,876 downwards.
GAAATTATGCCAAGACACTGGCAATTAATAAGTGGAAACGGTGACGTTGTGTGTTGCCATCTGTCTCTATAAGGATTACAGGCGTCCGTCCAGCCACATACTCAAACACTCACCCACTCACCCACTCACCCACTCACCCACTCATCCACTCACTCACACAGACAGTCGCACACTCGTTTGCCACTTGTCGCATTTACCTCATTTGCCTGATTTGCATTCGCTCGCATTGGGGGCGTTCGCTGTTTGCCATCGGCAATACATAATAATCCCCAGCATAGCCACAATCAGCACTTGGTAATTGTTATGGGCCAGGTATCCATTGTGCCGCACGAATGTGCAACTAATATACATGCATGCCTGCGTAAGTGTGCGTGTGTGTGTGCCTCTGTCTGTGCCAACAGTATGTGTGTGTGTGTGTGTGTGTGTGTGCGTGTATAAGTAGACAAACACGCAAAGTGGGCGTTGGTATTTTAAGCGTAGACCAAAATACCCAGACACATCGACACACACACACACACACACACACAGACACATAGACTCACATAGACGCACAACCATGCACACACACGCACAACAATCAATATAAACGCATTTTCATAATTAATCAATGCTGAATAATTTGTCAGGCCCGACCAGGTAAGGCCGGTATGTTGACATGGGCAGTTAGGTAAAGGTGTTAGGGAGTTGGTGAGCTGAAGAGCTGAAGAGCTGAAGGGTGGGGTGTTGGGGAGGGGGAAAAGCTGGGGAAGCCGGGCACAGCATGGGTTAAGTCTATGTGTGCGTGCCTGTGTGCTAATAAGCAAATCTCAGAGGTTTGCTTTTGGCTTTTATCGGTCGCAGCGGCGGCTTTGCGGTCGCCCACATAACATATCAATACAGAAAGACGCCCAAACGGCTTTAGCGGTGGATGGGCGGACGTGGTAACAATAATAACGACTTGGCCAAAAGCGCTGCTTTGACTACCAACAACCGTCTGCCGTCTGCCGTCTGCCGACTACCGACTAATACACAAATTAATTAGTTGCCAGGTTCAAATCGTGTTTATAATGGGATTAATGGAAACGCAATTTTATCTCTTAATAATAAATCAATATTAATTGTGAAATCTGATTTGTTGCAAAAATACGCGATGATTAAAACGGTTTCCACTTTTCAATTAATACTAAAAAATACTAAAAAAATAATTTTGAAATTTTATACACGCTTCACGGATTCAGTGTACGTTTACATTTCATTTCATCATTCATGTTTTTTTCACATTCACACATCCTTTCAAGATCCCTGGAGGGCTCTCTGGTCTCTGCATACCTTTGTTTACGCCGACTGAGGCATCTTTTAGACCGAATTTTCCAAGTGCTCGCACACTTGAGGCATGCCTCGTCTGTCCGCTGAGTGAGTGTGTGTGTGTGTGTGTGTGTGGCAGTAAATTCTGCGTATTATGTGTATTTAAAGATCATTAGTGCACACTCTGTACTAATGCATATCATACTAATACACATATGTAAACATATATGTATATGTTCACACGTGTGTGTGTGTGGGTAGATATATTTTATATACATATCGATTTCCACCAGTTGAGTTGGCTTGGAGCTTAATGCCAACGTTGACGCCAGCGCGGCATTGTTAAGAATGATTAAGAGGTCCACCGCACGGATTGGCGGGCAAAGAGAGGACTCAAGAGGATTGTGTGGATATATGGGCAGGGATATGGGTATGAGTACGGGTATGGGTATGGGAGCGGGAGAGGATATAGGTATTAGTATGATGGCAACACGGATTGGACATGGGAAGCTCTTACTTGCACGCGCACTCGTGCCCCCCCCCTTCTCTAATTTCTACCGGCTGTGGCAAGTGGCAATTGCCAAGTGGTTGGTGGTGTCAAGGCCAAGCGTCAGGACGTGTATGTCCCGTACAAAGGTGTGCGCATGTGTCTGTCTCTCTTTCAACATATTTATATATTTGTGTGTGTATAGGTTTGTGTGTGTGTGTGTGTGTGTGTGTGTGTGTTAAATAATCGAAATAAAATACGACACGGGTTACATCTACATCCAAGCAAAGCCACCGCAACAAGACAGTAGTTCACATCACTATATAAAGAGCCCGATTAAGGATATGTGAGAGAGACAGACAGATATAAGATCTAAGGAGTGTGATTTTGATTTAAAAAGTTTCATGCAGTTCTTTTGCTCCTTTGGAGACCAACGCAAAGACTTGAGTGGAAAACTTTTTAAATGTATTGATCATCATCATTGCAAAGTTAAGGAGACGTTTCTCCAAGTTTTAAAAGGAAATCAAAATAATTAATATTCAAATATGTAAAGTTGACTTTTTTCAACAGGACTCCTCCCTCCTCTCTTTGCGAAAGTTATTGGCATTTTAAAGTAAATCCATGATTTGCTGAAGGAACATATTTGTTGAGCTTTTCGCTTCATATAAAGGTCACATTTTAAATGGAAATGGAAAATTCGCTTCATACGAAATGTGTACCAACGCTTCGCTTCGCTTTTCCCCATAAAGTACATACACAAGGACTCGGCCGGCCCGTAGCTATCTCCTTCATCTCATGTATGACAATTTATATTTTATAGTTCGTGAGTTACATGCCGGAGCGTAACGTCAATTGAACCATTTTATCAAAAGGGCAGATTATGAACGGAAGATGAAAAACCTTTGCCAAGGTTGGCATCAAATTAATGGTAGAAAACGGGAACGGAATGTGGATGGCTGTGTTGTTGGGCTGCCACATGCAGACGACGACGACGACGACGACTGTAATGAAGCAGTGCATACACACACACACACACACACACACACACACAGATGTGCACATTTACTGAGTCAGAGTCACATATAGATATACATTACATACATATGTACATTTGCTGCTGGGCAAATTCCGCGAATGCTCACGGCTGGAGCAGCAAAGGAGCAGCCCATAAATATTTTTCGAAATAAATTCTCGTTTACAAATTATGATTTTATGACTTTTTGATGGCGCAGCCACAAAACTTCTCCCACCACACGTTAACACACACACACCCACACACACATACGCACATACACACGCGTTCTGGCACACACTGAAACAGACGTTAATACATAGATACATTCAATTCAGAGCTGAGGCAGGAACGAGCAGAAGGAGGGGCGGCATAGGGCAAAGTGTCGAGGCAGAGCGCTTCAAGGCAAACACTTGCGTATTTATCGTTATTCGTATATACATATCCACACACACACACACACACACACATACATGGACTCGTGTGAATATACTACATACACTACATTTCAATACAAAAAACTCATACAAGCACACTTCACACATTTTACACTTAAAAAAGGGAAAACAAAAAATTTTGGCTTAAAATACAAAAACAAAAAAAAAAAACAGGGCGCCAAAGAAAAACTTTAAAACAAAAAGTAAAAAGCCAAAAACAAAAATAAAAAAAAAATATGTAAAAAAAAGTTATTACAGAAAAGCGCGCATAAAAATTTCGAGCTGAATGCAACTTGCATACATGTACACATATATTTGAGTGTGTGTATTTGGCTGTATAAGTGTATGAGTGTATGAGTGTATGAGTGTATGAGTGTGTGTGTGTGTGTGTGTTTGAGTATGTGTGAATGCGTATGTGTTTGGCATTTTGTGCTTGCTGCAGCAGCTGCTGCCATTTCCCAGGCTTTTCCATTTTTTGTTGCCTACTTTTCGGGGCTACATAATTTATGACCGCCTAGCATTAAATTAGCCAAAGCGCAGCATGAAAAATGGCCCCACAGCAGCAGCGGCGACAAGCGACGTCCGGCGCTTATTAGGCACCCCAAAAAAATAGCAAAAAAAAAAAAAAAAAGAAAATATTAAAAAAAAAAAAAAAAAGAAGAAGAAAAAACTTCAGAAGGCGTCCAACTCCAGTGATCTGACTGAAGGGAATGGCGTGAAATTCGTATGGAACTCCCCGCGAGCTATTAATATTTCGGTTTGATTTTGGATTGTTCCAGAGACTGTGACTAATTAGTCACAGTGCGATGGTTAGTTGGTCTGCCTGTACAGTTGGATGGATGAATGGATGGTTGTAGGAACAAATGGACGGTTAGCCAGCTGGCTAGCTGCCAGCCAAATTGCGGACTGGCCAACTCCTTGCGGGGGTGGCCACAGCAAAAGAGTTACTGTGCGTTGGAACATTTCAATGATTAAACTTCGCACACAAATTACTTTTCTACTTTTCCCATTTATTCTCAAAACAAATACATACATACATATATATGTATGTGTATGTATAGATTATGTTCTCTCTTTTATTACTGGATATGAAAATGTGTCCATAAATAAGTAATTTCTTTTGGCATCTCCCGAAGCACATTTTGGGTTTTGAAAGCGCCTTCCCAGGAAGAAGTTAAGCTATCCTTAATTTCAGACTTAAAAGCATCAGTATTGAATTAAAAATGTATATATGTACACATATATATATTCAGAATATCCTTTCATTCTATTTAAAAGGATATTCTCTGCTACGAACCGCAAAGCGGAAGCTGACAGAACTCTTCTACGATTTCTAAAATCCTTCGACTAATTTGATTTATGCTAGAAAATTTCATAGTTTCGTGAAGGCGGGGGGGTAGAAGTAGAGGGGAGGGATGGAAATTGTTATTTTGTAATTAATATTAAAATCTGCCGCTTTCTATTTTGAATTTTCATTTTCATGTTTTAACTTATAGAACTGCCCTCGCTAAGTGCAGCCTGGAATGTGTTTCTTTCTGGTTATTTATATATTGGTTTGTGTGTGTGTGTGTGTGTGTGTTTGTGTGCACGCCTCCTGCTATTTGTTTGTGTTTACTTACAATTATGAGTGTGTTGTCATCTTCGTCGTCGTCTTCAACTCGTCACGCCCCGTCCCCGGCGCTAGCCATGCGTTCACCCCTCCGTCATCTTCATTGCCGTCTCAAGTATTCGCACACTTGGCGCGTTTTCAAAACTTTTTGCCAGCCTTGCCTACTGGCTTGAGGCAGTGACAGTGGCAGTGGCAGTGGCAGTGACAGAGGCAGTGGCAGTGGCAGTGGCAGTGGCAGTGACAGAGGCAGTGGCAGTGGCAGTGGCAGTGACAGAGGCAGTGGCAGCGTTGCAAGAAGCAAGCAGCAGTATTGAAATAATAATTACAAATGTTGCACAATAAATTGCAAAGTAAACAGACTCTGGCGACGCCAGCGACGACGGCAATGGCAATGGCGACGTCAATGGTGGCCGGCGCGGAGCAGAGTGACTGCAGTGGCAAAATTACTTCCTGCTCCAGCGTCAACGGAAATGTACCTACAAATGTCAGACACACACACACACACACAAACACACACACATACACATAAGAGCACTCTTATACATTGAAAGGAGGATGGAGAAATTGTTTGCCTGCTTTTTGTTGTGAGGCTCAGCCATAGACACATACACATAAACATGTACATGCATGTATTGGTAGGTTAGCCAAAGGGAGCACAAGGGGAAACAGTCACTTGTCAAAAACAAAATCAGAGAAAAACTGAACTCTCATACCCCCGCCTAACACACACACACACACACACACACACACATACACATTGTCAGCAGACCCCAGAAGCCCAGCGACCGTCTCGCGTCTACGACAAGATGCGTAATTGCAGCTGCTGCCGACTGTTGCTGCAATGCTGCAAGATGGATGCACAGGATGCGCAGGATGTGCACAATTCGCAGCATTTGCATTCCGCATCAACTCGTGTTCTCTTATGTGCCACCTACTACTTCTTCATTTTCTTCATTTTCTTCATTTTCTTCATTTTCTTCATTTTCTTCATCATCATCATCATCAGCTATTTCTTCTTCTATTTTGTTGTTTTGCTCCTTGCACTGGTCGAGTGCGTGGAATGCAATAAATCCTGGACAGCAAAACAATGACAAATGTTGTGGCATTCTGTCCAAATTTGCGGTTGCCTGGCGGACACTTAATTTGATATCCGCCCAATTTGATAGCCCCCAAGTGCTGCCACCTCTGTCCCTCTCTCTCTCTCTCCAAATGCATATTGAGTAAATTAGTGGCAAAAAAGGCAAAGGATTCGAGTCGATGAGCTCAACTATTGATTTGAAATTTATCCGAAAGTTGAAACCAGATACATCCCCAGAGAATTGAGTTAAAAACAGGAGCTAAGTGCGTGCATCTCTAAGTGGAAACATTTCCAGATTTTATTGCATTAAAAATTAATTTAAGAAATTTAGAAATTTATGTATGAGCAAAGGACCTTAATGAATGTGAGGCTTTCGAAGGAGGAGTGAGAACAAAGAGCATTTCAAGGACTTTCTTAGTGAGAGCTCAATATGGGGTGTAGCATGAAAGCAAAGCTTGAAGGCGGGACAGGATTAGGATATGGAAACTGCTGTCTGGTTCCAGGTTCCAGGAATCCTGAAATTGAACTAGTTTTAAAATAATTTAAAAATAGTTCCTGGAATTCTGAATTTGAACCAGTTTCGACATAAGTAGAATGTAGTACCAGGACCCAAGAAATTAAACCAGTTTCGAAATAAATAAGTGGTTCAAAGAATCCTGAAATTAAACCAGTTTCGACGTAAATAGAATGTAGTTCCAGGATTCCTGAATTTGAACCAATTTCGACATAAATAAAGTGGTTTAAAGAATTCTAAATTTGAACCAGTATCGGAATAAATAAAAAGTGGTTTCAGGAATTCTAAATTTGAACCAGTAGCGAAACAAATAAAAGGGCGTTCTATGAATCTTAAAATTTTACTAGCTTCGAAATATATCGAAAATAATTCCTGGAATCCTGAATTTGAACCAGTTTTGACATAAATAGAATGTAGTTCCAGGACTCCAGAAATTGAACCAGTTTCGAAATAAATAAGTGGTTCAAAGAATCCTGAATTTTAACTAGTTTCGAAATAAATCAGAAGTGATTCAAAGATTCCTGAAATTAAACCAGTTTCGACATAAACAGAATGTAGTTCCAGGAATCCTAAATTTTATCCAGTTTCGACATAAATAAAGTGGTTTAAGGAATTCTCAAATTGAACCAGTTTTGAAATAAATCAATTGATTTCAGGAATCCTAAATTCAACTAGTTCCAGGACTCCACAAATATAACCAGACTCGACATAAATAGAGTGGTTTAAGAAATTCTAAATTTCAACCAATAGCGAAATAAATAAAAGGGCGTTCTACGAATCCTGAAATTGAACTTGATTCGAAAGATATAAAAAGTAGTTTCAGGAATCCCAATTTTGAACCAGTTTTGAAATAAATCAAGTGATTTTAGGAATCCTAAATTCGAACCATTTTCGACATAAATAAAAATTGGTTCCAGAAAGCCTGATTTTGAACCGAAGTGAATAAAAGGTAGTTCCAGAAAATCCGAATTGCAAGCAGTTTCGATACAAATAAAAAGTGGTTCCAGGTGTTCTTAATTTGAGCCAGTTTCAAAATAAATAAAAATTGGTTTAGCCAGTATCGAAATAAATCAAAGGTGGTTCCAGGAATCCTAAACTTGAACCAGTTTCGAAGTGAATGAAAGGTAGTTTCAGAAAATCCAAATTCTAGGCAGTTTCGATACAAATAAAAAGTGGTTCAAAGAATCCGGAATTTGAACTAGTCTCGAAATAAATAAAAAGCGGTTGCAATGCTTCAAATTACTCCCTGCTAAAAGCTGCAAAGTTTATGTCCGTGATCTGACCTTTTAAGGACGAGATATATGAGATATAAAAAATAAAGACTATCTCTGGCAGCGCCGCATTAAGTTGATGATAAAGGAGAATCTCAAAAGTTTCTCTCAAGTACTCTATATACCGTTATTTTTATGGTCTCATTGCAGCTCTCGCTGGCGTTAAAATGTAAAACGAAGTGTGTGTGCGGCAACCATTGAAAGCAAGCGGAAATGGTGGAATCATCAAGTTTGGGGCGTGCGCCGCCAGCGGCACAGCAGCCCATACCGCAACAGCACTCGGCATCGCCGTCGGGGATGCGTTGCGGTAATTTGGAGACGCGGGTGCGCGGCTCCTGGTATAGAGTGATGGTGACGCTGGAAACGGACTTTCTGGCGATTAGTCTGGATGAGTCGTGCGAGTCGTCGCAGCATTCAAACGATGGCCAGTCGACAACCCTAAATGGAACACTGGGGTAAGTGTAAATTTATCGGATTCAACGGATGTTCCACTAAAGGGATTTTCTTCTACCATCGACTCTTTGCAGAAGCAATCACAGCGGCGGAGGTGGCGGCCCCACCCAAAACGGCACACTGACCAATTCCGCCTCGTTGCAGGGCATGGTCGTGCAGGATACGGAACTGGATGGAACCACTTGCACGGGCATGAGTGGGACAGGGACTACGAACAACGACAACGCCGAGCATTGTTTGAACAACAACAACAACGCCGACGGCGTTGGCCTGGACATGTGCGATGTACCTGATCATGTGGCCAACCAGAAGCGCCACGTGCGCATCATCAAGTCCGACAACAACGGCCTGGGCATATCGATCAAAGGTGGACGCGAGAACCGCATGCCCATACTCATCTCAAAAATCTTTCGCGGCATGGCTGCCGATCAGGCCAAGGGTCTCTATGTGGGTGACGCCATACTCACGGTGAACGGCGAGGAGCTGCGCGATGCCACCCACGATGAGGCTGTGCGCGCCCTGAAGCGTGCCGGTCGTGTGGTGGACCTGGAAGGTACGTACATCCCATACATTCCACACATCCTGCACATCCTGCACATTCTACACATCCTTAGCCATGTCAAATGCTGACATTGTTATTTGCCCAAAACATTTGTGCTCAGGTGTGACAGGGATAGCGCTAAGCTGATGCCCAAAGTCGCTGAAGGAAAGTGGGCTGGTGCAAGGGGCGGAGAGGGGGGAAGGGGGCCTAGGCCCAGTAGGAACCTAAAAAGTGCTATTGAGCGAGTCGAACTAACAAGCAAACTATATAGAAAGTCCGAGGGCTTGGAGGCGCGTCTATGTTATACACTGTGAGAAACGAAGGACTACTTGCTCAGATTATGGGCAAGGCGTATGAAAAATGAATCATTCCCAATGATTTATTGATTGGAATTGGGTGGAAATTTTTTGATTAATTCAGAAGTCGAAGAAACGAAATTCTCACATTAAAAATTTCATTTATAATTTTTTAAAAATTAAATTAAATTTAAAGTAACGGAAGCTGCAAATTTCTAAGCTTAAAAATGTATTTATTTATTTATTTATTTTTATTTTAAAATTTAATTATTTATTTATTTTTTTTTTATTTTAAAATTTAATTATTTATTTATTTTTTTTTTATTTTAAAATTTAATTATTTATTTATTTTTTTTAACTTTAAAATTTAACTATTTATTTATTTATTTTCTTTTAATTTTTCTTTAGCTTTAAAATGTATTTATTTAATTTTATTTTAAAATTTAATTATTTATTTATTTTTTTTTTATTTTTAAATTTAATTATTTATTTATTTTTTTTAACTTTAAAATTTAACTATTTATTTATTTATTAAAAAAAAATTTTTTTTTTTAGCTTTAAGCTTTGAATTTGCAAACTCGCTCACTTTTTTCGCTCTGTGTAGCTGCAGCGGTGCATACGTGGAATTAGTCAGCACAACATGCGAGTTAGTGCCGTCTGATAGTTGTTTTTCTTATTGTTGTTGTTGTTGTTGTTGTTGTTGTTGTTGTTGTTTATTTTGTTGCTGTTGCTGTTTCTGTTGCAGCTGCAGCTGTGTACTGTTATAAATCCTCTACCAACACACCTCTGTCTCTTTCTACACCCGCAATAGCCCACCTCTTCACTCCTCACTCCTCCAACCGCCAACCATCAACCACCAACCACCCTACCCTACACAATCCAACCCAACCACCTATCCCTCAGCCACCCTACCCCTTCGGGCCGCCTGTTGACTCTTAGCTGTTGACTGCTGTTAGTTTCGCTGGTTTGTTGGTTGTTCGGTTGGTTCGTTGGTTGGTTGGTTTGTTTGTTTGCCTTGGCTTGGCTTGGCAATGAGTAATGAGAAAAGTTTTCTTTCCATTTGATCAAATGGCCCCAAAATACATATAGTTGCTATGCCAGTGGGCGGTATGCCGGTGGGCGTGCCAACGCCAGTTGCCACTGCAGTGCGAATTGAAATGAATGCTACGCAATACATTTTCATCTGCTGAAGTGGAAGAAGGCGGCGCAACGAATAGAATAGAAATTCACGATGCCCGCTCCCATCATCATCATCATCATCATTATCATTATTAGCACTATCATTATTATCATTGCCATCATCATTATCACCATCGTCATCTGCACTATCAATATGATTATCATCATCATCATCATCATCATCATCCACAACGAACCTCAGATGCTCTGCCATACTTTTCCCATAAACTTCCTTCAATCCTAAATCTAATTTCAATCCGAAGCAAAGTCAAAACATCGTATCCTTGGAAAAAACTGAAAGTTCCTCCCATTTTCGTGTAAGAGCCTTGTGTTAATCAAATTGATGGATCCTTCTTCAAGGCGAAGAGCCGAGTGTAGGGTAGCGGCCCGTGCCAACAGGACGACTTCGAGTTGTGCAAGGTTTGCAAGGTTTCGTTATTCTAGTTGAGTGAATGATTGACATTCAGGAATGCAGACAGAATAGAATCTGTCAAAAGTAACCAATTTGAAGGATAACTTAAAGATGGGAGCCGGGAAGGAGCTGCATGGAATGTGTTGGAATTTTTAGCTGTTTTTGGTATAAGTGTTGCAGGACTCTTATCATTTATGGGTATTCCGAGCTGTCAGGATATCAGAGTAGAGTAGCTTCTGGTAAAAGGACATCATGGAAAACGTGATTTTTCGATTTTCCAATATCCTCGCAATAGAGAATTAATAAAGGGAGTGCAATGTAAAGTGCGGGTATGGCAACAGTCGTCAATTTGACTATTGGGTTAATTGAGTGGCGGAGTGCGAGAGATGCGGAAGTGGGCAGTGGAATGAGAAAGGGGAGGGGGGAGAAGTAATCAAACAATACGCATAAACAATGCAATGAACCATGGAGCACAATTTTGCTGAAACAATTGCCTTCTGTGCAAATACACACTTGAAATTGACTACGATGCAAGTCAATTTCATGTCTGGAGCAGCATCTGTCCACAGACATGCAGCAGCGGCTTGTGGACGACGGACACTAAAAGGGAGACAAAGGGCCGACGGTGGACGACCAATGGTGAAGGCAGAGCGGCGGAAGAAACTGGATGCAGATTGTAGAACAGTAGACAGTAGGCAGTACGCAGTGGACAGGGGACAGGAGACAGTGGACAGTGGGGAGTGGGGAGTGGGAAGTGGACGGTGGGGAGTGGCCGCTGGTTAATGGACAACAGCTGAAGACGAATGACAAACAATTGATTTAAGGATGACTACAAATATTTAATTCCGTTTCTAGTTCGGTTGCCGGAGAGTTCAATTTGAATTGGTTTTAGTTGCGACGCAGACGCTCGCTGCGGATGCGTTGGCGACCTGATTGCTGCTTGGGTTGCTCCACCGCCAGGAAGAGGCGTCCGAACTGAGCATTGGCGCCATTGAACGGAAGAAGGATCAGGCGACCGTTGGTGAGGCCTAGGGCGGCATCGGCCAGCTCCTGTTCCGCATCATCGACCAGCTCAACCTGTGACTCATCCACTTCCAGTTCGTTGACCGGCTCCTCCAGCTCGGGTACACCATAGGTGCTGGCGGGCGTGTTTGGTGCTCCGTATGTGGTGGCGGGTGTAACGGCAGCTTTGGCCGCCGCTTCGAAGGGCGGTAATGGTTCGTCGTTGGTCAGTTGGGTCTCGGCCTGGTCCAGGGCAGGCAGATCAGCAACAGGCTGCTGCTCGTCAGCAACGCCATCAACGGCAACAGCGGCAAAATCCTCAACAGCCTCGCGCTCGGGTGGCTGAAAGTCTTGTGCGGGGGCTTGGGCAACCACTTCAACGGTATCCTCCACATTGGACTCCGATTGTTCGGGAGCGCCGTACGTGTTGGCCGGTGTTCGCGCATTTGCCTCAATTTCCGTCTGCTGCTCTTCCTGCTGCTGTTCGACTTCGGTGGTGCTTTGCACTTCTGTGGTGTCAAAGTCCTCGGCGGCATTGGTCGATGCTGTGGCCATCGTGGTCGTGGCCAGTGGCTCTTCCAGTTTTGGCTGCCGTTCGCTGGGCAAATCGAATGGTATTTTGGGTCGGAAGCCAGCTGCCGGATACGGCGTGCTAGCCAACTCCACTTGACGCTGGCTCTTCACATGCCGGCGCTGGGGCTGGGGCATTGCTGTGATGGACACAGCCAAAAGCAGTGTCAGGATAAGTCCGGCAAATAACTTCATGTTGCTTGTTTAACTATGGTTAACGGTTTGTGACTGGCTGCTGTGGGTGCACTCGCTTTTATACCGCGCTCCGAATACATCGAATACTCCGAATACTCAGTCCACTCGAGGGGGGATTCTCATCATCAGAATTCAGTAACGGTCGCAAGGTCGACCGAACTTATTTTTCGGCTATGATAACGATAACTCTTGCCCGGCCAATGCAAATGGGACACAAGTCGCAATTTTTGCGCATTTAAAAACGTATCGAAGCCCATCAAAGCAGCCATCAAGCTCAATGTTAACGTCGCTTTAATATGAAACAGCCGCCTCCACCACCACCACCACCCGCGCCACCACCCACCACCCACTCACACAAGTCACACACGTAACCACGCCCACACAGAGGTCTTACTGCACATATGCCCTACCACGTTCACATCAAGCTTCACCTTTACCTCTGCTAGCTACCCTTCAAGTCCACACACTCCGTCGTTTCCACGTCCGTTTCCATGCCCATGACGGCTCCATAGTCGTCATCGTCATCGTTTTGTCAACGTGCCTCGAATGCTACGCAGCTGACGGGCTTTCGATCCGCTGAGCTTCGCTGCGCTGCGCCGCGCTGCCCTGCGATGCGATGTGATGTGATGCGAGGCGCCTGGCACATGTCGTTGATCCATTTCGCCAAAGTTTTGTCGTCCAAAAACTAAGAGCGTTTAAATTCCCAAAACCGATACAAATAGTTTCCTCGGGCCGCCCTTCCGATACCCTTACTTTAACCATGAGAAACGGACAAGCCGATATCCTGCCTAATACTACGACAATTAAGGATTCCTCTAAGGGTCTAAGGACAATTTATATAAGGTTACTTTGTGTTCCTTTTTTTAAGCGCCTAATTGAGTTTCAGAAGACACTGAACAGTTTCCGGCATAGGAAATATTTGTTATAAAAAGAAAGGACAATTAAAAAATAGTGAATTTCTTTTAGAGACTTTTAAGAGAGAGAGACATGTCTCTCCTATACAGTTAATTAATTCATAAAATATTGTTAATTATTATTAAATTTTATTTATTTTATTACTCCCATTTCCTTGGAGTTTAAAGAATTTCTCATTTTCAAAACAAAAGCCTGGAAGTACAGATACTCCTTGAACTTCCTTTTATAAGTTTAGTGAAATATCACACAATTTGATATATTAGTTAAATGATATATTATATCTATATCATATATATCTATATCATATATCATATATCAGTCAGTAGTTGCTTGTTTCTTTATTAAAAAAGAATTAAATGAATTTCCTTATTATAAATAATTCCATAAAATTTCCCTTCGCACAATCTTAAATATGCGGCTATTAGATTTCTTCAAAATAAATCTCAATTTTATTTAAATCAAAAAATATTTTAAATACAAAAAAAAAAAAAAATAAAAAAAAAAATCGAATTTAAGAACATTTTCATATTAAAAACAGTTTTGGGATATTGGGAAAGCTGCTCAAGCAGGAAACGTGACCTCAAGAAGCAAACTCGACTCTTCAGTCCTTTGACTGAGAAATAAATTAATTAATTCTGAAAATTTAAAAAGGATTCTTCTTCCAAGTATATAAAAGTATCAATTTCAAGCCTCGCTCAACTTCAGCTGAGAAATAAACCTGCAGCACTTAACTATCACATTCTGAATCATTTAACCGACATGCCCGCCCGCCCCATATGCCATAGGGAAGCCGCACAAATGAAATTGAAGTCTTTAGTCGTCAGTCCGCAGTCTTCAGTCCGCAGTCCTCAGTCCGCAGTCCGCAGTCCACAGTCTTCAGTCCGCAGTCCTCAGTCCGCAGTCCGCAGTCCGCAGTCCGCAGTCCGCAGTCCACAGTCCGCAGTCTTCAGTCCTCAGTCCTACGTCGTCAGTCCGCAGTCTTCAGTCCTCAGTCTTTGTGTTTGTTTGTTGTGAATTTTAGGCACAGCTTTCATAATTCCAATGTGCGATGTTCATTGAATTAAAGTGGCCCAGATCTATAAGCACGTAAAGTGGCACAAGGAGCCGCTAGCATTACCCGCGTGGAGGCGCGAATTGTTGGATAGACAAATGGTAAATGGTAAATGGTAAATGGTAAAATGGCAAACGCAATGTGAGAGCCGACCCTTGGGTGTGCATGGGTGACGACATGGTTAACAGAAATGTGTTCCAGCCTTTGGGCAGGAGGCGTGGGCATAGGCTCAAATTCGTGAATTGTCGGGCCCATTTGCGTTTGTCTTCCAACTGGAACTTCAATTTACAACTTGGCTAAGTTGTTTGCCAGCGTCTGTCGTCTGGCGTTCGGCTTGGCTCTATCAACTTGGCTAAAAGCAGCGCCGCCTCGACCAACCAACTCAACCAGCCCAACCAACTCAACCGTCTCGACCGTCTCGACCATCTCATTGTAATTTAAATAAGCTGGCGGCTGTAACTGGGATTCTGGGTGCTAACTTTTGTCGTCCAGTTGCACAAAATCCAAACTCCAACTGCCAAATGTCAACGGCAGATTTCGTCGCCCAGTCTAAAGGCGTCGACGACAGTTGGCAACGTCTTCGTCTGTACTTTTATACCTCCCCCGGCCACCCACAGCTCCTATGGCAATGGTTTTTACAGCTTGGCATACTTTTGTGGGAATGCCAAGCGTTAGCCAGTCTGCCACTCTGCCAGTCTGCCAGCTTTGCCCGCATCACGCAGCTTACTCGTCCGTAACCCCCTCGTATTCATCTGCTCCTTATCCTATCCTTCCTTCCTGTAGCGAACGCGTGAGATTTTACTCTAAAAACTTTGCGGAAAGTTTGAACGCACGATTTGCGAGAGCGGCAGCAGCAGCACCGCCTGCACTTGATATCATATTTGTGCCTGCCCACAGACACGCCCACACGCCCACAAGCCCACCAAGCGCACAAGCCCCCACGCCGCCAAGCCCTTAGCTGACGCGCCCCCCACTCATGGCTGCTTCCTGCCGTGATTTATGCAGGCGGTCAGGTAACGAGCACTTTTGCCCCTTGCCAAAGGTGTAAAAAACTTGGCCACCTTCACCTCACACCTCATACCTCACCTTTTCCACACACCCTCGGCATGGCTCCAACTGTCCAATGGTGAACACAACTAATCTTAATTTCACTCCCACTAATCCTGCAGAGATCCCAAATTTCCATTTTAACTTTTCAAATTAATGTATATAAATGTACACATACACAGGCAAATATAATACCCGCGTGTGTGTGTGTGTGCGTGTGTGTGTGAGAGAGTCGAAAGGAACAATTGTTTATGCGTTTAGTTTTGTTATTAAAATAAAATGCGATTTCGGCCAAATATCCTGAAAATTAAGACTGAACGATTTAGTTTGAAGGATATTTTATGCCTCAATGGTTGTCAAGTTAGAAAGGCTAAAGCACTTATCCTTGCACGTATGTATATAGACTCAAGCATTTATGTTCCTTGGCCGTCAGGATAGAGCTTCACCATAAAGTATCCTTAATTGAAAACTAAGTTTTGGATTTCAGAACTCAACGAAAGTTTATCACAAATTTGCGCAAAAGCTGAAGTTTTCGAATATTCGGGATACACTTTCACTTAGCAATTAAGGACGCATCAGTTAATATTTCTTGACGCCAGGACCTGCAGAACAAACGGCCACATATACGCATAACTTTATATGCTTGTATATATACACACACACACACACACACACACACGTGGTTTGGGGAGGGTACACATCCAGTAACCAATCTTGGCGATTGCGACTGCAGTGCCACCCGTCCCCCACACCCTCCAACCCACACCCCACCACCCAGGAACCCATTTTATGCATAGTTTCTGTATTTATTGTGGGGAACGGAAGGTAAGAAGAAATCGAAATGAAGCTCTGAAAACGTTCGTTGGACGTAAGGGAAATAACTGCGACTTCTTCATTATGATGAAGTCCTATGTAAACTTATGTAATGATGTAAATGCACGTACATACCCCATTTAAATCTTAAACGTTGCTGCGACCAGTATATAGTATTTCCTTGTATTTAATTATCCGATTTTATTTGCGGATAAATTTTGTTTTAATTATCCAATCGCAGGGTTTGAATTAATGGAAATTTTGGAAAATGGCCAAGGCTGAAAAATAAAATGGGAAATAAATAAATTAAAATTTTGTATGATTTTAAAAGAGAATAAATAATATTTAAGTCTAAATATATATTTTAATTATTATTATTTTAATTATTTATTATTTCAATTACTTTAACCAAAGAACTTATATTATTATTATTTAACAAAAAAATATTTAATGTATTTATTATACAATATGTGATTTTTTATATATTAATTATATCAAATTTTTAATATATTTATATACTAAGGGTATTATATTTAATTTATTTTTATATTTATTATATAATATATAATTTATTTATGTATTAATTAAATAAAATATTTAATATATTTATTATATAACTATATACATTTTATAGTCTCTTTACTTTTCTTGCAAATTTAAAAAATTTTAAAAAAAAACTTAGTTTAATTTAAAAATAAAAATGAAGTTTTGCTTTTGCCAGTCGAAAGTTTCACCTATTGAAAAAACATTTTCCTTTTAAGATTTATTGAAGGTATTTTTTGATTTCATAATTTAGCCATTTATTTTTTAATATTTTTTAGTTAAATCTTATATGTAGGTCATATACAATGTTCCTGGCGTGTTTTTTTATATTTTATTTTTTTGTTTTATATTTATATATTTTAATTTATTTTTTATTTAAATCTTTTATATTAATATTTTATATATAATATCCTTGGTTTGTTTTTAAGTATTTTCTATATTATAATTTATTTTTTAATTAAATCTTCTATAAAAATATATTATATATAACATCCTTGGCTTGTTTCTTTTTAAGTATATAATATTTCCTTTATTTTTATTTATTTTTTAATTAAATCTTCTTTTTATTTAAGTATATAATATTTTTTGTATTTTAATTTTTTTATTATAAAATCTTATATTAAAATAAATTTTTTTAATTTATTTTTTTTCAATGAAAAAATGAAAAATTTACATTTGAGCCAAAGACGCACCGAGTCCTTTCAGTGTACTGTCCTTGCGTGTGATCGGGTTTTTAATAGCTTTTCTAAGTTTGAATTAAAATATTCTGGCATAGTTGATGAACTTAAAGCCAGATTTGTGTTTGTATTTGTGTTTGCGTTCATGTGTGTGTATTTATATTAATACTTTTATTTATATTCATACGTTATATGCGTTATGTTTGTATACATATTGAGGGCAGTTTACATTTGGCTTATGGCATTTGTAGTTTAGTTTAGTTTAGCTTGTGTTTGTTTTTCCATTTTCCATTTTCCATTTTCTATTTTCCCTTTTTTTATTTGTTGTGAATTTTTTGTTTTGTTTTCTTTTCTATGTTGTTGTTTTTTTTTTTTTTATTTTTTGTTTGCAGAACTGGAACTTTATTTACACTAAAATATAAAAATTTGCACAACTTATTACCAGTTTTTTTTTTTTTTTTTTTTTTTTTTGTTGTTCCTAAACTTTTGCGTTTGGCTGCGTTGCGTTGCTTTCCGTGGCGTTGCGTTCTGATGCGTTACGTTACGTTGCGTTGCGTTTGTTTGCTTGTTTGTTTGTTTGGTTTTTTTTTTTTTTTTTTTTTTTTAGTACACTTGAAGCTTACAAATCCCCATTCCTTCAACTTGTGGATCCCACATCCTAGAGCCCAGATCCCAGCAGCGCCTGCCGCTATGCAACATTTGTTCTTGTTCTTGTTCTTATTCTTCGACTGGTTGTTGTTGTTGTTGTTGTTGCTGTCGTTGCTTCTGCCACTGCCGCTGCTGCCACTGCTGCCACTGCTGCCACTGCTGCTGCTGCTGCTGCTGTTGTGCATGTGTTTGTTTTACTTTTTTTTTTTTTTTGTTGCTTTCTTGTTTGTTAGTTGTCGGTTGCATATTTCTGTATGTAAATGTTTACTGAGCTGCGAGTTCTGGCAACGACAACGAGAACGACAACTGGAAGGGGAATCTAAACGAGAATGGATATGAAAGTGGGTGTGGGTGTGGGTGGTGGGTGGTGGGTGGTGGCTGTGGATCTGAGTGTAAGTGTGAGTGTGAGTAAGAGAGGGCGTTTGGGTGTGGGTGTAAGTGTCGTCGTTGGTACGGGTACGGGTATGGGTACGGGCATGGGAAAGTCCACTCGTAACCCTTCGGTGCACGTAAATGCCAAGCAATTAGTGTGGGAGGCCGCTGAACGATGGGCGTGGCTGGCTGAGCATAAGGCGGAAAGGGATAGACTGCGAGACGTTTATGGCAGCCCCGGAGCAGTCTGCTCTAATTAGAAGGGCTAAATACACGAATTGAGTCGCATAAAGCGACTCCCGTTCCATACCCAACACCCGACACCCAACACCCAAGACCCAAGACCCAAGACCTAAACCCAAACCCAAACCCAAACCCATACCCATCATCATCATCATCCCCATGACCATCACCATCACCATCACCATCACCTTTTCGTCCTTGCCGCCATCAGTGCCGTCCAAACGGTTCACGAGAACACAGACAGGCACTGACAACAGTTGGCATTAAGTGTGAAAATTGAATTTTCAAATCACTTGAACGACAACAACGTCGCCAACGGAAATGTGCAAATGTTGTGGGTGGAACTGAGTTCGGGAGAACAGTCGAGTGTGTACATATCTACGACAAGCCACCTGCCATCAGCATTTGCATACGGGCCGCACAGTGGGGCCGGCACCACTCAGAATGTCCTCAACTCAATACTGACTGAGACATGAATACAATTTAATAAGGACAAAATTGAGATTTGATTATTGAGTTACGACCAAAGGACACAAAAAAAAAAATAAATAAATAAATAAAAAGGAAAAGCTAAAAATGGAAATAGGAAAATATTTTTGAGCATGAGAGTCCTGCATCAATAATAGTAATTCAAAAATAAAAATATGTAACGAGAAGGACCTTCTCAAAAATTATCCTTTAAAAAAAATTCGGTAATTAGGTAATCGTTTGGAAAAGTAGTTTCCACTTCCCTTACAACTCAGACTGACACTCAGACTGTGAGCAGATATTGCTCCAGGATAGGAGGAATGTTAAGTCCTTCATTCATTAGTATTGGTGTCAGTGTGCAAATGGTTTGTCCTGGGCGTTCTCTGTATGCAAATCGAATAAAAATGGAGCGGAAACTCTAATGAATTTATGCCGCAACGTTTGTGTTTGACGCTGGAGCCGTTGAGGGCGAACTGATTGAATGCTGTGCGGTTGATGTCACCACATCCTCTGAATGGGTGCATCACACTGCCGCCCCACAGCTTTATAGGTGGAGACACCGCATCCTTTTTTGGCCATGCATATTCATGTGCTCATATTGATGTCTGTATTTGCAGTTAAATTCCTGCGCGAAGTGACGCCCTATTTTCGAAAGGCGAGCATCATCTCGGAAGTGGGCTGGGAGCTGCAGCGAGCCTTTCTCTGCCCACTGGGGCCGGGCGTGCCAACATCACCACCAGCACCGACGCCCAAGACGACACCGCGTGCCGATACGCGCTACATTCCATTGCAGCTAACGCATCTGGCGCGCAATCTCAAGTACATCGATCCGGGTAAGTGGCTCTGGCTGGTCCAGCACACGTAATCCAATTTTCAACTTCTATGTTCTGTGCTCGGCTTATAGAGAACCGTTGCCTGGAGCTCCACTCGCCGGATGGCGTTCACTCGTGCATTCTCCGTGCGGCCGACTCCGCGGAAGCCCTGGTCTGGTTCAATGCTCTCCACTCGGCCATGGGCAGCAGCACGCAGCGCGCCTTGGTCGAGGCCAATCGTGCGTTGATGAATCTCATTGGTGAGCTCAAGCATATTGGCTGGCTAAGCAAGCGTCTAAACGGAGGCGGCGTAGGCGGCGGCGGCAGCTCTGGCAGTGCCGGTGGAAATGGCGGCAGCGGAGCAGCCAGCGGGGGCAGCGGTACATCGAACAGCGGAGGCGTGGCCGGTGAGGTGGTAAGTGTAAGTTGAAATTTTCCTAACGATACTCCTAAATGTCACAGCTGCAAGCTGTGATTTGAAAGCAACCCAACCAAAGTTGCGATACGGCCCAAAAGGTCATTTCGTTTGGCAAGGAGCAAGACAGTTAAATTCAGACAGGAAAGAGACAGGAGTAGCCATAGGATTTACCAAAGTCCTTGTTACAAACTTAAAACAAATTTAATCCTATTAGGCCTTAGACTTCCCGAATATTTGCGAATATTTAAACGTTAAGATTTTCCTTAAGGACTTACCTTAAAATTTGAAGGCGATGTTTAATTTGGGGCTTTAATTTTCCCTTTTGTAGCCCAGCGGACGTTCCAGCTCGGAGAGCTCCGACGAGAGCGACAAATGGCTGCCAATTTTTGTGGCAGTGACCGAGCGGGAGTTTCGAGTATACGAAAGTGCACCCTGGTCCGTGGAGGCCTGGAGTCGTCCGGTGGAGAGCTATGCGTTAGCCACCACACGCCTGGCGGGCGCTGGCAATAATTCCTCACTGAACGTAAGTGTCACCTGACCAAAAATGTTCATTCAAACAAAATTCACTCATAGTCCTTTTAACATCTAATCACAGGGCCAACAGACGACTGTGTTCTGTGTGCGCTGCGGCACTGCCCGAGGTGTCCTGGTATATTGGCTACGCTCAGAGACGCACCGGGACATGGCTGCGTGGGCGCGCGCCCTTGTTCAAGGCTCCCACCAGGCGGTCAATTTGCAGCGCGAGTTCTCATTTCGCTGTCTGTATCAGGGCAGACAGTGTCAATTGGTTGTGCACATAAATCGGGGCTTCTTTTTGTACGACTGCGGTGGCTTCGCATCGTCCACGCCCACGGCTGCGGTGGCCAACAAAACGCAACTGTGGCAATTCGCCTTTGACAAGCTAAAAGGATCCGCGGACGATGGAAATCGTATGTTGTACTTGGACTTTGGCGACGATGGCGAAATTGTAAGTAATCCCCCCATCCGTTGAGGTTGGAATCATATCTCATGATACTCTTTCTTCATACATTGCAGGAGCTGGATATGGAGTGCTGTCCAAAGCCTGTGGTTTTTGTGGTACACAACTGCCTTTCCGCCAAGGTGCATAACATTGCCTAGGTGGAGGCTTTTTTCCGTGGCACCCCTGATCACCGTACGAGGACGTGATCCTCTCAAGCGCAATAGAAGCTGAAAATCGATATTACACATTAATAATTAATTATTAATAATAATAATAATAACGATACATTTTTTTTTTTTCTATATTTTTAATGTTTAATTAATTAACTAATTGACATTTTTGTTATTTAATCAAATGAAAATCTCTAAACAATTACGTAGATTTTTCTCCAGTTTTAAGTTCTTTTTTTCGTATTGCGCTTAAGAGTAAACCCCCCTTGGAGGGAGGCCACATATATCAAAGTGGCAATTGGCGAGGAGAAGAGTGCATAACGTGCTTCCCGTTTGGCTATGGGCTAATTTGTAATTTTAGTAAAAATAAAAAAAAAAAAAAACAAAAAAAATAAAAAAAAATAAGGAACGAAGTAGAATCTTTCAAGGCATAGACACAGACAAGACGAGCGCCTAAACGAGTGCGACAGAGAGGAAAAGAGAGAGAACGATAAAAAAAAGCTTAAAGAAAGAAATACCGAAAAGCACAAACCAAAATTTTTTTATATTGTAAGTAGACGTAAATTCATTTTATACGCGTGTGTGTCATATACACACATACACACAAACACAAAAAAACACAGATACACAGATAAACAGATACAAAGATACACAGATACACAGATACACAGATACACAGATACAAAGATACATAGATACACAGATACACAGATATACAAATAAGCAGATACACAGATACAAAGATACACAGATACACAGATACACAGATACACAGACACACAGATACAAAGATACACAGATACACGGATACACAGATGAAAAAAGAGCGAGAGAGAGAGAGATAGATATACACAAAGACATACTGAGAAAATACCATCTAAATAATCTAAAATCAAATCTAAATTTAAAACTCAATCGAAATCGAATATCTAAAACTAAAACTCAATCCGATATCTTTATTGAATACACGTTGAACAATAATTAACGTAATTGTACTTAACTAATTGTATCTTGTATCTAAACGTAAACGAAGCACACATATCTCGATGTATTAGGCCCTACTAAAAATATATTTACATAAACATATACATTTGCATGTATGTGTGTATATACATGCGATATATACATATACATATATATATATACATCTATATATATATATATATATATGTATGTGTGCATATAGTGTCGAGTTAACGATCTGATCCGTAATGCAATATATGTGTGCCTGTATGTGTGTTTGTGTGTGTGTGTGTGTGTGTACACATTCATGGCGCACATACTCAACACACATACGAGTATTTTTCCAGACATTTCCTCTCCCACAACCCCCAACCCCCAACCCCCAACCACCCCACACCAACAACACCATCACTTGTAACCAGAGTGATCGATCATATGCAATTATTATACATTAAAACGGTAAACATATAGAACACGACATATTCGTTTTATGAAATTAGAAATTTCGTTAAAGAGGAAGAGGACGAGTAGAAAAGGACGAAAGGAGCGAGCAACCAAGAAAATCAATATAAAATCATAAATATAAGACGTACAATATTTTTAACATAAGTAGTGTTGAATCTTCGATAATAAACTTATATATAAATATATATAAATAAATATATATACTATATATATATATATATATATATATGTATATACACATATATATACATATATATATATATATATATAATACAAATAACAAACACGATCTTGTTTTCAATTTGCCCCGAGCTTTCTACCCACAGCTTCTACTTCAGTCGATGAAGACTGAAGATTTCTTCAAGCTATTTGGCTTTTAATTAATTTAAGCAGAAGGAGCATCAAGGACCTTAAGAAGTTAAATTCTACGATATTAGAAGGAATATTGAAAGTAAGCTGCCTTCTTCAGGGTAAGTCTAGAGGAGCTACGGAGAGAATGAGCAGAGTTGAAGGTTGAAGGTTGCTGAGGACTGATTTTTAGTTCGAAATATAATTAAATAACAATCAAGTAGTTAAAGATTTATAATTATTATAATATTTATAGCTTATAATGATTATATATATGATCTTAAAATTATTACTATATATATATATATGTATATAAAATATATATATGTATATAAAAGCAATAAATATTCTCAAGCTTAAATTTTTACTACTTATTTCAAGTTAAGTCTAGTTTGAGGTTAGAAGAAATCAAAAGCTGCTGAAGGATCTTAATTATGACTAACTTATAAAACGGATACTTCTGTTACTATACATAAACTTTATATTTATTTTATATTAAAATAATATTAAATATTTTATATAATTTCTTGATATACTTTTGCTTATATTTCACTACTGTTTTTAAGTTAAGAGACGGTAAGGAGAAGGGGCAGATTGCTTGTTGTCTGGGATCAAAATGATGAGCTAGCAGCAACCTAGGGAAAGGGGGGGTTATATATGGACATATAATATAATAAATTTGCTTATATACCGTCGCTATAGAGCTGAGTATTTCTAAATATATCCTAAGAGTCGACAACCTATCAAAAATTTATACAGTACATACCGCTTATATGCAAAACCTATAATGCAGACAAAATGTTGCGTATACGCGATATTTCCTTATAAGCAATTAAAATTAATAATTATGCTATGATGATGTTTAAAAGTACAATTATTTTGCATTTAAGCAACATTTGCATATAACCGATATATACTGTATCCACTTTTCGTCATAAAGAAAATGTAATCGATTCTGGATTCCTTCGAGTTAAGAGCTGTGGTTATGATGTTAATGAGTGACTCACGGGTGAATTTCGTACGTTTCTCGAGAATATACTGAATATACCATTCCATAGATATTTATATATTTATTTATGTATATATATATATGTGTATATATAATTATATATAAAGTTGGGAGTCCGAGTACAAGTTCGAGAACATGTGGCAATTTATTTCAATTTTCTCAATTCGCATTTAAGACGAAAACAAAGTCACCAAGAGGACGTGACCGGCATGTCCAACAACTGGCACTGGTCAGCCCCAGTGACTGCTTGCTGCTGGCAAACATACAGCAACAACCACGGAGACGAGAACAACAACAACAACAACAAGTGGTTGCCGTACTGAAAGGGATAAACGAGGGGGAGGCGGAACGGAAGGAATATGTAAAGCGATTTTGCGGCTGACTCTGTGACCATCATTGCGGTCAACGGGCAGGTTTAAGGTGTAACGAACAATGTCCGCCTTTTGGCCTCCACGTTGACACGATGACCACGACCAAGGAACTGGCCAAAAGCAACCACACACTTACCCGCCCACATACTAGCCACTCATACATACACAGTCAGAGTCACTCTCACACGCACACGCATATGTACACGCACACACACACACACACACACACACACATGTATATATATACATACACATAGATAGACGTGAAAATACATTTCCGGCTTAGGCGGCATGCGGAAGCAGCGCGTCGGTTTGGTCGCTTCAGGGCTAAAATTATGACAGCTGCCGGGGATTGGGCGACTGGGCGGGCGGTAGGTGGTGGCTCGTAGATGTAGCTCCCTGGGCTACCCCAGATGCCGGGCACACGGCTATTGTTAAGCAGCTATAAATACGCGCGGCTGGAAAATGTCAGCGTTTAGTAGCGCAGTAAAAAAGCAAACAAACAGAGCAGCAAATATGTGGAAAGGATTTGGCATTTATGTGGCGCTAATGCTCTGCCTGGCAAGCTTGCAGGCGGCAGTCATACGGCCGGAGGAGCAGCAGGTGCCGCAGCAGCAGCAGCAGGAACAGCAGGAGCAGAAGGAGGAGCAGGACACAACCACAATGCAGAGCGTGTTGCTGGAGGATGCCACAACCACAGTGGAGCCAGAAGTTAGCACAACACGTGCATTGAGTCGCGACAGAGATGCCAGCGTGCAAATTGGATTGGCCAGCGTTGATCCTGCCCCTGGTACGGTGGCAGGTGACCTAAATGTGAATCTAGTCAGGCCGCAGGATAAGTCCGCCAAGCTTCTGCTGTTGAGCACACCAGCCAAGAGGCCTGTCGAAGTGGAGCAGCAGCTCGAGGAGCAGGACGAGAACGAAACATCCGCCGCTGGCAGTGCTGAGGCCAGTGTGTCAACCACAACGGTCAGCGGTGTGCAGGAGCAGGAGCAGGAGCAGGAGGATAATACCACAGTCGAGAATAGTGATACGACAACAACAACAACAACAACTGAGAGCCCTGACAACACTGAGAACATTGAACGAAAGACAACGAAACTATTTGCCATCAATGCAACAACTGCAACACAGGACTCCTCGGAGCCCAACGTGACAGTGGCGATTGCCAATGAAAATACCACAATTTCGATTGCCGAACAGCCGCAGGCTGCCGGAGACAATAATGTAGCCATTGAGCTGGCCTTGGTAGAGCCTGAGGCGGAGTACGTGCTTCTGGATAGCAGCTCTGAGCATTTATCCGTCACAGGACATGATGAACTGCAGCTTGGCAGCTTCACGCACATCGGCAGCGACGCCCATTTGCAGCCTGTGGTGCATTCTGTCGAAATCGTGCCCACAAGTTTCGATGATCCTTTGATTGTCAATTATGTGCACAATTTGCGCTGACTTCCTCCTCCGGAAGCAGTTGGCATTTCAAGTTAAAGTTTGTTTATCCCTTTTTATATATTTTTTTTTAATTTTATTTGTTACTTAAATACGAAATTTTAAAACTCACGGAGAGAATTATATTTTTAAGAGTTAATAAAGAGGCAAATATTTTTTTTATTATAAATTAATGATTTTTTAATGATTTTTAAAATTAATTTTAATTTGGACTCGAAGTTTTCATTGGCTTTAAGAAATGTTTTAATTGAATTTTTAAACTTGGAAAAATAATATTTAAAATATTAATTTAAATTTTCCCTAAGTTTAATTAAGGAAATTAAATTCACTCATAAAAACAAGGAGCAAGCAAAGGACAAAATAAATTTGGATGGAAAAACCAATAAATTTTTAAACTAATTTTTTAAAAATGATTTTATTATTAATTTTAAATACTTGTGCGGCCTAAAATTAAAAATAAATAAAATATATTTTTAAGTGCAGAAAAATGTAAGCACAATTAAAATATTTTAAAGTTGAAATCTCAAGGCTAAGAGTGGAATAAAAGTCGAAAGCAAAGCTTTAAATGAATCACAAAATCAGCTAAAAAAAAAAAACTTCAATATTTTTTTTTAAGGTGGAAAAAATAAATCGATTAAAATTTAATTGTAAACTCGTTAATTTAAAGCAGTCAGAAATTCGACTCTGTCAATTTCAAACATAAAAAACATCAATTAGAAAGAGAGGCAAAAGCCAGTTAGAGTCGAGAGAGAAAGAGAGCACACATAAAGTAAATAAGAAAGAGAAAGGTAGAAAAAAAATTCGAGAAATTTAAAAAATTAAACGAATTTTTTTTTAACAAATTTATATTTAAGACTGCCTGCGCCTTCCTGCAGGACTAATTAAAAATAAAATAAAGCAACTGTAATTTAGACAGCGATTCTGCAGAGAAGAAAAGTTGCCCGCTTTTTTATAAAAATTAAAAAAAATACAAATTATAAAAATTAAAAAAAATATAAATTATAAAAATTAAAAAAAATATAAATTATAAAAATGTAAATATTTAATGAAAATAAAAAACAGACATGTAAAACTCTACGATGTTAACAACATAATGTAAACGATGGGGAATCGTGATCGAACTACCAACGCTGCTCCACATGCGTCGTGTAGACAAATCCCCGGGCGGGCGCCGCAATGAGGGGTTGGGAGCGCAACGGGATGGCCATAGGAATGTTACGAGAAACTGGCGCCTGAGCAACGAAGACAGCAGGTCCGAGATTAGCCGTGATGAGCACGCTCTCGGCATCGGGCTCAGCCTTGGCGCCAGGCTCTGGGGTGGGTTTCAGTGGATTTGTGCTGACACCGCAAACTGGATGATCGGCATTGCTATCTTCAGCCGAAGCTGGAGCTTCCGTCGTTTCCGTAGTGTTGCTAGCGTCGACCAGTTGCTTTGTCTGGTCCTCTTCCAGGTTGAGTTCGGTAGGCAGACGAAAAGCGCGACTGGGACGATAGCCAGCGGCTGGATACGGAGCCTTGGCAAAGGAACGTCCAGAGCGAGAATCAACGGGTGATATTGTAGTCGTAGAATCAAGGACATCCAGGGCATCTGTTGTTGTGCTCAGGTCAAGTGACTCCGTTGTACTGGTTATTCCCTCGTCCAGTGGCAATTCCGTGGTGGTTGTTCCAACTTGATCGGCGCCTGAGCCCGAACCCTCGCTCGGAGAGACCTCTGAGTTCTCCTCCCCAGGCAACCAGAAAGCACGTCCCTTGGGCCTGTATCCGGCCGCTGGATATGGCGTAGGCTTCAACTCTTTGACATCCGCCTGAACAACGTCATCCTCCTGCACACTGGCTGCATAACGATTAATGCGAATCTGTCGCGCCTCAGCGATCCCAGTTGCCCAAAGACATAGAAGAAGAGCCACCATCCACTGCATTCTGTATATCGTATCCGGCGGATATATTCCAACTGATTTGCTCTGCGGATGCGTTTGGCGTTTTTATACAATGTTCTCGGTCTGTCTAAGGTCTCGGGGTATTGGGGTTTCGGACTTGGGGCTGGGGCTGGCGCTGGGGATGGAGATGGGGGCTTCGGCCTGGGCCTCTGCCAATGAAAGCGAGAGTCGTCCCGTTTCGCTTGGTTCCACGTCGAGTCGAGTAACATCGAGACATATATAGTATGTTCGTAGACATGAGACATCATTAGGTGCACGGTTATCACATTTAATGAATTATTTTATATTTTTTATATTATTTTATTGAAATGTTGCTTTTTGTTATGTTGTTGCTTTTGTTTTGTGTTTGTGTTGCTTTTGCGGTTTGCTTTGTTTTTCATTCATTTTGCTTCTGGTGTTTGGCTGCTTATCCACGTCCGCCACGTCCGAATCGCCGCCATGTTCTATGAAAATAAAATGCGTTTCCTACGTGATCCGAAAGCTAAGGGCCCTCTGAGCCGGCTAAACCATTGACAACTTGGCCACATCAATTGAAAGCGAAAACTTGTTTCCAATTACATTATGTCTGGATTTGAGTGTTAGAATTTTTATTATTAAACACTTATAATCGATATTTATGCGAGCAACGACTGCATAAGGTAACCGCCAAGGGCACCTATGAGTAACTAACTACCATATCACGTCACGTCCTATCTCTCCAACCAACAAAAAAACATGGAGCACCTGACCCTTGCACAACACCCACGTACCTGTGTGTACAACTTCTTAAGAACACTCGACTTCGACGATAACTAAAATCAATGCCTTTTAGTCTATAAAATTCATCAGTTATATATCCAGAGATGAATATATCTTGTATAAAACCCATATATGACACATCCATGAAATGTTTCCGACTTATTGAACTCTTTTGATTGAACGTTTTTCTATCGTCCTTTGTATTTGTAGCTTTTTAAGACTCGAGTCCCACGATAACTAAAATCAATGCCTTTTAGTCTATAAAATCATCAGAGTTGATTATGAATATATCTTATATAAAACCCATATATGACACATCTATGAGATGTTTCCAACTTATTGAACTCTTTTGATTAAACGTTTTTCTATCGTCCTTTATATTTGAAGCTTTTTGAGACTCGGATCCGACGATAACTAAAATTAATGCCTTTTAGTCTATAAAATTTATCAGTTATATATCCAGAGATGAATATATCTTATATAAAACCCATATATGACACACCTATGAGATGTTTCCGACTTATTCAACTCTTTTGATTAATCTTTCTATCATCCTTTCGTGCTTGAAGCTTTCTAAGACTCGATTGATTTAAATCATCTCATTTTCCAATCCTTCCAATAAGGCTTCATATATTCCCCTGTTGGTAATCCTTTAAAGTTCCTTCAAGTAACTTTGTGGTCTCTAAGTCTTGATTTAAATCCATTCCTTGTATTCCTTATTTTCCTAATCCTTGTATTCAAATATCCATTGACATTAACTGCAATTGGATCGTATACAGCAATTTGTTCCTTGTACACAAATCTCCCTAATAACGTCTTATCTTTGATCAATAATCACTAGTGCCTCGCAATTAATTAATTTATCAACTAATCAATTAATCAATTTATCACTTAAACAACGCTCCAAAAGTGGAGCAGATTGTCTTTAAGGTGGACACAAAAATATTGGTATGTTCCCATGTGGAATTCCAGAATATGTATGTCGCCCCGGTTTTGGATTGATTAATGGCGGAACTATAAATTCCAATTTCCAGCTGCTCTGCTACTTTTTTCTTGTCACGTCTTTTGCGCATAAAACCGCCGATCACCCACTCACAATGGTGCCGACAACGTCAGAGCGTGCGTCCAAAAAAGGATGCCCAAGCTTGGAGCATGCGACGCGTCGCACACTAAACAGCCCCCAGGGCGGCAGCTCCAGTGGCGGATCCGCAGCTGTCCTAGCTATAAAAACACCTCCACTGGCAGCCAAATGCATCAGTCGCTGGCTTCACTTTCCTAGACAAACATAAGCATCCCTCAGCTCAAGAAGACTAAATCGATATGGCCAAATTCCAAGTATTCCTGATGATCGCTATTTGCGCCCTGGCTATTTGTGAGGCGCAGGTGCAACGTCAACGTGTGTCCCAGCGTCTAAGTCGAGGACGTTCACGTTACTTGGCACGCCAGGAGTTGGCAGCGAGTGACGTAGATGCTGCTGTCACTCCATATCCTTCCGCCGATGAGCTTAAGCCAGCCGTTCCCTTCGATGAGGCAGCCGCCCCTGCTGCCGCCGAGCCAACGCCCGATGCTGTCTACGGCCCACCCGATGCCGAACCTGCGCCCAACAATGTGCCCGATGAGGTTTATGGACCACCAGAAGTCACAGGAAACGATTTACCAGCCGCCGACATTCCTGCTGAGCAGGCACGTCTAGTAGCCGCCAGACGTGCAGCCAACCTTCGCCGTGCCCAGCCAGTCGCCTATCGCCGTGTAGCCTCCGCTGTGGCACGTCCGGCGAAGCTTAGCGCTGCTCGTCCAGCAACACGACGACTCTAAATCCGGACTTTCATCTGCTTACGAGCTGCCCAAGCTTCGCATTCGCATAAAGATGTCTCTTACAGGTGGATACCCAAAACCCAACCAACGAACCAGTAATACTCCATGATGACGCCAAGCACCCAATGAATCTCCCGAAAATATACACACACAACACACACACACACATTCACAGATACCGACACATTCATATTCAACATATTTTTTTTTTTTTTAATTTGATTGTAAGAAAATTTTGCAAATAAAATGTTGGGGAGACAAAACAAAAGTACTCCCTAGATGCATTCAGATTGTCCCATGATTCATTGAGATTTCAGACGCGCTGCCTCCTAACACCTGGGTCATTGCTGCTGAGGCAAGTGGGGACGGGCGAGTGTGGATTGGGGAGTGGACTCAAACCGGTTGCAGGGCGTAAGCGCGAGCGTCATAAAACAAGAACTTGATGACGAACCGCTCCAACAAAACACGACAGCTTTGGGAATCTCCAAACAACAAGTAAACAAGAAACTTTTCGATTGGGCACAAACATTTTTCTATACTCTATAAAAACTTTTGTTTGCTATTAAAATTAAATTAATTAAAAAATTAATTTACCAACAAAAATATAATGCTTTTGAATTTTAAAAATAAAATAATAACAATATTTCTAATATCAAAAAATTATTGGATTATCTTTACACTAAAAAATTAATTAAGAACAAAAATAAAATAAGTTAAAAAAAAAATAAATTAAAAAAAAATTTAAAAATATTAATATGACTCAAAAATACTAATATATTTTGCGGAAAATATAAAAGTTTTTTTTTTTAATATGAAACTACTTCTTAATTAAAAAAATAATCGAAGATTACTTTTACTCTACAAATAATTTTTTAATATTTTTGAGATAAATTTATTTATCAAAAATGTGTTTCTAACTTTCGTAGAACTTACTAAAATTTAAACATACGTTTAATTTATGGCTTTTAAAAATTTTAAATTTTTTAAATATTTTTGTCTCTTAAAGATACTTTTCTGCGACCAACACGTAAAAGTCGAAGTACCGAAAAAAAAACTTCCCCCATGGTGATCAGCGTAATTTCACGGAGAGAAGCGAAAACGTTTGGCACTGTCGGATTTTACATACACATGCATACGCACACACATACATATATATATATATGTATGTATATTAAAGTATTGAGATGAATAATTTATGTTTATAAATAAACGTTTTTTCAAGAGATAAATAAGCAGAGGTTAAAGTGCACCCAATGATAAGGCCGAAATCAAATTGAAGCTCAGTGTCTGTCTGTCTGTCTGTCAGTCCGTCGTCGCTTTCCCTCTCTGCCGGGACGGACGCTGAGTCTCTCTCTCTCACTGCTTGGCTGAGTTAAGTGTGTACAGCATCTGGCAGCTTATTTAAATAATTGCGAGCGCTTTCAGGTCTCAGTCGTTGGCAAAGAATCAACAACAGAGCAACGCGTTGGGTGTGAGATCTTTGAGTGAAAAAGTGAAAATCGCAAATATTTAGCTGGAGAAATGTTGAGAAATCTGTATGTGATTGTGCTGGTCGGGGTCTTGGAATTGACAATGGCACAGCGACCATCGTTTGCGGGTATGCGTCCACCCGGCGGACTCAGCCAGAAAGACAAATACAATGCGGTGCAAAATACGGCCGTGGAGAATATTACGGGTGTGGACATTGGTACAAGGTTTGGCGGTGATGCCGTGCCACAGCAACCACAGACACATGAACTGGCTTACGGCGCCCCACAACGACCACCCATTGGTGTTCCACTGGTCTTGCCCATAAGCAGCTACGTGCCCAGCGGCCCATCGGTGCTACCCCCAACACCAACAACCTTTGAGTTGCAGAACCGCTTTGGTGGCTCCGACAATGGCGCCAGCAGCAGTGGCAGCAACATTGGCAGCAACAGCGGCTGGAATACGTCCATCACTGCTAACGCCACACCCCCGCCTACCGCTCCTACTGTAAATAGACCCGTAAGCAATGCACTGCCCATCGATGCCCATGGTGATCGCGACTATGTGAATCATCTAAGCCAATTGCCCGTGGACAGCCAACCCTTCTGGTTCATCAACTACCAGGCCATTGAGGCTTTGAGGAACAGCTCCCGGCCAAACGTGGGTGCACTCGAGACACGTGGAAATTTCTTTGCCGGATAAGATCCATAAGATCCATCCTTAATTTAAATAATACTCATATAACAGATCATATATATAAATGAATATATATATTTATATATATATATTAAGATTCATCATTTGAGATTTTTTAGTGAAAATATCAGAAGGCAGGTGCATAAAGTGTTAATCGTGTGATGACCATACGAAACGGTATTATTATATACATCTATATATAATATTTTTTTTTCCATTTATATGCATGTATAATAATTTATATTATATTAAATTATGTAAAGTAAATATATAAAACACAAAGCTGCGACTTAAATACGAGTTCTCATAACACAAAGTTTCAAAAAATATAAAAATATAATATAATAAATATAAAATATAATATAATAAATATAAAATATATATATAAATAAATATATATAAATAAATATATATATAAATAAATATATATATAAATAAATATATATAAATAAATATAAATATAAATAAATATATATATATATAAATAAATATATATATATAAATAAAAATATATATAAATAAATATATATACAAATAAATATATATATATTTATAAATATAGAATCAAGTGTACATAGTTTGATAATTGCTTTTAACACTGAGAATCCAATTAAAAATGACTTAGCTATAAGTTTTATAGCAAAGATCATTATCAACACAAACTATTGTTTAAATTTATTCAAGTAATTATAGTACATACATATATGTATATATTCTCTAACCACAAACTTCTGTGGCTTCCTATAAAAATTTGGTTTTTCTACAAATGAAACTAAAATCGAGTTTATTGAAGTTCGAGATACTCTGAACACAAGACTCAATATATATAGCAATACATACAAAGAATTATCCACATACTTGGGCACTGAAATAAATATATATATATATATATATATATATATATATATTATCAAAAAAGCTGTTGTTCATCGGGCAGACACAATCCTAACTAGCAAATGTGTTCAGCTCCCTGGATAAGCGGACGATATTGGCCGTACAAAACGTGACGTTCCTGCGGCCTTTGGTGCAATTGAGAAGCAGTTGGCCAGAGGAGATCTTGAAGTAAGCTTGGGTAAGACAAAGTTTATGGTGTGCTCTGCTGGGGTGTCTAGACGTTGTGATACCCATTTGGCAGCAGGCAGCTATAACTTTGAAGTCAAGGACTTCATCTATCGTGGCACTACCGTTACCCAGAGCAATGATGTCAGTCTTGAAATAATACGTAGAGCAACCCATGTCAACAGGTGCTACTACGGACTCAGTAGGCAAATGAACAGTAGAGCTCTCTCTCTCTCTCTCTCGCTCGCCGGACAAAGCCAACACTCTACAAGACGCTCATCATGTCAGTACTTTTATATGGTGCAGAAGCCTGGACCGTATCATAATCTGATGCAGCCGCTCTTGGGGTGTTTGAGAGGAAAGTTCTTCGCCAAATCTACGGCCCAATTTTTGTTGGCGAAAATTACCGTATGAGGTGGAATTACGAGCTGTATGAGCTATACGCCTACATAGACGTAGTTCGTATGATTAACACGATGCGGCTGCGATGGCTGCGTTATGAACAAGCTCCAGCTCGAAGTGTTCTTGATGCGAGTAGTAGGTGGTCAACGGAGGAGAGAAAGACCCCGGATAAGCTGGAAGGGCTAAGTGACAGGTGCCCTGTCGTCACTTGGAATAACCAACTGGCGGAGTTAGTCCCATAATAGGAGACACTTGAAGGCTATTAGTGCGTCAGGCAGAGTTGTTGATGCCAATTAATAATAATGTATATATACATATATACACATATATCCAAATATCCATTATACGTATCCAAACAGAAATCTGCCTTTTTACTCCCTACAATATCATAGCTTGGACGAACTTCAGATAAGCCACCAAGCAGACAGTTTAAAAAATAAATTTGGATTTGGATCAGGAATACAATATAATATGTACAGTTCATACCGCTTATATGCAAAGCCTATAATACAGACACAATTTTGCATATATGCGATATTTCCTTTTAAGCAATTAAAATTAATGATTATGAATAAAATTCAATTATTTAAAAATGAAATTATTTTGCATTTAAGCAATATTTGCTAATAAGCAGTTTGCATATAACCGATATATACTGTATTTATTTTGTGCTTAGCAATTAAAAGTCAATTTTGTTTTGGTCCTTTTACATTTTTCAGAGGACATGAAGACGAAGAAAAACAAAGGTCCCCATCTAACTATTTAATACACATAAAGCATCTCCCTTCGAACGTTTATTATACAAAACGGAAATATTTAATTAAATTATGCAATGTTTCCAACAATTGAATTAATTAAATCTATGAAAAATTTAATTGGAAGCAATTAAAAATCATTCATAACAAACGAACGTCAATTCAATTGGAAAAATCTATGCAAATAAAAACTTGTTTTAAGTTTTATTTATTAATTGGAAAAATGATGAATTACTGAAGCTTCAATAAATCTTGGGCGTTACTTTTGAAATTTATAATATCCATTTAAATCGGAAACAATTAAAAGTCCCAAAAATCCCAGAAATTACAAAAAATACCAATTTCTTACTTTCGTTTGAAAAAATTCTAAAAAAAATCGATTTATATTCACATTTGACTCGAGGAATTTTCCAATTGGAAAAAATAATTTCTTGGTATTTAAAGATTTTTTTTTTCTTTAGCGAGAAATTCAAGGAATCCAGCGAAGAGAATTTAAAACATAAAAAAAATATATACCATTTAAATATACCATTTGCATATATCCAGTAATCAAAGAAAGGGACAAGGGAGCGAGAAAATCTAGCAAGAAAAGCGGCTAAGGACCTGTGAAAGGAAAAACTAAGCAAAGCAATTTAAAAGGAGCAGAAAATGAAAATGAGAAATGCAATGCAAGAAGCAGAACAAAGGGTTATAAGTAAAGGACTCGCACACACACACACACACACCGCACACACACACAAAGTAGCCAGCAGGGACCATTAGGAGCAAGGACTTCAATGAAATGGATCCAAACAATGCCAAATGTTGGCCAAAGAGGCAACTGCATCAGCCACTTGAGCAGAGGCTTATAACAAATCATTTTCAGGGGTTGATGCACGAGGATTCGGCGCCAAAAAAGGAACGTTTAAAGTGGAGCAAAAGGCAATCAGGATTTCGCTATATGTAAATTTTTTTAATAAACAAATCAACAGTTTTGGGGGTAGCCCATCTAGCCGGAGGTATCCCAGTTTACCAGGTCAGCTGCTGGGGAGCTGCGTTGTAGGCAACAACGTAGGGCTGCTGGGCGCCGACGTAATAAAACTGAGGCACTGGCAGGGCAGCGGCAGGAGCAACTAAAGGAGCTGCAGGAATAGCGGCAACTGAGGACACTGCAGGTACTGGTGTTTCGACGGGCAGCTCTTCCAGGCGGGCGGTACGCTGACGCTTGGTCTGTATCTTGGCAAGACGCAGCTTGGCGAATTGCTTCTGACTGCTGCGCAGACGAGCGACCACTGATGGGGTGGTGACTTCTAGCGAGTTCTCATCGGTGTCCAGCACCTCGGCCTCAGTCTCGACCTCGGTTTCGGTTTCGGTGGCTGGCTGAAAGTTATCCACAGCTGGATCCTGCTCGGCGGGCAGCTCGTTTACATTAGTTGATGGTGGTGGTCCATAGATGAGTACTGGTTCTTCTGGCTTCAGTTCCTCCGCCGTGGGATAGGGCGTTGGCTGCACCTCCTGCCTGGCAAACAGTTGACGCTGTCGACTATTGCGGAATCTACGTGGCGCCTCGGCTGCCGTCAGTGCCACCAAGATGGAAAGGAGCAGTAGATTGCCTATGAGCTGGTAACGTGCCATGATCGTATCAGTTGCTGTGACTCTATGTTGTCTGTCGTATATGGAGCTTTTACTTTTATACTCGCTATTGGCCCCATGGCCCCAGGGCTATGGTGATTCTAGACTCGCCCGCAACGTTCCGCATATAAAGCATTCAATAATTTGATAGCCCCCCTTCCAAAAACAAAAAAACACAAACAAACCAGAAAATGTGAAACATAAAAACACAAAGCAAATAATCCATTGACCTGCATGTCAAACAGGTGCTGCACAGTGTTTCGAGGTGACGCCCCACACAAAGGAGCGTGCCAGAAAAACCTATATCAATTCACTTTTAGAGGTTTCCAAATCTATGTGAATCACAGATTTAAAGTCTTTAAAAAGATTATAAATAAAATGTAAAATTTTCAAAGAAATGGAAATGGAAAGGAAGACTGTGACCCCACCCCACCCCCCTTCAAATGTGGTGAGTCGCAATCAACGTTCACCCGCAACAACAACAACAATGTGGGAGAGCCGCATGAAGGATTCGCAATTCAATTTTATAATCAAATTGCATAAAAAACAAAAATTGCAAAATTAAACGTTTCCCATTTGATTTTCAACCACTGTGCGTGCGCTGCGCATGTGAAGTTCAGAGTTAAGTGCCCAAGCGACTTAATGCTCAATAGTCATGGGCTAGACATGGGCCCTTGACTAAATATTGTCACGTAGCTGTTGGTAGATGTAATCATAAGGGTGGCCGACGATCGTAGCGCCATTTATGATTGCCAAATTATTGTGTATAAAAGCTGAACGATTGCCGCTAAGTATCATCATTCTAAGACCATCCAGCAACACAGCATAACATGGCTTTCAAGTTAACCAGCTCTCTGCTCATCCTGGCAACCATTGCAGCTGTGGCTGTGGCGGAACCGGCGCGTCTGCGCAGCCGCTCATCCCGCTTTCAGTTGGCTCGTCAGGAGGCCGCGCCACCGGCACCAGTTGATCCAGCCGTGGATATTGCACCTACACCCGCATCCGCACCCTATCCACCCGCTGGAGTAACGCCTGCCGTGCCTTTTGATCTGCCCACTGAGACTGAGGCCCAACCCGACTTGACCTATGGACCACCTGCCGAGCCAGACAACACCTATGGACCACCTGCCGAGCCAGACAACACCTACGGACCACCGGCCGAGCCAGACAACACCTATGGTCCACCCGCTGTCTCTACAGCTGATCAGGATCAGCTCCCAGCCGACGTTGACACCGATCCAGCATCCGAGCCCATTCCCGCAAGCTTAATTCAACCCCGCAACTCCCGCTTGCGCAGCCGTCGCCCCGTACCAGAGAAGCTCCGTGCAGCTCAGATCATACGCTCCAAGCCCATCCTAGTCTATACTATCTAAGCAGGATATCGTTGAGAATGTTTATACGAACTATCGAGTTAATTTAACTTTGTTTTTTTTTTTACCTGTTTTTATCCATACGAGAAAATATACGAATAATGTTTTTGTTAAAGATTAAACTTGAAATATTTTTATTAATTGCAAGTAACTATTTCCAATTCCCAAGCAAGTGAATCCCAGGAACTCAAAAAATGAAGATATATCCATTCCTCCCCAAACACGAATGATGGCTGACAAACTTAAAGGGATAACCTGTACAACACCTTAACAATCTCAACCTCTCTCAAAGATTGGCCTACTAAGCATCGGAAAATGGTAAGGGTCCTGGAATAATAATAACTGCATTTATAGTAAACACAGGCTGCACACTCGCAGGCTCTTATCATAGTACCTAGCATAGTCCAAGCTTAAGGCTAAGATCCTTAGTTGTAATCTGGAGCTGCTACTGGGCAGTCCTCTTTGACAATAAGGATTCTGGTTTATACACAAATTATGTTTTGATTTTTTTGTTTATAATTTGCAGTTCAAAAATAAATATAAATATGTATAAAAAAATGTATATATCCTATCCCTGCAACCGCTGCATTTTAATGTTAAATAAAATAAGAAATTCTGCTCAGAACAGAAACAATCTTCAACTGAATTATCTAACAGGATCAGGCTTAGCAGCTTTTTTAGCTAAAGGATTAATCGGCTTCAAAAGAGCAAGTCAGACAGTCTTTAAATTTAAAAATAAAATAATAATAATTATTCTCTGATATATACAAAAATAAATTATATTATACATATATATTGTGTATAATGGAACACAAGTTTGTATACAACCTGGCTCTATATCTTATGGACAATAGCCTAACAACAAGTCGTCTACGAAGAACCCACCCGCTCGACCTACCCAGGAATTAAGGCTGACTTAATACCCCCGTTATCTAATAACAACAAAAACTAGCCTGCCACCTACGTAAAATCTCGCCGTGAATTGTACATTAAATAATTTAACGATTGCCCCACAAGGGCAGATTTTAAATATAATTACACCAAGTTATAATAAAAAAAAAAAAAAAAAGTTTGTAAATGAAAGCTTTGGTTTTTTATAACTTCCAGCAGAAAAGGTTAGCAGTTAGGAGCATTAATCGTAATCGTCCTGTTCCCTTCATGCTGTTGGTCATATCAAACTCAATTAAAGCTGATCTAAATATATATATGTATATACATATATATAATAAATTATTATCAATCTTGTCAATTTTAATAAACTGATATATGAGCATGTGTATATATGTACACATATACACACACATTTCTACTAAATTTAAATATAATAAATGAGGCCACAAAGAGTAGTGAAAAATCTCAGGACTTGACTTGCTCAAGAACTGCGAATTATCTATGTAAACATGTTTTTTTTTTCTGTATAGGGGGGAAAGCATTGAAAGGCGAAGTGTGGGACTTACACCCACTAAAACCTAACCCTACTCTCCGTTGCCCTCTCGCCACACTAAGCCGTTAAGTATTACCTCACGAGGGGGAGATGGCATGAAAGCCTCGTCAAGATCTTTGTATACATGTGTGTGTCTGTGTGTGTGTTTGTATGTACTCGGTATGTGGGTGTGTGTGTATGTGTGTTGAAAATTGGGGAGTCTGTTATTATAAGTCAATTATGTTATACAAGGTTTAATCCCACATTATATGTAACTTCAAATTTTTAAAGGATATTAAAAACCCTAAGGAAACATTTAATTTAAGGGAAATATAAATCCAAAAGAAAATATAAAATAAAGATGAGTAAAATTATCAGATCGCGGTGAATATAGAAATATACCATAAAAATATGTCGATCACGGAATATATTATATATAGATACATATATTATATATAGAATATATATAGACCATGGAATATATTAAACTGTCGCTGACATTTTATAACCCAGGATATTAAACTCGATTTGTACATTTGAATTTTGTGCGCACAATTCAAATTTGAATAAAATAAATAAAATATATAATATACTGAATAATTCAATTGATTCACATAAATAAAATATGAGTTTAAAATCATTTTTATAATATATCAAATAAGCATTATTTTAGTGCCGATCTTCAATAAAATTTGCATCAAGAACCAAACGAGTGCAAATGATAATGAAATGGTCAGTACTTTGAATTGACCTAGTGGAAAATAACGTAAGATGGGCCGCTCATCCAGGCACGTTCCTGGCAAGGCCGAAGCATATGAATACGAAAACAATCAAATAAAATTATGAATAGCCAAGAACCCACCAAAATGAGCGGACAAATGGACGGACACTTCGATTACGACCCAAAGCCAATTGAAGCCGCTGCCGCTGGCGTGTTAGTGAGAGCCATGGAGGTACAAAATAGTGGGCACTATTAACATTGGCCGATAAAATTGGGAAAAGGGTCACGTAGCCAGCATTAAAGCAGAAATCACAAGACGCCTCGATCGGAGCAACATAATCAAAGTCGTGTTAAGCGAACGGGAGAACCAACCAGCTGGGAGGCCTGAAAGCCAAAGCGCCGAGCATAAATTATCAGCGAAGATCTGACCGGAGTCGAATATAAATAGGTGAAGCTATTGGGTAACCCAGAACACAATCGAAACAGTCGTCAAAATGATTAAAGCTACTTCTACTCTACTTCTGCTGGGCTTGGCTGTGCTGGCCAGTTCGGAGCCACTGCGTCAAAGATTCATTCCGCGCCGTGGATTGGCGCGTCAGGTAGAGGCTGCACCGCCAAGTCCAGCACCCACTGGCTACCCTGCCGCCGGTGTCACGCCTGAAGTTCCATTTGAACTGCCCAGCTCAACTGTTCAGCCAGAAGTGAGCTATTTGCCCCCGGATAACACATACGGACCACCAGACAGTGTATACGGCCCCCCTGACAGCGTCGATGAGACAGTGCAATCAGAAGTGGAACAGGAACAGGAACAGGAACCGGAACCAGAACCAGCGCAGCCAATTGAAACGGACGACATACCCGTACCAGAGGACGAAGCACCCGGTGATGCCAAGCAACAGCCAACTACAGACGACGATGAGAACGAAGAGGATGTGGTTGTGCAAGTTTCCGAAGATGGAACCGTAATTGCCGTCTCTACAACCCTTGACCAGCCCCAGGACAACAAGTCCGCAAGACTCTACCAACGTTTCCCACAAGGCCGTCGCAGGGACTTGCCAGTGCCTCAGCGCCTAGTTCTACGCCGCAACTGGTAGATCTTTAATCTAAGTCATGTTAATACTAATAATAAAGTTGGGTCACTTACCACCGTAACATTCATCTTTGATATACACAAAATTGTGGGTTACTCATCGCCACTAGGCACGTAACAGTTTGGGCTTGCCGTATAAGTCATCGCAGTGCTGTCAGTTGGCCTCGTCTGAATTTTGGGCACTTGGGCACTGTTTGGATGGTCTGCCTATGAAGGTCAACTGGAGGTGACTAGTATTTAAGCCGCCAATTGACAGTTGGAAGCAGCAGTTTATGTTTTGAATTCAAAATGCTAGGTGCTTGCGGTGTCTTCATTGCATTTTGTGCTTCGATTAGCATGTATTCTGGTGCCACTGAGGCGGCAGGATTACGTTTTCCTGGACCAGTTTTACAGCGACAGGAAGTTGCTCCATATCCACCGGCTGGTTTGACACCAAACCCTCCATTTGAATTGCCGACGGAGCAGATGGCAAACTTTCCGCAACCGGATTTGACTTACGGTCCACCGGAAGAGCAGCCAGAGTTAGTCTATGGGCCACCCGACGAGGTCTATGGGCCGCCTGATAATGTTTACGGCCCACCAGACAACACGTATGGCCCTCCCGCCACTGAAGAAGCGCCACCACAAACATATGGTCCACCAGAAGTGTCAATTGTTGACATAAACAGTGCACCTCAAAGTGCAGCAACCATAAATTTAGCCAGCTTGCGACCACAGGCTCAGTTGGTGTTGCCTTTAGTACAAAGATTTACCGCTTTCCGGCAGTTACTGCGTCCAGCACAACGAAGGCCCTCAAGGATAGTAGTAGGCCGTCCCCAGCAAAAGCCCGCCAAAATCGTTAATGGCATTAACTCTGCTTTTCCATCTACGCAATTGACTTTACCATTTGTGGAGCGTCGTATTCCCTTTCGAGCAGAGCGCCTGATTCTCAATTCACCGTTAAAACGGAAGCCCGCCAAAATAACTGTAAATTCGCCGGCTATTCCAATTGCGCAATTAACTCCAACTATTCGCAGACCTGTTGTTTCGGGAGGTCGCATTATTAGCTTTTCTGACAGGGCGCAGAATTGGTAAATGATGTGTAAATACTTTGTTTTTCGTGAATTTAATAAATATAATTGAAATTAAATTTCAACTTTCACTCTTTGAACGTGCTTGCAAATTTAACTAGTAGTAGTGTGTTGAAAAGCGATGGAACTTGCTAGTCTGGTAGCGCTTGCAGTAACGATATGTTACCTATCGGCCGGCCTCCGGCTTTTAAAGAAATTTTTACGTTTACCCATCACTATAGCACGCTAAGCAAAATAATAGGTGCCGGAAAACGCTTGCTTGAAATTATTCCAATAAAATCTAAGATAAATTCAATATATTTTAATAGACTGACTAGTCAATATAGAATTAACTAAATACAAGCATTATCACACATATTGGCAACGCGAATATAAGGTATATCCTATCATTTACTTTTCCAACAACTGTTTTAATAAACAATTCCTCAGGTAGAATGGCTGGTGTGCTATTTGAAGATATCTTTAATATTAAGGACATGGATCCTGAAGGCAAAAAGTTTGACCGTGTTTCCCGCCTTCACTGTGAATCCGAATCATTTAAAATGGATCTTATTCTGGACATTAACTCATGGCTTTATCCCATGGAGTTGGGCGACAAATTTCGTCTAGTGCTGGCCACCACTTTGCGTGAAGACGGCTGTCCCGACAGTGGAGAATACAATCCTATGGAACATGAAGGGTCTCGTGCTGACAGTTTTGAATATGTGATGTACGGCAAAATCTACCGCATCGAAGGAGATGAAGCGCATATTGAATCTTCACGTTTGTCCGCATATGTGTCCTTCGGCGGTCTGTTAATGCGTCTGCAAGGTGATGCCAACAATTTACATGGCTTCGAGGTTGATCAACACATGTACTTGTTAATGAAACGACTGGCATTTTGAGTTTTTGGATTATGTGCATATTTAATAAATTTTTTTTGTAAATATATATTTTTTGATAGCATTTTTCATTTATCGTTTAAATAATTCAACATGTAAAGTGTGCCCACAATCGCAAATCAACTCTGAATTGTGTAAATAGCAACACTTTATCGATAATATCGACACTATTTAATCGAACTAGTTCCACCCCCATTGACAAACAAAACACGACTGCGGGTGTGTATAAAAGTTTGTTAATTGGTTTAACAAAATAATCAATTAATTCGCTTGTGGAGTGTACTGTGTAAACTGCGACGTGCGTTAAACGTTTTTGCAAGTATTTGCAAA
This sequence comes from Zaprionus lineosus, assembly GCA_035044505.1. Lineage (NCBI taxonomy): Eukaryota > Metazoa > Arthropoda > Insecta > Diptera > Drosophilidae > Zaprionus > Zaprionus lineosus. Next base: position 2,664,431 of record JAWNNX010000682.1, on the reverse strand, counting down.
ATGTTTGTTTGGTTGATCAAGGTAAAAACCTTTGTGTAAATTCTGCTGTGAAAAATGAATATTGTTTGTCAAATTCAGGCAATTTTAAACAATAACGATGTAGAAAATGTAGCCTTTAATTATAAGGCAGACCGTGCGAGTGCGTGTATGGGTGCGTGATATGTTTGCTTTAGAGGTTTGTCGCCAGCTGCTCAATAAGTTTTTGTTCTTCACCTCTGGTAAGTTTTCTTGTCCTGATTTTTTTATTGAACAATTTTGTTGTGGTGATGGCTTCTTACATGGAATGTACTTAAAATTGTTCTTATTGTATATAAATAATTGGTGTTGGCCTTGGTATTGGTAAATTACTAACGATTTTTATATACCAGTAGTTACTGTTCATCTTTCAGCGCACAGCAAACAAAAGACTTCAATGTTTGACCCCAAGCAATTTGCACACCCTGCGCCCTACGATGGCGCAGCCTGACGCTGTCACTGCCCCTGTCACTGCTGCCTTTGCTGGTGCGCGCTGCCACTGTTTTTGTCTGTCCATTTGCCTATTTAGCATTACAAAACTGCTGTTTTTGTATTCTTCGCTGTTTTCCCCCACACCTTTTGTGACTTATTTCGCTGTCGTTCGTGCTTTTTCAACGTTCTCTTTCAATTTAATGAATCGTTAGCTACCGTACGGCAGTGAAGCTTGCGGGTGACCCGGGAGACACGCCAGACGTTGGACTGCACCAGTTACAGTTAAAGCTCTTTAAAAGTGCTTTTGGGGTTTGGTTACTCGCGTTGTAATTCGCTTTCAACAGTTGTTTTCGTTTTCATTTTACGCTTCATTTGCGTAACGTGCAGCTGCGTGAACTGTGGCCCTGTCCCTCTTCCCTTCCCTCACATTTGTCCACAATGTTCCCGCATGTGTCTATCTCTTTCTCTGTCCCTGCACTTGGACATTATGCTTCAATTGTTTCCGTCATCACTGTTGAGTTCATAAAGTTTTGCTGTACAGCGTGAGTTAGGCGTGTGCCGCCCTTTAGCTCTGGATTCTGGGTTCCAGGGCGATTCCAATGAAGCGTCGCCAAAGGTCTGTAAACTTCCTTCCGTGTATTTGTATGTGCCTCTGAGTGACTGACTGCGGGCACTTCATGGGCAATCTGGTCGCCAGATGTTTACGTATTTCGCGCTAACTGTTCCCAGGGTCGTCCGCGTCGTTTCTGTTCTTGATTTTTACAGTTTTCTTTGTTTCGCATGCAGTTTTCCAACTATAGTATATCATTTCATTAGAGGCTCTGAGCAACAACGGAAAGCACAGCAGCAAGCACAGTTTTATAGTGAAACAAATTTACCACATGTTCTAAAAGTAAACTCTTATCTGGCTCCCTCAATACTCGCACTCTAAAGACTGGGCCTTATCAGTTATTGCCTTTGTTGTGGCTCGCTTATCAGCTTATTTCTGGAGAGTTCGCTCTCCCACATTTCAAACAAAAGATTGAGAAAACAAACTAAACAACTCTTCAGCATTGCGTCTATAACTTTATACACTTTACATATGCATATGTATATATGTATGTATGTATATATATATGTGCACATGTGTGTGTTTGTGTCTGTGTTTGTTAAGTACCTGGAAATTCTAGCTGATAAAGTGATATAAATATAAAGTATAAAGTATCATTGCACCGAGGAGTACGAAAGTGTAATATCCGGAATGAAAACAAATTTTATATAAACTCCAGGAATGTAATCCAAGAAGGAAAAATCAAGCTTGCCTTGAAAGAATGTGTCATGACGTGTGTTGTATTATTATCAAATTTGTTTTGAATTTCGTTCAGTGTATTTACCTCTGCCGCCCACCGCCACCACTCGAAAACAGTTCTTATCGTCGGCGTCAGTTTTTAAAAAAAAGTTCGGTGGACACAGCTGAAATTCTTATTGTTCATTTCTTTTTTGTTTCGTTTTGTGAGTTGTGAGTTTAGAACGTGGCATTGCAAGATAAATAAATAACAGCTCTTAACTTTTTCTTGCAGCGAAACTATAACTAAATCGCTATAACAATCCAAGGTGTTTGGGAACCTCCTTCTTAAGCTAAAGTAGTCAAAAACCAAAGAACACTCCTATAGTAAACCAAATACAATATATAAGAAGTTCAAAACAGTAATAATAGTAATAAAAAAAAAAAAAATCCTACAAGAAAAACCAAATCCAAAACCAACCTATCGTAGAACTATTAACCCCTCCCCCAAGTAAATAAATAAGCAGCTGGTGCCGGGTACAGCAAGCTTTGTATTAGCCATAAGACTAACTCAGCATGGTACGCAGCCGTCGCAGTCTCTCCAAGGAGGATGCTGCCTCTCTGCTCACGGATAGTGGCATTTCGCTCTCATCGCCGCCGGCGGCACGCGAATCCTCGCCAACCAGTACGCCCATCAAGCGACGCAAGAGCAGCCTCAACAGTCTGCAGGATTTGTATGTGGATGAGGAGCCCGAGGCCGAGCAGGACTCAACAGACGCAGATGCCGACTATATACAGCCAGAGCCAAAGAAAACGCCACGCAAAGCAGAGGCAGCACGACGCAAGCAGCACATATGCAGTCATTGCTCCAAGGAATTTGGCGGTAAAACCGATCTTTTGCGTCACATGCTCATCCATTCCGATGAGCGACCGCACAAGTGCACGGAGTGCGGTAAATGCTATCGCCAGGCGGTTAATCTGAAGAACCACATAACGACCGCTCACGAGCACAAGAAACAGTTCGCGTGCACGCAGTGTCCCAAATCATTTGCACTCAAGGAGCGCCTCAGGCTGCATATGCGGCTGCATTCGGGCGAGAAACCTTATCCATGTGCGCTCTGTGAGAAGCGCTTTGCCCGCGGGGGTCAGGTGAGTAATGGAATGCAAAATTGCAAACATATTCCACATTTTGGGTGTTTATGGCCACTGCTTAAGCGGGTTAACTGCTAGTTTAGTGGTGGTGTAACCTCCGTTAACCCATCGGACGTAAATATAAAACTTACATCCTTACATAACTCTCCAACAGCTTCAGCAGCACATGGTATCCCATCACAAGACAAGCATACAGCAGTTCAACTGTACCAAATGCTCAGCCAGCTTCTCAACCAATGCCAATCTGCGCGTGCACATGGAACGCCATGAGCAAGGCATGGAACACAGATGCTCCATATGCGAAAGCCAGTTCGCCAATGAATTGGCATTGCGTGTCCATATCAATCAGGAGCATCACAAGCTCAGTCAATTCGATTGCGAGATTTGTCACAAGACCATCGAGCCGGATGAGGATCTGGCCACCCACATGCAAAAGCACGTGGCAGTCAAGACGCACGTCTGCGAAGTCTGCAATTCATATTTTACTCAGAAGTCCCAGTACAATGTACACATGCGAATGCATACGGGAGAGCGACCATATCAGTGCCGGGTAAGAATGATCCTGAATGATGAGGAGAAAATGTGAATTACTTACCAATTATTTGATGCATTTTATAGATCTGTCATCAGACATTTGCGCACTCCAGCGTCCTCAAGCTTCACATACGAAAACACACGGGGGAGAAACCGTTTCGCTGTCAGCTATGCACAGATGAGGTGGCCTTTTCGCAGTTGGCGCACCTTAAGAATCACATGAAGAAAATACATAAACAGCAGAAGCCCTACATGTGCGATGGTTGCCACGAGTTCTTCAAGATCAAAGTGGAGCTACAGGCCCACGTCGAGCAGTGCGGCAAGTGCAAACCGACGGAGGAGCTAAATGAAGCTCAGACAGAAGACATACAAACATTATCCACGATACGCTTCAATATGGCCGTCGTGCTTAAGAAGATTAGCTCGGCACAGAAGCTACGCCAGCTGGGCTATGAGAAGCGTCTCATTGACAACGTTATCATTGCCTCGCTGAAACTGGCACAACGTCCCTCCCATGACGATGCGACGCTTACACCACTAGCCAGGCTTCGCCTCAATGTGGAGGAGTTCCTCAAGTGGATTGTGCCGGCACCCACAATGCAAAAGTTCAGCGAGGAGTTGCTCTCCATCGACACCATACTGGACAAAATTGCCGCCATGTACATGAAGCAGAAGTAGAAGAAGTAGATGAACTTCCCCCCAGGTTTTCCCGACAGCGACTGTGCCATAGTGTAACCATATTTAGTATAGTTCTTGCCATTTAATTTAGTGAACACCCAAAAGTCGTGAGAGGAAATTCAACCAAATGATTTAACCCAAAGATGCTTACATTTAAGCCTTTATATATTTTGAATTTAAAATTTATTTTTTTACCGATTTCATCAATTGATGAATCTTTATTTTTTTTTTTATTTGTTTACTTTGAGAACCCACGAGAAATGCATATGTTCCGTTTTCTGAAAACTTGCCAGAGCAGTGCTTACCTTTAGTCCTTTAGATAATAACTACCATGTGGCCATGCATATCTACTTTAATGTTATCCAGATGCACCCAGCCTTGCTATAGCTGGGATGGCAACTCTGTTGACAAACCCAAACACCAAATCCATTGTATAACCCAGGAAACGTATCATATAAGCAATAAGTTTCACTACCAAATGTAATTGAAGGATCCTAAGAATGAATTAAATTAAACCAAATGTTGAAGTCAATTTTGTTTTTGATTTTCGATTTTCGACTTTCGATTTTTCCATCTCAGTATATAAATTGGGTAAGTGTCTAGTTTAATATTGACTGAGGGCCAAGATAAATAAACATTTATTTATTTATATTAATAAACTATTTTTTTTTGATCATTAAGAAATTTTCTAAAGTTTAAATTAAAATATTTATTCGCTTTTTTGATATATAAAGTTTTTAATTAATTATGTATTTAATCGACTTTCAAAGTTTAAAGCCTTAAAGAAGAGGATACAAAAAATATATACGGAACTTCTGTTTATAGGAAAATGCTCCAGGTGTATCTGAGAATGAAACAGATCGGAACGGAATGTCAGGGGTCCGTTGGTCCGTTGGGGGAAAATCTAAGATTCAAAAGTCCAAAAGGTAACCAGCTAAGCACAGTGACAGTTATGTACAAGTGGCAGGCACTGTTGGCTACCAGCTGAGGGCTTGTGACTGGCGGATGGTGTTTGGTGGTTGGTGGTTGGTGGTTGGTGGTCCGTGGACAGCCCCTGGCCCCATGGGCACATGCTTTAATGCTATATATGGTCGCGTTTGTACAAATTTATAAGCCACTTACATTAAGGCGAAAAAAAAATATTTTTATGGCCATGCCACAAACATACATAGGTACAGTGGCATCCTCGGCATTAGAGAGGAGCAGCAGGTGCTGGCTCACCTAAGGCATTGTGGGGCTCCCCCGATGACGATTAATGAAATTTCCGCAACGAATTTATTGAAACGGTCGTAAATGTCTGCCGGGAAAGAGTTGGGCGCGAGATATATGGCAATTTTTATATATCTAATATATAGAAGTATATGATTTTTATGGTGACCACTGCTTATTGGTGTTGGCGTTTTCCCATTGCGTGTCACTTGATGTTAAGGCGCGCCTCGTCCGCATCCGCATCCGTCCTGGTCTTTGGTCTCTGTTCCGATGCTGAAAACGAGGCCCCAGAAGGAGGCAGACCTTAACATCATCGTCGCTACCATCGTCGTTGCCATCGTCGTCGTCGTCGTCGCCGTCGTCGTCGTCGCCGTCGTCGTCATCGTCATAGTCGTCATCGTCGTCGTCGTCGTCGTCGGCTGCTTTAGCCACAGCCAGCAGCTTAATGTCTACATTTGTTCTGGCCATTGCGTGTTCAGTGGCTGCCCTTTCCATTTTCTATGCACCTCCAGCTCCTCGTTGCAATGACTCCGGATCCAGGTGCTGCCACAGCGCATTAGAACAAATTGTTCTTGTTACGATAGGAGGATGGACATGCCTTCTGCCTTGTTTGGACCGATGGACAGGGTGCCACTGCTGCTGCTCTTAAATACCCTATGATTTCAGAGCTGTAGCGGTAATATCAACTGTGGGTAGACCATGTTTAATACTAAGTATTTAAATATAACTGTTATTTATTTAAATTAATTTAAAATTATATAATAAATTTTAAAAAATAAATAATAAATAATATTTTTTTATTTATTATTAAATTATATTAAATAGATTTTTGTTAAGAAAATATGTAGGTAAGTTTTATACTTTATTTTATATATATATCTGGAATCGGTCTTAAGATTTTCTAGTGATCTGAACTCTCACTCGAAGCTCCCATACGTTTCTCTGCAGGGTAAGTTGAAGTCGAGGACTCGGGATTGCGACTTCCTTTCTTGTTTTCATCTGGTTTTAATGCGCTGCGAATTCGTGAAACAAATAGTCACAGACACAAGAGAGATCTGTAACTAAGTACGCATGTTTCTCGGCCAATCCTAACTTCATCTGCATGCAGATTTTGCCTGGGCAATGTTAATGATGGGAAAAATGTGCGCTCGAAATGAGGATAAGGAGATGGTCGCAGACCGGCGACAAGAGACACTGGAGGCAGTAGATCGAAGACCGTAGACTGGAGACCGAAGGCTGGAGACCTAAGGCTGGAGACCGTAGGCTGAAGACTGAAAACCGAAGACTGAAAACTGAAGACTGAAGACTGAAGACTGAAGAATGAAAACCGAAGACTGGAGACCGGAGACCAGAGACCCGAGACCGGAGACCGGAGACCAGAGACCAGAGACCAGAGACCAGAGACCGAAGACCTGGGAAGATACCCTAAGCACAACGACAGTATCTGTGACGATTCTCGTTCGAGTTCTCGTTTTCATTTTGTGGACCGCAGCAAATTGATTTGGCTTGGTTTTCTGTGCTACCCAAGCATTTGACGTTGTTTTTCCTGGTACTCGCATTATATAATGTGCATATATAATTCTTTTGTTGTCTGCTTCTAATTTGCAAATTTGCGCTGACATTGAGGTAATGTCATAGCTTAAATCTTAAAGCTGTCCATGCCATGAACTTGAATCGGAGTCCAAATCCCAATCTGGGCCCAAGCCTATCTCCAGCTCCTCCTCCAGTTTGGACAGATAAGTAAGTAGGTAGGGAGGCAGTAATCATGGCCAGTTGACCAGTTTGATTGTTGACTGACATCTAATTGTGTGTGATTTGTGAAAGAAGTTGGCATAGCAGAAAGATGATAGAGCGGGACGCAAGGGTCGGAAGGGACGGAAGGGTAGCCCAGCTAATGGGCTGCTTATTTAGCAGTAAGTGGTCTCCATACAAAATTGCAGTAGTTGCCTAAATAATGGGCAATCCAAAGATTTCGAAAACTGTACACTGATGGAAGTAAAGCTGAGCTTTAGACTTGAACGATGATTTGGATGACGATCCAATGATTCCATGGAGATGCTTCCTCTTCTCCTCCTGAGATGCTATAATTCCTTATTGATTTTCCACCTATTGACTTGATCTAACCTATTACTTACAGCTCATGGGCTGAGGTACATGTGTGGCTCTTGACCATGGACCTCGGCAAAGTTCATCTGCCGACACATGTCTCGGTCATTCAACTCACCTGACCAAAGTCAAAGCCAAGTCAAAAGTCATAAAAGATATGCAAGCAAACAGGCAGGCTCTATATGAGCTTAAATATGTACAAGGAATGCACATACATGTGTTAGTATATGAGTGTGTACGTGTTGGAGCATGTGCGTCTACATTTGTTGTTGCTGGTAATCCTTGCCCATGTCTGCCCTTTGCTGCGGATGCAGCACTGAAGCAACTGCAGCAGCGGCAGCGACAGCGACAGCGGCAGAAGCAGCAGGAGCAGCAGCAGAAGAAGAAGAAGAAGAAAAAAAAAAAAAAAAGCAGCAACAACAATTACAAATGAACGACTTCTTTGTTCTGTCAGCAATGGTTGGGCCCAAGGATCGAGCCTGAGCTGCGGTAGCAGCCAAAAGAGGGGGCGTCGTCAGCGTCCACATCTACGGATACGGAGTTGCATGGAGAGAGAGAGTCTTCAGTGGCACAACAGCTGATGCGCATAAAGCATAAGCCATTTGGCCATTTGGCCATTTGGCCATTCAGCCATTTGGCCATTTGGATGCGAGCGCTGTTGCGAATGCATCTTTGGGGCGTTGTTGCTGGCCAAAACAAATACACGAGGCTAGGATGCTGGGACTGGGCAGCAAAATGTGCAACGTTATCATAACTAAGTGCATGGGATGCGTGTGCGTCCCGAAAGCGCCTGCATATGCATAATTCATGCTATTGAACCCTCTGTTCTATAGAGAACAGGAGAACGGAGTACAGACACTGCAGACAGAATAGACCATAGACCATAGTGGAGACTAGAGACTGGACATGGACATGGACATGGACATGAACCTGGAGTGGCTGTGCGGCCTGGCTAGAAAAATTATAATTTCACAAGTCATAATAGGATTTGCAATTCAAATGCGAACGCAGACACAGAAACAGACACAGATACAGACACGGGCAGGGGCAGGGGCACGGGCATGGGCACGGGCACGGGCACGGGCACGGGTATAGGCACAAGCATAACAAACAAAAAAAAAAGATGAAAAAAAGATGAAAAACCAAAAAGAACAACAAAAATGGAAAAAGCAAAAAGAACAACAAACGCAAATACAGAACTCAAGTCCTCGACTCGAGTTGCACAAATTTCTGTGGAAGGCGCAGTCAACAAATGACGACAACAATGAGCCTCTCACAGCCAGTCAGAGGGAAACAGAGCCAAGCAGAGCCAGGCAGAGTCGAGCAGAGCCAAGCAGAGTCGAGCAGAGCCAAGCAGAGTCGAGCAGAGCCAGCAGACAGTAGCCTTAGGTCCAGCCAGGCAATGGGGCCAGACAATGGCCGGGGCCAGCGCATTGCATGGCCAATATGTCAAAAATATTAAGAGACATGGCCATCGAGCGGGGCATAAATATGCAAACGATAAGCGCTCGCCTCTATAAAGTTGTAAAATTGACAAGACTTGCGATGCCAAAGTCTCAAATAAAGCAATAAAATGCGCTAAAACATCGCCATCGACATGGCCCCATCGATGGACGGTAGCCGATCCGCTGCTCATCCGAATGCAAAAATTAGAAACGAAAGCCAGCGGGTTGCCTTGCTGCAGGGTTAGGGTTTTGGCTGGCCCCCTCAGCCTGTGGCGTTTGGTGTCATCGTAGCGACAGTCACAGCTGACTCAATCAGCGGAGGAGTCCAAGTCGGAGTCTGAGTCGGAGTCGGAGTCGGAGTCGGAGTCGCAGTCTGAGTCTGAGCATCCCAACCTCTTGGCCATCTATCGATGATCGTTGAATCTTGATCAATTCATGAGGACGTCCCGGCAAGTCCTCCTCGAGGAAGTGCATCCCAACTATTATACCGATAACTAATGCGATTGCCCTGCTGAATACTATAATAACGTCAAGCCATATGCTGACGATGCTCATCCAGTTGGGACACTTGTCGGCAAGACGCACGCATGGACATGGCCTCTCTATGTATCGCGCGAAATCTTAAGTAGGAAGTGAGTGTTTAAGGCTAAAAACCTTTTTCTTGTTCTCGGTATATCAAATGCAGGTATACAACACACACAGGAGTCGCAAATTATTTGCCTTAAAGCCCATAACGATCCAATTTAAATGGCATTATAAATTTCGATATCCAGTCTTAAAAGGCTCCTTTATCTGATTTAAGAGCTTAGATAAAATAAATTACGTCAAACAGTTCCTGAAATATTTCATAAGGCTGACCACAGTGTTGCTTATGAAATGTTTGCAATATTTCCTTAATTCCGTATGTCCAAAGAGCTAACCCATATATTTTTTTTATAGTTTTGTTTGTTTCGTGCAAAAATGTGTGCAGCAAAAATAAAAAAAAAAATTGTAAACAAAAGACTTAGGCAACGAACTTGACAATTTTCTAGCTAAAAAGGCAACGGCCAGTTTTGATTAGGGCTTAAGCTCAGCTTGTGCTCAACCGCTGCGTCATAAATATTTAATTATAATGATGATATAGCCAGGCGCAAGCCACGTTCCATAGCTCCATGGCCATAGAATAGCCTTGATCTTAGCCTTTGGCTTTGCCTTTAACTTCAATTTAAATCAAATGTGCGCGCCGATGCCTGCGTCGCTATTGGGTCTTACCTTTTATTTTTAGCATAAGCATATGACCGGCACACACACAGACACACATATACATATCTATATATGTATATGTGTCTATATATATAAAAGGTATTTTTCGTAGTATTGTGTGTGTGTGTGTGTGTGTGTGTGTATGTACTATTTTTAGAGCTGCATTTAAGTGGCGACCGCATTCGCGGCCTGAACTCTCGCTAAAATATGTCCCGCTGTGAATTATGTGTCTACATAAATTATCAGGCCAGGAATTAATCATTTTTATGCAGGACTGTAACCGCTGCGGCTATAGCAATGGCTATAACTACGGTTACTGCTCCAACTGCTCCAACTGCTCGACGCGACTTGACTCGACTTGACTCGAGTCGACTCGACTCGACTCTGCTCGGCTTGACTCGAGTGGAGTCCAGTCCTGGTAAGCCCACTGATGCCCATTAGGTACCAAAAGCGCAGCTTTAATCCACAGACTTGGCTTGGCACCGACTAAGGCCGCACCAGGCTTGTGGGCACTTAAAGTCGCTTTGAATTTTTGTCTTTGTCTTAGGATTGGGTATGCGTCAGACCCGTTGCTTTTGGCGCCTTCAATAGACCGCCGCTCCGTTGATTGGTAAAAGCGCGAGTTGCCGCCACTCGAATATTGATTTTAACACATGATGCATTATCCATCGGCTATATTCACATCTAAATACAGAGTGAAATTACATTACTCTGGGCTCTGGCGTCCAGATTACCTACACTTTTACCCAAGCCCACAAAAAAAAAAAAAAATGGGTAATTTTTAATGTTCATGTTGAGTGAAAAATAGGATTAAGGATTTCCTAATTATATTCGCCCACTTGGCCTTTAATTCAATAGCGGCTCTTGACGCTAATTCCCATGTAGCGATTCATGTGTGCGTGTGCGTGTGCGTGTGCGTGTGCGTGTGCCCGAAAACCGATTGGCCCCAAGCCAATAATTTGATGTCGTTGGCCATATTGAGATTATGTTTATTATGTTGTTGTAGTTGTTGTTATTCCCATTCCCATTCCTGTTGCTTTTGCTTTTGTTTTTGTTTTTGTTTTTGGCATTGTCTTTGTTTTTGTTACTGTTGCCTATAATTGATACGTGTTGCACTGTGCGCAAAGACAAAATCTGGCCGCGGGGTATTTGCTTTGGTTGCTCGCTCGCTGCCCCGACCGGGAACGCATCTGCTACACGAGTGGGGCGTGGCATTGGCTGGGGCTTAAGGTTTGAGGTTGAGGCTGTAGCTGTAGCTGTGGCTTTGGCTTTGGCTTTGGCTTTGGCTTTGGCTTTGGCTTGGGCTTTGGCTTGGGCTGTGCACCTCTGCTCGTAGCTGTGCAGCAGACAAGCTGAACCGCCCCACTGCGTCTGCAGTTGCATTGCATAAATGTCAAGGAAATCGCATGTCCACCCTCGTTTGTGTGCAATTTTATTGCAGAATCAAGGCTGAAAGCTGTAGGTGCAGGGCGTGGCAAGCTGAAAACCCATGAGGCCGACCCACTTGAAAAGCATTTTATAATTTAATTTTCATACGAACGCCTGAACGTCGCAGTCTTCTGCCTATCAAGTGGGTGTTGCTATCGATTATTATCGATTACTTTTGAGCCTGGCAAACATAAATCAGTGCCTCCTGTTGGACTCCACCCTCACTACCCGTTGCGCCCACTATACGGGCTCGGGCACTTGGCAATGGTTGCTTGTTGCTTTCAGCAGTTCATTTATCACTTGGCAAATGGCAAGTGGTAAAAAGAAAACAAAAGACTTAGGCAACGAACTAAGTGCGCCTGTCCTCTAATATTCTCATCTGTCGCCTGTCTGCCGTCTGTCGTCTGTCGTCTGTCGTCTGCCTTCTGCTGTTTCCCTTCATCTTCTTTAGTTACTATTACGTATGTTGTTGTTGTTGTTGCTGTTGTTGTTGCTGCTTTTGCTGTTGCTATTGCCGCCGCTGCTGCCGTTGCCGTTGCTGCTGCAACTAGCATGCTACCGTCCAGCAGCAGAAGTGATAATTAATGTGTAAACTGAGTACGAAGCCGCTTCTCTCCCTCCCCCCGCCACCAGTCACCCGTCCCCATCGCCCCCTACAACCGACCACACCACCGCCACCATTAAATTCGTGCCTACATCCTGGGCAAGTCAAACAAAATTGTCAACAGTGGATGCTGGATGGGGCTCGGATGCAGAGCTCCACTTCACTCTGCATGCTAACCGAGGTGCTGACACTAAGCACTTGCCACCCAGCCCCAGTCTCAGTCCCAGTCCAGGCTGCTCCTCACATGCGTGTGTGTCTCTGTCTCTGATTCCAGCCACTGTCTGTGGCTCTGCCACTGTCTAGGGTTGTCTCATGTAGCTGGACAAATTGCAGTTGTCGTCGTTGTCGTTGTCGCTGCAGTTGCTGATGTAGCTGCTGTTCTTGCTGTCGCTGCTGCTCTCGCTCCTGCTGATGCTCTTGCTGATGCTCTTGCTGGCCCCCCCCTCCGCCTTTGGCCCCTTTTATAATATTTCTGCCAGCTTCTTTCAGTTGCTATGTGCGTAGTTATGCAAACAGTGGCTGGCCAGAAACAAGTTGTTGCTGCTACTTCTGTGGCTGTTGCTGTTGTTGTTGCTGTTGTTGTTGCTGTTGCTGTTGCTTTGGTTGTCGTAATTAAAGGTCAACATTTGTGCATGTTGCCAATGACACGATCATGCGAACGGATAGTCAAGTTCCACCTGAAACTGGAACTGCTGCACATCCAAAATAAATACTCAGCCATCCTGTTTGCATGCACTGAGCGAAACTCCCCAGCCATAAATTCCTCTACTCACACCCAGAGCCTTCTGGCCCTTTGCAAAAAAAGTGTGAAGAGTATGGCAAAAAAAAAAATGAAAAAAAATGAAAAAAATGAAAAAATGAAAAAACACTTTGCTTCCATCCTCCTTGCATCTGTGAGCTCATCAATGGGAAAGCCTTTCAGCGATCTGAAGTTTGATGTAACTTCGGTGATAATCCGCGCGATTTTAGCTCGTCGTTGAGTCCGCTATTACGATAATGGATTGCAGCCGCGGATTGATTTCTTTGCCAATTCTGACTGTCACTATCGACGAGCTGCCATTGGCATTGGCTTTTCGCCTCGCGTCTGTGCGAACGCTGATTTGCAGTTTACATTTGCAAAGAGCAAATTTCCATGTTGATTGCTCCTTGAGTTCAGCTGCTGATGATGTTGCACTTGATTTTACTGCTCGTGTTGGTGTTAGTATTGGTGTTGGTGTTGGTATTGGTATTGGTGTTAGTGTTGCTGTTGGTGTTGCCGCTGCTGTTACTGTCAATTTTCAATTGTTTATGGGCCACAACTGGCAAGATTGGCAAGTGCATCCAACAACAACAACAACAACAACAACAACAACATGATCAGGTGAAAATTTCACTTTTGTGCCACGGTATTGTTTAGACGCCGCACTTTTAACATTATTACCATTGTTATTCAACCAAAATAACTTTAATGAAAATGGCCAAGTTGCTGCTCCATTGCTTCCACAAATTGCAATCTGTTCTGCGGCCTTCTCCCGCTCTCTGCTGCATACAAATTTTTACTGCTGTTTCGCTTCGTCATGCTTTCTTTGTTTTAATGCACAATGTGCATTGTTGGTGTTGCTTTTGATGTTGTTGTTGTTGTTGCTGCTGATGTTGCTGTTGTTGCTGCTGTTGTTGGTGTTGTTGCTGCTGTTGTTGCTGGTCTTGTAGCTGTTGTTGTTCCCTGCGCTAATTACAGCCAAGCTGGCATTTGTGATTGATTGCAAGTGCAACGATTCGCCGTAGTTGAAGCTAGAGCTGAGCTACAGCTAAGGCCTGAGCCGGCCTGATGATGGGACTGACGAATGAGGTTTTAAGAGGGGCATGGCTGGGTTGGGGTGGGGCTGTAGCAGGGGGGTTGACTTTGAGCTGGGGGCTGGCACTGCTCCCATGGAGCGTGGCACGTGTTGCATTTAATGTGCAGTTTCTATTACTCTCGCCTCTTCTTGCACTCCAATTGAAAGTGAAACTCAGCTTTATGAGCTGCGGCTCGACTTTATGCGCAGAGCCAAGTTGCCAGGCTTGGCAACAACTTGCACTTTTGGCTAAGGAGGCTCATTGATAATTGACCTCATTTAAGATGCGGCCGCTGAGATAACATGATAGAAATTAAAAGCGGCATCCACTAATTTAGCTACGACCAGGACCAGGACCAGAGACCGGAGAACAGCGACCAGGACCAGGACCAAGACCAGGAACGCTCAACCCATTGCCGAGGGTCTAGCCAATGTCGAGTTAGTCAGCTAGCTGGCTGGCAAGGCTGATGGTGATGCTTATCGAGCGGCCCTTAAGCCTAGACCAAAGAGTTTGACTGGCTGCTGCTTTGCTGTTGCTGCCGCTGCCGCTGCAGCTGCTGCAGCGACTGAGGCTGTAGCTGTAGCCGTAGCCGTAGCCAATTGCCAATCGCGGCCAGCAATCGCGCCTCGCTAACGAGACGACGACGACAACGTGCTGCAGGCACCATCTGCGAGGGTTGCTTTAAAGTACGACTACAATAAGTAACAATAACTAGACTACATTTTAATTTCCATCCAATTAAAGTGCAATCAAAAATTTGAACCTTAATCAATTACTTTTTGTTTACATAATTCACTTTGTACACTTAACACTCATCCCTTTGAGATGTGCGTGCGTCTTGGTGATTATTGACCCAAATTTGTGGTGTTCCTCATGGAAAGTATTGTACGGGACAACCCTCGTCCATTTCGTAGATTCTAAACCTGAACTTGAGACGCGCCTTGCGGTGGATACCGCTGCATAAGCATCTGTAACTTTTCGCGCTTATCTAAGCAATAAATCTTCGATGGCGGTGGCAAGTCCCAAGTCTCAAGTCTCAAGTCTCAAGTCTCAACTCTCAAGTTCCAACTCCCAGTTCAAGTCCAACTTCAAGTCCAAGTCCAAGTCGTGCGGGCGTTGGCTTTGCCTTTGCCTTTGCCATTTTGCCAACTACTGCTATTGCCTCTGCTACTGCCCCTGCCACTGTCGCCACCGCTGCTACTGCCAGTTGCCAGTTGCCAGTTGCCAGTTGCCAGTTGCCAGAGACTTAGCCACTTGATGGCTAAGTGACTGAGCCGGAGACTGACTGACAATCAAGTCGATGCTTGATTCGCGATTTGCGATACCAAATATTCATTGGCCGATGCCCGATTCTGAAGCTCGATGCTCGCTGCTCGCTGCTCACTGCTCGCTGCTCGATTCTTGATGCTTGATGCTTGATGCTCGATTCCTGATTCCAGATTCCAGATTCCAGATTCCTGGTGATCGTCTGCCTTCTCTAATGGGCTTATGTCACACTTCCTATCTAACAATAAGCCGGGCTATGCCAGGCTATGCCAGGCCAGGCCAGGCCAGGCCAAGCCATGCCAGACCAGGGCAGGCTGGAGTCGTTCTTGGCAACGCCTTACGAATGCGACCCACATACTCGTAAGCGACCAGTTGGTTGACCAAATTTTGCATTTCCCTCCCCCTCCACACCACAACGACCCCTTCGCCAGCTATCCACTACGCTGGGCTTATTACTGAGCTCTCTTGCATTTCCAGTGGCTCAGTGGCAATAAATTTCAATTTGCTGGCCGGTCTGAGTCTCAGCCATTGCCTAAGCCTTGGTCTGAGCCTGAATCTGGCTACGGCTGCGACTGCCGCTTTCAGTCCCTGCCCCTGCCCCTGCCCGTGTCCCTGCCCGCGTCCGTGTCCGTGTCCGTGTCCGTCCCCTTTTGTCCAAGTGCCTGCCTGCTCGCAGTGTCTCGCTAGGCTGCCCGGCAACAATGCAATGCGGAGGTAAAATGATAAAAATTCGATTACATTCAGGTGTGAAGCTTACATATACATATCGCAGCGATTTACTTGTTTGTACACTACACGCTGCACTCTGAGGCCTGCCCGCCAGCCCAGGATGCAATATGGGATCGAAGATGGGGCTGACGAAATCCAATTGGAATGCCATTTCCAATAGCTGCCAAAGGGGGCTATTAGCTAAATCCCCATGATGTATTAAGAAGTAAAAACTCTAAGTCGAATCTAAGCAAAAACACTAAGTACTTAATGTGAGGGGAATTAAGACTCAAAGATCCATAAATAAACCCCCTATAACTTCCTTGGCAGAGTCTTTAATATGTGGAAGCAAAAAATGTCTATATTTTTGCCCAGTTTTTCATTACAGGTATGACTTTCAGGGAAAATTAGCGTAAAATATTGATGAGAAAAGCGGCCGTAGACGTAGTAGACTACTGGTGGGAGCTTTGGCTTGGAGGAGAGGGGCGAGCTGGATGGGGGAGGGGGACAGCTGTTGCCATGCCGTTTAGAATCAGTGGCAGCAATCTTTCCACCTGAGTCAGAGTTAGCCACTTCAGTAGCTCATTGGAGAATCGGTTCAAATATCATTTGGCTGGCTGGCTGGCTGGCTGGCTGGCTGGCCGGCTGGCAGTCGACGGTTCTTGAAGTGCGGCAACTGTTGGTCTGAGTGCCAGCCAATTGCCAACCAGTCAACCAGCAGCCGGCAGTCGGCAATCGGCAGTTGGCAGTCGGCAGACGGCAGTCGGCAGTTGGCAGCCAGCAGCCAGCAGCCAGCAGCCGGACTAGCGGATCTGGCCAGAGAACTGAGTTGGCATCCTTTTTTTTACTTTTTTTTTTTTTTTTCGCGTACACGACTTCCATTTGGGATTGGCCCCGGCCCTTGTTGGTCATTAATCATGCGCTGTGAACGACAAGCGTATAAGTTACTAGCGCATTGGCCCAAAAAAGGCCAATGGAATGGGCTCGAGCCCTGGCTTAGGTCAGCGTAGTCGTCGTCCCGGTCCAGGACAACAAAGAAAGCCCCCAAAGCGGCAGCTCACCTAATACCTAATTGGATGCAGATGCATAACGGGTCCAAAGCGAAAGAAAGAAGAGTCTAGAAGGTGGGCTTAGCTTTTGGTCATATTTGCAATTTGAGCGTTCGCTCCGTTGGCTTTTTTGGCTATTTGTGGCATGCAATGGATTTGTGTCATAATTGAAATGTTGTTGCAAGCGAGTGCGCCCAACGTTGCACGCGATTTGCAGCGCATCAGTGGCTCCAAAAAGTGCGGGAACTGCACTGCACTGCATCGCCGACTATGGATGCAGCAACTATGACTGCCAACATATGAGTAATTAAAACCAGTTTTCACTTTTACACGCCATAACCAATATCCAGCCGGAGGCAACGTCATTTTCACCATGTGAACTCCACAAATCTTCACTGAGAACATTTCGCTATGGAATTTCTATATGCAACACCCACCACAATGGGATGCACCACTAGTGTCTTCGGTGTCTGATATGTACATACATACATATGAATGATCTCTACTCGATACTTAATACTTAATACTCGATGCTCAGTGTTCAGTACTCAATGCTCAGTACTCAGTGCATAGTGCTTAGTGCTTAGTGCTCAGTATTCAGTACTTGAGCTCTGGCCGTTTGTTGAGCCGTCAACAGCCATTAGCACTTTGGCACATAATTGATACGTGGCCGGGCCATAAAGCAAAATGCATAGACATCGACATCGGCATAGGTATAGGCATAGGCATCGGCATCAGCATCAGCATCGGCATCAGCATCGGCATCAGCATCGGCATCAGCATCGGCATCGGCATCGACATCGTCATCGGCTTTGGAAGAGTCTTGAACATAGACACTTGGATCTCAGAAAATGACGTTGTAAAAATGGCAGTACGTTGAGAGGCTTTTTCATGCTGTGTTTCTTTACAGATTTTCCTCGGGGGCGTTGTATGCCGTTTGCCATACGACACCAAGATGAACAACACCACCAGGAACAACAACAAGAACAACAGCAACAACAACATAGAACTAAAGAAGGGCTGGGTTCTGGATTCTCCATTCTCTATGTAGTGACTATGGCATGCCATATGGAGAGCAGGGAGCAGAGGTCCGAGGCTCGAACGTAACTAACAATTTATTTAATATGCTGTACGTGCGCTTTAATAAAAGGCTCAATCAATCTGAGCGCGAAGAACAGAAACAAAAACAAAAACCCTAAAAAAAAAAAAAATCAAATATGTGGGAATACCACATTAACAGCTGCTCGACTGCTGAAATGCTCTTGACAACCCAGGCGGCTGTTGAATATTGAAAATGGACTGAGTGAAACTCAATGAAAATTTCAAGTAAATTATACACAAAGCCCATAATTATTGACCTAGATAAATGGGAAATGCTTCGGAAAAGCAATAAATGAAAGTAAGTTCGAATTGTAGGTAGCGATTAAAGGTGTTAAAAAGCAACAGCTCAACTTTCTTAATAGCTGGACCGTAAGAGTACATATTATGTTTTTATGATCTATCGATTAATTTCTATATAAATGAAAGCTTATAAAAACGAAGAAGGGCGGGCATATTTTTATATATTTTTATTTAAAGCAACAATTAATAATAATTATCTAAAATCAAAATATATTTTCTAAAATGATAATAATTTTAATCAAACGTATGAATAAAAGAAATAATAATCGATTTATCGATTTATCGAATTTTTTTAAATAAACGAAAGCTTTTACGTATTGGGAAGTGGAAAGGAAGACATTCCTTTTTTATTTTAATATTTTTAGGATTAAATAATAATATTTTTAAACTTTAGAAGATACTTTTATAGTTATCGATTAATCGATTTTTTATTTTTATATAAAGAAAAGCTCAAATTTTATAGGACATTTCCTATAATCTGTTGGTGGCTTTTCTTTTCTATATAGAATTTGATCGATCAGACTTTGGTGAATAGAAGTCGAAGCTTCACTGTTACCTTGGATGGATTAGGCCATGGTTATGTTCTGGTTACATAGCATTAGCCTGGGCCAAAACGCCGCTTTGCATAACTGACAAGGGCATTACGAGGGTAACTCTTTGAAGTGTGCATACAAAGTCTGAAGTGCTTGGGGCCTATGGAATGATGTGATGTGATGCTGCACTGGATTGAGTGTAGTGACAGGAAGACAACGGCGACGACGTCTCTTGACGACTGCGTCGATGTCGATCCTTCTGGTGATGATGGTGGTACTGCTGGTGGTGGTGGTGTTGGTGGTGATGCTGCTGCTGCTGCAGACAGCGTGTCGAATGGGATATGCGGCTACGCGATACTGATGGCGATGGCAATGGTGATCGCGATGGCAGTCGCGGTTGCGGTGGCGGTGGCTATATTGGTGGCGGGTACGGTGGAGTCGGCATGCACTTTGGTGCACAGCTTGGAGTGGGGCGTTTTGGTTGCTGAACGGCTTTTCGCTAATGAAGCTATAAAGATATGTATTATTCTCATGCCATAAATTTAGCTGAGCCGCTTTGAGCTTCGACTATGACACCCACATGGAAATCAAGCAGGAAGGGAGTCGCCTTTGAGGAGAGGGAAAGATGTGGCAGAAGTACCTCAGTGTCTTAGCTGGTTATTTCACTTTGCATCCGGCACGTCGCCGCATTGATTATCTTCAGCAATGTTTATGCATTTGACGATGGTGCTGCATTTAATTTTACAACAATTAGCCACGCAAATGCTAAAGGCACACAACAACAACAACAACAACACAGGGAAGAAGCAACGGGGAACGGAAAACGGACAACGGACAACAGACAACGGACAACGAGCAGCGGGTAGTGGGAAGCGGGTAGTGGAAAGGGGCAAGTAGAACGAAGTTGAGGATGAGGTGGCAGTAAGGGCCGGCCTCCATGCCGCCGCCAAAGTTTAGAGAAAAACGTTCCTTTTGAGGCCATGTCTAACCCTAGCCAAAGGTTGTTGCCAGTTGCGGTCTCTCGACTCTCTCTCAAACACCTAACAAGGTGTCAATATCTTAAAAATGTTATCTTTCTGCACATAAAACTCATGCGGATCATAGTAAATCAGCCTTTGGTAGGCAGACCAATGCCCAGTCCCGACCAGCCCAGCCACAGCCCCAACCTCAGCTCTAGCTCCAGCTCCAGCCTCAGCTCCAGCTCCAGCTCCAGCTTCAGCTTCAGCTTCAGCTCAAGCTCTAGCTTCAGCTTCAGCTTCAGCTCCAGCCTAAGTCACAGCCCAACCTAGCCCAGCCTAGCCAAAGATTCACAACAATGGCTGCCTGACCAATGGAGCGCGCAATGTGCCTTTTATACGCCGGATTTACGAGCCAAGCCAACGACGTCGTGGCTAAGAAATATTTGATGGCCAAGCAACGATTAAAACGGACTCTTCACGCATGCGCGCACACATACACAACATCACAGGTAAAGCTGCTGCATAATGGGCAGCGCTGCGCCGTACAGTGATCGCCACTTGAATAAGGACACAGCGACTAAACTAAGTTGTGTTGGGTAACAGCTGATTTAAGTAATGATAATTTTAAAATAATTATTTAAATAAAATTAATTATATAAACTAATTAAATTCTTGGATAACCTTGAAAACATAAATAATTTTATTTAAGTAATTTTAATTTACTGTTTTTTATTATATTTAATTTTTTATTTTTAATATTTCATGGTTTATATTTTTTATTGTATATTTAAAAACCTTAAAAACAAAGATAATTTTATTGAAGTATTTTTAATTTATTTTTTTTTATATTTTATATTTCATGTTTTTTTTTTATTTTATATTTGAAAACCTTATAAACAAAGATAATTTTATTAAAGTAATTTTAATTATTTTTTTTTTATATTTTATATTTTATATTTCATATTTTATAATTTTTATTTTATATTTGAAAACCTTAAAAACAAATATAGTTTTATTAAATTAGTTTTTATTTTATTTTTCACATATTTTATTTTTAATATTTCATGTTTTATATATTTTATTTTATATTTGAAAACTATAAAAAAAAAAGATAATTTTAAGGAAATAATTTTAATTTAAATTTATTTTTTTATTATATTTTATTTTGAATATTTCATGTTTTTTATTTTTTACTTTATATTGGAAAACCTTAAAAACAAAGATAATTTTATTAAAGTAATTTTTAATATTTTTTTTTATTATATTTTATTTTTTATTTTATATTTGAAATTTTATATATTATTTTTTTTTATCACGCTTTATATAAAAATATGAGCCGCATTGTTGAAGGGGTTCGCTAGCTAGTTGGGTGTTTGCCCTGGCAGCATTTGCAACACCGACCGGCATCGACATGAGCATCGGCATTGGGCTAAGCTTGAGGCATGCATGGGGTATTGAGTATAGGGTATGGGGATAAGGTATGGAGTATGAAGTACGGAGTATGGAGTACGGAGTACGGAGTATGGAGTATGGTGTTGCGGTATGAGGTATAAGGTACGAAGTACGAGGTATGAGGTACGAGGTATGAGGTACAAGGTATGAGGTATGAGGTACGAGGTATGAGGTACGAGGTACGAGGTATGAGGTATAGGGTATGGGATTGGGGAGCAGTCGCATCATGTGCGCATTGCACGCACGTGATTAAAGCGCAGCCCCGTTAAGCGAGCGCAGGAGGAGATGGGGCGGATGCTGGAGAAGCGGGCGCGAGGCAGGCTTATAAATCAGAATTCAGTTGACGTCGACAATGAACTCAAAGGCGAGCGGCTCTGGGTACGCACCACATCCACATATTGATAAATAAATAAGTTCGCCAAAGGCTTTTGTCTTTACGAGTAGCTGGGCAATATTTTCACTTCTTATTCTTGTTGTTGTTGTTGTTGTTTTTGCTGTTGCTCTTGCTGTAGTTGTAGTTGTAGTTGTTGTTTTTGTTTTTGTTGTTGACGCTGTTTTGTTGTTCTTGACTTTATTTTCGTACAAGTTCAATGCACTTGTGCAACTGGTTTAAATTAAAATTTGAAAATTCATTTTCGATGATTTACGTGCAGCATCGCTTGGTGCACGTCGCGCTCGGATTGCCAAAATTAATATCAGGATGCTTTACGATGCAAATTTAAGAACCTGGCCAATATTCACATTTCAAATGGCGTCCATGGCTGACTCTTGACCCTGGCGCCGGCGCGTCTTGTTGGCCATAAATTAAGGCGTTTAAAGATGTGCCGCGGGCCAACAAACTCAACAAGCCAACTTTAAAAAAAAAAAAAAAAGAAGTATTAGAAGAACAGGAAAAAAAAAACAACAACAACAACACCATCATCATAATCTGGTTTGCCATTAACTAACTCCGATCCTAAGATAACTTAGAATATAATTCCCAACTAAAGCTAACGGAAACGAGCGATTTGTCACCCTAACGTGCAGCCGATGTACCCAAAGTCGCCTTGCAAATACCCTGTAAAAGACTGCAGATCTGTGATCTGTGCGATCCATTAGTGTATACATGGTGTGGGCTAAGGATATCCTGCTTAACAAAATGTAACTCCTTTGGTACAAAACGTATTCATCGGCCTTGTCTGAGTGTCAAGTGAGGCCGCCGTCCAGGCCAGACTTAAGCTGACTTAATATCACTCACTTGCAGGACTTTAATTAAAATGTCGCTTGGTGAATATGAAAACTGTTAAGTCCTTAGAATTAGCAGACGTGTTATCCCTCCTCAGCCTAAAGAGCCAATCTTAGCCAAGAATTAAGATTCTACAAATTCTGAGCGTAATACCGAGGAACCGCTTGGTTGCTCGATCAAATTTCCATGTGCTCCATTGACAAACCTGAGACACATTGCGTTAGTTACTGATGAGTGCACATGGACAGGATTTGGAGCAGGCTATGGGGGATTGGTGGCTCGTGCTTGGCTGAGGCAATGCAAAAATGGCAATGGCAATGCCAATGCCAATGCCAGTTAATTATCTTCGGCTCACATTTCATTTGCCTGTGGTTGGCCCTCAATTTTATTTGCCTCTTCAATTGGCTAACATTTCAACGTTGCTCTTCGTCTTGGCCATTATTGAGCGGCGCCTGGTCTACGTTCTGGCCCAGGCCAAGGTACATTGATTGATTTTGAGTGATTTTAGTGTCTGGTCGTTAATTTAAGGCCTCGACCAACCAGGTTAAGTCCTAAAGTTGTTGCTCATCAATTTTCTCATCTGCCAGAGAGCTCCAAAGGAAGCCAAGAATTCTATTCACTTCGATGAGTGCAAAGAGCAAAAAAAAAAAATGAAAAATAAAAAATAAAAAATAAAAAATAAGAAATAAAAAAAACTACAAGGAAGAGAAATAGAGAAATAAATGTTACTAACTGGAAACTTAATAACAGAATAATTAATAAACCGAGTAATTATAAAATACTAATAGACGATGGCAGAGCTCGTACAGTGGCGTCACACTGGGAAATTTTTGATTGATTCTGATATATTTTTTTCTCTCTTCCGAGAAGAGTATCTATAAAGACTCTTCACTCCACTCCACTTCACTGCAAAGCTTCTTCTTGCCTGGCTCCCCGAATCCTAACTGAATTTTTTTTTTAGCAATACTTTGCGAACTTGCGAAGTTCTTTAGAAGTTTTATCGGAATCAGCAGAAGTTCGGAGCAAATACGGATGGGAATAATCAACTGCTGGGTAGGCTGACATCTCAATCTGACAATCAGTCATGTACAATACCCGAGCTTGAGACGGAGACAGGGATGGAGACGGAGATGGAGATGGAGACGGTGTCAGAGACTGAGAGACTGAGGCAGAGTCTGGAAGTGAAGCTGACGCACAACGTGGACTACACCTTCATTTTTGGGACGGGACAAAAGTGTTGGGGGGCATAACGAAAGGTTATTTACCCGCCTTAACGTCAATAATGGAGAACAGGGCGGACAGCCGGACAGGCAAACAGGCGGACAGGCAGACAGGCGGACAGTCAGACAGGCAGACGTATGGCCGCTGCTCGGTTTCAGACAGATCTCTACTAACGATACTGTATGCCGGGTAGCCTGCTCTATCTTCTACTCCCTCCATCATTCTATCTCTCCCACTCGTTCTTTAGCTTCATCCCGCTCTGCCGCCTTCACGCGCCCACTCCCCCTTACACCCGCCGCAGACCTTTAAGTGAGCGAACCCAACTTGACACGATCTACATAACATTTGCCGCGGCTAATGGCTCGCTGTGCGCTGCGCCAAATATGGATGGAAACGGAGATGGATGCGGAGATGGATGCGGAGATGGAAGCGGAGCTGGAAACGTAGCTGCAAACGGGATGGGGTTAGAGTCGGTGTTGGAGTTAGAGTTGGAATTGGGATTGGGATTGGAATTGGGTTTGGGTTTGGGATTGAGCTTGGGATTGGAGTTAGCGTTAGAGTTAGAGTTGGACACGGTCTCGGATTTGGATTTGGATGACCAATGGATCTTGTGTTCATAGGATGAAAGTGTTTACACTTGAAAAATTGATTTTCGTTGAATAATAACTTTGAGTAATTGCAAAAAATCGTTTACATAACTTTCTTGGCAATTTTAAAAATATAAATTAATTTTTTTTTTTAAATTAATTATAAATTAATTATTCCCAAATGCTCAAGATGAATTATTGTATTAATAGAAAATGGAAAAATATTATTTTAAATATTAAAAAAAAAAATATATAAAAATCCATCGAAATAAATTCATAATTTTACAATGTGTTTGGAAAAGGTTCCATCAGAGGATCGCTGATAATGGATCTGCAAGTGTAAAGCCGAAGTCAATCTAACGGCGTTTTTGGAAACAATAAAGCTCCAGAGATCAGAATGTTGCCGATGCTGTGGCCTCTGCTGAGCACACTATATCGATATATCATTAGCAGACTTTTGATTTACAATCGCCTTTGTTTGCCTTTTGTTGGTTCGCTGGGCCCCCTTTTGGCGAGTGTTGAGCGCGGCAAATGTGCCTGCGGCTAATAGCACTTTCCAGCCAAACTATTCACATATGCAGAACGAATGAAAGTGTTCTCTATAACAAGCTCCAATTCGCTCCCAGACAGAAAAAGCAGAGCAGAGCAGAGTTGAGTTGAGTTGAGTGGAGTGGAGTGGAGCAGCGGTGAGCACCGCAGAGTGGAGCAGACCCAAGGCATTGCAGAGTCAGAAGCCAGAAGTCGGGAACCGGGAGTCGGGGGTCGGGAGTCGGGAGTCGGGAGTTGGGAGTCGGGAGCCGGGAGTCGGGAGCCGGGAGTCGGGAGCCGGGAGTCGGGAGCCGGGAGCAGACACAAGACGAGGCCAAGCGAAGTCAAACCAAATCGAGCCAAATCGAGCCAAACCGAGGCAAGCCAAAGCCAAAGCGATTGGTATGAGTTGCAACTGCGACTTCACGACTTGCGGCTTCAAACTTGGCTCAAACGGCTCAAGACTGAACCGGGCCAAACCAAAGCCGAACTTGCAGAGCGGACCAAGGCAGCAGTCGATGTTGGTTGGGCCTGGCGAGCGGACGTGAGAGCGCGTTGAAGACGATCTCGAGTATAACGAAAGACGAGGAATAGCGAATAACGTAAAAATCGACAGCCAAATCGCGAGTGTGTGCGACTGTGTGTGTGTGTGTGCGTGTGCGTGTGTGCGTGCGTTCGTGCGTGCTTGCCTGCAAGTGTACGCTTCTTGTATTTCTGCGTGTTTGTGTGCGTGTGTGTGTGTGTGTGTGTGTGTGTGTGTGTGTGTGTCTGCGAGCATGTGCAGCATTTGAGTTAACACTAAACGGTAACGCGACTCCGATCCAATGGCCAATTGTGTTCCGGCCAGAAGCAGGATCGTTGCCAGTAGTAGGCTCCTATTATTGCTTCTGGTTATCCTGCAGCTAATCGCTGCAACGCCCGCGGCTCGCAGTGCCAACACCAATGGCAACAACAACAAGAACAACAATAACATTTGGCGACGCGTCCGCCTAGTGACCAGCATCAGCGCCAGCGCCAGCTCCACACTGGAGCGCGAACGGAATGCATATCATTTGCTCAAGGCCAATGGCACCAGTAGCAACAGCAGCGAGAGCAATAGCGACAGCAGCACCACTAGCTCCACCATCATCAGCAGCAGCCCCGCCACCACAACGACGGCTGCACCGCGTCGGACCGGAAAACAGATGATGTTGCATCGCGAAGACTTCCCTGTGCCGGAGAGCAACATTTCGAGTGCGGCACGGCTGGAGATGTCCACGGAGTTCTTTGTGGTGCCCACACTGACGGCGAGCACAAGCAGCAGTAGTAGCAGTAACACCACAGCAGCCACGCCCACGCGTAGCCAGGGCGCCCGAGCACGAGCCGCCAACACGCCGCGTGCAACCCAGAGCGGCAGTGCCACGCCCCCCAGCATTGTGTCCACCACGCAGCTACCGTTTGCAGGCTTGCGCAAGGAAGTCTGGGTGGTGCCCGTCCTGGTGCTGGCCTGCCTGACGATGCTCATGATGGGAGCCTTTGAAATATTCGTGCTGTTCAAGGCTTGGCGCACTTCACCCTCACGCCGTCATCTATTTCTCGGTCAAATGCTGCTCCTGGGCTTGTTCTCGTGCGCCGGACTTGGAGCCGTTATCACCGCACAGCCCACGCTACTGAGCTGCGGCGCCATACGCTTTGGCGTTGGTGTCGCCTATGCGCTGGTATTTGCCGCACTGCTGGTTAAATGCGTCTTCCTGATCAGCCTTAATGGCGGCGTCTACTTGCCGGCACCATATCAGGGCCTCTTGCTGCTCTTCGCCCTGCTCATCCAGGTTGCTATCGGAGCGCAGTGGCTACTCACCCAGCCGCCAGAGATTTATACCACCAGTGTGCCAGTCATGGGCAGCGGCTTCCTCTCCACCACGGTGGCTTCGCAGACAAACTATTCGGCGCTTTTTTATCCAACATCCTACACAACGCTGGACGGCACGCCAGAGATTTACACAAGGATTGCGGCCGTGAGCACCGTACTGATTCCTCTCTGCAAGACGCAGTTCTCGGAGCTGCTTTTGTCGCTGATCTACATTGTGTTCCTCATCGTGTTTATTGCGGTGTTGGCGATAAAGTCGCGTGGTATTCGCGACAACTATAGGGAGGCGACGTACATTGGCCTGGCCATCGGTGGGGCAATACCCATTTGGCTGGGCTGGATGCTGTGCGGCTTGGCGGTTGCTGAGCGGCACAAGGATGCGTGCATTGCTTTTGGATTGGTGGCGACGTCAGCTACCGTTTTCCTTGTCATGTTCATGCCCAAAGGCAGACAGCTGGCGGCAATGGGCAAGGAGGGTCTCTATGTCGAGGATCGCGAGGAGCAATTTAGTTCGCTGAGTCGCGCCGGCTCAGGCTACTCCCCATCCTTCTTCCACTTCAAGCCCATCAAGTATGGCGTGATGAGCGGCTGTGGATTGCCCAATTCCGCAACAAATACGGGACAGGGCATCAGCTCCAAACACTGCTCCAGTGCCAACAACGGCGGAGGTAAGTCTTCTCTCCTCTTCGTCATCTCCTTTATCTTCTTTATCTTCTTCTCCTCTCTCTCCTTCATCCACACTCTATCCACTCCAAGATTGTCACAATTGTCTGCAACGAATCACATTCAAAGCCCAGCCTAAGCTGCAGGGTGTCCCTGCACTGGGCCAGGCCCTTGTCAGCTGTCAGTTTCTGTTAATATTGTAATAACTTTCTTTTCTTGCCTCACATATTAGGCTGAAGGGGTGGGGTGGGGTGGGTTGGGGTGGGGGTACGCTTTGGGGCGAACTCTTGAACTCTTGTTTATCTGTACGTTCGCTTTTCTAAAAACAAAAATGAAGAAAAGCAAAAGTCTTGACTTTCAAGCAAGACTCCAAACAGTAGCCAGTAGTAGACAGCACAGTGGTTCCAAATGCACTACTTTAGGAAAGCGTTTTTAAGATGCAAGTCTCCTACTTAAATAAGCTCAAAGCTTGAGGTGTTTAATAATTTTATTATAAATATTATAAATAATCATTTTTTTCCTAAGAGAATCCCAATTCCAATTTTCTAATTTCTAGAGAACTTTGCTGTAGGTGGCCCATTGTGTTGGCTGCGAACCACTGTGCAGCGACATCAAATGGGCTTAAAATTGTTTTGCCATGCCGTGTAATTGTTTGGCATATTAATTTCCTTGGGGGCCGTCGTGTAAGCCAAGTGTAAAAAGAGCACACATGAAGTTATCCGTCTATCTACTCGTCCATCTGTCTGACTGCCAGCGAGTCCGTCTGCCCCGTCTGTCTGTCGGATTATCTATCTAACTATCTCTATGCTCATTTGTCTATTTAACTCTGCGGCTTGCCTGGCTGCTTTCATTTTCGATGGTGAGAACGTCGTGCAGGTTTGTTGCCTAAGTCTTTTGATTTAACTGCTGCTGCGGCTGCTCCGACTGCTGCTTCGACTGCTGCTGCGGCTGTTCCGACTGCTGCTGCTGCTGCTGGGGCCTTTTGCCACTGCTGTTTTGTCGGCATTTTAATAATTTTTTGATAACTGCCCCGTTGTTGTTATTGTGCTAATAAAGCCATCAACGAGAGCATATTTATTAGCCAGATTTCACATCTACTCATTAGGAGGTGTTAAATGTCATTGTCAATTTGTAGAAAATGGTCACGACCCCAGCAGCAATGGCGAATGTCGCACAGATGATTAGCACATTGTCAAAAGCAAGTGAAACGCCGAGCAGACCAACAAACAACAACAACAAACTCACATCAAAGGGAACAAACATATGAAATTTTTGCCAGCGATATTACGATTTATGGACTGCTTAAGAGAAATATTTGCCAACATTTTTGTTCATTTTGTTGTTTTCTAAACAACATCTGAAAATATAATAGAAAATAACAAAAACAATTCCAATCCCAGCGCTGGCCCCCTCCGCCAACAAAGCCATTTTTGTTGGCTTTCTAATGAAAGCAAAAACAGTTGTTAGCTGACTACACGTTGGCAGCGAGACTCGCGAGCGAGGGCGGAGATGGCCAGATGGATGGTCGCTGGTAGCCACTGGTGGGTAATGGATGTGCGTGTCCAAAACATGTAACACAATTTACACTTTACGTAATTTAATTAATGAAAATACATTAAATTTATGATTACATCAAACAATCAACAAATACTTATAACCAAAAGAAAGCCATCAACTGAGGATCGACGACGACCCAATACCCTCACTTCCAGGTACTACGCAGTGTGTGTGTAATTTACAGTGGGCAGTAATTAAACTAATACTACATATATGCAATTAATGGAAATGATGAGAACATATTCTGCATTTCTGGAGGACGCCCTGACAATAGAACCCTCAATCTGTTGGCTGTCAGGTACTGAGGGCTATGCGAGTGCATGTTATATAACAATTCTTTGGGGTAAGGGTATTTAATGTTGCAATATAAAAATTTTCAACAATGCGCCGCTGGGCTTAAGTAGGAAGCGTTTTACATGGCAGCTACTTGACGACGATGACTCTCTTTAAGTGTCTGTGTGTATGTGCATGTGTGTGTGCAAGATTGGAGCTCTTGCCACGCATGAAAGCAAACACAACTACCGATCCAACCCATAGCTATGGCTAGACCTAGAGCTAGAGCCAAAGCTAGAGCCAAAAGCTGAAGCTGGAGCAAGAGGTGAGACTATAGCTTAGGCTGGAGCTGAAGCTAAAGCTAAAGCTGAAGCTGAATCTGAAGCTGGAGCTGAAGCTGGAGTTGGATTTGGAGCTCAAAGTGAAGCTGGAGCCATACATCCCACAGTTGAAATGCTTCGTCTCACGCCAAGTGCCTGTGGGCAGCCCCACTCTGCCTCTTGGCCCTCGGCCTGAGCTTACCTATCGGTGCATAAAGAAAGCAAGACAGCCACAAAAGACAGACGAGGACACAGACAGATAGACAGACAAAATATAGGTAGGTACATATATAGATAGATTAATGAAAGATATAGTACTTTTGCTGGCTACATATATACGTCAAACTGTCTGCAATTGAAAGTGCATTTGAGGGTAACAACAACAACAACAACAATACCAACGACATCGACAACGACAACAACAACGACAACGACAACGGCAACGGCAGCTAAAACGAAAATGAAAAAGATATAAAAAAAAATTTAAAAAAAAAAGAAACAACAACACAACACAACACAACAAAACACAGAGACAACACAGGGACAACACAGAGACAAATGTCTGGAGACACAGAGTACAAAATCAAAGTTGGCACAGGGCTTAACAAGCAAACGGAGCAACTAGAGCTGAGCTGAGCTGAGCTAAGCTGACATTATCGGTCCTGTCCCAGGCCCGGACTGCGGCATGTGTGTGGGTTGTGGCTCTGATTTGAGTCGAGCCACGTTGAGTTGAGTTGAGTTGAGTGAAGCGATTGGGGCACAGGAAAAAGGGTTTTCGCTTGATTAAGGGCAAAAATCAAAATGAAAATAAAAACTGGAGCTCTACGTGGGCCGCTCAGCCAAATGAAAAGGCAAACAAATAAACAATCGCACAGCACACAGCACATAGCACACATTTACATAAACTTAGCTCAAACGGAAAAGTTTTCTCTTCTCCTTTTTTTTCATTTTAAATACGAAAGACTTAGGCAACGAACTTGCTGGGACATGCATCAAAATTGATGAAGACAAAGTCAATTGTCAATTTGCTAGCGGACCAATTGAAATGCTTTTCCACATCAAAACTCTTCATCAGTCAATGTAGAACTAACTGTCAATCAAATTATTGTAAGGCATTTCGGACTCGTTCCCGTTCTCATTTGAGGCTGCAACAATTAATTCGAAAACGAAAATTAGCTTCAAGCCAAATGAACCGTTCGTATAGATAAAGAAGGGGCTCGAGTCAATTGGTTTCTAATAAACCCACAATATCAAATTTCCTGTCAAACCCTGTCCCAAGAACATATACATGCGTATATCTTACCATGTGTGTGTGTGTGTGTGTGTGTGTGTGTGTGTGTGTGTGTGTGGTCGTTCCCAGTAAGCAGTTCGGCACATAATTCACTGAGCAATTTGCAACAATAAACTAAACGACAGCTAACGGCGTTGACGCCAAGGAATGAACCAAAGCTGGAGCCGCAGTCGTAGCAAAGGCTGAGCTTGATGATTGCCGAGGCAAAGGTACAGGCAAAGACAAAGACGAGGAACGCAGATTGACAGCTTCAGTCGCAGCCTTAACATCAGCCTCAGCCGCAGCTTCAGTCTCAACCTCAGCCTCAGTCTCAGCCTCAGTCTCAGTCCCAGCTTCAGTCCCAGCCACAGTCTCAGTTCCAGCCTCGGTATCAGCTTCAACTTCGGCTTCAGCTTCTCTCACAGGTTTAGTTGTTGTTGTTGTTGTTGTTGTTGTTGTTGTTATTCGTGGTGTTGTTACTGTAGCTTCAGTTGGTCTTGTTGTTATTGCCTTTGCCTGCTCTGTGCGGTTGCTCCGCTGTTTTTGTTGCAGCGACGCGTCGCCAATATGGCCAAGGATCGGCCAGCCGCTGACTCGCGATATGGCCGCTATGAGCAGCCGTGGTTGCCGTTGATTGAACGCGCATAAACCGCTTGAAAAGAGTTCAAGGTTGCTCGCTTTAATTGAAGGCGCATTGTTGTAACAGCTACAACGCTGGCAACTTGGCCAACACGACAACGATGATGACGACGACGACGACGACGACGACGACGACGATGACGACGATAACAGCAGGGAGCAACTGAGCAAACTGAGCGATGACAGGCCTAGTCACAAAAATAGATACTCGGCTGGAAGTTCGAAAAATTCTTGAAAAAATAACACGAAATCCTCCACAGGATTGGGTGGGGGGGAATTCGCTATGGGACATCGTTATACAGGGCAATATTTTTATTAAAACTAATCCAATTAGTAATAAAAAAAAAATATTACATTAAATAGAAATGCACAAATTGTAATATAAAAAATAAATAAATAATTTCGTCTTATCGCACATTTCGTACCTTGAAAAGAGCTGAACTTTTCAAGTCCAAGCCCTTTTTAAGGTAACTCCCAAGTACTCGCTGAGCTACCCAATTTTTAAGGTACTTCCGCCGCTGATGCATGATGAAATCATTTTTATTTTTTTCTTTTATTTTTTTTTTTTTTTTTGTATTTTTTTTTGTCGCTGTTGCTGTTGTTGGTGTTGCTGTGACTGGGGCTGTTGCTTTATCTTCAATGATGTGTCGTCGTCAGGCACTTGAACTGGCGATGGCCACTTGGTCAGTAAGGTGGAGGTAGATGCATCTGCCGTGGCCTTTGTTCTATGCGACGGCGCATTTTTTCGTAATTTTATTGAGTGACTTTATGCCAGGCAGCTACATACATAAAATCAATCATTCATGCCAATGGTGGAGCGACAACAATAACGATAACAATAACAATAACAGATATAACAGCAGCAACACAATCATAATAACAACAACAACAGCAACAACAACAACAACAACAATAACAACGACAACAACATAAACAATGCTAATTCACCAGCATGTGTTGTCGTCGACTTGGGTACCTCGGAAGGTTAAGCCCGACGTGTAGATCTTTGGTGCGGAAGTTTTTGTCTTGCTCGAATGTTTATCTATGGGATATGTCAATACAAGTACTTATACAATAAGTCACCAGAGGAGGCCATAAACGATATGCCATAAACCATATATTATGAACCATATACCATATATTATATACCGTATACGATATACCATATACCATAACCCATATACCATAACCCATGTGCCATATAGCATATACCAAATACCATAACCCATATATCATATACCAAATACCATTTACCATTTACCATATACCATATACCATATATCATATACCATATACCATATACCATATACCCTATACCATATACCATATACCATATACCATATACCATATACCATATACCATATACCATATAGCATATACCATATACCATATACCATAACCCATATACCATATACCATATACCATATACCATATACCATATACCATATACCATATACCATATACCATATACCATATACCATATACCATATACCCTATACCCTATACCATATATTAAATACCATATACCATACACTATATACACCATATCCATCTTAACTGTGCCGACTCTGGGAGACCAACACTTGAGACTCTGATCAACATTTCAATGATATTGTGATGCTGCCCAAAGAAAGTTCTGTTATAATTAACATATGTCCAAACGCCCTACAATGGAAGAACGATTCATAATCGGCTTAACCTACAATAATAAAAGCAAATACAATTATACCTAAAAGTGTGCTTTCAGGTCTATTGTTAAACAAATTGAAAGAAAGGAAAGTTTACCTTTAATGAATTGTGAGTTGAAGATCATATCAGGTTGTGAGTCCCTCTAAGACTTTACATTCACACTCGGCTTTTACCCATGATCATCATGTATATGAAAATTGTTCTTCATTGTAAAAAAAAAGTTCGTTGCCTCAGTCATTTTAATTAACTCGTAAAGGCTTGCCACTTGGATGAAAAATTTGAATGAAAGTCGAGGATTCTTATCGTATACTAGCGGATATCTGTTTATAGTAAGATCGTTTTTGGCATACAACTGAACAGAGTTAAATTTAAATGACGCTTTTGTCCCGTTAATTTGATTTTTCTCTCAAAATTTTAATCGCTCGTCGTAAGTCAAATCCATGTCTTTTCTCCTGCTTAAGTGGATGAAGTCAATAAACAGCTTCAGTCTCAGGCTTGGATTTGAAGCCTGCTGCTTAAATGTGGTGAAAATTTCATAATGATCGGATTATAAGCACAACACAAAAGTGATTAGAGAAACAATTTTCCATATCGCCAGACATCGAGACATTAAAACTCGTTCCATCGCTTCGAGTGGTTCATTGAATTGCTTTGACCAGCATCAGCTGTCAAACACAGCAAATATGATAGAAAAAAACCAAAAAAAAAACAAAAAAAAACAAAATCGATTAGCCTCAATTGTTCTAAGCCCTCTTCAAAATACACAAAACTAAAGACTTAGACAACGAACTTGAAATTGAAAAAGTATAAGAATAAAAAATTGGAAGCGCGCAGAAAATGAACAGCGCAGAATTGATGATGACTATAGCGTAACGTACAAATCTGTGAAGTACGTGTTGCTGAGTATCTCTACAATGTGTACGAGTGTCTCTCCCTCTCTCTGTGTGTGTGTGTGTGTGTGTGTGTGTAACTTAATATATGAGTGGAGTAAACGCTGCAGCACGTGCTTGAAACGAGCGTCGCTGTATATTACCACAAAATTATAGCGGTTTTGCAATAACAGCGCCCCAGTCAAAGTCACAGTCGTCGATGCTGAGCCTGAACCTCTGGCTGGATGATATTTAGGTTTCGCCTAGAAGTAGCAGGCACTGGCGCGGCAACGGCAACGGCAACAGCCACAGATACAAATACAGCCATAGGTAAAGCTAGAGTCGCAGACAACGATGTGGACGACGATGTAAACGTAATCGATAACCAGTTCCGAATTGTTGCAATGAAACTGAAAGCGGAAAAGCCAAGCGATTGAAGTAGTCAGCAAGCCAGTTAGCCAAGCGAGTGGAGTAACAGCCACAGCCGCAGCCGCAGCCGTAGCCACAGCCACAGTCGCAGCCGCAGCCGCAGCCGCACGTCGCACGTCGCACGTCGCAGCTACATCCACATCCACATCCACATACACATCTACAGCCACAACCAGAGGCACAATCATAGCAACAGTCAGCAGCCAATGAGCCATGCCAACTGCATACGTTAAATTATTACGCTAAATTGGCCAAGACGCTGGCAACTGCGACTTTGGATGCAAACGGTATCAGGTACTGGATGATTGGTACCGTCTTGTTGCCTGTTGTTTGCTTCTTGCTGCTTGTTGCCTGTTGCCTGTTGCCTGTTGCTTGTTGACTGTTGCCTGTTGCTTGTTGCCTGTTTGCCTGTTGCCTGTTGCGGTTAATGCAACACGCACATAATGCAAATTGAATTGTAGCAATTTGAAGGTCATACGCCCTTAGCCGAAATACGCAAATTGCACGGCACTGTGGGCATGTGAAAAATGCTTTTCTTCCGCCTAGACGGATGGGGCCTTAACTGAGCTGTGGGCAGAATCTATGTTTGGGGCGTTGAGCCCCTTTGCCAGTAACAGCAACAGCAACAGCAAGTAGCCACGTTCATGACAATGAACTCTACATACACAGAGAGAGCTCCCAACAAACGTGGCCAATTAGTTATAATGCTGCTTCGTGATATCACAACATCTGGCAACTCACTCTCGAGGCACAACCACATAGACACACACCACTCGTTGAGCCCAGAGAATAGACCCCAGAGTTCTTGTTGTTGAAGTTAAAGCCGGAGCCAATAAGGAAAAACTCGACGCTCGCCAAGGAAATTACTCAAGTCTGCAAAGTATGTAGCAACAAACAACAACAATAGGAATACTTTGCAGCGGCAACCACACCAACAGCAACAGCAACAACAGCAACAACAACAACAACAAGAACACCACAAACAACAAGAGCGAACAATGACAATCTGCACATAGCAATCAGTCAACGTGCGGCAGTTGGCTTAAGTTTAACTTGTTGCCAGCGATAGTTTGTCTACGAAAGAGAGAATGAGTGAGCGAGCGAGTGAGAGTGAGAGGCAAGGTGAAATGGAGTGAGAAAAAGGGAGAGGCGGGCGCACATCGTAGATCCGCAGAACTTCCCGGCAACGACAACGACAACGACAACGGCAACGGCAACGGCAACGGCAACGGCAACGGCAACGACAACGACAACTGCAAAATGCAAAACGTGGAAAAACTTTAGCGGTTAGTTGACTGTCAATAGAGATGAGCAATTATGTGATTTTCATGATCAAAGCTAAAGGATATGTGCAGAAGGGATAATATATAATTTTCCGCACAAAATTGACGGCTGCTCCGGCTTAAATATTGGACTGGCGATATGTCACTTTCAGTTCGCAGGAAGAGACTTTTCCATGGCCAATAATAGCTTAATAATAATAACAGGCTTATGGGTGTATATGTGTGTGTGTGTGTATGTGTGTATTATTTATTTATAAA
The DNA here is from genome assembly GCA_035044505.1 of Zaprionus lineosus. Lineage (NCBI taxonomy): Eukaryota > Metazoa > Arthropoda > Insecta > Diptera > Drosophilidae > Zaprionus > Zaprionus lineosus. The sequence continues at coordinate 2,628,482 of JAWNNX010000682.1, read as the reverse complement.
CTTTTCAAATAATTAGTTTATTAATTTATTAATTTATATTATAAATAAGAAGGAGTCACGTCTTTCTACACACCGAAGGACACTAAGTGGAAGTCACGTTGACCAATAGTCACTGCCATCTCTAGCACACTGTGACTTAACGCCCACACATGTGAACACGGATGCACACACATACAAATGCATTCACAGAATACGCACGAACAGCCGCCAAGTCGGCCTGGTCATACATATTTGCACTTAATTAGCCATTTATTTTAGCCGTTTTTTGTTGTTGCTGCTGTTGCTGTTGCTGTTGCTGCTGCTGTTGTTGTTGATGTTTTGGCTTATTTTCTCCTTAGCAGATTGTTTCGTTGGCTTTGTTTTGTGGGCAGCGCAGACAGGCATGTGGCAGAAGCCACAAAGTGGCGCATTTTATGCAGGCGCGCATAATTCATAATTGTAAAGTGAGCTGACAGACACTTTAGCGAAAAGCAGAAGCTGCGCATCGTAGAAATCTCATTTGTTGGACTCCAAATGAAATCAGGCAATGCCAACGTCAGCAGCGACTTCGACTTCGACTTCGGCTTCGACTCCGACTCCGACTTCGACGGCAACGGCAGCCGTGGACCAAGAATTAAGCCAAATTTGCCGCTTCAGCTGGCGGCTAACAGCAGTGGCAGTGGCAGTGGCAGCGGCAGCGTCTAGAAACTAGTTTGCGAATGTGCATGCACACGGACACACACACACACACGCGTGTATATAGAAATATATAAGTACATAATACACTTATGTACACTTACACAATCGCCGTTGATAGTAAAAAGGCGCATATACACATGTATTTTCATTTTCTGACACATAATTCCAGATTCACAGCTCGTGCGCCGCCAGGGCAGCCACTAGAAACAAGCGAGCTTAATTGCAGTATTTGTTCTAAGTTAATTAGAAAATCAAGACCGCGAACTAAACCAGTAGGAGCAAAGGGGGCGGGCAGCGGGCAGCGGGAAAGAGGAGGGCGAAAAGATCGGTCGGCGGACGGTCGACTGGCTTGGTCGTCGCCGGAGCTGTGTTAGGGTCACAGGCTTAGTTGCAGCATAACAAAAAGCTTAAGAAAAACCAGCAGTCAGATAGATTGCGCATGTGCATGTGTGTGTGTATGTGTGTGCGTGTATGTGCATAAAAATGTAGACGAGTGTATGCGTGCGTGTGTGTGTGTGTGTAACTACTGCATTTAACACTGTCAAGAGTTCAGCAGGCAGCCCCAGCCCCAGCCCCAGCTTCAGCCCGAGCCTTGCCTCAGCCTCAGCAAAATCCCCACAGTCTCAGAGTGCCACAGTTCCAACTTCGGTTTTAGCTACAGCTCCAGCTTCGGGGCCCGGGCCCGGGCCCGTTCCCAGTTTCGTAGATCCCGAGTCAACGTTTCTATCTGAGGCAGTGCTATTTTTGTTCGGTTTATATGTCATTAACATAGTTTACTGTGTGTACCATATAAATGCAGATGTATCTTTGTATGTGTGTGGCGTTGTTTTTTTTTTCTTTTTTTGTCTGTGCGTCTGTGTGTGTGTGTGTGTGTGTGTATGTCTGTTACGTTTTCTTACTTTGGCCTGCAAGCTGTTGAAAATATAATAATCATAATTTATAAGCATGTCTGAAAAATCGGCCAGCGACAGCACTCAACTTGTCTCTGTTCGGGCCGGCAAGGCTCTTTTGGCTGATTGGCCGATTGGCCGGCAATTGTTTGGCTTTGTATGCTAAGTAACTTATTTATACGCCTTTGGCAATATACATGCATGTGTACATACATACATACATGTGCATATGCATATGGCTAATGATAAGCTCGGATTAGTTGAGAAATAGAACTTTAAGTACTGACAAACAAAAGACTTAGGAGACAAACTTGATGGACAGCACTTTCCATAATTGCGACAAGTTTGTCAACTTTATTCCTAAGCTTATCATTAAATTAGATATAATATATAATGGCATTCGAATCAGGTCCACTACTCGTATATATGTATGTATAATGAGACGATATTTGCATAATGTATAATAGAATTTTGCAGGCTGTGGCTTTTTGCAATTTTAACCAAAGACTTAGGCGACAAACTTGTTGGCATTTGAAAGTTAATATTCAGTTAAATGAAGTAAAATTTTGGATTTATTAAATCAATTAGACTTATAAACAATACAGAAGCTGTTCGAAAATATTCCTGTATTCTATTTCTACTTGGAAATAAATCTGTATAAAACTCGTTTTCCTGCGGCTTAGGCCTAATGCAATTAAGCATACAAATCGCGAGACTAATAAAGATTTGTGAAATCAGTTCAGTTAATGAAAGCCTTTGTTTCCGACGCGACAGGCAACAAGCTTGAGATGACTGTGATGACAGTAATCCACCACCAGTTATGTGTGTGTGTGTGTGTGTGTGGCCCCTAAATGATATGTGATATTTATAGGTGTAAGATGTGCTGTTAATGGACCTTGTCGCACAAAACTGTAATAATAGCCAACCGAGATTTAAATTGCTGCGGAAATAACGCTTATGGTTTTTGCTCAATACGAAAAGCCGAACTATAATCAACGGCGCACTGCGCGTCTCCAAAGACTTTCTCTATACCTTGAGGGTGTTATAAAGTTGGCCCATTGACACGAAAGCCACAGATTTGACATCGTTAAGTTCATAAATTGCTCTTTGGCTGGCGCTTTACAAGCGAGCAGCCGGCAGCGGGCAGCGGGCAGCGGGCAGCGGGCAGCAGGCAAAAGGCAAAAGTGTGAAATATGTCGAAGCAATTTTGTATTTGGGTTGTGTTGGTAAGTTGGGTCAGGCTGGCTAATTGGTGGCCATTGGTCAGTGGTCATTGGCGGACGGCTGAGGCCGCAATGTGTCCCCAATGTAGAAATTGTGACATCTTATATTATATATGATATATAGTTTTGTTTAATTGCTAAGCCTTAGCTATAAGCTGCCTTGCACTCAATCCACATCATTTTTATACACACACATATATATATTTTATTATTATCACTATATATACATCCACATTTTTATTTCACATTTTTTTTCTATACATACATCAACACACATAAACATATGTCTATTTATTTTTCTATGATATTTTTTTTTTTTTGTCATACCCACAAACATCTTCATCATCGTCATCACATTATCATCAACATTGCGTCACAACAAAAAAAATAAAAATAAAAATTAAAAAAAAAAAATATTAAATAAAAATCAAAAATCAAAAATCACTACGAAATCTAATCGATAAAAAAATATTAAACGTATCATTGCAATGACTACGATATGAAAATCCAATGGTCACCCGCGACGAAATTGTCAACATCACGCATATGAAATTCTCGACACGCCTCTCACGTCACACACATGTACACACACATCTGTGCACACTCGCACGCTCAATACAACAAACATTACATAATCATCTTGAATGTTGTTTTTGTAATTTTTTTTTTTTCTTTTTCTTTTTATTTAATTCATCAATCATTTTGAATATTTCTCCTCATGTTTGGTTTCGTTTCCGGTATTTGATCTTTTTGGAAATTTAATTAAATTTACATTTATTACCTTAAAAAAAAAACGACAACAACAACAAAAATTCTTCTTTTTTTTTTTTATTTGTGTGGCATAAACAAAAAATAATCGCTGTACATATTCTGACCCCTTATAAATATATCTGTGTGTGTGCTTGCGTGTGTCTCTGTGTGTGTGTGTGTGTGTGTGTATGACGGCTGGGTATGATTTTGGTTTGGTTTGGAATAACTATCGATAAAACGCACACACGCACAACCCGCACACCCGCACTCGAACACAACAACACGAATATCAACAAAACCCTTGCACACGAACCACGGGTTCCGGGCCAGCAGATCGAGTCGCTTTGGTCACCGCCGCACCACCGAGCTATACACGTATGTATCACTATTTTCCAGCACATTTGAGCGCGCACCCGTTCTGCTATTACCCACCTGCACCGCCACCACCACCACCGCCCGCACCACCCACACAGCTGGCCACACAGTTGACCCTCAAACAGTTGGGCAACTCGCTTACCTCCATGACACAGGCGGCGCAGTTGGCCAAAACGCTGCGCTATGCGCCAGGTAATAATCCAGTATTATTTTCTAATTAAAGATCAATAGATTCACCTATTATAACCCGCTCATAACCAGCACATAACCAGAACAAAAAAAAAAAACAAACGGTAACAGTTGAAAGCTGTGACCTGCAGTTGAGAAAACTTATTGGTTAAGGTTTTCAAAGGATGTTTCGTAGGACCTTTTCTATACGATTTTTGATCTTCTAAAATTGAATACTAAAAAAAATATTAAATAAGTAAATTTTATTTTAATTATTAAAATTATTTTTTTAAATTCTAAATTGTCTAATGACGCTCATATTGGAATAAATTAAATTAAATTTTCGTAGGGAAAATTGAGAAGGAAGTAAAGCAGGATAAAAGTTGGGTTATAATTAATTTTTAACCAATTAAAATGTAGTGATTTTTTTCAGCTAAAAATAAAAAATACATTTTTATCTTATAACCCCTACAGGCATGTTCATTCGACCCGATGACACGAATCTTTATACGACCTTGGAGCCAACATTGAGCAGCAATCCGAATGTTTACTTCCAGCGCAGCGGCGCTGTGCACCCGGGAATACTGTACTGACTAGAGGAGATGGATAGATCAGAGAGCCACCGGAGCTATCGAGAACACTGGAACTGAGTATTTTTTCTTAATATTAAGTCGCAACACAAGCGCTCCCCACCCCCACTCCCCCAATACGGCTCCCAAGGAGCAGCAATAAGTGAATGAAGGATTTATATATTTTAGTAGAATACTTTTGTCATAATTGCTAAGCTATTAGACGATAAGCCAGATGGGCATATGTATAGGTACATATACTACAGATAAATATATACATATATATGACACATACATATATATATACACACATATGTGTATATATACATTTGGACATATATGAAATGATAGCGCACACTCAGAAGGATCGCTGAAAGAGTAAAACGATCCGATCGAATCGAACTCGAACTAAATAATGAATTAAGGATAAGACACTATATAAATATGTCTATATATATACTTAAATATATATATATATATATATATATATAATCATCGCATAATTTGTCACCATTTACACAGGCCATATAAGCAGGTACTTACGTTGATCTAATCAGATGACATTGACCTAAGTTATTCTCATTAAGTCTGCGATAATGGTGAAATAAGGACATACAGTGAGCCCTCGAGAAGTGTATTCTTGTCGTTTTTCTCAATTTACATGGACTCCGAGAGCTTCGAATGTATATTTCAAAAATGATATATCTAATTCCGATCTCGAGCAATCACTGTATTATAAATATCAGTTTTATGACAGAATTCGCAAGATTTCTTCAAATTTTTTTTTCTTAATTTTTAATCGATGAATTTTATTTAATTAAATGTATTGTGAAAATTATACATTATTCCCATAAATTATTAATGCTTTTTTTTTTTGTCCAGTTATTAAGCATTAGATGATAATAAACTCTATGAAATAGACCCTAGTAATTATGCAATTTTATGATCTATGTCTATAGAGGTGCGAAGATTTGTACAAAAAAGAAAAAATTATAATTAAATTTGTAATATTTGCAACATTTTTAATTCAAACATAAAGACATAAGGGGTAAATAGTTTATGTTTTTTTTTGTTTTTTTTTTTTTTTTTTTGGAATTTTGCAATTATGAAAACAAAGAAAATTAAAAGTTTTATGCCTCTATGGAAGATTAAGCCCAAATAATGGGCAGAGCACAGAAAAAAAAAAAAAAAAAAAAAAAACAATTTGTTTAGCCAAGTAAACGTTTAAGCCAACACGAACATGTTATGTACATAATGCCCCCAGGCATACACTCGATGAGCAAATACTCACAATAAAAAGCGATGAAAAATGAGAAAAAAAAAATGAGAAAATAATACAAAAACAAAAATTAATGAAACGATAGAAAACGAAAATAAAAAAAAAAAAGAAAAGAAAAAATAAGAAAGAAAAGAAAACACAGATAACGACAAGCAACAACTTACACTCACACTCAATTACAAATTGTTGCTGTACCACACAACGATTACAATTACAATTACAATTACAATTACAATCACAATTACAATTACAATTACAATTAAGTATAATTGCAAATTATTGGCATTGCAGGCAGCGCCTATTAACGCCTTCAAACAGCAGCAGCAGCAGCAGCGGCGGCGGCAGCGTCAGGAGATGGTGCCGGGTCGCAACTGGAATGAGATATTGGGTTATGGGGGATATAAAGAACGGGAGCGGACAGTGGGTAAGGGGATGGGGGGGTTGGGATTCAGAATCGACATTGCCATCAGAATGGAGAGATAGATAGATGAAGGAGTATGTGTATATGCATGTGGCTATATGGAAGCTACGCATCGCCTGCCACATCCAAGTGGATAGTTGGCTACTTGGCCAGGCGGCTACTTGGCCTGACGGCCTGGCGGCTATACGGGGGGGCTCTACTCGTATTATTGGATGCCGATGTGGCAGCGGCGCTGCATGTTTCAAATAATTTCTTAACGCTTTGGCCAACAGATTGGGATTGGGTGCAAGTAGTTGATAAACGTTATTGTTGAGCTATTATCGCCAAGTTCTAAGCGTAAGTGCCTTGAAGCAATTTTATTACACGACCAACGCCTATGACTTGACCTTATATGGTAACAGAGCACACACCGATGCAGACAAGCGCAGGCACATATACATCGACACATATATATATGTATATATGTATATGTATATGTATATACATTTATACATATAGAAATGCCGAGGGCATGTATAGTGCGGCATAAAGTGAACCTCAGCCTTCTCTGCCTTCGCATTAATTAAGTGCAACAATGCGACTCACAGAGCTCTCGTTGAGATCCAAGTGCTGTTGCTGCTGCTGCTGCCTGCTTGCTGCCTGCTGCCTGCCTGCTGAAGATGGACACATACCCACATAGGTAGAAGTAGTTACATAGTTACTAGAGCCACATCCACAGCACGTCGTTCGTATTAATGACATTTCTCACGAACATTTTGCCAGAGCTACCGACAACCCAGGGCCACAGAGAGACAGGGAGACAGTGTCATGTCCAGTTTCCAAGGCATGTCAGTGTCTGTGTCCCGCTCTCTGGTCCCTACTTTCTGCTCCCTGAATTCTAGTCCCTGATCTCCGGTCCCTGGTCCCTGGTCTCTGGTCCCTGGTCCCTAGTCCCTGGTCTCTGGTCCCTAGTCCCTGGTCTCTGGCCCATGGTCTCTGGCCCCTGGTCCCTGGTCCCTGGTACCTAGTCCCTGATCTGTGCCTCTTCGTTTTGGATCCGCAATTCACTCGCTGGCTCGCCTCGCTTCAATTAGGCGCGCCTTCAAATCACAAGTCAATCAAAGTTGTTAGATTTGCCGTCCTTTTGCCTGGCAATGGAAACTCTCTGACACTGCGACGGACTCCAAGCTAGATACACCAAGCTGGTATCGGAGTCGGACTCGGAATTGAAGTCGTACACGGAGACGCAGTCGCCGACACAGGGGGTGAAGGAGGGGCAAAAGACGGAACTATAGCTGGAGAGAGTCTGGCTGTGGGTCTGGTAGTGGGCCTGATGCAGTCGCATGTGCATCTACCGCTGGCGGGTTGACATCTGTGACATGGCACAGCGGCGGCATCAATTACAACATCTATGACAGCACAGCGTGAAATGTTTGTACATGTCTCGGCGGCGCTTCCGATGGGACCAATTAGCCCTAAGTAGGCATTTCAATGGACTCTGCAATTAGCCAAAATCAAAAGCAACAATTTCATTTCATCATGCCCATCATCATTATCAGGAACGCTCATCGTTCACACAACGATATTGAGCTCCAATTCGATCAATTCCAATCCCAGGCATATTTCCTCAACAAAGGGGCGTGCCAATATTTACGTGCAAATGGCGTTTGGTAACGCTTTATGGCTTAATGGGGCAACACGATTTCATGCAACCGCAACTGCAGCAGCATCGCTTGGACCGCTTGGATCGCTTGGATCGCTTGGATCGCTTGCACCGCTAATCTGGATGCCTCTCAATGATGAGCAGAACATCGACTACAGCTATGCCCAGTCACTGTTTGATTGTAAACAAATAAATAGTGTGCAGATACAGATTCAGTTTTAGATACAGATACAGATACAGATACAGATACAGATGCAGATGCAGATACAGATACGAATACCGGCCGATACAGATACCGATACAGATACAGGCACAGATACAGGCTCAGATACAGGCACAGATACAGCTGCAGATGCAAATATGGATACGGATACAGTTTGAGATACAAATACAAATTTAGATACATTTTGATACATATACACATACACATACACATACACATATACATATATTCAGATAGAGATACAGATACGGAAGACTATTAATTAATGTTTGTTCTACTCTCAAATGATGTTGCAAGTTTATCATCAATGGTAGTCCACATATAAGTGAACCAGTTCCCAGAGTTCGGGAACTACAGGTTGGAATTCCACTTTGAGTTTATAATAAGTAGAATTCCAATTCTCGAGAGAAGAGTTTGGTAAGTTAATTGAATGTTTATAGAGCTGTTGACCCAGGAATCCAGTTGATCCTATGACGTATCCCATATCCTACTTTCTAGGTTTTCGTTTTTATGTGTGTCGAGTTGAAAAGTCAAACTTTTTATTGTGAATGTGGAAGCCTTTTGGGCTGTGAGTAGGACAAGGCCCCTTAGAAGCCGTAATAAATATATAAGTTATGTGGAGGCAAGTCAAGTCGAGGGTAAGGAAAAAATATGCATTCGAGGATTCTGTGGCGGATTCTTCAGGCGATTCTTGCACGATTCTGGGTGATGTGGCCTGATTTTGTGCTCATGGGCAAGATCTTGGAGCAGCTTTTAGTGGCCTTTAACTGGTTTATAGTCTCTTGGCTTCTTAATATTTCGCACGTATTTTCATTGTTTGTTATTATTGGCTCTAAAAATCGTCAGTTTATGGGCCACAGCTTAGTCCGGGAACAGTGCTAGAAACTCACAATAAACTCGACAACGATCATCGTTTTGGCTCATATTCAAGTCCGATGTCGATGCCAATGTCGATGCCGATGCCAATGCCGATGCTGATGCCGATGCTGATGTTGATGCTGATGCCGATGCCTATGCCTATGCCGATGCCTATGTCGATGCCGATGCCTATGTCGATGCCGGTGATGGTGACCGTCGCACTGGCGGTGTCGGAATCGGTATCGGTGTTGATGCCGATGCTAGCGGTGATGCGGGACGTAAAGCACCTCAGGAATTGTATTCTATGAGTATCGCGCCTTTAAGCACTTCAAACAGTCTGTCTAAGATGTTTGTCTGGATTTTTGATTGTTTTTTCTTCTGGTTGCCTCATGCCTCGCAAAGGGTTGGAGTACGGGAGGCAGTAGTTGCAAGTTGCAAGCTGGAAGCTTGTAGGTGGTGATAGGGAGATGCGAGTGGCTGGGTGCACAGAGGAACAGAGGTTTATAATAATTCGCGGTGTTGTCGTGGGCACGTTGGCAAATTAAATTACTTACCCGGCACAGTATTAACCGTAACATTATCCTTGAATGAATGAAGCTGTGCCACAACTCCTAGCCACTTGAGGCGCTCAGTTACTATTACTACTATTACTACTATTATTGCGGTGCAAATGTTATGGCCGTGTTATATATATAAGTAAGATGGAGCGAATGAGCATAACACTGTTATGGGCCCTAAGGGCAGCGTCACGTTGCTGATTTGATGGGCTTGGTAGGCCGAGAGTACTTGCAGATGAAGATCGAGATGGAGATGGAGATCGAGATGGAGATGGAGATGGAGATGGCGATGGCGATGGCGTTGGATTTTGCAATGGAGATGGCGATGAAGATGGCGATGGAGTTTCAGACAGAGTTAAAGTTGAAGCTGGAGTTGAAGTTGAAGTCGGAGCTGAAGCTGGAGCTGAAGTTGGAGGTAGTCTGGCGATCGGCTGGTGATAAGCTGACCAGAACTGGTAATGCGTGCATTGACCGCTGCCCTGAAGCTGGAGCACAGCTGACGTAAGTTGAAATTAAATTTGAGGAAAGGCCCCGTTTTGCCTGGACAGTGAGTACAGTTAACCTCGTTTAAGTGCGCCACGCACAGGCTGATGGGCAGCCAAACAGCAAACAGCAAACAGCAAACAGGGTACTGGGGACAGTTGGATAGTTAGACAGATGGACAAATGGACTGTTGGACTGTTGGACTGTTGGTGAGTTGGTGAGTTGGACAGGCGTGCCAGTGTAAGTCCAATTAACAGTACCCAGAGTGCCCAGAGACGACGTTGCTCTAACAACGTGTCGTGCCTGTCGCGTCCCGTCCTGAAGGAAGTCACAGTGACTTGGACGGCATTTGTCGCATGCTCCTGCTTATAGCATAACTGGTTCTGACGACCGACAAACCAACCACCAAAACACCAAACCACCAAACCAACCATCCAACCATCCAAGTAACCAGCCGGCCAGCCAGCGAGCCAGCCAGCCAGCCAGCCAGCCAGCCAGCCAGTTAGTCAGCCAGCCAGTCAACTAACCAACCAACACCTAAGCTTAGAACCGGCAAGCGGTAAGCGGCATGCGGCATGCCGGCATACAAGTTTATAGCGGATGCGTAAACGCATTTGGCTCAAATGCCGTTAGGGCCTTTGACTAAATTGCATGGCCATGGACAGGGCCCCTTCGCCTTCGGCTGTGGCTGAGACTGCGACCGCTGCTTCAACTTCAGTTTCTGCTCATACTGAGACTGAGACTAAGACTGAGACTGGGACTGGCACTGAGACTGAGACTGGGACTGAGACTGGGACTGAGACTCGGACTCTGATTGCAACTGTGGCATTTGCATGCGCAACCAGAGACGAGCGCCATGGCGCATTTCAAGTAACGAGATTTGCCATTGACTCGGCTTCTCGCTAAGCAAAGTTAATGCATTACGGCAAGCAATCCCAACTGCCGCCCAGATCGCCAGCCCATTTGACGTAATCAACACAATGGGCCAAAATGTGTGGGTCATTGAATTCTTTCCTACGTATCTTTGAATCTTAACGGTTTTCTTTTAAAAGCGCGAGATCAATGTACCTGCCTCCGGAACGTCCACTGCTGCTGTCGCTGCTGCCATTGGCACTACCACTGACACTGCCACTGCCACTGCCACTGCCACCGGCCTGCCACTGCCACTGCCACTGCCATTGGCTTTGCCATAGGTAAAAGAAGCACAGCAATCGCCACTGCTCCCTGGCACTTGGGTTGAGCGCACGCTGGAGTATCATTCAGTGGCTCACATGCTCTCATGCCCTTTTATGTACCTGCTCCATTGATTAAATAATCCCAACAAAGCGATCATGACAACAACAACAGGAGGCGACGTGTCAAAGTTTAGCATAGAGAAGATTCAATACACTTTCCTGTGGAAGACAACGATGCTTCAAGCTACTACCGAAATATCGCAATTTATACATAATTAATTAAAATTTAATTTAAAAATATTATAAATTTAATTAAAATGTAATTAAAAAAATTATAATTTTAATTTAAATTTAATTTAAAAAAAATAAATTGAATTAAAATTTAATTTAAAAAAAATTAATTTAATTAAAATGTAATTAAAAAAAATTATAAATTTAAAATTTAATTTAAAAAAAATAAATTTAATTAAAATTTAATTTAAAAAAAATAAATTTAATTCAAATTAAAATTACACCTAAATCTACTAATTACTCAATAGAAGAAGTCAATATAAAAGAAGGAGTTAAATTAAAAATAATCCTTGATTGCCTTTTAGGCTTTTCAGCTCCACTCAGCATCTGGGAAGAGTGTGCCAAAGGCAAGGAGTAACCAAGTTACCCTTACCTTGGGTCAAGGGTATTACACAATAGTTAACGAAATGCAGAGTACGTAATTACTTTTATGATCCCCAGTGAAATGACTACCGACTCATCATCCCGCATCTCTCACCTCTCCCTCCCATCTATTCCATCTATCTTCTCCAGTCCCTCTTCGCCCATCGCTGCTCCATCTACTTCTACTCGGGCCTCCAAGTTATCTGTATGCCATTAATTTTGGTTACCTCTCGTCAGGTTGAGCTTTAAATGATTCGAATTGTTGTACTGAAATTGGGCCAAAGTGTTCCAGCAGCTTCAACAAGATTGAATTGTATGTACGCATCTGTGTGTGCGTGTGTGTGTGTGTGCGTGTGTGTGTGTGAGTGCGTGAGTGTACTCTTTTGAGTATGTGTTAATGTATGTTAGTTTTGCCTTAGGCCACAAAATGCAAGTTCATTGAGTTTTTTCTAATTTTTTGATACTCTATAAAAATGGAGATTGGATATACGCGACTTGACACTCAGGCAGATCCCATGGGGTATATGGATTCTGAGTAAATTGAAGTTCTTGTATCTTTTATATATATTATATATTCTATAGTCACAATCAGATACAATCAGACTGTCCAAAGTAAGTATATAATATATACATATGCTATATTTAGTATGCACCTAAGCCAAGCTTAGTTGAAGCTCAGTCTGCAGGTCAGCGGCTCGTCGTCCACCGCCAAGTGGAGCATTTTTATTGGTTGGATTTGGTGATTGAGCTGTTGAAAGGAATGCGAGATGTGAGGCGATGATGAGATTGGAGAGATTTAGAAGCCGTTTAATTGTGATTTATGTATAAAGAAAGTAGTTGAATGGAGAGGCCGCAGATTGGCTTTTCTTTAGTTGGGTTTTCCATGGCGAAGATTTGCCTGAAAATGATTTGTTATTAATATCAAATTCAGAACTAATAGATTTTCCACTCCAAACCAAAGCGATTGATAATAATAATAATAATAATAATAATAAAAAGTTTGCCCTCGAAATGCAATTGGATTCCTTCTGATGCTCGTGATGAAAATGGAAAATGGAAAATTGAAAATAGAAAATTGAAAACTCAACCAAAATACTAGAAGAAGAGCTTTGATTGTTGTTGCTCTATTTTAGGCCTCCATCACGATTTCCCTTGGCCACCGCCACTGACTGACTCAAATCATCTTTCCGAGATGTTCTGTTTGAAGTTTCCAGTTTCCCTGTGGTGGTGGTGCCAAGCATTGTATGCAAAAGCCTCAAAACGTGCGCTAAATATAAAATTTAATATTCCAACTTTACACACACGTGTGTGTGTGTGTGTGTGTGTGTGTGGCTTTTTTCTCTCTCTGTGGTTCTTTTTTTTTTTTTGCCTTGGACTTGTACTTTAAGCCAAATTAAGATGATCCCCTGCTTCTGGATTAGTCGAGTCGGCAATGGGCGATCAGGATCTGCTGCGACCTGCTTCCACTTCTTCTTCTTCTTCATCTGCTTCATCTGCTTCATCTGCTTCATCTGCTTCATCTGCTTCTTCTTCTGTTCCGGCTGGCTCTCCTGTGGGCTAATGGGCATGCGCTTAGCTAAAAGCTCAAAAGTTCAATTGCCTTTTCGTTTGGGGATATTCGCTGAACTTTTACGACTATTTTGTATCTTAAAGATACAAGTTTATTTATGGCCAGCGCCAAGTTCACGATGTTCTGGCCGTAAAGTGCAAAAAGTGCATAAAATGCAACGAATGACATTGCAACACTCGCCACAAGAAGCTGCATCAGCGTCAGAATCCGAATCACAGAATCAGCTACTAAAGATGCAGTTTATGTACACACACACACGCACACACACATACTCCACAGGTGTGTGCGTGTATGTCCCTCTGGGTGTATGTCTGCGTGTTTGTGAATAAGTTGAATTTAATGTAGTTTGCCTGCTAAATGCAAACGCACAGCAGCCACCGCTGAGTACCACAAGATCAACCCTGACCACCGTCGCGTCTGAATACTTAAAGGGTTTTGCTTTGGATTCCTTTTTATTTTTTTTTTTTTTTTTTATATGTATTTTTATTTTTATTTATTTATTTTTATTTTTTTATATATATATATATATTTTTAAATTTTTTTCTTTGTATTATTTTGTATTTTCTTTTATTTTTTTGCTCGAACCCTGCGTTGATGCGCCTCATTAGGAGTGGCCGGAAACCAGTTCCAGGGGCACAGATCTCAGACAATTGACAATTTAAACGAATTTCTTTCAAACACAGGACTGACATGGCCTCGGCACATATGACGAATAGTCAGTCACTGCTCCGCCGCCTGGGGCCGAAGTTTACGCATGAAAAATGCAGCTCAGGCCATTTGGCCACCACTGCTAAAGGAAAGAAGGAGGCAGGATGTAGGAGCCTGAATGTTGAATGCTGGATACTGCGTACCCGTACACTGAACACTGAACACTGAACACTGAACATCGGAGATCAGAAATTGAAGATTGGGCACTGAGGACTGAGGGCTGGGGGCAGAGGTAGACAGATAGAACAGACAGCCGTCTGTATGAAGTGTCATTCATCTGCCCATAAACGCATTATTCAATATACTTGTACTAGCTGAAGGAGTAGGAGCCCTCGATGATGGGTGGAGGGGGGGAGGTAGGGAGGGACGATGGTCGGTACGATGGAAGCTGCGGTAGGAGCAGCTAAAGCATCAGCCAAAGAGTTGGAGGACTGCCGCAGCTAGACAAACGAGTGATCGGCAGACGAACAACAACGACGAATACGACGACGTCTGACTAAATGCCTCATACTGTGCTGGGGTCTAGTGGGGCTGCTGCAGCGCCAACAACGTTGACTGAGACTACGACTTCGACTTTGGCTTCGACTGCGGCTGCGGCTGCAACTGCGACTGCAACTGCGAGTACGACTGCTGTAGCCGCTGCCAGGCACTTGGCCATCTGTCTGTCAGTCCGCTTAGTTTCAAGGTTAACAAGTTGCATTTGCAATTTGGGACTAGCAACGCGGCCGGACGACCGTCGACCGTCGACCGCCGACCGTCGACCCTTCGACTGCGAACCGCATCAATCGCTTTGGTGAGAATTAAATGTTTATGGCTTTAGTGTTTGCCCAGAACCATTTTAATGAGCGACCTGGCCCAATGCCCAATCCCACAACCGAATCAGCCATTTACAGCAAAAAGCACTCTCCGTCCAACCAATTGATTCCCCTGGAAAGCTCCAATCGTTGCTGCCCATCTTAATGCTAAAATGTTGCTGTTGCTGTTGCTGTTGCTGTTGCTGCACTCCAACAGCCAAGACAATGTTGTGCTCCTTAACGACCCCCAAGACCTATAGGTAATGCCCATATAACACTTAGGAAATTGAACTGCGTGAGAATTGCAATTGGATAAATGAACGGCCTATTAAGGATCGCTCATAAAGTTGATCGTAATCCTTGAGTTCCTAATTGTAATATAAATTTCATTATAGTCCGGACATCAAAGTGATACATTCTCTGAATGAATTCTTTATCCTTTGGCCCTAAGGCCATATTCATATTCTTCAGATTGTACAAATTTAATGAGATTTGAAGTGAACAACCGTTGTGTCAGAATTGCGAATACCCGTTCCGGCGAAGGGCAGCAGAGATCGGCACGGCAATAATGCGACGCTGATCTATTATTCACCAGATTGTAAAAATGTAAAAATCACGCTTTCGTGTTGTGTATAAATTGAATGCAATTTATAAATGTCCAGGCATTGAATTAAATCCTAGGCCGCCACATGGCCACGATATTCAGCCGGGCGTCTCTCTCTTCAGTTGGTGATTTTTCAAAATAAACAACCTTGAGCTGCAGCAAAGAACAATTGCCAGTGCAACAACAACAACAATACCTAGAACAACAACAACAACAACAACAACAACAACAATAGACATGCAACAACAGCAGTCGCAGCAAAGGATCCGCGGTTGCCCTTAAAGGCACTGAGAACGATGAAAAATTGCGCCAATTGAATTTGGCAAGCGATTGTGCCCCGGCCGACCAGAAAAGACGGAAGGGCGATGTTTGGGTGCAAATCTACTGGGCGGTCGCTTAGTTTTCAACGCATTTATCAATACCCAAGTGGCTGCTGCAGCTATGGAACGTGGGGCATTACCTTACTCGCAGCCAATGCCACCAATACCATGGCTGCTCCATGCCACACGTTGACAATGCCAAGTTTTTTCTTTTCCTTCTTCTCTTCTTGCATATAAAACGATGCCGACGCCAAAGCTGAAGCTGAAGCTAAAGCCGACGACGACGCCGACGCCGACGCCGACGCCGATGCCGTTTAAAATGTGAACAGTGAAAATGTGAGAAATGAATTTTGTACAATTTAAACATCTGTTACAGATCCCTGCTTATAGATACATGTACATCTATCGTTGTCGCCGCTCACACAATGAGCAACTCTCAGATACTCTACGCATTAGTGGATATTTTATAAAGGTATAGAAAGTTTAGATTTATTTATTAACAACTTCCGTTGGATGTTATGCCACATGATTAGAATACAATAATTTAACACAACAACAAAAAATCGTTACTATCGCAATGCCAAAGTTAAATTTCGTTTGGCACCTCATTACATTTCATTAACTTATTTATCCGGTTAGAAATATAAGATTTGTATACTTCGACTACATTTAAAAGTACTCTTTAAAAAATATATATATATGTATATGTATATGTATGTATACATTTGTAAATATATCCTGTGGGCTTGGATTTGAAGAGACGCTGGCAAATTTGCTTGCATTTCGTTTCAGTTCCGCGACAAAAATCTTAATCTCAATTTTCTTATGAGTTACAAAAATCAGGAATTCGAGCAGAAAATATCCAATACATAAAATGATATTGGTATAGCTTCTAGGGGGTCTTTGTGACATAAACAAATCGTGGGATTAATATTTTGGAGGCAGTTTTCAGGTGAAGGAGAATTCTCTCTTTGGAAATTGTGAGACTAGCGAGTCTGGAATTGGAAAGGTGGGTGAACCAAATGACTAGGGTCTTCATTATGACATTTGTTAGATGTGAGACATTCATAGCATTGCACAAATCAATCGACAAAAATAAATAAACAAAAATTGTTTCTTTTGAAAAGAAACGAACAATGAAGTACGTGAAGGGAAAACGAAGAATCGAAAAATTAACTAAATTAATAACTTTTGCTAACTATGATAATTGACTGTAGTATGGCTGTTAGTGTGCTATGATTTTAGGTTTGCTCACTAACGGCACGCAGCTCCTCCATTAACGATGGCATGGCCTTTTGACGTGCCGAGCTTTGCTCCAATCCGACCAGCAGCTTATTGAGATCAAGCATATCCTCACGGCAAGCGGTCAGGCCCTCACTTAATTGGCACAAATTTGGCTGGCAGCGTTGGCTTCTTTCGATGAGTTCCAGAATATAACTGTTCCTCGGGCGGCCAGTCTCCTGTGCAGTCTGTTGGATCAGCTAAGAAAAACCCATTTATACCATTAATATTTGCATTTAGATGTTCCTTCCATGTTCTTACTTTTTTGTAGTCATCGATGAGGTTGGCCACTTCATGTGCCGGCTCCAACGGGTCCAAGCTTGCCCTTGACTTTTCAGAATCTAAAGCCTTGCAGCGGGCTAGCTCTGCGGCCAGTGTTTGCTCCAAAAACTAAATGACATAAAAAATACAATTATAAAAATATAAAAAATAAAAAAATCTCGTTATATAAAACATAAAATATAAAAAAATCTAGTTATATAATATATATGTAATATATGATATATTTTTCCCCTTCCTGTGTACCAAATAAATTGTAATCTCAATTCCCATAACTCCACGGATATTCAAAAAAGGATTTTAAAATAAAAATGCCGCATACCTTAATTCTGCTCAGTGCTTGTTCATGTTTTCCGCTCATCCTGGAGAGCTTTACTTTGAGGGACGATATCTCTGCAGCGGCTTTAGTGGAGCGAAGTTCACGTCGCAACATTTTGGTCAACTGTGGCCAGTTCTTGACATGCTGCAGCTTCCGACCAGTTTCTGTCTCCAGTATTTGCAAAAGGCTTTTGTGCTGATGCCTGGTGACATTTTCCCGCTCTAGCTGCAGCGTCTGCACCTGCTCCTGGAGCTGGCTCAGCTTGGCGGCATCGGTGACTTGTGCTTGCTTCAGTTGAAGTAATTCGTTGACGCTTTGGGTTTCGTGTGCCTGGCTGAGCAGTTGCAACTCCTGCAGCTGCTCATTTTGCTGTGCGAAGAGTTCATTAAGCTGCTGCAGCTCGTCCGCCTTCTCTTGCAACTGAATTTGCATTTGTTGTTCAATTTTCTGCGTGGCCTGAAGAGCATCCAGTAGTTGTCTCCAGTCGGCCTCCATTTCGCTGGTGTTCTTTATTTTGTTATCCTGTTGCTGGAGCAGTTGCTGCAACAATGCAACAGTTTGCTGCTTTTGTTTGCTAACAGCCAACAGCTGCTGCTCAAGGGATTCAATGCGTTCCTCCAATGCTGAATAATCCATAATCGTTTGAGTGCCCTTGCATAATGATTCTCCTGATTCTTGGGCTGCCTCACAGCGTGACTGCTTCATTTTGTGCTCCGCTTGAGCTATTGATTCGTTTAACTGACTGCACTGTTGCACATAAAGCGAAAGCTGCTCCCGTAGCTGCTTCAATATTTCCTGTTGCTCCTCATTATGGCTTTGCTGCACCTCCAGTTGCAGCTTAGTGTGCTCGCACTTGGCACATGTTTCCGTGTATTTTTTGTGAAGTAAAATAAACTTTTGCTCTAGAGTGTGCTTCGTGTGTTGGATCTCTTCTAACTGGTTAGTGAGCGCTGCTCTCTCTTCCGTTAAGTCCCTGAGCTGAGCGTCCTTTAGTGCTTGTTCCAATAGCTGAGCTTCAACTTTGAAATTGAGTTGTTCCAATTGGCGTTGCTGGTCCTCATTCTGTAGTTGCAGCTTGGACATTATCAACAGTTCTGTTTGTAGCTCGTTCAGGGCATGTTTTAATGAAGCTATCTCGCTGGTCTTTGCATTAATCTCACTTATAAACGTTATGCTGTAGCTGTGCATAGCATCAAAATTGCACTCATTGTTCAGCTTTTGTTGGTAATGTTGCTTAATTTCGAGAAATTCACGTTCCTTTAAGGCCAACAGCTGCTCCTGCGTTTGTAGAGTTTCGTTTAGCTCTGCAATGACCTGACGGAGTTGCTCCCGTTCTTCTGTCACACTGTGCAAAGTGACTGCCTTAGCTTCCAGTTTATGAGCCAACGCCCGCTGGTCATCTAACAGCTGTTTGCATTGTCTTGTCATGTGCTTGTTCTCTAGCTCTATACCAGCTAATTGGCGCTGTAGTTCTGTCTGCTTGTCGTCGCTTTCCAGACTTAAACGTTGCAAATCCTCAAGCAGTTCTTTTTTCTGCTTACGCAGCACTTCAATCAACTGCTGTTGATCTATAAGTCGATCTTGTTGCTGCTGTGCTTCAAAGGAGTTGGAGGCATCATTTAGGCTTGTTTGCTCTACAGACGCTAAAATTGGAGTTATCGATGAAGCGGGCGCCTGCACACTGCTCTCCAGAGTAGCACATTTTGCTTCTAGGCGCCTGGATTCATGATGTAAACGTTGGTTCTCCAGCATATACTTCCGCTCCTGAGCGTAGAGACGTTCAAGTGTTTCAAGACGATTCTGCTTTTGCAGCTGCAACTCCTGTTTATACCATTGCTCCGACTTACTAAGCCTCTCCACTTCGCTGCGCGTCTTGCGTAGCTCTTGAGTGATCAAAAATAGTGAATCTTGTTGCTCCTGCTCTCTTTCAATTTGTTGCCAATGTTGTCTATTAATGGAATGGTTTGTTGCATCTTCTATATCACTGCTACAGCTGAATAGACCAGAGTCATCCGCTTGTTGCGCTGTGGCGCCCGAACTATCCAAGTCCATTGCACCGTTTGTGGCTCTAAAAAGAACAGTTATCTTACAAAAAATTGCACACTCTTAGAATATTTATTATTACCGTTAACTGCAGTTGCTTTAACTGTTTTTGAATTAGTTGGCATGTAAGCTATTTAATAATTTGGCGAGTAAGCTACATTTTTTTTAAAGTGTAAACAAAAAATAAACAATTTTAACAACAATTTTCACAAATGCGCAGCTGATTACGCGGCGCAAGTGTTACCGTATTTCGATAACCGCAAAATGTGCAAAATATGGGGATAGTGTAAGATGTTGCGCTCTCCCCAAAGAAGATGAATGATATATACAGTAGAATCCGTTTATAACGACTCTGCTTCTAGCGTCCGTCCGGTTATTGCGACTAAAACTCGATGGCTTGGTTGGTCCCCATACAAACTTATATGAAAGGTCCTCCGCTTAGTACGTTTCCGCTTTTAGCGACAAACCGCTTATACCGACGAGATTTTTCACAAATCAACCGGATATTGCGACGTGCCGAAAAAAAATACAGCGAAATAATGCCAGCAAATTTAAGCATTAGCCTATTCCATATGATGTCCCGTTATATTTCTAGTTTCTTCTGCTTTTTTCCAAGTAAAACTAAATGCGTAAATTAGCCAATGTGCAAAATGCTCATTCATTCATACGACTTATTATGAAAAATTTGAATTAAATTTATTAAATTTTTTGTTTTGATTAAAAAATTAATTTGTTTTATTTTAAAACCTATTATGAACATGGCAACCATAAAATAAACAAAAAAAAAATTTTTTTTTCTTCTTTCGGTTAGTGCGTCTTCCGGGTATAACGACGTAAAATCGTCGGTCCTTGAGAGTCGCTATAACCGGATTCTACTGTAATTCTTTTACTCTGAAAAATTAAATTATACACATTTTGATATAGAATATAGTGGGAAATTATTAAATCAGATATTATACGAAGTTTATTACTATCAGCTGGATTTTTGAACTTGCACTTGCCATTGTACTGCATTGTGTTGATTAGTGTAAATTTGTAAATATTTACTTTGGTATTTTTCCGTTTGCTGCTATGGTCACACAGTCCATGAACCATCACAAATAAAATCTTGTTAGAATTCTATTAAATTAAATCTTCCACGAAGAGCTCAGATCTCAAATTGCAAGTGGCCACGAGTGGAAACAAAAAGTGGAAATTATGTGCTCTTAAAATGCATTGACAAGCTGTGCGCAATGCAATTAACATGTGTAAATAGGCTTTAATTAGTGTAGCTGCAATTGCGTGTTACAAAACTGGCAAGAAAAAACGAAACAGCAAAAATTAAAAACAACAAAGGGAAGAGGAAGCATGTCCAGTTCTAATACCCATGCTTCCAATAGTCATGACGAAGCTTTTGTCATTTATCACGAAGGACACGCTTTGCAACTACAGTGGAAGGGCGTTCCGCCTCTTACCCGGACGCCCGCACTGCGCTTATGCTACGTGGGAAAAAGCAGTGACCCTGAGGAGTCCGGGAAAACTGGCCAATCAGAGTCTAAATGGCTTCTTGTGTTGACGGCAGATCAATCGTTGTATTCCGCCCACCTTTTATCAAGCGGTAGCAAAGCCTTGCAATTGAGCCTCCTGCGCACAGACGTCGTTGATGTGGATTACTGCAGTGGCAGTCGACAGCTCTTTGTGGTGCTAGCGAATGGCAGTGTTGAACGACAGCTTCTTATGGGCAGCTATCGGCCAAATGGCTGGCAATCCCTTGGCTTTGATCCCTTGGAACTGCATGACGATGGCGTCTGCATGCGTCGAGTGTGTTGCTCCCAACAGGGTGTTGTTTTCGTCACCGAAGGTGGGGCAACGTATGTGCTCGGTAGTTGCGGCGAGGTGTTCAATGCTGAGCACCCACGTCACATGCGTCTCTGTGAAGAGGGCAAGCAATTGTTGGACTTGACGGCTGGAGATGAGCATTTTGTACTGCTTCTAGCACCGCACCCAGTGGCCGACGAGTTACTACAGTTGCAGGAAAATCAGCGGGACGAGCGTGGATCACAAAAATCAATACACAGTGGCAGCTCTGAGCATAGCTTTGCAGCTAACACTCGACACTTGCTACAGCAAGGCTATGCACTACTACACACACAACTGTTTACGTTTGGTGCATCAAATGGTGGCCTGCTTGGCACCGGGGACCACATCCGACGGGCACACGTGGCACGCCTGGAAAAACTGGATGGCATGGGTATTTGCAGTATTGCCGCAGGCAGGCATCACAGTGTCGCACGAACTTTGGACGGACGTCTCTATCATTGGGGCCTTAACAATCGGGAACAACTTGGGCAAGACTTAAGCTCGCCCATGGAAATCTGCTTGGCAGAACAATTGACAGCGGACCAGGACACAGCGTTGGAGGCCACCTGCGGCGATTACCGCACGCTTCTTCTCAACGCAGCTGGACAGATACAGACCTATCCCAGTGCGCAAACACATTCCCAATCCCAGTCCAGTACCTATGCACAGACTCTGCTTCACTTACAAATGGGTGCCGCTTGGCCACGCCAGTTACGTCTTCTTCACTCCGCCGGCGGCTATACGCTTCAAAATTGTCGGCAATTTCAGCGACAATATCACTACTTCCTCAGTCATTTGGAGTCACAGTTGCAGCTGCTGCTGAAGCAGCGGTTGGCGGTGCAGATTTTACTGAATTGGGAGCTGTCAGCGCTGTCACCGTTACTACTTAACTGGGAGCGTATTGTGTGTCTGGTGGTAGCCACGCTACACTCCCTTGAAGGCTTTTACCGTTCCGATTACGTTCAACCAGCGGACCTGCTGTTCATCTGCTACCATCGGGAATATATTGAGCTTTTTGAAAACTACACAAGATCCTATTGCGATGTGCTTTCGGTGAATGGGTTTTACGACGCGGTGACCGTCATAGCATCGCCACCTCTGTGTGCGCATAATCCATTGGCGGAGCTGGCCGAGGAGAGCTACCTAACGCGTCTGTTTCAGCAGCCGTTTGGTATTTACCAACTGTTCATGCAGTTCATGGAGCAGCTCGTCAAGACGCAACCCGAATATGATGAGCATCGTGCGGCATGGTCGGAGTTTGCGCGAATGAGCTGCATAAGCCAGGAGCTAGCCGTCAATACCAAAGAGTTCTGGGGCGGTAAGGAGTGCACACCGCGTATTGCTCACATGCGAAAGCGACATCGTCGTGTTATACTCACATCTACCATGGTACCGCTGGCCGTTTCCAGCTTTGCTTTTTCCAACATCAGCTTTATACTCTTCTCGGACTTCCTCTGTCAGATTAGTATCCACAACCTGCACAAATATCCACTAAATGCTTTGTGGGTTTGGAGTGATGGGGAGACGGGACTTCGACTCACAACGCCAGAGAAGACTTTCGTATTGACCACGCGCAAGGCCGAATCACGTAAAGTTTGGCTCGATCAGCTGCAGTCCAGCATTGTGGCCGCTCTGGGTCGACCTCTGGGTAGTCCTATGCCCAACCTGCGTTCCACAACCTACGATTACAGTCGCGAGCATCCGAAGTTTTCCAAGGTGAAGGCTTGTGGCACCTGGCGTAAAGGTGTCTTGCATGGCAATTGTTATTTGGAATATCCCGATGGTAGCATCTACTGTGGCGAAGTACGTCATGGAGTCATTGAAGGTCAGTGTCATTGCTCATCTTTGTTATAAATAATACTTTATAGAGAAAACTTTAATTTACAGGATACGGCAGAATGGTTATTCCTTCGGTCAGTGTTTATATTGGTAACTTTAAAGGAGGTCGCTACCAGGGATATGGCATTTACGAGCTTCATGGCTTAGGAGCGAACGATAGTGAAATCTATGAAGGAAACTTTATGGAGGGTCTTTATCACGGACATGGCATGATGCGTAACAATCGATATATTTATGTGGGTGAGTATGTGGCCAACACACGCAGTGGATACGGCGTTATGGAGGATCTCATAACTGGAGATAAGTATATGGGCATGTTTGCGGACAATAAACGCTCCGGCGTCGGTAGCTGCATAACAAATCGTGGTGACTACTTCGAGGGTACCTTTGCATCTGACGACCTTTCCGGAAACGGCGTAGCCGTATTCGAAAACGATTACTACTATGAAGGGGACCTTACGCTTCAGGGGCCCAATGGGCGTGGCGAGTACTACATGCCTTGCGGCGATGCGGGCAATGCTTTGGGTACTAGTGAGGAGGACGACGACAACTGCGAGCTAATTGGCAATAAGATGATGGGACATCTAAGTGGAAGTTGGGAGACGGTGCGAATACAATCCGGCGAACTGGCCCTCAATCGACGCTTCCCAAAGTATCCAAGGTAAGGACTAGATTACATAATAATTAATCATAATCACAGATCCGACTAAATGGCTTGTTTTCTGTGTTGCAGTTCACTCGGACGCATGGTGGTTGACCACAATCGGAAGTGGCGCGCGTTGTTTAATCATTTTGAATTGGATTTGGCCAATTGCACTGTCTTCACCAGTAGCAGCAGTCCCTTGATCAACCTCACCGGCAACACGTTGAAGAAGTCTCTGAAGCCATCGATGAGTACAGCGCAGATTTGGAGCTGCATTGCCATCTACATGAACAAACAGCGTACACGCGATGGCTCCAAGCCAGGAAATTACTTTAACAACATTTTACTTAGCTTGCCGCTGCCGCAGAAGACACCACCAGCCAGCGGTACGCCGACGTCGCAGTCTTCTGTCTCCGGCAAGCAGCGGTCCATGTTAGAATTGGTTAATTCGACACCGCGAAGGATCCACTCGCAGGAGACACTTTGCAAGAACACGGACAGCTTGGAGCGGTCGGATAGCTTGCTGTCGATAGGCCATAACTCAACCATGGATACAAGGAGCTTAGTCAGCTTTGGCCTCGATGACAGTCTGTTGAACAGGAGCTTCAATGGTGACCAGTGCACCGGAAACTTGAGCAACAGCTTCAACAACATGCAACATCCTCAAGCCAACCATAGCAGTGTCTCCCTCTCGAAGAACAGACGAAACAGCAATTGCTCAATAGAGTCGACGGCCTCTACAAACAGCTCGGTGCTGGAACAGGTGCCGAGCTTCGGTATGTCCTCCACTATCACCGAACAAGATGTAAGCTGCATTCGATCGTACTTGGAGCAGGCTTTCAAGGATCATTATCATCCGCTGTATGCGCTTAATGAGCGGATCGCCAACTGTTTCCATTACTCCTACGGATATTGGAAAGTTAAGCCCACCCCAATACTGGCAAAACAGGCGATGCACGAGTGGGAATCGATATCCAAGCGGATCTATCGCTTTGTGCGTAAAATGTTTCCAGCGCTGCCAGAGGACTATTGCTATTTGGATGGCACCAGAGAAGTTATTTCCCACATAACCCTGCTCTATCCCTTGGTGCTCTCCGAGGGCATTTACTCAACGCTTTTTGTGCTCTACGCCAATAAATATAATCGTAAGGACGAGCTCTACAGGCAAAACTTGAACTATGTGGAGAAGATGAGTGACGAGGAGCTGGTTCTGCTCCTCGGTCACGACAGGTAAGCGTGCCCCAGAAAATATTTCCACTTTATGTAGACATTAGATTGCCAATCAAAATTTATTTAAGGTGCTCCATAAACTTTCTGAAATTTGTGTCAAGAATTATTTATGAGTCACCCACGCGTCATGTAAATTTTAATTACATGTTTAGATGCTGATTGAAAGTTAATTACTGCGAGGGCCGCATTAAAAATTATGTTATGTAGTGTTGCTCGACTGTAAATTACCCTGGAAATATTTCAATCTCTCACCAAGTTCCCAAACGCATCTCAATACACATATATCTAATCATCTAATATACATATATAAAATACAAATTTCTTCGCTCTCCCGCTCCCCCGGTAGCTCCCTCATTTCTGTAATGCTGGACACGCAATTCGATGCGGCTATACAGACATTGAAGCAGCTGCAGGAGAAATTTAGCCCCCAGGATATGTTGACTGTGATACAGCGCAGCATGGAGCTGCTAACGGCGGCCTATGAGCACAGCAAGGCAGGTGAGAATCTCATACAATCTCGACATTTTTGATGAACTTCTAGTCATGCGGCATTCATTGATTTCTTCCATGCAGCAAGCGCCGCACTTAATGCGGACAATATGATTCCCTTGTCGATGCTGATCATGTTGCGTGCCGCTGTGCCGCACTTGGGCGCTGAGCTGGCGCTACTGGACGACCTGACGGGCGGACCAAATTTTCAGGCCGAAATGAATGGAATGGCAGGATATTGTTATACGACCTTGAAGGCTGCCTACGAGCATGTAACAGTACGGGCGTTCCAAAAGGCGAGCTAAGAACCTAAAGAAACTGGACACCAAAATATATATACAATTTTTTTTCTGTTATTAATTGTTATGGCTTTTATGCAACGATCAACCTAAAGTTAGTTATTGCCTATTGCATGTGCATACACACACATGCGCAGAATATTATGTAATTGTTATAATGATTGTATATAGGAATTATGTGCAACTTCCCTCCCCTCGTAGGCATACGCCTACAGCCCACAGGTGTATGCATCTATATCACAAATATCAGACACCAGAGGGAATCTTTGCCTGATCGTCAGCTATTGGTCTGTGTATATTGTGTGTACATTGTAATTAAACCTTTATCTAATAGTACTTTATATAAAGTTACCGTTAAGACTAACACATTCCCACTAAATAAACGATTAACGACAAGTTTATCCAACGCTTGGACAACGCTCTTCTTTCCAAGAACAACTTTCGATGTCCTGATCACTGATCATTGATTTTTACATTTTTTTTTTTTTTTTTGCCGTTTGATTTTATATTTTGAAAATATATTAATTTTAAAATGAAGCTAAGAGTTGGACATAATTCACATACTGTCAAACCTGATGCGCCTCAGGATGATAGATTCTCTAAGGGATCAAAAGGTACCGCCGTTTAAGCAGTGTTGTTGTCGTTGAGCAGGGATCCAGTTTGGGAATCCAGTGAAAACAGGGAGATAGCCAAGTGTTGCACGAAGTTCCGCTTGTCAAATTTATAGATGATATACTTCTCCGGAAATGTGGTGGTCGAGGCGTGATTATAGACCAATATGATGTGATCATTCTGGGTGACAATTTTCCTGGAGGCCAGATAGGCGAGGGCAAAGGTGATCTTGCGAAGAGTGTTACGATGATGGTCGGTTATGATGGTAGTTCGGAAGGATAGCATGGTCACATTGTGGTGCACGGACACATAATCCTCGGCGGAGCGCATGTGACTTACAAACAGGATCGGAGCCTGAGGCCGAAAATGCGAAATCTTTTGGACCATTCGCGTGGTCACGCCACAGACAACAATCGCCTTAGCCCCGACTTCAATAGATGCCGTGACAATGGCACGGGCAAGCCCATCGGCACCCGTATGTGATCTATCGCAAAGGGGCATCTGGGAGAGCGCGACTGGTGCAATTTGATCGAATATGGCGCTCTGCAGGAAGCTAAAGTATACAAACTGTTGGAATTTATGACTCTTCACCAAATACTTGTCCGGATAGTAGAATGTATAGAAGTAATGGTCGGGATTAACGCGCAGGCGCTGCTCGTTGATGTGGCAGGGATCGAATATGATGGGCTTCTTGGCCTTAAAGGCGGATTGTATGAAGCACTCCGCGTTGGGACAAATCTGAAGGATGTCTGGCGTGATGGCCGGCTCAGCCAGTTCCATGAGAAAGCCGTCGTATTTGTTTAACATCCAATTAGGATTACTATTGCATCCGGTCAGCTCATTGATCACTACACGCGCATAAAGCCGAAGATTCTCGCACTGCAAGGTGTGCATAACCTTCTCCAGGTTTTCCACATACTTCTCGGTGCCGCTTAGATAGGAAATCACAATATTTATTCCCACCTCGCGGGAAAATGTGAGCTCCTCCACCTCCTCATAGGACAAGCGGTTCTTGGAGCACCGCGCCGGAAAGAGCACAGGCATGAAAGAGTGCAGAGTGCCGCCTCGACAGACGCAACAATCGAGAAAGTCCTGGTTAACGGAGTGCACCATTAACTGTATTTCCTCTCCAATTGGAATAATGTCAAATGCTTGAACCTCGGAGAGTAGAAAGCGCGCGTTTACATAGATAACATCCTCTCGGGTGATCATGGAAAAGGTGCGATTCACGGTCAGGCTCACTCTGCTGCCCTTTTCAAGTTCAATGGACTCGCCGAGCCTCGGCTCCAGGTAGCCGCTGTATTGTTGACGTGGCGACATCTTGGCCACAATGGTGGACACTACAGGGAAATCGAATTCCTTGGAAACACTGATCTCTGCCTCGCGCAGCTGCACAATCAAGTCCTGAAAGTCGCATAGATCACCGCAAAAGAGATTCAACATGAAGCATCGTACACCACACTCTGAAAGGATATGTTAAAGCTACAGATTCCACATCCCTGGGGATGATCAGCCTCATGTACAACTCACGCAAATACTTCCGCAGCTCCGAACGACTTATTTTGCCCCCAAGCTCAACGCACTTGCGATTCTCATTTTCATATACACCATCCGGCTTGTCGAGGATCTCAAAGCCAGTGAAGTAGTTGCCCCAGCGCTCCTCGTCGAAAGGCAGCATGCATACATCTTCACTAAACTCCTCTCCCTCGCCGGCAACCCAACTTGAGGGATGTGTTTGAGACATTACCTTCAAGCTGCGCCTGGACGAGAGACGGCGCAAATCTTCGGAATTTTTGGAGAAACTGTCATCATCATGGTTATCATCCCGCCCAAATAGGGTGGCAAGCGTCCTGCGTCTCTGTAAGCCCGCCAACAGCTCCTTGGCCCTGTTCACCTTCTCCACATCAACGGCAATTGCTTTGAACTGATGCAACAACTCGTTGATAACCTCATCCAATATCTGCGTGTTCAGGGTGTCCCTCTTCCCGTTGTCCGACTGATCTTTGTCCATTGTGAATAAATCACATTAACCAAAGGTAAGTGTATAAAAAAAAAATAAGCTAATTAAATATTGGCTAAATTTAATTGATGAATATTTGTATTTAGTATTTTAAACTTGACCGATTTTGAAATATTTTGAAGTTGTTCGGAGACCCGGAACAGATACAACAAAAAGTTCAGTCCACTTTTGATCCAAAAACAATCAGGTTTTAACCCAGTTTGAAGCTGTGCGGGAATAACCCAAGCCACTGGCTACGCAACAGTTGCCATCGTCCGGGCACACGATTTATGAAGAGCAGATGTACATTTTAATCCTTAGAAAAATTAATCCTTGTTCAATTATTATTCAACTTAAATTATTTAATATAGGAAAAAAAATCTATTAATTAATTAATTAATAAAAAAAAGGATAACTGGCAGCGTATATTCTTCTTATTTACTAAAGGAAAAAATATCTATTAATTAATTAATTAATTAATAAAAAAAAGGATAACTGGCTTCCAAGTATTTTTATAGAAATTTCTTGCTGGTGTTCCCTTATCCTTTGGACGTTGCCCGCGGTATCTGATAGTTTTTAATAAATATGCCATTAATTCTATGTCCTTATTATTATATATATGTGACTACATTATATATATATAATATGAAGGATCATTCCTTCACTCCTTCATTCCTTCATTTAGTTCATGGAGTAAAAAGTAAAAGTAGAAAATTAAAAAAATGCTATAAAAATTGAAATTCTAATTTTATTTCTTTGTAGTTTTTCAGGGATAAAAGAAACCGCAACTGCGGAGCGCAGGTAAATTAGAATTTATTCAAAATGTATTTGGATTTTTGTTGCTGTTATTTTCGTTGTTATTGTTGCTGTTGTTGTTTAATTTGTTTATTTGTTTAATTTATTTGGTTGCTTTGCGGAGATAGAATGTTAAATTTAGCAACGCGTCAAGTGAAATGTTTACAATCTGAGAGAAAGTTAAATGGAAATGAATTCCCTGCTCCAGCATTCAACACAGCCAACAGTCAGCCAGAACACTTGAGCATCCCAGCATCCCAGCATCCCAGCATCCCAGCATCCCAGTACAACAGCTCAGCTTCCCAGCAACGCCAGCAATGGCAGGAACCCAGTGAACCAGCATCATCATTCGCCGCCCCAAAAACATAAACAGTCGGAATGTTTAGAGAATAAAAATTCATATTCCAGGCGAACATTTCTTTTTTTTTCTTGATTTTTTTTGTGTATACCCCTGCCGAAGGGTATAACGGGACAGGCACTGCCCACGCACAGAACAAACATTCCTTTAGGATATTCATTGATAGAGATATCTCTCTCTCTCTCTCTCTCTCTCTCTCTTGATTCCCGCTGGATATTCTTGCTGCAGATTTTATTGCCCGAGTCTTGGATTCCAGCGGTTCCTTAAACTATTTTTATTCGAGTCCTTAAACAACTATGATATGACATTTTCGCCCCTTTGGCTTTCACATCTTCCCGGCTGTTGGGCTTCCTAGGGTATTCAATGTTGAAGTAACCAAAGGTTACATTTATTTAAAATATTGGGATTTAAAAAAATTTTTGTTTAGTGCCCCCGCTCCGTACTGTGGGTTGTTGTTGTTGTTGTTGTTGTTTATTTTTGCCTCTAGCTGACAGATACACGACCTGCTCTTGGGTGTGGCCGGTGCATGATGTTTAGTCTAAACAACGGCGAGAGAGTTTCCTTTTGCTACCTAATCAGTGGAGCGCAGGCCGCTTAAACTTTGACGTCAACTGCAGCCGTCGGATCTGTTGGATCCGTTGGTGTGTGGGAGGGGTGGAAGGATCGGTGGGGGGAGGACCGGTGGGGGGCTGAGGTCTGGGAGTTGGTATGCTGGTGGAAGTGGGTGTGCGGCTCCCCTTCCTAATAAGCTATTTTGTCCGTTTTTAGAAACAATTTCTATGCCACAAGGCATAGGCGGCAGCAACGGAAACGTCTCTGTGTGGGTGGAGATAATGTGTGTGGAGGTTGGGATATAGACGCTGCCATAGGGGTATGCCTCTATCAGACCATCCATCGGCCAGCTGCTGAGCATCGAACATGAATTGCCGTGCTCGTGGCTGGTGGCTGGTGGATCGTGGATCGTTCGTGTACTTGAGTTCCGGGCCGCCTATGCGCTCGTCCATATCGTTCCCTCTCGCTCGCCCCCATTGTGCTCGGTGCATTTTCCGTCTCCCACAGTTCGTTTCGTATCGTGTCGGAATTTTTCTTTTTCTACTTCTTGCCACTTATATATTTTGTTTTTTTTTTGTTTTTTGTTTTTTTTTTCTTACTTTTGTTTTTGAACAGAATTTTTCAACAATTTGGCCGTCTAAGAGTTTTCGAAATTTTGGAGCGTAGGTGCAGTGTGTCGCGACGCGTCAGCGTGTACGGATCGGTGCGCTATAGTTTTTCCAAAAGCGGAATCCAAATAGAAAGGAAAATTCATTGAGTTTTCAAAATCATCATCAAGTAATAAAGTTTTCTGAATCTGTAACTGGCTGTAGTAACGGTCTTAAGCATCCATCCATTTCAATTCCATCTGAGTTTTTCAATAATTTTCCAAAGTGTTTTTCCGAGCATCAGGATATTTGGAACTGCGTGTTTTTTGTTATTTTTTTTTCTTTTTTTTTTTTTCCTTCTTCGTCTTAACTGCGGAAGTGGGCGTATTTGCCTGTTGCCAAGTTCTATACATACACCCACAAGCACACAAGCACACACACACACACACACACACTCAATACACACACACACACACACACACACATACACACGTACTGTCGTTCGTATATGAACACAGTTTTCGCCTTTCCAATATTTTTACTCAAATCTACTTTTGCCTTAGCTAAAAATATTTTCCGTTAAAAACGCTGAAAAGTCCAAAAACAAAAAAAAAAAAAAGTAAAATTTAGAAAATCAAAAATCGAAAACCAAAAACTGAAAACAGAAACTGAAAAATATAGTTCCCAGTGCTGCCGCCTGTTTTTCATATTTTTCATCTTTATTTACATATTTATTTCTAATATACATTTACATACACATACACATACATATATGTACGCATGTGTGTATGTACATATGATATATGTATATATGTATATATGTATATGTATA
This sequence comes from Zaprionus lineosus, assembly GCA_035044505.1. Lineage (NCBI taxonomy): Eukaryota > Metazoa > Arthropoda > Insecta > Diptera > Drosophilidae > Zaprionus > Zaprionus lineosus. The sequence continues at coordinate 2,596,545 of JAWNNX010000682.1, read as the reverse complement.
TATATAAAATGTAGTCTCGTTGCGTTGCTCATTTTTATTATTTTGCATGTCGTCATTTTTTTTTGTTTACCCCCGCAAATTTTCTCGCATTTTCACAGCTTTTCGCGGCCTTTGTCTTTGGCAGTGAAGGAGGCGGTGCTGCATGACGGGCATTGCAGGCAGAGCAGGTGAAGGATGTGGATGTGGATGTGGATGTGGATGTGGCTTGGGGGTGTGTGCCATCGGGCTGACGGGATGTTGGCGACTGACGCCAAAGATATGCAACTGCCAGCCCAATGAAACAAATTACAATTTAATAGTCAGTGCGCGTATTTTACAACTTCCTTGACTAAATAGCCCGTTGGTACGCCGAATATAGATAGATGTCTACAAATACACATGCATATACACATGCATATATATATGTATATGTATTCATGTATATATAAACGTTAGGACATACGTCTAAATGTGTCGATATGAATGTGTGGCATGGAAAGACAGCTGTGTGCTCTTTGGCAGATGGCACGCTGCGTATGTGGGGGAAGTCCATAAAAAATACAAAAAATTCAAAAAAAAAGCCAAAAACAGAAGCCAAACGAAACGAAAATCAAACCAGCACACAGATTATAAAAATAAAACTATTTTTGTATGGCCTGCGTAGAGCAGTCGATGAGAAATGTTTTATTTTTTCAATTTTTTCCATTTATTCAATTTTTCCCATTTTTCCCCTTTTTTTCCAATATTTTTCCACATTTAATTTTATTTAATTTTTTTTTTTATTTTTATTGTTTCCATAATTTCTCAGTGCCAGACCCATAGGCTCTTGGCACAGATTCCTAATTCTCCCTGTGCAGTAGGAAAAATCACAAAAAGTTTGAATAATTCGAATCGAAATTGAAAGTACTTGAGTGTATTTGTAAAAGTGTATCCTGAAATTTGTACGTGAATATCCTTATGAAATTCTAGTCGATTTGTCTTTTTCCGCTTACTGGCGTTTTATTGAGCTACGACAGGAAAGGGAAAAAGGCGTATTTACTACGAATTTGAACAACGAAACGGCCGAAAATCTACTCGAACAGAATATCTGGTAAGTTTGAATAAATTCGAATAAATTGTAAATAGCAGTTTTTCTCACTAGGCTAGACTAGACTGACTAATGAATGAATGAAGTAATTAATTAATGAATGAATAAATAAATGAATGAAGGAATGAAAGATTGAGTGAATGAATAAATGAATGAATGATTGAATGAATGAAGGAATGAAGTAATTAATTAATGAATGAATAAATTAATGAATGAAGAAATGAATGATTAAACGATTGAATGATTGAATGAATGAAAGATTGAATGAATGAAGTAATTAATTAATGAATGAATAAATTAATGAATAATTGAATGATTGAATGATTGAATAAGTGAAGGAATGAATGAATTAATGATTGAATGAATGAATAAATAAATAAATTTATGAATAATTCATTGAATGAATGAATGATGAATGAGTGAATGTGAATAATTAATGAATCATCTGTTAGCCGGAATGTGGGGTACGGGAAAAACAAACTCAAATATTTTCAAAGGCAACTTAAGAGCAACAAATTTGAAAAATTTATAAATCAATCAAATCAAAACATATCAAACTCAATCAATGATTGACTCAGTTTCTGCTCTGCTCTACATCAGCAGAAATATGGAACATATATATCATTGAAATCTATTTCGGATCTGAGCAATTGACGACTCGAGAACAATAAATGTGCACATAGAATTTCCAGTGGGGGTTTTTTTTGTTTTCTAATTTTTTCTTAAATTCTTGAACGAGATCGAATCGGATTCAAGGAAATATTATTTGTACTTCAAACCGAAGTCTGTTTCCGACTTGACTATAATATATTATCCAATTATGCGAGTTCCAAAAATAAACGACTTTTAAGATCGAAAGTAATACAAAGCACTTAACATTGATTTACGCCTCAATTTCTGGTTTCACTTTCGAGCCATAAACATTCAAAGTCTAACCGAATTTAAAAGTACAATCAAAGTTCAAAGTGAAATTATAATTATCATTAATTACTTCTCATTCAACAAATTCATCGAAATCCCGCTATTTCCTATTGTTGTCCAGCCATACAAAATATATATACTATATGCCATATGTATACAATCATCATGTATTATACGTTAATGTCATTAGACTTGGCATTAGAAGTAATATTTCCAGTTTCTCCTCTCTTCACTTTTCACGCTTCGCCCATTGATGCGAAATTGGGGGAATCGGCAACTTGACGACCGGACGACTTGACGACTTGACGACTGGAAGACTGTATGACTGGATGACTGGACGACTGGAAGACTGGATGACTGAACGACTGGAAGACTGGATGACTGGAAGACTGGACGACTGGACGACTGGAAGACTGGATGACTGAACGACTTGAAGACTGGATGACTGAACGACTGGAAGACTGGTTGACTGAACGATTGGAAGACTGGATGACTGAACGACTGGAAGACTGGATGACTAAACGACTGGAAGACTGGATGACTGAACGACTGGAAGACTGGATGACTGGATGACTGAACGACTGGAAGACTGGTTGACTGAACGACTGGAAGACTGGATGACTAGATGACTGGATGACTGGAAGGCTGGTTGACTGAACGACTGGTAGACTGGATGACTGGAAGACTGGATGACTGAACGACTGGAAGACTGGATGACGAAAGGACTGGAAGACTGGATGACTGGATGACTGAACGACTGGAAGACTGGTTGACTGAACGACTGGAAGACTGGATGACTGGACGACTGGACGACCGGAAGACCGGGCGACTAGTCGACTGAACGACTGAAAGATTTGTTGATAGTTCGATTTATGATATAGGAAGAGAGGAAGGAAAGAGCAACTCGTTCCTTCCTCAATCTCCCATCCCCAATCTCTCATCTCCGATCTCCATTTCCTTTAAACTTTCTTCCCGCATTGTCTCTCCCTCTCTCTTTCCCACAGAATCGTAGGTATTGATATTTTTGTAGCATTTCGAATGAAACGAAATTAAATTTATAATTTATTGTTGCATAAACAAAAGGCAAGAAACCGAATCGAATATCGAACAAAAAACACAGGCAAAGCGCATGTGGCACCTTTAAGTATTTCGATTTGTATCTCCCCCCCTTACCGGGCCCCCTCTCCCATACTTCCCCACATACCTCATTTCACTTCCTCTCTCTCTCTCTCTTCCGCTTAAACTCTCTAACATTTTCTCTGTCTCCATCTCTCTTTTTCTCTCTCTATCTCAATCTCTCTCCACATCTCTCTTTCTCCCTCTCTCTCTCTTTCTCTCTCTCTCTCTCCTCCGCTATTTTTCTCGCCACCCACCTTCCTGCTTCCATATGCCAGCCAAAGTATATAACATGCACACGTACATGTGCTTCCATATGATAGAGCACCATAGAACCTCATATTTCCCAGGTCTGGTCCGGTCTGGTCTGTCCGGGTCTGTCCGGGTCTGTTCGGGTCTGTCCGGGTCTGGCCGGGTCTGCTATGGCCTATGTGGAACGCATTGTATTCTGTAGGGGCTGGAAAATTTAGTGCTCCCGCACGAACTGAGCCAAAAATAACAAGCTGCTAGGCGAGGAGGGGAGCAAATGGCTGACTGATGGAATGATGATGGGGATCTCAATGGGGTGGGGTGGGGAGGGGGGGGTTTGGGAGTGTTGGGCTGTTGTGGCCGTGTGGAGGTGAGGATGAGGGTGAGCATGTGGGTGAGGGTGGGAGACCAAGAAGGTGAGAGGGTGAGAGGGTTCCGAAGAGGTGTGGAGAGCACATCGATGTCGGGCTGTCGGGCTGTCGGTCTCGGGTTCGGAGGTAGGAAAGACATAGATTTGTTTATAGCTTTCCTATAAACAAATGCAATTGAAAAATCGCTGTTCGAGAAAAATCGAAACGATTCGAATCACTTTGCTTGCCAATGACCAAAACAGTTGCTGAAACTGAATGTGCATTCGATGAAATTCCAGCGCATGTTCTATAAAGAATTAAAAGAATAACACATAAAGCTCGAGGCGGAGCAGGAGCCGGAGCAGGAGCAGGAGCAGGAGGTGGAGGTGGAGGTGCCGGAGTTGGAGCATTGGGGAGGCGGAAAACAATGCGTACAGCAAAGTCGAGGAACCGCATCATATAATCATCAGAAGGCATTATGAATAATGAATGCAAGCCGAGGCGCAACTTCGATGGCGTTAAGAGCAAAGTAAACAAGTGCGAAGAATGCGAATTCGACTGTGAATATATGAATACACTCATGAGTGCTCGCAGCATCGCTTGTTTTAGTATGTTTGTATAAGCCATTAACCGTTTGCTCCTACACCTTTGGTGCGGGTGTGTATCATAGTGTGTGTTTATCTCTGTATGTGTGTGAGTATCTCTGTATATATATGTGTGTGTGTGTGTGCATCTCTGTGTGTGTGTGTCTGACCGAAATCTTATTGAAATTACAGGGCGTATGCGTACACTTAATTGATCTTAAATTAATTCTTAGAACAAGTTTTTGGTCGAGAGTTTTGCGACTTTTTTGTGTGTCACACGGCCAAAAACCGGTAAGGATGATGGCCAAGAACGTTCTTGGCCTATATATAAGCGACTCGTTGCCGGAACAGAATCACAACGTGCAGAGCAGACAAACAGAATTATCAACATGGTTCAAATTGTGAGTAGCCTTAATGACATCCTGCGGATGCGATCCTAGCGTACTCATATCCTCGATTTCTTGCCGGGCACAGGTATACAGTATTTTCGCCTTCATACTGGCTGGAGCTTTAGCGGCGCCCGTTGATCAGGCACCCAACGTTAGTATTCTGGATGTTGGCCAGGAGCGCAATGAGGATGGCTCCTATCATTTCTTCTTCCAAGGCGAGGATGGCACACAGCGTGAGGAGACGGCAGTGGTCAAGTATCCGGGCACCGAATACGAGCACATCGAAGTCAGCGGCTCCTACAGCTACTACGATTCGGACAACAAGGAAGTTGTTGTCCACTATAAGGCGAATGATCGCGGCTTTGTGCCCATGGGTGGTGACATTTCGCCAGAGATTACGATGGCCGCCCAGCTGGCCAGCGAACAGGTCGAAGAGGATCCCTACGCAGTTCCCATCACGGATCACTACAGACCGCCCAAATATTGACTGAACGACTGAATAAACATATCCAATATATTATTTAAATAAAAAAAAAAAAATCGAAAAGGTTCTTCACTTCTTTGTTTGGGTTTTTTTTTGCTTTTTGTTTTTGTTTTTGTTTTTGCTTTTGTTTTTTTTTTTTTTGCTTTTGCTTTTGATTTGTTTTGTTTTTTGTTTTGTTTTGATTTGTTTTTTTTTTTGTTTTGTTTTGTTTGTGTTGCTTATGATTCCTTCTTCGATTAATGCAGAAACAATTTCAACTAACTACAGGATACAGGACACGGATGCGAATTCTGTTCCACGTTCTCTAGCATTTAAATTAACAGTGCGTTAAACAAGTTGAGAGTACAAAATACAACTACACAGTAAGTAAATTATGGGATAGGGCAGAGTTGGAGGCGGGAATTAAAGGAATTAAGGAACTAGGAATAAGGAGGACTGAGGGGTGTGGGGAGTGGGTGGGAGATGAGGATAGTTATAATACATACAAGTACGATCGTTTAAAACAATACAAATACAATAAAATAAATAAATAATGCGTTGGGGGGGAGGGGGAGGCGATGCTACTTTTTGACCGGCGTGGCCGGCGGCGAGCGATAGGAGTTGACCAATCCTCCAGCATTCGGCTTGCGGGTCTTGAGCCGCTGCTGCAGCACCTGCAGCAGTCCAGCCAGGACATCATGATTTGGTATCTTCTTGGCAAAGAGCAGACGCTTTACAGAATCATCGTAGGTCAACAGGGCGACCATGTTCTGCAGCAGAAAGCACTGGCAATACTCCAAGAGATTGTTGGCATTGTAAACCTGGAAAGATGCAGAGGATCATAAGGATTAGGAGCGAACTAGCGAAGCAGCGACATTATTAGCTACCTTAGCATGTATATACATGGCCACCACATTGTCCACATCGACCATTTCGGAGCAGCGCGCTTCTGTGTAGCGCAAAAGTGCCTCCAGCTGGAAGAAGCTAGCGGCAGCCATTAGTTCCAGGACATCGGCATGGGATACGTCCAGGGCATTGCAGCCGCCGCTGTAGAGGAACTGCATGACCAACTGGAAGATGTGATAGCGGATGTCGTTGATCTGGACTGTGGGCGTGCTGGTGCTGGCATCGCTCAACTTGGAGCTGAGCATGCTTTGGAACCGTGGCGAAGCGGTAACCAATACAATCTTGTGGCCATAGAAGATCTTCCCCTCGACCCTGGAAGTGAGCAGAGACTTAGGTCGTTCCCATTGCCAAAAGGCGAAATTACATACCGGAAGGTGACGTCGCTCAGTTCGGGATTGTTGACAAACTTTGGATCGATTCGAGTGCCCTGGACAGGCTGCAGCGGTGGCTGCTCTTTGAGCGGATGCAGAGCCTCCCAGCCAAAGCAAGTGGCAAATATGTCCGCCAGGAGCAAAGTAGTGCCCTCGTTTTTGTTGCGGAATATGTTGAACAGCAGGGGCAGGCACTCGCTGACAAACTGGGTGCTGTAGTCGTCGGGACAGACCTGGAGGAAGTCCTGAAGCAGCTGGTCAATAACTGCATCCAGGCGCAGCTCATGAGCCGCCGACAGCGCATGCATCCAGCAGTGCAAAGTCCAAGGAACTCCCAACTTGCGTAGCTCTATGGTTATGTCTGGAAGTGTATAATGAGGATCAGGATCATTAGAGCCTCCTGTCATCTGTTTGGAAACTGCCGCATATCGACTTCTTACCCAGATGATTGTTCTCTGCGCTGTGGTACATGGCTTCCTGCAGCCGCTTGATCTGAGTCTTGTTGAGCAGTGGCAACAGATCCTCGCCAGCATTTGCTGTGGCAGCGTTCGAGCCCCGCATGCCCACTACATCACCCTCGGCCAGCATCTCCTCCAGCGAGAGCACATCCCGAGTGCCAGGTGAAACTGGATGTGTCAGTAACTTGCGCAGACATGACCGATGTCCATGTGCTGCAGCCACGGAGATGGCGCAAAAGCAACCCTTCTGCGCGGAGCCCGCAAAACACAGCGTGTCCTTTTGCTGCGTAGAAAGGAACGCGTTGGCGCCATGTGCCAGCAGCAACGCTACCATCTCTAGATTTCCGGTACCCGCCGCCAGTTGCAGCGGCGTCAACGTGCACTTCTCCTCACTGCTCCGAGCACCGCCTTCCACCTTGCCGCCACGCTCTAGGAGAATGCGCAGCGCGACGTAATTGGCTCGACTGGCGGCAAAGCTAAGGGCTGTCCAGTGCTGAGTGTCCGGCTGAATGGCCGGATATCCGGCAGTGCCCGCCGCGGGAACTTCCACGTTGGGATCGCAGCCCGCATCGAGAAGGGCGTGCAGAGCCACCTCATCGTTCCGTATGCTGGCAATCATGAGGGCCGTCAATCCGGCGCTGTTTTGGGTGTCGTACCGCGTTGTGGGTGGCAGCAGCTGAGCGGCCTGAGCCAGCAGCTCCGCACGTCCCGTCAAAAGCAGCTTGAAGGCGACACCGATTGTCGCACGTCTGCCCAGCTCTGAGGTGTCCTCGCCAATGCTGCTAACGGCCGGGGAGCTCGAGCTGCTGCCAGTGCCGGTGGCACTGCCGCCAGGACTGCTGCTGGCGAAGTGTGTCTTCTTTGTGGGCAGCTCCTCGTCATGAGCCACAGGGCGTATGGGGCAATCGACGCCAGGAAGCAACAGACGCGCTGCCTGTAATGGAATGGCGTTTAGGATAACACTTGGGTATGGATTCCCTTCCAGACTTACCTGCAGGATATCATCCTTGTCGATCATAAGACCGTTGCGATGCTCGGCGTGCGCAGATGCCACACGTAGCCACTCGGCAAGTGGTGGGAGCACCACATAGGCGCGTTCGTAGCAGAGCTCCTGCACATTTTGTGTGCCACTGTTGGGTGGTGCCTGGCCAGCCGTTGAGCTCTGAGCGGCCAGCTCAGTGTGTTCCAGCTGGGAGCAGCGCATGAAGTAGAAGAGTGCGCTGAGCGCTGCATTGGACAGTGCGGCGGCGTGATGGAACTCCTGCTGCGTGCGCAGGGCCTTCTCCTTCAGCTCTCGTATGCTGCCCACACAGGTGGCCAGCGAGAAGGCGCTCGCCCAGCGTGGCATGGCCAGGGCACCGGAAGCAATGCGTCCGGCATTCAAGTGGGCAAAAGGCTGCAACAAGCCCCAAAAGTCGCCAGAGCTGGCAATGCTCTGGTCCAGGGTAGCGGCTGTCGAGTTGGAGCCTCCGCCGCACTGCAGCATGATCTCCTCCAGCAGATTCTCTATACCCGCGCATAGGTAGACCGCCGCGTACTCGTGTATGAATTTGCCTAGTCGTGCGTCCGTCATCCACCTCAGGAAACTGCCCACCGACAGCTGAAGACCCGCGCGTGCAGACTTGCTCTGCTTTAGGGCACTCTCGCCGGGCACAGCGAACATAGCGGCGGCCCGCAGGCACGCCTTCGTGCAGGAGTCGGCCAGCGAGGAGCAAAGCACCACCTTAAAGGCTCCAGCTACCTCCTGCTTAGAGCAAAGTCCTAGGCCTGCGGAGAATCTCTGTATCTCCCGGGCAATGCGCACCAGGGCCCGCTGCAGGAGATACCCCAGTCTGGAGATGACCTCCACGGACACATGCTCCGCCTGCTGCTTGCAGCGACCGTTCCTCAACACTCGCATAATGCACTGTTGGCTCCAAGGCGGATGCTGTAGCTCCACGAGCCGATTGTGTGAATCCACCCACACAAACTCATCCGCACTTGTGCTCGTAATGACCGTCTCCAAGGATGAGTAACGGCCCAGGCGTCTGGCAGGCTCTGAGCTCTCGGAGCCCGCGCTGAGGCTGCTGTAGGTGCTGCTGCTTGTCTGGGAGCGCATGGTTAGCTGCTGTATGGCCAGCTTAATGTCCTCCAGGCCACTGCCACTCCACGGCGCTTTGCCGGCTGGCATAATGCCGCGATGGCGTCTGGAGCGAGTGCTGCGATTGGTCACCCCGGCGGCCAAGCGATCCTCGGGCAGCGGTCCCAAGGCCATGCCACCAGCCGGTGAGGAACTGTGCCCGCCCGTATCCGACATGCTGGCATGTCCCGAGCTGCGATTCTCGTCCGAGGAACTGTGGCACTCCTGCACCCGCTGCAACGCCCTGAACTGCTCATGCTGATGCGTACGTGACGCCTGTGCAGCCGTGGGTATGCCCAGCGTTGGTCGACTGGGCGAGCTCTGGAGACTTCCGCTCACCTGTGGTGGCTGCGACTTTACCGGAGTGCTCTGCACCGTTAGCCGTGCCGGCCCGGCGACCGCTCGCTGCGGCATTGCTGCCTTCGTAACTGGCGATGTCATCTGCTGCTGCTGCTGCTGTTGCTGCTGCTGCTGCTGCTGCTGATGGTGCTGCTGGTGCGACAGGGGACTGGTCATCACTGTCAGCGGATTTGCTGTGGCCTTGTTGCTCACCGGCGCCTTGTTAGGCTGCTGTGCCAGCTCCTTAAGAACGCGTGGTGCTGGCGTCGCCATGGCCACTGCCAAGCCACCGCCACCGCCACCAGCAACGCCTTGTGGTGTGTGTGGCGCGTTTCCAAGCACTGGCTGAAGCTGCTGCTGAGCCTGAAGCTGCGCCTGGAGCGGCACTGGTGGCAGACCCGTCAACTGTGCGGAGGACTGTTGGCCAGCAAAGTTGGGCGGTAGGTTACCCGTCGGCCTGTAAGAAGAGAATTTTTAAATATTATTTAACAGTTGCAAATTAGATTCATAAATAATTAATTTGATATCAAAAAAAAACTGATCAGAATATGTAACACCTTGTGGCAGCTACAAGGTGTTAAACACTTCAAGGTCTGACCTACTTCCTACACACTCAGATCTTTAGTTATGCAACTAATTAAAATTCAGAAGAATCGCTAAGTCCGTAGAATTGGTAGAGTTCTGAAATTTCACCCAAGCTACAAAGAAAACTCATCCTAACGGTTAACTCAGCTTCTGTCATATTACCGCTTAATATTCACACACTCTTGGGTGTGTGTGTGTGTGTGTGTTGGCTTTGAGCTTCAGCTTGGGAGGTGGCACCTAATTAAAGACTCAAAGAGACAATCCCGAGGCCGTTGCTGAGCCAGCGTCTTCGTCTCTTCAAGCTAAGGTTGTCAAAATCTTCATGTAATACCCTAACTGAGGAACTCACAGAGCGGGCATTGCGGCTAAGACAATCGACTTGTTTGGCATGGCATTAAAATGCCGTTAGACACAACCTAATCCCCATAGGAATGAGCTTGTAAGCTGTCTTTGTCTTTGTATTCGAAGTGAGCTTCTAATGAGCGACATTTGTCACGAGGCACTGGGTAATTATTTAGCCTGTGAATTTGCATAAATTAGCCCAAAAGTAAAGCTTTCATTAATTAAATCATATTTAAGTCCTACTTAAGACTAAGCAAACAAAGCTTAGGGTAGGGTAGGGTAGGGTATTGTAGGGTATTTTCCAAGTCTGCCCTGTCCAAGATTGGCGTTTCCTTTTGTTCATGAAAGTGGGTTGCCATTCGTTCTCACATTTCTGCACTGTCTTTGGCTTCATCGCTGTCTAACTGGGTTTGGCCGGACAACAGCAACAGCAACAACAACAGCAACAACAACAATAATAGCAACAACAAAATGAGCAACAAAACGAGCAACAATAACAATAACAATAACTAAAAGAATTAAAAGCCAGTAACGATCATTCATTTGCATGCCGCAAAGATCCAAGTCAAGTCTTTAGCTTTTATTATGATTGTGATTTTATGCTGTAACGAAAAGCGTCGTTATTTTCGTTTGATTGACCCAGAATTCTGCGGAGTTATTCATTGTTCCATTGATGGCATTGGGACAATGTCTTTGGCCAAATGCGATTTATGGCTTTCCCGAATTGCCATCCAAAAGCCTAACAGTGATATGTTCCCATTATATCGGACACCTAACGATCACTGACCTTACGATTGATTCTATAAACAAATCCTAGGCTACATTTTTTGAATACATTTCTTTTTTTTAATTCTATATATCTGTATGATTTCACATATATATACATAAATATACACAAATTGTTCATTCCGGTATATTGAATAAATCCAAGTTTCAAGCTATACAACAATTTTAAAATATCTCAAACTAAATAAAAAATAAAATTTGAATATCTAAACTAAATTTTTGAATTTTATATATTTAAACTATAAATTTTTTATCTATTTCAAAATTAAGGCAAATCAATTAAATATTTATAAAGTTCTTGAATATTATATATTTTTATATTTTTAATTAATTTATTAATTTAATATATATTTTTTATATTCCCCATTTAAATAAATTCGAAGCAAAAAGTTGAATTCTCTTGAAACTAAGAAGTTTTCTTTTAAATAAAAAAATAAACTTTTCTTTAGAAGTAAATAAATTTTAAAATTAAATTGAAATTTAACCATAATGTCATATATT